>JAJMJN010000008.1:0-634506 GCA_030563685.1 Suhomyces kilbournensis
TGGTTGCAAAAATCGCTCAACTTTGTTAGAAGTCATTGATTGCAACTCAGAGATAAGGATAGTGTTGGTGGCTTTTATAGAATAGGGTCTCAAGCATTTCCAGTACCTCTGGTACCTCGCAAGACATATTTCATACTCTCAGAGACCTGCCCGAAAAAATCTTACCTAGGTACCTAGCAATTACTTATTGATATCTCTATACATATCGTGCTCATGATACAATTCAATCTTAACTAAATCTATTTCACTTAAATTAATTCTGTATAATAGCACTTCTGCCAACCGTAATACTATACTGGTTTATTTTTCGCAGCCATTTAGTTCTTATTACATGTACACTAGTAACTGTTTTCTACCAAAGCAGGTGTTGACTCGGGGTGAGTACTTAGTTCGAAAGTAGAATTGGAAATTTCGTATACCACGCTAGCTCCTTTGAATTTCTTACTATATTGACTGAGTTGAGTTATTAATAATAGATGAAAGTAAGTCAAGGCAATTATACAAAAGATGCAAGAGAAAGAGAAAAGTAGTAGGACGTAACAAGCCTGATTCAAGAAACCATTTGACTACATTAGTAAAGGTTTTATCACCTATTAATTTGCCTCTGATCGACACCTAGTGTTCCTCCAGGTCTTCTCTTCTCTGTTTGAGTCATCGGTGCAGCCGCGTGGTAGCGCCCCGCTTCCTGCAGGTACTTTCTTGAGATCTCCAGCTTGAAATCAACTCTTCTTCACCATATTGCATGTCAACACATCATCCCAGTTTCGGCCGAAGCTCAGGAGGTCTAGGCAGTGTCTTTCGGTCATTTACCAAGTCTCTCAAAACATCTTCTTCCTCCTCACATGTGCCTGTCCAAATCAACCCCACCGTCGTTGGTGGAGGCGAAGACCTCCAGAGACTCATTCAGCAAGTGCAGTCCAATTCTCTCTCTACACGAGCCACTGCCGCCGCCAAACTCATAGATAGCATCCAAAAGTATGCCATTTCTTCAATACCCGAGGTTTGGTACTTGGTACGTGACTTGTGTGACGGGACTAAGGTGACCAATTCAAACTATAGAAGCATTGGAATAAAGCTTATGATTGCGTGTATTAAGGGTAGTGATAATTCGGTCGGAACCAGACTCATGTTCTTTAGAGATATAGTAAAGTACTGTCGGTTTGGCGAAACCCTAGATCCCGAATACTTATTATTCTTGGATGCTTTACTGGTGCTCACCAAAGACGGCAAGGATATTCACGATTTTTGCATATACGACGAAAAAAAGAGCTTGAATGTGTTTTTGGAAAGCTGCATGGCGGCGCAAAGGACGACTTTGCGCGCTATAGACCACGGAAAGCCCAATCCCAAGGCATTGGCTGCAATTGTCAATACGCTCGATTTCGTGGGGAATTGCATTGAACACAACTTGAACATCCTAGACACCGAGTTAATTGTAAATATCAAAACTATAGTGGTCTCACTCGGGTTCCAGACCGCTAATCATGCCGTATTGCTCAAAATACTAAAAGTCATCAACTCTATAGTGGTTTATTCTAGTTCTAGTTCCAGGGCCGGAACCATTAAGCTCTTGACTGCTTTATATGGTCTCAATTTGGATCCCCAGATCAATGATCTGGTGTGGCAAACTGTAGATGTGTTGCGGAGCTCCGATATCACTTCACTAATTCTTAATCTTTGTGATATTCTTCAGAACCCAGAGCTTCAGAACTTCAGAACCACCGCCAGTGCCGAGCTTTTGGGAAGAACCGCTATAAACTCGTGTATTGGGGCCCTTGAACTACTTTTTAAGGTACAGCTACTTACTGTTATTGAGGGCGGCGAGGCTTATACTGATCTTGAAAGCACCGGGTTGTATATCATCAGTGCTTCCAGAGTATGTGTTTCTTATAATGTGCCTATATTGCACACCGCATTTCTACGTTCGTTGGCTCGTCTCTTTTCTAAGGACTCATATTTCGATTCTTATGGTGTTACTATGGACGATTCCTTTGATAAACTCATGCCTTTTCAGCTTTGGTACTCCTCTACCAGCTCCATATACGACGTGCTCAACAATCTCAAACCCTTGAGTGCCCAGGATAAATCGTACATGGCCTCGATATGTGCCTCACTACAACACTTGTACGAAAACCACGAAATAATTACCCCCAAGGACAAACTTGTAGCATTCTTCCTTCACAACCACCAAATTATTACTCTGGATACAATCAAATTTGTTTTGAAGTACTATGGCGAAGAGAAAATGTGCTCCTTGTTGCATCCTTTTTGGAAAGACAACTGTGTGAAGCTACTTAATTTCTTCTACTACAACCAAGACGCCACTATCGACACCAAAATCCACTGTTTAATGGTGCTCAAAGAAGCTTTCAATATCAACATCTCTGTATTCTCTAAAGACAACATTAGCTACGACTTTTTGTTTGAGGTCTTGAAACGGTCTTTTTACGAACAAGACGAAATGCTTATAGAGTACTTGATCGATAATTTCTTTACGTTTATAGCGGTTCTTTGCGACGATGCTATGTTCAAACAACTCTGTGAAGTGTTCAAAGGGTTCTATATCGATGCCAATAACGAAGCCCTTGTCAGTGGAAACGGCGCCGCAACGCCCAAAAGTGAATCGGAGTCCATGACATTATTCACTTCCTTAACTCCTTTCACTTCTTTGGGACAAGGGCTGGAGTCCGCCAAGAGTGTTGCCTCCAAAATCATTTCTCTGATGTTTTCTGTCAAATTGGCCAAAGCCATGGCCCGTATCTTTTTGATATCTTCATATGGAGAAGGCAGAAAAGCTCAAGAGGCATTTAATTTTATGATAATCATGTGTCATTTTGCTATTCAGTACCACCAGATAGATATGCTACTTATCTTGTGTAAGTGCATGGTAAGAATAAGAGTAGACACCAACAATTCTATCTATATCACTCATCCTACCGAGATGATAGGCTTGTCCACGTCATTCAAAAGAAATCCCGAAGATGCTTCTTTCAATCACGAGCTCAAGGATAAGTATAAGTGGATTTATCCAGAATCGCTTCTTTATTTACCAGAAAAGTACTTTGACAAACCGTCAAGAACTCTCAAATTAAGTACTACAGTTACAACCAGAAGTAATGATATATCTATTATTGAAACCTTTGATCGTTCCAAGGGGGTCTACGAAATAGATATCTCTCTATGGCTAGATATTGCTCTTATGATTATGGAGAAGTTCATTGATTGGGAAGTCTATTCGTTTATCTGGGCCCATTTCTGTTCCCAGCTCTCCAATATCCAGCTATTCTATAATTACGATGCCCAAATCACCCGACTTCGAACCATCCTATGTGAACAATTGACATTGGAATTACCCAAGTCCTTTGAAATTCCAGTCGTCAAGAGAGAAAGTTCGCAGAAGGGAAGAAATAAAGATCCAAAGGAAACCTACCAGGTGACCAAAGCAGATCTCCAAGTCGTTTTAGTGCGGAGCGTTTCGGCTCTTCTTGCATATCACGATAAGTTTTCCAAGTACGACGAAGATCAGTTGATCAGCTCGTTGATCTTCGGTTTGGGTTCATGGGAGAAAACAGCCATTCCCTGTATCAACATCTTGACTGTGTGCTGCTACGAGTTACCGTTATCGATCAAGAAGTTCTTGTCTGTATTGCTCACCAAGCTACAGACCAGAGTGTCCAGTGCCTTTGCCAGTAGTCATACGCTAGAATTCTTGTTATCATTGATCCACCTACCTACTCTTACTTCTAATTTCACTATAGATGAGTTCAAAAGAGTTTTCGGGATTGCGTTCAAGTACATTCAATATGCCAAAGATCTCAGGGCCAGAAACTCAGTAATGGCCAGAGCGTCGCAAGGTGCTCAGAACTCAGGTATACAGCAACATGGCGTAGACGCCCAAGTAGAATTGACCCCTTCCACCCAGTCAACCGAAATCACTCCTATCTTATCGCAGTATATCTTGGTTGCTTCGTTTGAGGTGATATCGAGCTGGTTTCTCAAAATTAATATGAACGACCGAAAGTCCATCTCTTCGTTCTTGATCAAGAACTTGATAGCATGTGGTGATAGCCCTACAGAGTTGGATGACCAGACAATCGGGTTCTTGGACTTCATTGTAAGGTTTACCTACAGTGATGTTCCGCTCAAGATCATCACCCATAAAACAAAGAGTAGGACTATAGACGAAGAAAGCGTTTTGAGTCGTTGGATCATTGGCAATAGCGTGATTGCTATTGAATCCAGCAAGGTCAGTGGTGATTCCACCTTGGTTATCAGAAGACCAACGGGAACCGTCAATCTTGAAATCAAGCTCAATGAAGAGAGGGCCGTGATAGATCCGAACTACTTATTGCTACAGTTATACGACAATCTTCACATTGAACGAAACTTCAACCCTATACCCATTATGGAGGATTCTATTGTGTTGCGTGCACTCAACGTTCTTGATCGTATTCCTACGGTAGAGTTCCACAAGATAGGCATAGTGTACATTGGCAAAAACCAAGACACAGAGCTGCAAGTGTTGTCCAATAAGGTGGGTTCGAGCATATATGAAGAGTTTCTAGAAGGAATAGGATCTCTTGTAAAGCTCAAGAATGCTTCGCAAAACATCTACGTCGGAGGCTTGGACACCGACAACAATACCGACGGAGAATACACCCGGTACTGGAGAGACAAAACCACCCAGATAGTGTATCATATAACCACCATGATGAACAAAGGAGAGGATGATCAGAGAACACTTGAAGAACAAGAAAACTGCAAAAAGGCTCACATTGGAAACAACTACGTCAACATCTTCTTTGACGAATCTGGGCTTCCCTACAACTTCAACTTGATCAAATCACAGTTCAATTTCCTCAATGTGCGCATTTCGCGCCATACAATGGCTGCCACCACTGCGACACCAAAGGACAAACGCCAGTTTTTTAAGGTGCAAACGTACCGAAGATCGGGAGTGCCTGGGGTGTTTGCCACCTGTCACTTCAAAATCGTATCATTTGAGCAGCTTCCAGTATTCATCCGCAACTTGGCGGTGGTTGCCGATCAGTTTGCCACTGTTTGGCATACCAACGGCGGAGAGTCTATCTGGTCGCAGAGGGTCAAGCAAATCAAGGTGCTCAGAGAAAAAACCTTAGAGAGTCACACCGCCTTGCAAGAAGAGGCCCTGCTGGCTACAGATACAAACCACTCGGTTGCTTCAGCAAGCATACAGCCAGAGCATGGCACCGAGTTGTATCTGATAGCCAAATTCAATTCGTATACTACATGAATCTGCACTGTTTGTACATAGTTATCCATCAACGAATTGCTTGCTCTTTAGCTTTTGCTTCTGCGTAATTATTTCCACATGCACGATCGGCAGTCCCAATCTGAGGATGAAGTCTCGCCCGTATGCAGCGTAAAGCACCGAGGAAAGGGATATTACTGGTGCGCCAAGTAAAATACGATCCAGATCTCGGTGCACGTCCATCCGCTTGATGCCCCTACAAGCAGCCTATCAGGATGTCGCCCCTTTGCAACTGTGGTTTTGACTGATTTGAAATAATCACTAATTTCTGCGCGATACATTGTCTAAATTGCGGGTACCTGCAAGTCGCAAACCCGCATGAGATACTTTTTTTTTGTCAGTTGCAACGTTTATGATGAGATACGGGTCCGATTTCAGCCCCCTTACTGCGCTAAGGTACTGTACAAGGCATAGGCTAACCTCCTCAGCCATTTTGGTCATCTGATGCCCACCTCATTGGAACTGATCTTATTGATTTTGCCACATACGAGTTGCCACCTTTTAGTGCCTTATCTCGCCTACCCGCTAATAGTTTGCGCCCGCAGCGCGGCCGCCGATTATAGTAGTTAACTCCGCATACACAATTTTTTTTCATTACTAATGTTCAATGACGCACAGATTTTATTGATTATATATTAACAGCATTTGTCCACCTTGGGAGTGTTGTGTACACCACTATACCATAAAGTTATCAGCTGCTCACTATGGTATCCCTGCCATATATCAAAGGGTCCTTCACCGATAAGGCCCTTTTGTCGGTGCACGACACCTTGTCTAACCAGGCAGCCGCCCTCCAGGACATGACGATCCAGTACGAAATTGACATGTTTTCGCAAATCAACTTGGCCGAGTCGCTCGAAATCTTGTATGAGACAAGCCATATTAAGCGCGGAAAGGTTGTTGTGTGTGGAATCGGAAAATCATTCAAGATCGCCAATAAACTCGTGGCGACATTGAACTCGTTGCAGATCTACGCTTCAGTGTTACATCCTGCGGAGGCGTTGCACGGAGATTTGGGACTTATCGATGAGTCTAAGGATTGCTTGATGTTCTTGACTGCAAGTGGAAACACTCCTGAGCTTATTCAGTTGTTGCCTCACTTGTCACCCGACTTGCCCATAATACTATTGACATCGAATAAAGAGTCGAAGTTGGCGCAGCATCCGCAGGTCAACAGCTTGTTGTATGCTGCATTGTCTCCTACTTTGAATGAGAACTCTATTCACGGAATACCCGCCCCCACGGTTTCTGCTACTCTTGCGTTGGTATTGGCAGATGCGACCATCCTAGCATTAGCAGAGATCATCGAAGAAGACGTAAATAAACGTAAGAGAGCTTTTTCCACAAAGCATCCTGGTGGCTCTATTGGAAGTGATTTGAGTCATTTGAACGACAATCTTGTCAGAGCTTCGGTAGCGTCCAGTGACAAGAAGTCATTTTCGTCGCAGTTCAGTAACGCTTCGTTACTCAGCTTAGATCAGTTAAGAAGAGACTTTCAAACCACTCCTTTGACTACCAGCTCTTCGCGCCAGGACGAAAAGTCCAGCTTGAGCTCTCTTTCGTATTCTGATGACGAGGACGGTATCGAGGTGACGGTCGATCCAAAACAGAACTACCCAAAATTCAAGAAACTGGGTCAGGACTTGTCGGAATTGATCAAAGCAGCCGATCCGTCTCAAGTGCTTGAAACTTCCGAAGACGAAGTGAAGTCGTTGGCATCTCCTAGCAATGAATTGAAACTATTACAATGGACCACTATGTATGATTACATTGTGTTCAAGGAAGCCAGCTCGCCAACGAAATTTGCTCTTAGTTCAACTGAAATCAGACGGTTTTATAAGATCAAGTTGACCAATCACTTCAACGCGAACAAGGTAAGGGTGTGGTCAGAATTCACCAAAATGGTCTTGCAAACCGCCAAACCAGTGAGGCTTGATTGACTTGACAAAATTCATTCTGTTAAGAAAACTAATCAATCTTGGTTAATAACTTCATGAAACTGGGATTTGTTATGAGCTGGTCTCATGATGCATATGATATGAACTTTGATAGTCTTACATACGTAGACTTTCATTCTAGAATTAATGTGTACATAGATTATAATTTTACAATCAAGGGTACAGTATTAAAAGTTTGATATGTACAAATGTATTGAAGCAAAACTATTTAAGGGTTCCACGGCTAGGGGAAGAGTTTATAGAAACAGGATAGAAATATAGAGAATACAAAAATATATACAGAGATTAGGAGGGAAAATAGCCGTGTAAAAAAAAAATCGCACGAGAAAGCTTACTTGTTGTCAGCCTCAATTAAAGCAGTTTCAGCAACGATGATCATCTTTTCAACAGATGCAAGATGTTTACCATAGTTGTTCTTGGAAGAGATCTGTTTCAAGTATTGTCTTAATTTAACAACCAACAACTTTTTCTCTTCGCTTTTAGCATCAAAACCTTCCACCAACTTCTGAATCACATAATTGGCATATTGATCCTTCATCATGAGAGCCAAGGTTGATTCGTCGTTGACCAACTCAACGTTCAAGTCTTCGTTGCCAATCATGACTTCACGCAAAATACGCTTTCTTTGTTCCAAAGTACCGAATTTAATACACTTTTCAATAACATTGGAAGCAAACTTGTGCTTGGAGAAGTTGACCACCGAGCCCAAAACCACCTTGAGGATTTCTTCCCTATTTTTCATCTCTCCACTTTCTAAAATGTGCTGCATAACGTAGTTTCCGTATTGGTCTTGAATCAAGTAATAGATGAAACGATTGAGTTCTTTCAAGATCTTCTCTTGGTCTTCAACACTTGAATAATCCAACAATCTCTGAATTACTCTACAACCATAAGGGTGGGTCGATAAATGGTAAATCTGGTTGTTTAAGCTTTCCAAAACAAACCGGATTTTGTGGAAGGGTATACGCTCAATGGATTTTTGAATAACATGATTACCATTTTGGTCTTTGGCACAGATCAAAATATGGTCTTTCAACTCCTCAATGATCTTGATTTGGCCGCTCAAGTCGATCTCCTCGATGGCTCGTTGAATAACTCTACAACCGTACATTTGCATCGACAAGTCATAGATGTGACCCAACATATTATCAAGCAAGACCTTGCGTTGGGTGTTGGAACCAAACTCAAAGAACTTTTGGATCACGTAGTTACCGAACACATCGGTCATTAACTCGTACGATATGTCTCTGATCTCATTGAAAATGACTTCTTTCTCTTCGTCACTGGCATCAGGCAATTTCTGCTGAATAAAACGAGATCCATGCTGATCTTTGGTGAATTCAATAGCATGGCCATATATGTCTTTAAGGTAGTACTCTTTACCTTTGGAGTTGGATCTAACTTCTTCTAACAAAGGAGACCTATAAATATGACTGGCACCACCTTTGGAGCCGTCATTGTTTGAATTTCGCGACCCAGACTTTCTCTTGGAATTCGAGCCAGAATGGGCTGGCTGGGGTGGTTTTTCATAGCCAGAAGGAGGGAGATCTGACATTGGAGGAGGGATTGGCATGCCCATTAAAGGAGGAGAGCCTGGGACGGAGCCAGCACCAGGAACACCAGGAGAACCATGTGAAGGTGGCATTGGGCCCTGTTGGTACATTCCATAAGGACTGAATGGGTGGAACATAAAAGAAGCAGGCGGAATTTGACGGCCCATGATGCCGATACCGGGAGTATGGACGTTTTTAATTTCCTTGGAAGGTTCGCCGTTTTCGTCCAATGCCTGTTCGTCCGAGTTTTCTTCGCTCGATTTTTCTTCAGCGCCATAATTCATCATGTTGTAAAGGCCAGGATCCATGAACTGGGGAGGGGGAGAAGGAATCATAAAGGGAGGAGGGTTGATTGGAGGCATTTGGCCGTTTTTGCCTCGGTAAGCAAACTGGTCCTGGGAGACTTGTGGAGGAACAGCCATTGGCATGTTCAAGCCATTATCAAAATAATTATAGGGAAAAGCAGGCGTAAACGAAGCAGTAGCAGCCGGGTTCCAGAAGTTTTGCGGAATTTGACTGGCTCCGCCCGTTGGCTTAATACGGTTGATGGGGTCGTTTTGGTGGTCAGAGTTGATAGATAAAGTGGCACTGGCCTGGATTGGCGAGGTGTTGTTATAGTGGTCAATCTTTTCGCTAATCGACTGGTGTCTTGAAGTTCTAGGCATGTTCAAGTTTTCGTTGGTGGAGCCATGGGGAGAGCTCAACACAGAAAACTCCAGCAAAGGTTTGATGCCTCCGTTTTCATTGAAACTTGTCCTTCTCAATGGTTTGATGGAAGCCGATTCGTTGAAGCTAGTTCTTCTGGAACCGGAATTGTCTAAAGATAAGTTGCCGAGCCCCGAAGAGAGCTCGATTTCTCGAGTGGCATCGGCCACCGACGAGAATTTCTGCAAGAAACTATCTTGAGGGGGATGTCTGCTAGCAATGCCACCACTGATAGAAGCGGTTCCAAAGTTGATACGGTTGCCGTTATTGCTGGAATAGTTGACGGTAGCACGGCTCTGGTTGCCTGCGGCGCCGCCGACAGGGGCAGTTATGGCCGATAAAGAGCCACGTTTCAAGCCAAACAAGTCGGTGTTGTCGATATCGCTGCCATCGTTGAACGAAAAGCGTCTTTCTGACGGAAAGTGCCCGTTGTTTCCAAGCAATTTGACCACCTCGGGATCAACGCCGTCCAACACCGTCCGGTACTGGGACGAGCCCTGGATAGGCGACGAAGCGCCGTTAGACCATATGGTTTCCGATGGCATAAGAAAGTCTAGTTTGAGTGAGATACCCTTCGTCTAAGTAGGTACTTCTCTGAGAATACTCGTCTAAGTAGATGAGTCGAAGGACAATTCTAAGTTGACTAGTAACACTAATTTTTCTGTTTCGAGTTGAGAATGAGTTGTTTCTATTAGGCTGGTGACACCGTGTGTAACAACAGTTTATTCTCGGTAGGCTTAAGTCTATAGTAGGTCAACTGAAATTCCTAGTCAAAAGGGGCAAAATTGGCCTGGTGGTGGATCAAAAAAATGCGCCGACGATTTGTAGGGAGGAGGTGCGAGGCAGGAATAGCAGTGGGAAAAGACCGGGGAGGTGTGAGAGCGAATTGGGTGTTTGTAGAAGTCACAGTGGCACGACGTAGGGCTAACCGATAATGGTACGATGTTTGTAGTGTAGAGTTGTATGGACCCTGAAGTCAGTTGTGGCCGTGGGTCCTGCCAGGTGGCACAAAGTTGGCGGTGGGGCAGTTGCACGGGACTGGTGAAAAGTACGCTTCGGAGTACCACAGCGGAGTAGGCACGGTAGCGAGGAACCAATGGTGAAACTCAGCAAAGAGGCGTCGCAGCGTCTTGTTAACCTCCTTTACTCGACCACATCGACAGAAGTGGCATCCAAAGTGCCCATAGTCACCAAGCACCTTTATGAAGCCAGCACTGGCGATGGGCAGAGCAGTGGCTTCAAGTCGGCCTTGGATAGTCTTATGGACAACGAGTGGAACCAGAAGCCCATGCAGAGTGCTGTGGATGACATAGGGACTGTCTACACCGCCAAACACTCAAACATCTTGTGTTTCCCCTGTCCCAACTCGTTCCTCACCCGCGATGACTTTCTCAATATGTTCCCCATCAACAGAGAAAGATCGTACATGTTGCCGGGGGATTTGCGAGACGGACTCAAGTTTCACGTAGTCAAGGCCCGTGATCCACTTACCCTTGCCTTCAAAAATGCATACTACCTCATTTTCCCCAACCATGTCCAGGCGTGTGTCTATTATAGAGAGACCTCCAATAAGGTGATCAATGGGCTTGGACTAAACTTGCAGTTTCACGATAGTGGAGTCAACAGTCTCAAGGATATGGCCTCTCCATTTTTGGGCCCAGACGGTCAGAATCTTGTTCATACCATGCAACTGCAAAATGCCCTCAACAAAGCCTCGCTAGTCAATCCTTTTCACGATCTTTCAGGCCCCGTATCAATGAGCCAAATCTACAGGTATTCGCCTATAAAACAGCAACTTTTGAGCCAGATTGAAAATGCGCCTCCAAATGAGCCCCGCCAGCTCCCCAACTATTCCAACTACGATCTCCTTGGCCAGTTGACCGATGCCTCTTCGCGAGCATGTACGGTATTGGTGAAAAATCTTCCCTTTGGCTTATCGAAACACACCCTTCCAAAACTTTTATGGAACTACGACTTGGTACGTACAGCTCCTGTGGTCACAATAGTAAAAGACCCGGTGAAACAAGCCCACCTTCTGTTGATTCGGTTTGAAAATCCTTGGGCCTCGCAGCGGTTTGTGCGCAACTTCCACGGCAAGCACTGGGACTCGATGCAACACCACCATGACGAAAAGAAGATGTACGAGCCTCTCATGTGTGAAATAGTAGACTAATGATTAATGATGTAAATAGGAAACAAAAACACTGTACAGTATGTGACGCAAATGTAGACAGACAAATAACTCAAGAATTAGAAATATCAGTATTTATATTTATGACTATATGGTAGTTTAAGGTAGAACATTACTCTAGTATTCGTTTTTTGACACAAGTCCAATACTAAATCTTTATTAATATTTATAAGAAGCCCCAATAGCACTGAAACATGTTTTTTTTCTATTTTATTCGTTTTTGATTATTTTGGTTTATTCTTCATGCAATTATTCGTACAAACTGTCCATGCTCTTCCAGCTGTAGCGGACCAACTCCCACGACGACGCAGAGGGCTTGGTGTATCCCTCTTCGTAACTTCCCGGCTGCGGAGTGCTATTTTCTACAATCACATACCGCTCCCATATCCTCTTGTTTTTCCATATTATTATCACACTATCGTTCCCTGACCAGCCAATCACTCCCACATCGCTAGCAGAAGTTGAGTTGGAGTTACCATAGAAGGTGTTGGAATTCGTGAGATCGGTATGGTACTTATTGGTGTTTACAGAGCAAAATGACCAGGTCGAGTTGAAGTAGTTGGGAACAGGAATAGGGATGGGAAGATTCCGAAGCAAGTGTCTTTTGTTCATAGGAAACGAGTTGGAGCGGCCCAACGCATTGGAAACCTGGTTGGATGCTGCCACAGATGCAGACGTGGCTGCATCGGTCAAGTTGAATATATGTAGGGTGTTTTTATCAGACAACACCGCCAACTTTGAATCGTTATGGCTGAACTTCATCGAGGTGATGATCGCCTTGTCTATCCCTCTTCTAAACTCGTATAACAACCCACTATTGTGAGTCAAATGGACTCTAATAATCGTTCCTGTCTCAGACGCTGATGCTATCAAGGTACCAGACCTATTGAGCGCAAGACATCTTATTCTAGACTTGTGGGCTTTGATGATACTGACGAGATTTTTCTCTTGGCCCTGAGGTGACACGTCGACCAACTGGATCTGCCCCACCTGGCGTCCTGGAAATGCTAATGTTTGGTATTTGTTTGAATCTTTAGGGATTTGGCTTGTGGTGGCCGGAAATTGCGGAGAGGTTCCGCCGTTGATGCTAGATGCTAATAGAGTGGACGAAGATGAGTTGACCGACAAGTCTGCAAGACCCAAATCGTTGTCAATCGTCTCATAAGTGGCAAATTTCTTGGGAGGAGCCAGAAACCCATAAACCATCACTTGGTTCTTGAGTACTACAATTATACGGATACGCGATAAAAGCACATTAAGTACGGGACTCATGAATTCCAAGTGCAAGCTATTCTTCCGCTTCAAGTCGTCCCATATTATCAACTTGTTGTTTGCAAACTTGGGGTTTTTGCCGCCTCCCACCAACGCAAGATAGTTTGTACGATGAAGCATGGTGATATGGCCAATCCCAGAGCCAGAAGCAGTGGTGTTGTTTTCGGATCCGTAGTGGCCATTTGGGTGGGTGAAGGTCCGCTTGACCCTTAGGTCGATCGGATTGGTGTTATATACGAGAAACCCATTCTCGTGGCCAATAGCAAAGCATCCTTGATCCTGGTTAAAGTTGATACACAAGATCTTGGATTCTTTATTGGACTTGGTCAATGGTGAGTGAGTATTCATTAATCATCAGAACAAAAGGACACGGGCCTTTATATACCAGGGACGTCACAACGAGGTCTTGATTCTATGTATATATGTGTGGATACACGCTGGTGCCTACCAAGGGTTCGATACTGTTTTGAGGGGCTTAGGTGTGTGCGTGAATGCGGAGTTGACTGAAACAACGCGTGATTTGAACGACGATAGCGAGGACAACCGCGAAGCGAAGACAACCGCGAAGCGAAGTATGTAACGTAGAGAGGTGAGAAAGGACAGGTGGTGCTAATTTAAAATATGCGTTGTAAGGAACCTTCGGTCAACTTTTCCTTTGTTATTGTTTTCTATTTCGGTAACAATGTACCTCAGGCTATACTATCAAACACAGACTGATGCGACGGATCAGGATCAATACTATGTCCAAGTGTTTGTTTGGGTGTAGATGTACGAATATGTAGAGAAGACGGGAGGTACGGCGAGGAATGGTGGCTACTGAAACGGCCCCTGTCGAGGCCCTACGTATTGTTGTAGCGAAGTGAAGCTGTCGCGAACCAAATATCGTCAGGCCGCGTGGACTCAGAAGTAATGCAACACTCGTCTAAAGTTGGTTCTGGATAGTTATCCGGTCGTCGTGCAGCGAACCGACGAAATTTGGAACATGCAAGCACTTTTAGCTACATTTTCAGCTACACTTTAGTTAAGCCCAGGCCCTGCCAACAAAAACGGCATTTTTTGCACCGAACTCGCACTATTGTGTATTTTCTCCCTAAAGTCTATTCGTAGCGTCGAACACCATCGAGTTGGTTACCCTTTTCGGAACCCCTGTGGTTTGTGTCGCAACCCGGAATACATTTCCACAATCCGTGATATTTCGCATCCCTAACCTCACTCTTTAATAAACATCCCATCAGACCAGCTAACCCAATAAGGACGAACTGTGGCTTTTATATAAGAGATCCTACGATGAGTATTAATCACACCAACTACTCGTATGTTTTTTTAATTCGTATTTAATTGGCCACCTATACCAAATCGCCGCAACCGGCGACGCAGTATCGCCCTTTCTAAGCTATATTTTACTTATGAGTCAGGTTTGTGTTTCTTTTTTAATTATCGCAGATCTCGATTTCGCAATTACAACCCATACCCACTCAATTGTGGGTGGTTAGGTGAATGAACGATTTTAACAAACGAGATCGTTTCATTAACCGAGATCCGTTGGAGCCGTTGGTTCCAACGGATCCAACGGTTGCATCGTTGAAATCTCAATACTATACATCATGCCATTCGTTGCGAAGCTCATTGGTCAGGGGTCTCACTAAGCCTCAGCATGTCGCTTTTTCTTCTAGACGCATTTTTTCCTGATTTATAATTGTACTTCTACGCGCCGGAGTTAAGCACATTCAGCCGCTCAATTTATCTTTATCATCGCCTCGAGCCACACCTTTGAATCACCTTACTCGAACCAGCTAGTAAACCAAGTATAAATCTAGGAGCATCGCCCAGTCTCTAGATACTCAAGACCTCAACAAACTCAATAGCTCCAATGTCTGAGACCAAGCTTGACAGTGCCGTCGATTCGGTAAAGAGTATCCCTGAGCACAAGGTGGTTGATGCAAAGTATGCCGATATAGCTATCCTGTTTATGAAAAATCACGACGACGATGTTCCGTTGATCACTCCTGAGCAAGACAAGAAACTCAGCAGAAAATTGTTGTGGAGAGTCTTGGGTATCACCTTCTTGATCAATTTGATCATGTATATGGATAAAGCTACCCTTTCGTACAGTTCTATATCGGGATTTTTCGAAGCTACCGGTCTTGACCAAAACAAGTACGATAACGTTAACACCATCTTCTATGTGGGGTTCATTGTGGGGCAACTTCCAGGTACCTATTTGATCCAGCGTTTGCCTCTCAGTAAGCTTATCACAGGTATTTGCTTCTCTTGGTCGGTTGTGATATTTTTGCACTGCGCAGCGTTCAACTACGCAGGTGTGATTGTGTTGCGGTTCTTTTTGGGGTTTTTCGAGGCCGTCTCGATCCCAATTCTTATAACCACCAATGGTATGTTTTTGAGTCAGCATGTCAGAGAGTCCACCCAGCCAATATTCTATGCGTCATGTATGGCATCTCCCATCCCTATAGGTTTCATAAGTTATGGTGTACTCCACGGACACTCTAAGATCGGCGACTGGCGTGTGTTGAATATCATTATTGGTGGACTCACGTTTTTCTTGACCATTTTCGTCTATTTCTTTTACCCAGACAATCCAATTGAGGCCAAATTTCTCTCGATCGAAGAAAAAGTCTGGACAATTAGAAAGGTGCAGGGCACGTCTCATTCCACAATTGAACAAAAGCACTTCAAAAGAAACCATGCCCTTGAGACCTTCAAAGATCCTATCTCATACTTGATATGGGGCTTTTTCCTTTTGCAGCAATTGGCAAACAACTTGACTTATCAACAGAACTTGTTGTATGTCGAAATCGGTAACATCACCAACTTAGACTCAACTTTAGTTTCGGTGGCCTCTGCCGGATTTGCTGTGCTTTGGTCCGTAGCCGCATGTCTTTTCATGGTTATATTTCCAAACACTACATGCTTGACGATCATTTGGTCAACTGTGCCTGCCTTCGTTGGTTCAATTGTCGCAGTTTCACTTCCGTTGACAAACTCGATTGGTGAACTTGCAGCCATTTCTATGGCCGGCTCCTCCTTTGGAGTGGGATGGATCTGTGCATTTGGTCTTGCTACAACCACTGCTGGCTCCTCTTATACCAAAAGATTGGTGAGAAACGCCATGGTCATGGTTGCCTATTGTATAGCCAACATCATCTCTCCTCAAATTTGGCAATCTAGAGACGCTCCGAGATACGTGCCCGCCTGGATTGTTCAGATTGTTTTGAGTTTCAGTATTGCCCCGGGCTTGATTGGTGTAGTATGGTACATTTTGAGAAAGAGAAACATCCAAAGACTTAATGCCATTACCGAGCAAAACAAAGTTGGTGTTGTGAGAGACGACGAAGGTAAAGAGTATGAGGTGAATATTGCTGCTCTTGATCTCACTGACTTGGAGGATAAGACATTTATATACCCTTTGTAAGTAATAAATAATATGCAACTCGAGTAATTGCTGCAAATGTGTCAAACTTGATGCGCCGAAAAAATAATTTAGGCTGCAAAAAAATTTTTGGTCCAAAAGCCGGATGGAAAGCGAAAAACATGTTACATTTAGCCTAATAACGTCTATATGACTAAGTGATTTTGTTGAAAAGCCTTGCTTGCTTTAAACTGCACTATCTATAATTTTTTGGTTCCTGAAACCACGATATTCTCCACATTCGCAATATCATCGAGCGACGAAGTGTCTTCGATGAGTCTTCCATTCGAGTCATACTTGGCATCCCACTCCTCGAGCTCATCTCTTGGAACCTTGACAACCGTATGACCTTGTTCGCCATCGTCCAACGTGTAGTATAAAGATCTATGCTCATACTTATAAATGGATGGTAACAAGAATGCCCATACCCAGTAGTAAACGGCACACAATATCAAAATACCAATTGTTGTGAGTGCGTACGTACAATAGAAAAACGAAACATCGTCCCCAATTAACGTTCCCTTTGGTGGAACAAATGACATGGCGATGACGAATATCTGGTAAAGAATCACCAATATGACGATTGGAAGAGGTACTTTGAAACCCTCGTAACCCAATCCCGCTTTCTTTCTTTGTCTCCTGATAAACAATAAACCAACCACTGTAAGCAATGTGAAGATGTATCCAGAGAAGGAGCCGATATCGACCACAAAGTTATAAGCATCACCTGGTGGTGGAGCAAGCATGACAATGATGTTCACGATGAAGATAGCAATCACTGGCAACACAGGGGTACCCCAGGGCTTGGTAGTGACCCACCAATCGGAATAAGGCAATACGCCTTGTCTTCCACATTCTCTGATAATTCTGGACTGACCAATAATCACTGCTTGCAAGTGGCCAAGGGCACAAAGGGCAACAAACACATCAAGGGCTTTGACAGCAGCCCTGGTCCCAAAGACTTTTGAGAAAAAGACAGAAGACACCAAAGCGCCGGACTTTTTGATAGTAGCAACGTCCTCGATACCAGCGTAGAACGCAGTGACAATCAAAATGTAGAATAAAAAGATGGAAAACATCACTCCAGGAAGAAAGAATCTGAAGATGTTCTTGGTGTGTCTTGGATTCGACTCCCCAGCAATGGCAAATAAGTACTGAGTACCACCGTAAGAGAAGGAAACCTTAAGAATCGAGCTAGCAATTGCATTTCCATCGCTGGTACTGCCTTCCCACGAGTTGTGAAAAGCAGCTTTTGGATGTTTGACTCTCGTGTGCCCTCCAAGAACCACGAGACCAGTGATGGCAATAAATATAATGAAAACCACCTTGATAAAGCCAAACCAATTGGATACTTTCATGGCACCCTTTGAATTCACAACGGTTACAACGCAGCAAAACGCCAACACCCCAACGCCAAGGCCTCTCATGGCCCAATCTGTAGGGTTCTTTCCAGCGGCAGATAAAATATATTGCGCGAATGCAATTGCCGAAGATGTCAGAAACGACAAGATCACACTGACAGCTGCAAACATAGTCATCACCAAAAACTTGGGCTTGGGGTATGCTTGTTCCAAGTAGACAGCCTGCCCACCCGAACGACGTTTGAAGTAGGTGACCAACTCGATATTGATGGCGATCTGAAGCATGACGATGAGGAATCCACTGATCCATAAAACGTAACTGGCACCAACGGACCCGATGGATTTAAGAACATATGCGGGAGACGCAAAAATACCGGTTCCAATAACTCCATGAAGAGCAGTGAAATACGCACTTGTGTAGTTCACGTTATAGCCTAGCGGATTGACTTTCTCGATGGGTGCACCAATCGACAACTGTTCGTCTGACGAAAGCTCGCCCTCTTCTCTGTACTCACCACCTTTAAAGCTTTCTGAGTCGCCTCCAATAAATGGACTGACTACTTTTTTAAAGTACTTGGACATGACTGGCTAGTTGGTTATTCGAAAACAAGACTACGAATTATAGTTCTTTCGCCCATGTATTTATGTGTCTATCTATAGAGGTGCTTCAAATCGATTCCTTATCTCAACGGGTGATGAGATCATTGCAATTTATGTACGCGGTGCCACCACAACGGGCCCGGCCCACATCGAAAAAAGTTGGGGAAGGTATTCCAGCTTCTAAATGAGAGGCTTAAAGAATTGGTTGTGGCTCAGATAAAGAATTTACGATATTTTTTCTATGTGCCAAGTAATAAATTTCCGGCAAATAAGCTCTGGTATTTCCGATTATCTATGTTTGCATGGAAATGTGGATTTATTAATAGTATTACCGATACACTCGTGGAAATATGGAATTTAGCAACACAGATATCCCGCCCCAACCCTGGTGTCAAGATCCCGGTATGCATTTAGTAAGCCCAAGGCTCATACAAGCCTTCTTTTTTTCTGCCAGGGTCCAATTTCGCCATGCAGTGGGGCACTTGCAAATTCGCGACTGGCTTTGGTGTGGCCCCTCCTGGACGTCGGGTCTACAAGCCTATATATGTGTAGCAGAGTATGAATCTAGAGAGATCTTGACCCCAAACTCTAAAACACTTTTATCCCCACTCTGAGCATCGAGGGACGCCCAACTTTGCCCTGTGGAATACATCCACAATTGCCTGCGTTGCAGCCCGAATAATTGTGGCACATTTTTTATTTTTCATGCGGGATTGCCCGAGAATTTTAGACAGAAATTTGATCTGACAAATGGCACGGCGATTCGGCCACTCAAATAAGACGTATTTAGGTGTTTTATTGGGGTAGCTCTGGTTGGAGAACCCGCGAGAAGCTTTTCTACAGGGATACGGGGTTTTGGGTGCAAATTGTGCGTGCTATTACGATAAATACACAGTTTACCCATACATTAGCTTTCATTCAATCTATAGCAATTAGTCGCTCTCTATATCCATGACTTCGTCGTCGTCATCACTTGAAGCTTCACCCTTAACTAAATCATGCGCCAATGAATAGACATCTCCTTCATTGGTGACTTCGCTGGCATCAAGCGACTTGGTTTTGTTGGTAAGCGGCGTAGTATATCGAGCCTTGCCCGGCTTTTGATCTTGCGGTTGCAGTTTCGGCCGCTTTTGTTGATTTCTATACTGAAGAGTGGGCAAATTCATCTCAAAAATTTTATCGTCAGGCCCATTATTTGCAGCTGCCTCTAGCGATCTCTTTAGCAAATCCGAAGAAACCGGGTCCGATGGCAGAATAGCTAGCGCATCGTGTAGCACATCTATGGCTTTTGTATATTCACCAAGCTTCAAATGAATAAGTCCCATGGCAGATGAAATATTGGCATCGTTCTTATTGCTTATTCGTATCACCTGGTTAAAACAGTCCAACGCTTTATAAGGCTGGTTGCCTTTTCGGTAGACATGCCCCAAGTTGGTGTGGATGGAGATCCACGTCTTGGAATCGGAGTTCAAGTACTTGGCAGCACCCAAGGCTTCTTGGAAGAGCAATTCGGCTTTGGCAAGGTTGTTTTTATGGAAATGTATTACACCTAATTCGTTCAATAGTAACGGATCGGTGGAGCATATTTGGTACGATGCCAATAAGTATTCTTCGGCCAAGTTCAAGTTGTTCATTTGCAAATGCTGCATTCCCAAAAACAAATTTGGTAGGTGTGTTCCCGGGAATAGTCTGGCAGCATAAGTGTATCCGCTAATGGCTTGTTCGTGTTCACCTTCAGCAGCAAATGTGTGGGCAAAGCCTATCCAAGCATGGCCAAAGTTTGGATTTAGCAAGGTGGCTTTGCTGAAAAACTTCCGGCTCTCTATGATCTTGTTAATTGACAAGTAGTATATTCCAATAGCTAGCCATGTCATGGGGTTTGTCGGATGGTTCTCTGATAGCTGGTGAGCTTTGAGAAACAAGCGATTTTTTCCTCCTAGCTCATATAAGCAGCTCAAGTAGTTAGGCATTACATCAAAGTTGTACTGGTCCTTAGCAAGGATCTTTTCACATAGTAATAGACACTCGTCGAAGCTGCATTGGATGTAGTAGTAGTCGGCTTTGCTTAATAAAATATCGGAGTTTTCACTCAAATCGTACTCTTCTTTAAGAATCATCTCGGCTTCTTGGAACTTGCCAATATTAAGGTACTTGCTGAGTCGAGAGGTGTATAAAAGTTTGATTAGCTCGTCGTTATCTTCGGCATCTCTATAGTTAAGCTGCTGAATAAACTCCCATTCTTCATGAGGAGTCATCAAATTATTATCAATCAACTCGTGAAAAGCCTCAAAGCACTTTACGTCTACCAAAACGGCTTCTTTGTACGATTCTTTGGCCTTGTCAAAATTGTTCTGAGCAGCATATACAAGTCCTCGAAGATAACACATCGAAGCCTCGAGCTTTATACCCCCATCGGTGTTTCTTACCTGGTAATTGTCGTCTTTTCTGAATGGATTGGTCTCTCCTATAAGATCCAAAGCGTCGTCCCAAAGCTCAAGTTTTACAAGACACAATGCAGCTAAATATCTACAGCTAACTGACTTTTCAAACTCTGGCTTACTAGTTAGCAACAGCTTGGCTCGAAGGTAATTGCCTCCACTATAATACACCTGGGCCAACCAGAAAGCATCGTTGGAGTCGTCCGTCAATGCGAGCACCTTATCACCTATAAACTCAGCTGTTTTGTAGTGGTGTTGCATCAACGCATCGTGGCGCCATAAACGAAGCTTTTCTGCTTGTGATAATGGCTCTGAGACCGAAGCTAGATGGCCTTCTTGGTGGGGTTGTGGAGGCACGGCTCGATGACTACCGCCGGTTCCGGGAGCATTATTGGTTCCACCAGGATTATTTGAGCTGGAGCCAGCATTTGCGCCCTCGTTTGACCGCTCAATGTTAAAAAACAGCGATTGGTTTGATCCTGGACTGTCAAAAAGTGTCGCCAATGGATTTGGCGGTGTGATAAACACGTCCTGGCGTCGGTTATTCACGGTGGGGGATATAAATAAAGTGGAATTGTGCTGCGACGGCGTCTTCTGATTCTGCACCATCTTGCTAACTTCCAGAAATTAGAAAAAGGTGAAGATCAAGACTGCTAAAGTACACTTGAAGTGGTCTTAGATCAAGCTCCGAAACATCAACAGAGCCGATTATGTAATCGCACCGCGATGGGCCTTATTTGGAACAATTCATCGCTCTGAAAAATTAGAGAAGAGCAGACATAATGGTGAAGTCTATCTTGAAAGGCTCAAAGGGCCAGGATGATAAGGAGAAGAAGGCAAACAGCGTTGGTGTCAAACAAAATAACGAAGTATCCAAGGAATCCGATGTTTCTGTCTCCAAGAGCTCATCGCAGCCTTCGCAGGCATCGCACAAGAAAACACAGTTTAGAATCATGGTAGGTTCGTACGAGCACAATCTTTTGTGTTTGTCGGTGCTTCTTGGAGGCGAAACCGAAGCGGTGTTCCACCGTGTTTTCCACTTCCAAGCACATGCTTTATCGATCAAATCCATCGACATTGCCAAACGATATCTAGTCACTGGATCCAACGATGAGCACATCAAGATCTACGATTTACAGAAAAGAAAAGAATTGGGTGACTTGATGGGCCACCAAGGTACTATCACAGCGCTTCGTTTCTCCAATGAGGGTAATGGAAAAGTAGCACCTTCAACAAACGACGAATCGTCTCCTGACAAGTCGGGCAGATGGTTATTGTCAGGATCCGAAGACGGAAAAATCATAATATGGAGAACCAAAGATTGGGAAATGTTTGGAACATTGAAAGGACACCAAGGAAAGATCAATGACCTAGCCATTCATCCTTCTGGAAGAGTGGCTATATCTGTCAGTCAGGATCAAACCATCAGGTTATGGAACTTGATGACAGCCAAGAAAGCAGCCGTTCTCAAAATCAGGGGCCGTGATCATCTTGGTCAGCAGGGTGAGTTTGTCAGATGGTCTACCGACGGAGACTATTTTATTGTGGGTCTTCTCTCACAATTACTAGTCTACAAAACGTCTACCGCCAAGATTGTCATGAAAATCAGCACCACCAGTTCGTTAATGGCTTTGGAAATTGTCACCTTAAACGACAAAGAATATGTTGTGACCGGACTTGCCAATGGGTCTATTAATTTCTATGAGTTCAAGACTCAAATTCAGGACGTTATCACAGGTAAAGACGAGGATAAAGTATGGGATTCCAAGCCCGAGGTACTTACTCCTGTTTTCACATTAACAGGTCATACCAACCGTATAAAAGACTTGAGCTACTTCAACCACCCAGTGGAAACTGGTGGGGTTCCGTACCTTATTTCTGTGGCTTCAGACGGAAAGATCGTGGTGTGGAACCTTTCTGAAGATGTCAGAGACCAGGTGGCCGTTTACGATACTGGTGAAAGATTGAACTGTGTAGTGACATGTCCTGAGTCTGTTGAAAAGTTCAGCACTATGAAGAGAAGATTCAACAGCCTTGAGGAAATGAACGGCGAAGATGCTGGAGGAGTGAGTGAATCAGAGTATGAAACTGATGGTGAGGAAATCAAAAAGATCATGATGCCAAAGAAGAAGAAGGGCAAGAAGAACAAGAAGAAGGTGGAGGTCACCTTAGAGTAAAACTAAATAATGCCAATAAAAGGAAATATATAACATAGAAATACAATAATGTAGATAACAGATATATTACATTAATAATGAGTAGAAATATAATTGGCAAGTAATAAGTAGATTTAAATACCATCAACAAGCACGTAAATTTCTTTATCCTACCCTATGAATGAAAATTCTTTTACTCCTGAAAAATCACGAATTTAGAAGAAAGTAGACTGAATCACCTAATTAAATGCGATAAACATTTTTACCAGTAACATTTGTATATTTTATATAAGCTTGATATTACACTCTTACCAATACAATTACCATTTATTTATCTTATAAAAACTTATAAGTTGAGACGAACTGAAGAGCCTTGAAGGCATAAAAATAAGGACTAGTGTTTGTCACTTGACACATAGTTAGTGTTTGCCAGTTCAGTTCAATCTAGCAACGTGCTTATCAAACAATTGTTTAGCTTTAACCCAGGTAGGAGCAGTGTCTCTGTGAGGCAATTCCAACAAGCTTGGAACCAAGTCCTTGGAAAAGAATTCCGAAGCTTCTCTGGGCAACAAACTTGGCAAGTGGTCAATGGAACAGACAGACAACTTGGGACCCGCAGAAGTCTTGACGGGCACAGTAGGGTCGCTAAACACAGTGGCAATCTCGTACACTGGAATAGGGTTATGTGGGTTGGTGGTGTCAGCAGAAACATCGACAATGGTTCTCAATTTTCTGTTCTCTTGGTTCAAAGTCTGGGTGTTGACAAATGGAGGGATTGGCTGGTTCAAGTAGATACAGTTGACAAAGATGTCACTGTCAATAATCTCTTGGAATGGACCACCTGGAGCGGTTTCTTTCATATCCCACTTGGTGACGTTTTCGTCTGGAATGCCCACTTTCTTGAAAAGATCAATGGCACCCGAACCGCATCTTCCAAGAGCACCAATGACCAAAGCAGTAGGGTACTTACCTCCGTTCTTAGGCACGGCAACGGCCAACTTCTCCTTGATTTCGGCAATCAAAGCATCTTCGTTTGGATACGGAGTAACGCCTGGCAAGTTTTCGTCGTCGGAGTGAGTTTGCTTGAAAGCCCAGTCCAACAATCCAATGGCTGCACCAGCAAAGCCGGCGTAGAATCCGAAAGCTGCCACTCTTCTGCCTTGGTCGTTTTCCAAGAACTCGATATCGTACAACGTACCGTTACCTTCTGGGAATCTTCTCAAAACATCCTGCCATCCGGCTTGGTCTTTGTAGCAGTGAGCAAATTGGATGTGCTCATGAACCAATGGGAAGGTTTCGTTTTCAGGCAACTCTTTCAAACCAAAGATGATTCTGTCCTTTGGAGCTTCTTTCCACGAGCCTTCTGGCACCAAGGTGGCACCGACTTTCTCGTATTCTTCGGCGTCGAAAGTGGACTGAGAACTTCTCTCGACAAACACCTCGAAGCCCGCATCGAGCAATGCTTTGGTGGTGGAGGGAGTCAAAGCGGCTCTGGCTTCGGCGGGTTTGGTTTCGGCTCTTAAATGTATTTTGACTGGCGTGGACATCTTGTTTGTTGTTTATTGAGTACTTCGTACGTAGCGTGGGGAGTATTTATACGCTTCTCCGTCAGCTAATTCGATGCTGGTGTGCCCCATAAATTGGGTTTGTGTAATTTTTCACCATGACTCAAGCTAAAGTGCCGAAGAAGTTTGTGCGAGTGCGTCGCACTAGCGTCTGTATTACCCGATTGAGACGCGCTAAATGACTCGATGGTGAGAAAGTCAAATGTGTCAAGCCCAATGACTTAACGATTATGTTGCGGATGGTCTGTCTAGTAATACAAGCTGTTTTGTACATAGAGTCATCCAGTTTCATCAATCCAAGTAAGTGTGGCTACGATGTAATAATTGGTTGCATCATTTGCGGCTGCCACATTGGTGTAAATCCTTTTTTTTGGGTGCAAATTGTGCGATAACAGTGTGTCTATACAGTGTAGTGATCCTTGTGGAGAAGAGCAAAAGGTCTTTGTGCTGGCTTTTCCCACACGATTATGAGACAAATTAGTTTAATATAAAATTATGGCTGTAATTAAGAGCATATATATACAATGTCAACATTTTATAAGTTCTGCAAATATTCTTCTGTTCATTTATATGCAACAAAAGTTTAAGGATGTTCTGGAAGTCCAGTCCATTGGAACTTATGTATTCTAGGATGTACTCTCTGTTGCAGCTCACTTTTTGATCTTTAGGGTTTTTTAGGAATTGATGCAAATTGAGTAAAGTTCATAAGGTTGTTAGGTTTTATACTCTTTATTTAAAACAAGTTGGTTAGCTAAAACTGCTTAAAGACAAATCTAGCTAGAAGAGAAATGTAGGCACATTTATATTCGGTGTGGAACCATGAAAGAGCAACGATTGTAAAGGGGTTCCAAATAGGTTATTGCAATAAGTCTTATCGGTTGCTAACAGGATTATTGATATCAATGATTCTCTTTAGTTGCTGGTTACCTAGTTGATTGTAAAACGCCATGTAACCTGACTACGAGGTCATTGATGTCGATAAGCTTTATTGCTTCGACAAGTTCATTGGTTGCAAAAAATCACTCAACCTTGATAAGGTTTATTGATTGCGATTACAAGCTATCGATAGTATCTTATTGGTTGCAAAAATCGTTCAATTCTGTTAAAGGTCATTGATTGCAACTAATAGATAAGGATAGTGTTGGTGGCTTATTTGAATAGGGTCTCAAGCATTTCCAGTACCTCTGGTACCTCGCAAAGGTATCAATATATCATTTATAAATTATTTGTGTACAATTAGTATATTAATCAGATATTATCTTCATACTATTTACATATATTTGTAGATTTTTTATTATTATGTTTTTTTGCTGATTCATTACATATTTTACACATATTATTAGTGTATTCTTTTATTTCGTTCATAGTCAATTTTACTTCAAATAAAATTCATATCAGTAGATCAAACTAAACCAAATTAAGTAACAGGAAGATCCTCTGAAGCTAAAGAATGTCTTGAATCTTTAATGACTTGCTGTAGGATTTGACATTCCTGCACATAGATTACGAAAAGTTGCAATTTTGCAACCGACCAAGTTTGGGTGCAAATAAACCAGTGCAATCACCCAGCACGATATGCATATATTAAGTCTCGAATAGATGTGTGTTATTAAATGTCTATGTATACGGTATAATGTATAGGCATACTGTATCATGTATAGGCATACTTAATAATGTATAGGCATACTGTATCATGTCTATGTATACTGTATACTGTATAGGCATACTGTATCATGTCTATGTATACCGTATCATCTAAAGGCACGCTTTATCATGTATAAGCGTTAAGGAAGACGAATAATGATTTGGTTCGATCATAAAACAGAAACCTGACACGATGTGATTATCTGTTAACTTCTTTCAAATGCGGCAAATATCTCGCACTACAACGTTATATAGCACGTTCTACTCGTCTCTACAATTTTGAGCAGATTTCTGAGATGACGAGTCACCACAGTGTTCTTCAGGCTTCAAAAATTGAATGGGCGGCGGAACTGACCATGTCAAAATGTGAAGCATGTAGATACTACATTTAATTTTGTGAATTTTATTTGATATGTTTTACTCTACAGTGAACTTCTAGACTAGTAATAAAATTTTGATTTGTAGCCATTCAACGTGTTGTGTGACAGTCCAAAATCTCCCTATTTATTGAAGAGGGTGGCGAGAAAATGATTCAGCGAATTCAAAAATGGGCGAAAACCCGTTGATATAGAAAATTGGTGACGATCAGAAAGTCGGCATGAAGTGATTGTCCAATGTGATGAGTCATTTCCAGAAGCTCTCGCTTTATTTTTCTGTCATAGTGAACGCAATAGTTTGAAAGTACAGGGTAGTGCTTCGCCTGTGAGCTTCGCGCCAATGCGCGGTTTTGGAGCGTTTGGTCCAACCCCTGTATTGCACCCAACAGCGCTGGAGGATGCTCAGCCCGCTACATGAGAACCTTACCTTGCTAAGATCTTACCTCCTTGGAGCAACTTTCATTTTGAGCTACATGCTTAAATCTATGACTCATCACCATATCATAAAAAGCCCCTCTCTGCCCTCTTTTTCAGGGGCTTTTTGATATAATCTATAGATAATGGGTAAAGAGAAATCGCACGTCAACGTTGTTGTTATTGGTCACGTTGATAGTGGTAAGTCTACCACCACCGGTCACTTGATCTACAAGTGTGGTGGTATCGACAAGAGAACGATCGAAAAGTTTGAAAAGGAAGCCGCTGAATTAGGGAAGGGTTCTTTTAAGTACGCGTGGGTTTTGGACAAACTCAAGGCCGAAAGAGAAAGAGGGATCACTATCGATATTGCTTTGTGGAAGTTTGAGACTCCAAAGTACGAGGTTACCGTCATCGATGCTCCTGGCCACAGAGATTTTATCAAGAACATGATCACCGGTACTTCTCAAGCTGACTGTGCTATCTTGATTATTGCCGGTGGTACCGGTGAATTCGAAGCCGGTATTTCCAAGGACGGTCAGACCAGAGAACATGCCTTGCTTGCTTACACCTTGGGTGTCAGGCAATTGATTGTTGCTGTCAACAAGATGGATTCCGTCAAGTGGGACAAGAGCAGATTCGACGAGATCGTCAAGGAAACTTCCAACTTCGTCAAGAAGGTGGGTTACAACCCAAAGACGGTTCCATTCGTCCCAATCTCTGGTTGGAACGGTGACAACATGATTGAACCATCCACCAACTGTCCATGGTACAAGGGTTGGGAGAAGGAAACCAAGGCCGGTAAGTCCACGGGTAAGACCTTGTTGGAAGCCATTGACGCCATCGAGCCTCCAACCAGACCAACCGAAAAGCCCTTGAGATTGCCTTTGCAAGATGTCTACAAGATTGGTGGTATTGGTACTGTTCCGGTCGGTAGAGTTGAAACCGGGGTCATCAAAGCCGGTATGGTTGTAACATTTGCTCCAGCCGGGGTCACCACCGAAGTCAAGTCTGTCGAAATGCACCACGAGCAATTGGTTGAAGGACTTCCAGGGGACAATGTTGGTTTCAACGTCAAGAACGTTTCGGTCAAGGAAATCAGAAGAGGGAACGTCTGTGGTGACTCCAAGAACGACCCTCCAAAGGGCTGCGACTCCTTCAATGCCCAAGTCATTGTCTTGAACCACCCTGGTCAAATTTCTGCTGGTTACTCTCCTGTCTTGGACTGTCACACTGCCCACATTGCTTGCAAGTTTGACACCTTGATCGAGAAGATTGACAGAAGAACTGGTAAGACGGTCGAAGCCAACCCCAAGTTTGTCAAGTCCGGGGATGCTGCCATGGTTAAGATGATTCCTTCTAAGCCAATGTGTGTCGAAGCCTTCACTGACTACCCACCATTGGGTAGATTCGCCGTCAGAGACATGAGACAAACCGTCGCTGTTGGTGTTATCAAGTCTGTTGAAAAGTCGGACAAGGCTGGTAAGGTTACCAAGGCCGCTCAAAAGGCTGCTAAGAAATAAGATTTATTGAAAAGTAGCTTTAAGTAGAGGTCAAAGTGCCAAGTAATGAGTAATGTTGAAGGATTTCTATTATTCATCAGATTATATATATTTAATTGGTGATTTTGCTCATAGTGATATATAATTTTGTAGTATAAATACAATTTTATGTATCATTAATTGCATTCACACGTTGATTTGCTAGAGACTTTTATCAAGTGATTGCGAAGTGCTGTATTATTCGTCGTGCTTCTATTGCAAAGAACTCGATCCGCCACGCTGTAACGAGTTTGTCCATACATCGAGCAGCACAAAATCAATTCGTTTTTTTATCGCGAACCTGTCAAATTTGACAGGTTCTGCAAGCGAATACATCGATAACTTAATTTTCTTTCTGTAGTCATCGTGCCTAAGCCCATTTTGTAAATCATTTAGAGAAGAAATTGAATAAATGATTCGCAGATTGTCACATTGGAAATCAAGTCCTAACCTCTTCTGTCGCTTGATCATCCATAATTAATCAGATCTTCTATGATGTATACACTAGGCTTTTCTATTACAATTTGTCTCTATTCATTACCGTATTATGAAAATAATTAACAAAGTTTAATATCCAGTCAACATGGCAACCTCTGATTTTAACAACATAATGTGGCTATTGAGATAGAAAACAACCTTGAGTATGATTTTGGAGGTCGTAGACAGTACGCCTTTATATTTTGTGATATAGAGTGTGCTGACTAGTGAGACTAGTGGCTATACAACAAAAACTTCTACTAACTTACCAAAATCTAATCCATCACCACTATTTATATCGAAAATCTTGATACCATCCAAGTTGAAAATGCCCTTCGATATCCCAATCAACCGTAAGTCTGTTTCAAAAACAGTGCCGGAATCAATGGGCCCAATGCGAATATCATTATTAAGAATAATGATACCATTGGTAGTGAGTTTGAGTGCATTGTAGGATGAATAAAGCTGGCTCTTGTTGTATATAATGATATCGTCATCGTGACGATTTCCTCCTTGGTTTGAGTTCAATAAGTTGGACGATGAAATGTTTCCTGGGGCAGAAGAGGAACTGTAGATAGGATTGAAGTTGATGGGGTTCTGCACAATCAACGAAAGGTTGAGTCTATTTACCGAGTTGTTGATGGCCTGGACCTTCCAGTTGATAATCTCCCCTAGTTTAATGTCCAATTTGCCTATAAAAGTCAACTTCAATCCCGATAAACTCGAGTTGTTATTGGTGGCCAAGTTCACAGTGACGGAAGATGCAGATGCTAGTGATGCAGGTGGTAGTTTGGGCGTAGGGCCGCTCACCAATGTGCCGGTGGAGTTCGATATCTTTGTCTGGTTGGCTGCAGGTGGGCTTTTAAGTCTATAGAGGTTATTAATCAATGCCGACTTGCGTGTAGACGGAGCAACATTTTTGGCCCTATTCAATGCCGCTTGTGAGTTGTACATATCCATCAACACAGGCTGCGATTGCATCTGTGAATAATTGCTTGACGTCTTTAGAGAATTGTTGATGGGAGGAGCAATTATACTAAAGTCCAAGTATGGAGACCAGTTGGTGGTGATGGTATTACTGATGTTGGAATATTCGCCCAGACTCTCGTTGTAGCTCTGGACCTGCAAAACAAGCTTGATATTGACCGGCTTCGAAAACTGCAAATTGTTGGCACTGCTTGAATTGGGCGTGTTATCGATATTCTTGAGCTCTTTGTCCAAAAACTCGTTATTGAGAAGTTTATATGTCAAGTTCACAGCATCGCCCAATCGAAAAAGTAAAGGATACTTGTACTCGTTTGTTTTAAACTCTTTGATAACTCCATACTTGAAGTCCATAGTAAGACCTAGTATTTTAAAGTAATAAGTGTAGGGGGCATTTTCCAGCAACTTGATAAGTTCGTCGGAAGATTCTATATTTAGTGTTGCCAACAATATGTTATTTCTGCCTGCTGGTTTAGTTGATTTGAGCTTGATGACTAGAGAGACGGATACCGGGATACTTATACTAGTTTTGAGGGTTTCCTTCCGTTCTATTTCTTGTGTTATGTGGTTTATTTGCGGAGTAGATGGCTGAGTTGGTGGAGGTCCTGTACTGCTCCGCTTACTGACCTTTTCCACCTCCACCATCGAGCTGGGCAACTCATACTGTCTATTGGATAGCTCATTAACAGATATCAGATTGCTGAGTTCGGCAAACATGTTGTGGATCGGTTTAGGCTGAAAATTAGGAAGAATCTCTTGCGATTGTCCAGGTGAAGTTTCTCGAGGCAGCGGAGTCGATTCCTTATCAGCCTCGAAATCCTCGTCATTATCATGCAAGTAACATGCTAATAAGATTCGGGGATTCACAGACTTTCTTCTGGGATACGTCACAGCAACCTCAAACCTCCACACAATGTAGTATTTGTCCTTGTCTATGCCGTTATACACTATATCTTCTGAGCCAAGTGTCATATCCACAATGTTGAAGTTTGATCCGGCAACACCATTTTCTGTAGAGGCTTCTCTTGGAAAGGTTTCAAGCTGACTGATATCCTTGATTTCTTCAGGAACTATCGACACATTGAGAAATACCGTAGACCTCTTGATCGCCGGTTTCTCTGTATCTTGGTATATGACGTAACCCGTCACTGTTTCGTCAAAAAACGCTATTTCTCGTTGGGGCCCGGCATTAATCTGTTCTACCAGCGGAATTGGTCCGCTAGACCCATTGGCTTCGGTATCTGAAGGTAGTATTATAGATATACTCATAGCCTGGTCTTTTCATTTGATCCAAAACAAAAATATCGAATTTCAACGCGAAAATATAAGTGAAAAATCAACGATAAGAGAGAGATAGCTACAAAACAACAAAAAGGTGAGCCATCAAAACGAGAGCCTACCATTAATTCCTATAGTCTACTCTATTTATTCTACTTCTATTCTATTTCTGTTTTCTTTTTTTTGTTTAGTTCTTCTATTCCTTCTATTTATCTATATCTATAATTACCAGCCAATGTATACACCGCCGTTTCTCTCTTCTAGTTCGTCCACTATATACGATAAACCAGTTGATTCGGGGTTCCAGCCTAGCTTGGCAGTGCACTGGAGGTTTTTGAGGTGAGGAAGCCTGTCTTCGCTCAAGGCCATGGCCAAGTCGAGTGGGTCTAGCTTGGTGGATGTGCCGAGCATACCACTACTATCAATATACATTGTTCTTAACGGGCGTGGTGTGGAGACGTGCGGCAAGTTTTCTTCGTCAAATATCGAGCTCGACACATAGTCTACTGCTAGCTCCACCACCAACAAGTTGGGACAGTAACTAAATACGTTGTCGAGCGAGTTGTCTTTGAACCCAGGCATGGGGTACTGTACTTTAAGAGTCTTGAGGTTTCTGCCATGTTTGATCAAAATATCATTGAAGCCCAAATCTTTGATTGCCGGACAGTGGGCAAACTCAAGCTGGGTGATGGTATCAGGAAAAGATGTTCTCATCAAGAAATCATCGGATATTCCACCAGAAAGTCTCAAAAATGAAAGTTTGGGCGGCCATACGATTTCTTCCGCAGACTGGATTTCTATGGACAGTCTAGGGAACGAGAGATGGGTCAAGTTGTTTAGGTTACTAATGGATTTGAACAACTCTTGGAGGTTCAATGTTTCAGAAACTAGCCTCAAGTCTAGCACTTTCAAGTTGAGACAGTTTTTCAACGCTATTAATGGGCCTAGACCAAAACTGGTTTGGGGGGCCACAAACACATTCAAGTTCTTACTGGACCGTTTCAAGAGCTTGGCCACAAACGCATTTTTGCCCGACTGTATGATGTACGACAAGTCGAGTTCTTGTACGTAGTTGCCTATGGTCTTGCTGCTCGAGATGGTATCGACAAATGAAAAGAAGTTGGTGGCCTTAAGCTTGGGTCTTTGGTAGATAAACGGCCTAACTAGGCTGTAGAAGAGCTTGGACACTCGCATGAACTTGGGCTTCAACTCTCCTTGTGCGTGAAGTATATCTAGCACCGTCACGATCAATTCTATGGGCAAGCACATCATAGCCTTTTGTTGGTTGTGGATCTGTAATGCTTGTTTGATCTTGGCTTCGTACTCTGGGTTGCCTTTATTGAGACAGCACCTTAAAACATCGACCTTTTCAAACTGTGATCTCGGCCATACACTCCCACTAAACCTCTGGCCCGAGGTGAGAACATACACTGAAGTTATGCTTATATGGTTCTTGAAGTTGGAATGCTTGGAATTTCCGTATATATCTTTGATATTTGAGCCTTCTACTTCGTCATCTCCTTCTCCTTCATATTCTTGCCCCTCTCTCTCCTCATCACTGCTGTTCACCTCGGTAAAGTTGGAACCGTAGACGTACCTCTTATAAGGTGGACGAACCTTCTTGGGTCTTCTCTTGTTGGCCATCACATAAAATACTGACGTAGCCGGGTAGAATCAGAAGATATCGTTACGTTACTTTTAGCAGAGCGTGACCTACGAAATGCTGGTGGAGAACGGTACCAAGCTAGCACGAGCTCTAGTCATTTCTAATCCAAACGCAATCGATTTCGCATCTCGTGGTTGCGAGCCCGCCTTTGATTACATGATAAATTAGTGCGGTTGCAAAATATATTGACAGAACATAGAAGACACGACTTGATAGAGAACCAAATAGAAGTAAATAGAGTGCTAAGTGAAGAACTAGACGTTAAAATAGAGAACTGGATAGAAGTAAATAAAGATTTGGTCAAGACCAATATTGGCAGTAAAGGGTTAAGTAGTTATAATTGATTAAATGACTTGATCATTTACCCAAACCGGAGCCATGGTAGATTCAGAGCTTGGTGAGAGCCGAAACTTTTTCATATCAAAAGAATGGCGGTAAGCCGGAGTTTCATCCACAAGAGTGTCGTTCATGGGCTCGAATTTGCTGTATTTCACCATTGGCTCATTTATTGGTTCCCTCTTCTCAAGTCCAGATTTGATCACCAGGTACGGAAACATTATAAAGATTTCAAGCAATAATCTTGGAAAAAACATGTTAATGCTTATCCATAAACCGATCATGTAAAAGGGAAGACTTATTACGTTCTGAATAAGCTTGGCTATTCTTTCAATTGGTTTGAAAATTAGGCTCTTGACTCTACCTACCAACTGAACGTTGAGCTGCGTAGTATCAAGCACATAGTGGTCGACAATGTTCCAGAGCACCAGATTGCGTATATCGACTTTCAGGTCTTTGTTCTCGCAATCATTCAATTGGTTGTGGAACTGGATCATGACCAACCGCAAAATCTCCAACGGGCTTTGTAGAAACTGGAGTACTGTGAAGTTCTCCTTTAAATAAACTGCAAGATGACCAAGCTCTTTGGTAAAAAGCAAACCTCTCCGTGTCCCAACTACAAGTATAGATTTCAAGTCAGAGTTATCTGAATAGGTAGAGTCCAACTCTTCATACTCAGGCTCAATTTCGCTATATGAAGCCCAAGGCACGCCATGTAAGGAATTTTGGTCAGTTAATGATGAAGGTAAAAAGCGATTCTTCAAAAACGGCGATTGTAAAGTAGTTCCCTGAAGTGAATCCTCTGGTACCGGGCTCTCTCTTGGACTTGTCGATCCCGACGAGCTTGCTTCGGAAATGGTATCTAGAGTATGTATTCTCAAAGAAAGTGGCGTAGACTTGGATCTTTCTTCATTATTTAAGTTTAATGGAAAAGGTTTCAAGAATACCGAATCTGTTTTGGGACTGCCTCCATTACTACTACGATACAACCCCAGCACACTTTTCTCCAACTTTTCCAAGTAATTTACGATTTTCTTATAGCCATTCTCTTGGGAGGTTGACAAAGAGTCCAAAATATGCTTCAGCTGATCTGTTATAGTACTCAAAGAATGTAGTCTTTCTTCAACAGTGCGGTGATTTGTAACATTTGTTTCACCTGAGTCACTGTCAACTTCATTATAAGATACGTTAAGTTCGGTTTTCGGAGCAATTGACTTACTGAATGAAGTATGAAGTGTTTCTGACAAAGACATTATCCATCTAAAAAACAGCCATAATGCAAACAGGGCAATATGCAACCCATTGAATACCAAATTCTTGCGCTTTTCATCTACCTTGATGTGGTCACGGACCACAAGCATAATGAACGAGCCGAACATAGGAACTATCAAGCACGATAACAATGCCAAAGCTTCAAAATATTCCACTCTTTTGAGAAGCTCCAATTTCACATTTTCATTCTTAAAGTTACTTGAAGTGATCAATTTACGCTTCACATCTTTTACTTTTGCCAACCATTTCCAGGGCCACTCCACTACAAACTTGACGGTCCATATAATGAGGCCAAGCACAAGCATGTTTGAAAACAAGATTGCAAGATCAACACCATAAATGTTGTCCAATAGTGACGAGGGAGCAATCACTGCCACCGTTGCAGGAAGAAATACTGCAATATACAAATAGTACTTTAAAGATTTGGCATGTTGGGCTGAGTTAGGTGGAGAAGTTTTGGCTGTACTAAAAGGGGAGGTAGCCGCCTGAACCTCTGTGAGCAACTGATCGATCGTTAGGGTGGGCAGTTTCTGCGCTATACGATATACCAATTTCTCATTGGGGCGAAAACAAGAACCACAGCTGGACCCTGAAGCTTTGGTGTTAACTGTGTTAACTGTAGAGCTGTGTATCATTTGAGATCTTTTTGACTGTTTGTGCAGACTGACTCGATTATGGGTGCAAAATTCGCTGGAAACACCCAAACTTCCTTCGTATTTCAGTGTTTGTTTCATAACAATCTCTTTGCTGATACAATGTTGTCTTTCATTAAACTATTCAACTAAATACACACAAGCACACAAAAACTTGTAGCAGCCAAAAAATATTGTCACAAAATAATAACGGTCCAAAATAACAATCGCGATCAATCTGCGCGTAATGTCAACCAAAAGCGGAATGGGAGGAGGAACAACTTCACAAGAGGACCAGCTGAGGGAACGACCTCAATCTCGAGAGGAAAAAAACAACCGTCAGACAATTCTCAAACTGAAAAACATCAGGCTGAACATGTGGTTTCAATAATCGCCGGCATGTGGTGGTTTAAGTGTTCCCCTCGCTACCACTCCATAGACAACCTTATCAATCACGTGTATGGGGTAACCTGCAATTCGGGGTCCCGCGCCTTCTTAACCCGATCTGGTGCCACAGTGGTCACGCGCCCCGTCGCGGCTGGAAAATTTACAGACTTGGAAGTTCGCCTATATTCCACGCCGCGTCCGCTGCGGCGTGGGGCGAAAAATTTTTGCCTTTTGTCTTGTGCCAGACGACTACAAAAAAAAATTTTTCCAACCCTTCACCAGCTTCTTTATCACATACTATCAATACAACATGGTTTTAGTTCAAGATTTATTACACCCAACTCCAGCTTCTGAAGCTCAAAAGCACAAATTAAAGACCTTGGTCCAATCCCCAAGATCATACTTCATGGATGTTAAATGTCAAGGTTGTTTAGACATCACCACCGTTTTCTCCCATGCCCAAACCGCTGTCACTTGCGACTCCTGTTCAACTGTCTTGTGCACCCCAACCGGTGGTAAGGCCAAGTTGAGTGAAGGTTGTTCTTTCAGAAGAAAGTAAATGCTTTCTTTGACATAACTAGTTCACTTCACCTAATACCACATTTGGACACTCTGAGTCTAATGATAGCATGATTTTTTTTTTCAACCCTACAAAGTCCAACAAAAAGAAGGAAAACCGTATATATAATGAGAAGATGCTTTACTGGTAATTTGAGGACTTATGGTTATATCGGGACCCATCATTTTGGCTATTACGGAAGGTCAACGTGATCCGATCTAATGTATTATAGATTTACCCTTCTTTGGTTCATACGTTATTCTTAAGGTTAATATATGAGAATATCAGTATAAAGAAAAGTAGAATGTAGAGTAGCACACGATATTACACCTATGGGATTATCTCTTGTCCTAATATGCTAAAGTAGTACGAGGTTATAGTGTAGATCAGATATCTGGGTATTTTCTTAATATTTGTTGGTTATTTACACTATATACACTATTTACCATCCATGGATCTTGGATCAATATCAAAGTTAGCCTTCTTTCCTCTAGTCCTGTACTTTTGAGAGCCTTCCATTTCAGAAGCAATAGCATCTGAAACCGTATAAAGCTCATCTTCAAAAGCTTCTTCACTGGCACTGGTGATTTTCTTCCATTTCTTCTTCCGCTGTTCCTTCAAGAACGTCTTCTTTTGGGTCTTGGACAACACCTCCAACTTCTCCTTGATTTTCTCACTAAGCTGGCTTTTTACTTGCACACTCTTCTTGCCCAATGCCCACAAGTCTCCACGCTCGACTTTCCTGGCATCGTGATACGCTTGTTTGCCCAAACTCTTTGGAACTTGCCACGATTCAACATTACCTGAAGGGGCACATACCTTAAGCTTCACGTTATTTTTGACCTTCGACGGGGTATCAAGAATACGAGGCCAATTGTTGATATCATCTGGTTTGGTGACATCGTAGTTGTTGTATTCACGGTCCTTTTCGATTTTTCTAATGGTTTCGTTATCATTTAAACTTCTTTTGGCAATCAAGTACGAATAAGAACCGTTTTCGGTATTTCTTCCTCCTGGTCTACCACCACCTTCCAATCTTTTCAACGTACTCTTTGATAAGCCCGCCAAGCCAAAACCGTCTTCGGAGCTTTTATCCCACTCTGTAGCCAATCTCTTACCTTTCTTTAACTCCATGGTGAACTTAGGTCTTTCTACAACCTTGTTGAATGAACAAAAGTTGAGCCTATGTTTATGCGATGGGATCTTATAGTACTTGGGGTCTCCTAATTGCAACGGACATTTACGATGATGAGGACATGGTGCAACTATACTGATATGGTAATTTACACTTTCTGAGCTCAATTCATTGGACTCAACAGAAGATGGTTCTACCACGTCGAAATCCTCGCTATCTTCGACTTCAAACTTGAGTTCTTCCTCTGTCGGAGTACCAAACTTTTCATTCAAATCCTTTTCGAATTCAGTCTCTGATAAATCTAACTCATCCATTTCTTGGTACTTTTTTAATAATTTTTGTTCATAAGCAATATCTTCTTCTGTGATCATTTGATCTTCTTTTTTGAGTTTCTGAGGCTTGAGTGATGACCCTTTGATGTAGGGTCTCGGGATTTTTCCAACCTCGTTTTCATACGATTCTGGACGGATCATGATCTGTCTGGCTCTGGCTACGGTTTCAAATCCTAGAGAGTTACCTCTTTCGATTATTACCAAATGGCCGTCAGGACTAAGAAGTCGGAGCAACATATGAATATTGGTATCGATATCCTTGGGAAAGTTGAATTCTCGCGTCAACAATGCTTGGTTGACCATAATAAGATCATATTTTTTGGTGACTGGAAGAGTATCTCTAAGACGAGTACGAATGTGAATATTTGATGTTTTTATAGGTCCAACATAATCATCTTTTTCTTCCATTTCCTCCTTTTCCGCTTCTTCTGTGTTCTCTGAAATTAGAATTTGTTCGTGTGCTTCTGAAAAGTTTTCATTCAATTGACGAGATAAAATAATCTTAGCCCTCTTTTTCATCTGGTGGTTTCTTCTACCAAGAACATACGCCTCCTTCTCTTGTGGAACCCAGTCGTCGCCCATTATTTCATTCAAGGCAACTATCCCGGTGGCTGGCCCATATCCTACATCCAACACCCTTTGAGGATTAAACTTGTCGATACCAACCCTCTTTTGCAATTCTAGCAAAACCTGATGGGCGTGGGAGTAGTTTTGTAAGAATAAACTGGCAATATGGGCATCACAGTCAAGGGCAGTTTCGGGGGCTTTCTGGATCTGTTCCTTCAGTACGCTTTGATATATACTGGCAGAACGCTCTCTGAGCTTGTCCGGTATACTATTGACCAAAATATTGTTCTTGATGACCTTGGCTATCTCGTAGGGCAATTTAGTTATGGATTTTTCAACCCTACCTTGAAGAGTCCAGTCATGTAACCTCGCCTCTTCGGCATTATTTCCTTTGATAAAGCTTCCGTCTTCGTTTCTGAAAGGAGAAATAGCTTCGATATAATGCTTATTTTGTGCTCCATCTCTTGTAGGCAGTTTCTTGATTTCATGGGCATAATCATCGGTAGCTTGATCCAGTTTGACCCAACTCTCTGATCGAACCAACTGCCCAAATGTTTCGCTGTGTCTACGTCTGTCAAATGGAAGAGCTGAACCTGAAGACTCCTGACTAAGATCCAAGGCTTCGTTCTTTAGAAAGTCGAAATTGTTCAAGTCCTTCTTGTCAAATGTCTGCAAACTATGGCAAAACCCTCTTTGGATCAGTTTGGCGCCGTTAAATTGCCGAAAAACCTCATTCAAGCTGGCACAGTGGTATCGCCTCCGCACAGAAGAATAAACCCCTCTACTACTTGACCGTATCATAAATAATTCCAGTCTTAAACCTTTATTACTATCAGGTCCCAAAAATTTTGTGCAGCTTTAGAGATGGATCGAGCTTACATAAGCATAATTTCTCTCACTCGAAATTCAAGAGCGAATGAAAATAATCGCAAACATCAACGAAACGAACCACCAAAAATGTTTATCAAACGTGCTATCAAGGTGTTTGTGCCATTGGGATTCGGAGGAGCTGTATTCAGCACCTCGAACCAATTGAAAAATGAGTCGAAAAGGAGATTTTACGAAGACGACGTGGAGATCGTGCCTGTTCCAGGGACTGTGATTGAAGCACCAGCCACCGAAATAGAGTCGTTGGGATCCAACAGGATAATCGATGGAATATCAGTACGTTCCGACCCGACTCTTGAGTCATATTTCAAAAGCATAAGAGGATTTGCCTACAACACTGTGAAACAGGTCCAAGCCTATGTCGACCAAGGCTACACCAAATATAACAATACTGAAAGAGAAGTGACCCAAACAGTCAGCGAGCTACACAACAAGTCAGAAGATTTGTTACCAAATTCGCTTTACATTATCATCGCCACTTTATCAGGTAATATTGCTGCTCGCCAGCGGGGAATCATTTCCAAAATCGTGTTCCCACTCACCTTAGGTACTTTATCATTCAAATACTTTTTGCCAGAAACATTTTCCAACACAGCCAACTTTGCATGGAAATTGGAGCAGCAGAAAATCCCTCATATAGCAGAAACCCAACAAATTGCCGTTACCAAGGCCGGCGAATTGGTTCAATCTCTTGAAGAGTCTGGTGCAGCAGGTAAGAAGGGACTTGAAAACGGGGTTCAATCTTTGAGAAAGTCCGTGGCCGATATTACTGGGTTAAACATCGACGAGGAGGTATCGAAAAAGTAAGTAGAAATATATGACTAGAAAGGATGACGTTTGTTCAATTCAATAAGACTTTAGTTACTTCATGTATGTGTAATATACCTATTACAAAATATAATAATTTGAATTTCAACATTATTGATTGACAGGATACTTTGATGTAGATAGAAGTACGTTGACGTGGGGAAGTTTTTTTTCTCGAAATTGTGTTTTCTGTCAAATTTGTGCACAAACTAGAAAAAAATATATTTGGGTGCAAAATTTATAGTCTCGTAGATACTTATTAGTTTGGAATACAATACAGTGAGCTAATGCCGTAAGTGTGATGTTCTATCCCTCAGTTTCTTCTAATACTAATATCTAGTAACTTTTATGTGAGCGGGTATCAGCCCAGTAGGCTAGATAATATCAAGAGTCACTATGAACCATATTTAACCGGCAGTGGAGGCGGAGAAGCAAAATCACGCCCAGCCACGGCGTTTTCGAAAGTATACGATAAGCTCGCCAATATCAGCTTTGGGTCTGGCGTTGCTACGGCGTTAGGAAATGTGTTTGCACACCCTAATCAGACTGGCGACAACCAAGACGCCAGCCAAGCGTCTCTGGCATTGATATTAGATCAGAAGCTTGGCAAGATCATCAAGGCTGAAACAAAGGTGGTGAACTCACAAAAAGAGTTTGCAGATCTACTAGACAAGTGGTCTTTAAGTATCAATAAGCCCGGGTGTCAAATCATGTTAAAGGAAATGAGTAAGTTGTATGCTCTTGAAGCGTCCATGGACCAGGTGTCGTTGGAACGATTGGAAAAGCTCAAACTAAGCCTACACTTTATTAACGAGAGAGAAAAGAAACAGACAGAAATGACCGGCAACAGACTCAAGCTACTTAAACAGGTGAAAGAAAGTGAAAAGAAGCATGGAGATAAGTCTTCTACGGCCACTCTTTTGCACGAACAAATCGAAGAGAACTTGGTGGGACTCGAGATAGTCAATAAACAATGGGTGCGGGCCATTTCCAACGATCTCAAGGACGCCATCTTTGAGTACGTCAGCTCTCTCCAACGTAACTTGCTGGTGTTGGCGGAATCTTCCAATGAGTTCAACCGTATTTTGTGCGCTATAGACTGGGAAGCCGATTTCGTGCCCTCGTATTCAGGACAGCGCAAAAGCCTGACGGCAAAGGCAGTGGACACCAAGAGTAGCTACGGAAGTGAAAAGGAGAATAAAGTTCCCAAGAACGAGTTTCCAAAGAACGAGTATCCAAAGAACGAGTATCCAAAGAACGAGTATCCAAAGAACGAAGTGCCTATCGCGGTGGACTTCAAAGCATGTGTGGATTGCAAGCGAAACATGCGCATGGGCAAACAAACTGAGCCTTGCACCCACAAGCCACAGCACGACGCAAGACCAAGCTCTAGGACCTCTGACGTCAGCTTATACGACGGGGCCCACTTTACAAACAACAACCAGGTGAGTTTCCAACACAGCCATTGGAATTAATAACTATTGATCTATTTAATGGGTTTTGTTTATATACAGTTATGATTGCAAATCGTTTTGCTTGATGTTCCCGTTCTTAAATAACTTTTTTGCTATCTCATAAGAAGAGATCATGATAGCACACGCCGGGGCTATCTTCAATGCTCTGGGTATGAATCCGGCATACAATGCATTGATACCTTCGACTCTATAAATGTCGAAAAGGTACTTGAACATGGATCTGTGGACCGCTTTGCCGGCGATATTCTGATCTTGGCTAGTGATTTGCAATCTAGTCTTACCTACATCGAATGGGTGGGTGGCAAAGGCTGCGATTAGTCCCGAAACAGAGCCTCCCACAAAACTGCTAAGTAAAACTTTATGCTCTTCAGTCTGAGAAAAATAATGCGAAGGTGACAAGTCTAGCAAATTCGTCACCTTTTGCTTGACTGCTTCGTACGAAAACCAATATATTCCTGAAAAAGGCACGTCTCTCCATAATGTGATTTGTAGACCGGTAAACAACGTGCCGACCCCTCTTAGACGCACAAGATTGAATGTATCTTTAAGGAGGTTAGTTAACATTTTAGGCGAGCTTTTCAGGTCTACTGGTATGGACTGGAGTCTTGTTTTGATGAGCTCGAATGGGGTGATTATCGAGGCTGAAAGTGTTCTTGCTAGCGAGCCACATAGTAAAGGATTGAGGGGATTCAGTCCAAGTGGAGAGTGGTCTCTTATGTACTCGTAACCAGTGAAATATATAATATTGGAAGGCACTGCCATTACTAATGTTAGCGACAAACCTCTCCATAACGTGCGGAGTCCTTCGGTTCTGCCTATTGTAGCAAGACCTTGGAACGTGGACGTGATTCGGGTACAGCTCTCGGCGTTTTTGCAGTAGTTTTGGGTTATCCAGAACAATTCCGGTGACGTGCCTTTGGGTATATTTGCAGCTGCGTTGAAGTTTTGTTTGAGTTCTGGAAAATGTTTCAGACAACATGGACTGTCATTGGGAAGGATCTGCTGCTGCTGTATCCTAACTCTTACCACGTCAAAAGGAGTCACTATCAATGATGTCAAAAACGACCCCAGGCATGCGCTGAGCATCTTCTGGCCAAACGAAATTTCATGGCTAGAACTTGAAGTGGTTGTGGTAAATGGCTCTTTGGCTGTACCTACCAAGCTCCTGGAGCGGGCAGACTCGACTACAGACATGTCTACCATTTTTGATGACTCTTTGGTACTTTTCATTTCATCTCGCCATCACCTGCTTCAAATTGCTGAGCGGTATCAGCAAAGAAGGCACGTGACTACTCCGACCACGGTGGTTGCGAAAACACTTGACAGAGGCGACTACAGAGTATACTGTGGAGAACTGTGGTGTATATTGGAGTTCAGTAGTGTATATGGTAATTTCAATACTCAAGAACGGTATCTCGGCAGTGGTAGATGTTTATGTGGCCGTCCTGGTTGTAGTTTGTGGCAAGAATCATCCTATGTGGATGAAAAATCGTGGACGATAAATAGTTGGAGGTTCGGTTACTCAAGTAGTTATCGTGGGGGTTCTTCAAAGTCGACAACAAATCGCCCGAGGTAGACCAAATATTAACAGCCTTGGAGCCTGTGGTGATGATAGGAGCATGCTCATGCACATCCATACATCTCAACGACTTTTCGGCAGTGTTATAGCTGAGCACCGGGTCGTTGAGTCGGATGTCCCAGAGGTTGACGTAACCGTCAGAAGATCCACTTACAAGCTCTCTATAACCACCACGTTGCATATGTACCTTTCGTATAGACCCAGCGCCTATGCTCTGATTACGACTGCCCTTCCACGTCTTGACCATAGACTCTCTAGAGTCCAATCTTCTGTCATAGACTCTCAAGCTGCCGTCGTCAAAGCCCGCCACGAATATGTTTCCGGCCACCTGGTCGGACGTGAGCGAAGTAATCGACGATGACGATCTTGCTGGAATATCTACAAGACAAAGTTCTCGAGGAGCGTCCCACACTCGTATAATCTTCACGTCTCCACTCACCAATAACGAGCCTCTGGACTGCTGCCAGTCGGAAATAAGTCCAGAACTCTTGGATGTAAGCAACAAATCCGTCAATGCTCTCCAAGCCGCCACCAACTCCAAGTTTTTCTCGTCATCATCAATACTGCTATCGTATTCATTCTCTTCTTCGGTTTGATAATTGTGAAAGTTCTTGTATATCTTGATTACACCGTCGGAACTGCCCGTCAAAAGTAACGGCGAGTCGTCCTCGTTCAAGAACTTCATGTCAGTAATTTTGGTCCCAAAGGGGTTTCCATTACTGAACTTCTTGACGATTTTGTTTTCTTCCCAGTCCCAAATAGAAACATTATCCTTTTCGTCACTGGCCACCAAGATCTTTTCAAACTGGGTGAATTTGATTAGTTTGGGCTGCACCTTATTGTTCAAAGTGGTGGTTACTTTACTCCAGTCTCCTCTCACGGCCAAATCCTTCTGAGGCTGGGTTTCTTGGATAATCGACTCGTTTCTGTTACGTCTCCATAATCTCTTTACATACTCCTTTGAGCCAGGCTCGTCGACCTCGTTCTTGGACATCTGTGGTTCCTGGAAGTATTCGCAACTATACTCAAAGAATCCTGATTCAGAGAGGAACCCTGGGTGTTTCGAGAGGTCTCGAGGCTTGTAGAAGGGTGTTTTGGGCTTGTACTCACTGCCATAGTTTGTTTGAACTGGTCCTGAGTTCAACATACGAGAAAATTTCTTCAAGTCATTATCTTCGTTGATCTTTAACGAGTTGAACAATTTGCCAAATGAAAGGTTTTTGAGCTTGGACGTTATGGATTCGGTATCCGACTTATCATCAAGGTACCCATTCAAATTATTTGCTGAAGCCGACCTAGGTGCACTCATGGACTTACCATTGATAGTCAAGGAATTAGCACTCTTCATTTGAGCCGCAGAGCTCGACACTTGTCGACGTGGAACGTGATTGTTTGCAGAGTTTCCAAGCTGACGGTACACTATAGGCTTGTTGGGCTGGAAACTCTTGCTGATATTGATGGTGGACTTGTTAAGCAAATACTCTTGCATTTCCCTCACCAAAGGTCCCAACTCTCCTTCGTTCAACTTGACCATTACTGAATCTATAAGTATTTCTGCCAATTGTTTCACTTCAAGGTGTGGATCTTCCGACAAAATAAGTAATGCTTTCCAAACAGAGCTGAAAATCGACCCGTACGCTGGCGATCGTTTTCTAAAGTCATTGAGGTAGTTGGAATTATCTATAAGTACGATTTCTTCTTCCAACTGATTAAATGCAACCACCAAGAAGAACTTGAAGTAGATGGATATGAATCTGCTGATGAAATAAACGATTTCTTTTCTGACCATAGGAGAGCCGTCTCCCAAGAGAACTAGTATGGTATTGGCAAATTTAAGGTCTTGCAGGGTAATTTCGTCTCTCCTTATATCGGAGTGTTGCACCTGTTGTTGAGGAGGCTTGGATTGCAGAGGAGAAGACGATGAGGGGTTTAGTTGGTCATCACTTAAGAAGTTGGTGATGGCCACTATAATTGAGGTCCTGACTTCAGGAATAGGATCATTAATCAATGCCAAAAGCTTATTGATATACCCTTCCTTATATACAATCCACTTGCCATCAGGATACTTGTTCCATAACTGCGACAACAATAAACTACACCATTGTCTTAAAAGTGGATTGTCACTAGTCTGAATGAAGTTGAGACAGTTTCTTATAATCTCAATAGAAAATGTAAGTCTCTGGCCATTTTTAAAGTCTTTGATAAATAACGTCAAAATAAAAGCACTCATTGCCTTGTGGTCGTCATTGATCAAAATGTTGTTTCCGTTTAACGTGGATCCAATGCTTCCGCCATTACCATTTTGGTTCATAGGATTCGAATTAAGAATGAGATAAAAATAGTTATATCCTTTATCTTTGCACAATTCTTGCTGGGTGCTTTTATAGTCGATAGCCATGATTCTGACCCAGATAAAAATCAACACTGGCTTCAATTCTTGGGCCGGAGACTGCAAGAGCTTTAGTACATATGGGAATATCCCTATAGACAATGATAAGTATACAGCCCACGGACCAAGATCAAGAAATTTGGAGAGTAGTATAAGTGCCCGGAGTCTATGCACTTGTGATAATAATACCTGTAGTACTATAGGTAATTGTTCAGGCAATTCTTTTGTGGATGCACCAGCATACTTGAGCCATATTTCAAAGGCTGTTAACTGCTGCTCAAAGAAGGTCGAGTGCTGGTAATTTGCAAAATTCTGATTTACCACTGAGCTGGTAGCACTGGCTGGAATATTAAGAGTAGAAACGTTTGGAACCGACAGAGAAGAGTTGGCAGAATTCAATGGGGGTTGACTAGACAAAGACACCTGCCTTTGTCCATTGCTTTGACTACTACTTTGTTGAATCAGTGATTGTGGTTGTCCCACAGACTTGGTTACTACTTGCTGGGGCTTCGGCATGGAGGGAGAAGGGGGGATCTTTTCATTCAACATGTTATTCTTTATCAACTGAGCAAAGACCTGATCAATGGCCAAGTCCCAAGAGTCCCACATGGGATGAAATCTGACGATATCTGGAAGTGGAGGGTCACTTATAGGATTGCAGTTCATATGAGGCATGATTCTTTTGGCAAGCAAAAAGTTTCTAAAAAGAGCTGCTACCATCAAGTCTTGTCTGAACAATCTTTTGAATATAGGTCTGGATAAAGATGTCCATGCAATTGTATCTGTTATGGCAGTAAATATCCAGTTCAATTCTCCCAACGGAGTTCTTCTATCGGTGAGTTTTCCTGGGATAATGACGTTTCCCACCGAGTTACGTGGTAGCATCGAATAGTAGTTCTTTTTCAATGGACTCTGCATGATAAGCCACTTGGTACTGATGTCTATAGGACACGTCAAGCAGCATGTGAATAAGTCTGCAGGCAAGTCTGGGCTCATGGGAAGTAACTCATTACTCTTACATGCAGCCAATTGTATACAGTCCAAGTATGCTGAGGTGGGTGAGGGCGCACTGGTGTCGTGGTTGCCTTCGTTATCATCATCAATTCTTTTCTGCACAAACTTCTTGAAATTATGCACAATGTTGCCGGCCAGATTGCAGTCATAGACAAAGATTACCGGAGCACCAAGCCAGGTCTGGAGATCGTATAATGATATTGGAATGTACTGGGTGTAGCCGCGGTTGAATACCCATATTTCACCACTAGAAGTGGGCTGGGGAACTCCATGGCCGTTATAATGGAACAAAATACGTTCATCTTTGGCATTTCGACGAAGCGTGTTGCAGAATCGTTTGACATCTTCCACGCAAGGGTCCAAAGACTGCTTGTATCTGGTCCTCAAAGACAACGTTTCATACTGAGATTGCAAGTTTTTACCTATACTATCAATGGCTTTCTTGGTGTCTGGAAAAGACGATGGGTTACACCAAGCTTCGTACTTAGCACAGGGATAGGTCTTCATGATATCAGGAGGATCCACCCCGAGATTGAGACACAAGACAAGCACTGCACTTATGGTTTTTTGCCGTTCTTTCATCACTTTCCAGTCGGTGATAGGCTGATACATCTTGTAGTACTTTGGGCTCTGCTTCATCTCTGGAGTGATGGGGTTTCCGTTGGTATTGTGGCGTTTGTCATCGTAGTAGATGTAGAACGTATTGGCCAAGAGGTTGAGGAAGTTTTCCGAGTTGTACTCTTGCTCAAACCCATGCCTCATTTTATCGTTCAAAGGCTGTAATGGTTTCGGGCCATAGTAGACTAGCTGTGACATGACACTGGAATACACTATCTTTGGATGAATATATTGTTGGATTAGATGCAGATCCAGAGTGCAGGTTCGACACCTACTCTATTTACAGTGCTGTCTATGTTACTGCTTGATGGTAAGCACAAGTCGAGACAATCCATCAGCGAGGTCACGTGAGAGCTGGAAACAGAGATAGAAGTAATATGAAGGATAGTAGCACAGATAGATGGTGTGGATATGCGGCCGGTACAGCGTGATTGCCTCGGACAAGTATCCAAGACCACAAACAAGAATTTGTTACTCGAAAAGACGGTTTACACCTACCTTTAAGGTAGCCTATCCTCTCACGGCCGACTCCGATTACTTAAAGCCGCTCTGCAGGTCGTGCGCCTGCCTGAATCACGTACTGATAAAGAAAGAAGGGGAGGGGCGAGAAGGGGCTGCCACTTACTACTTAGTGAACCACAGTGGCAACAGTGTTAAACTAGACAACATCCAAACTTATACTTATATCTTATCGTAGACTAAGAATACAATTCGAAGTCAACAAGAACATATTCAACTTAATTGTAATAACGTTCATCCCTTAATATCTTACTACCCCTTAAGTTTTCCCCTAGTTTTACAACCAATGAGTAAACTATTTGAAAGTAACGGCATCAACAGTGGCCGAATTAGCAACTCAAGAGTCATCACCATGGAACCAGGCGAAGAATTGCCCATTCGTCGGGCTTCTGCGCGTGACGATTCAAGGGTTGCAGGCTTAACCAACCTCAACTTTAGAAATACCCACTTATCAAAGACTCACGCGATGCTACGTTGGCACGAGTCAGGCCAGTTCCAGTTGATGGATCAAGGATCCACTTTCGGTACTGTTATCAACGACGACTTCTTGGCTCCTGGTCATTGGTTTTCAATTGCTGATGGCGACAGAGTTGGGTTTATTGTGGCTAAACCTAGCGCGGTAATTGCGGAAGTGATCAAGAAGAATGAGAGGAGTATTAAAATCCCATTGAGTGATTTCAATTCTAATAGTTTAGGACTTGAATTTACCGTCAAGATCAAACAGGATGTGATCAGGTTTGTCCCTATAGGAGATTGTGATTCGAACGACCAGGGTGAGTGTATTAATGACACCGTTGGTGACTTCACCAAGGACGTCACTGAGATTGAGGACAATGAGGACAATGAAGACAATGGAGATGTTGAGGTGATTGTGGTCGATGCCTTTCCAGAAATCAATAAAGATGACGTGGAGGAGGCCAAAGCAAAAGATGAAGAGGAAGAAGAGGAGGAAGAAGAAGAAGACGAATCTATCCTGTACAATGGTTGTTGCGCAGGGCTGGCAGGTTCCATCCAGCGCTACGATCCTCCTAGCGATTCAAATGTTTCAATTGATTCTTCAAGTGTTTCTGAACCATTGACTGAAGCAACCAAAGAAAGTGGGACTTTGGCTGATTCTGTAAAGCTGTTTGTATCGAGGTCTAGAGAAAGTCTTGGTTTCCTTGCTGATAAGTTTTACCCATCAGAGAGTGAGAAGAATCGCGAGAAGGAAATTGTAGCAAAAAACTCTCAAAAGGCAAACATCGATTTCTTGGCCGAACATGGCTTGCACGAATCCGATTTTGATTCTGACATTTCTGATAGCCTTTTGAATGTCGAAGGTGACTCAGACTTAGACCAAATTCTCAGTATCAAGCACTCTGATTCAGAAGAGTCTGATTTTGAGTTAAACGTGGACTCTCAATCCAGTTCCAGCAGCTCATTATTAGGATCCGAGTCGGATTCCAGCGATTCGGGCTCTGATTCTGAATCGGAAAATGCCCACTTTATAACAAACCATTTGTGCCAGCACTTGAGCGAGGAAGAAGACGATTCTTCGGATGCGGTTATAGATTCTGATTTCGGTGAGACCCACGTTGATATTGTGGGAATCGAAGATGGATTTTACGTAGGTTACGAAGAGAGTCTGGATCAAGATACCATTGATGAGGATAATACTCAGGATTGCTGGACAACCTCATGTTGCAGAGGAACGAAGAGAAGGTTTGATGATGATGATGATTACGAAGTGGATGAAGAGTATGAGCCTAAACACGTGGAGAAGAAACAAAAGACCGAGCAAAGTCTTGCCAAGACCATTGCTAAAGAGGTAGGAAAAGGGGTCTTTTACGTGCTTGCTACCATCACTGCGCTTGGAGTATACGGCAGCAAGCTCAATGCCCAGGAGAATAGATAGTGACCGACTCTTCACCATTCAATTGGTTTACGATTTCATCTCTTTGTTCATTTGTTTGTGACTTCCTCACTTATTCAATTGGTTTACGTTTTTATTTTTTTCAATGCTATTATGGTTGCTTGTTTAGGTCTGAACTGGTAAGTTCAAGGTTATAAATAAAGGCTTTCTGCGATTGCCTCTTTTTCTCTGTTATTTGTTTTGTTGATGTTTTTGAAATCTATAAGCTACATAGTACTAATTATTTCAATGGTATATCGTTCCTTACGATTGATAAATCATTCAAATTATTACAATATATACCACACAAGTCTTATTACTAGGGTAGTATGTGTTCGGGTGTTCATTGTGATAAGTACAATAGTAATTATGCTGGATCATTACATTCTATATCAATAAGTTCCATTATAACAACAGTCTTATTGTCTCATTCTTACAACTCGTATCGAAAAAACTCAGTAGCATAACTTTTAATCATTACACCTTATACCTTTCAAGACTCATCACTAAGTGGCCCTGTCGTAAATGTGATTGAGAATCGTTTATTATTATTACAATTATCGTTCAAATCTACACTATTCTAGCAGTGCTTCATTTATGCTTTCTTTTTGTAGACTCGCTTCTTTTTATCACCCATGTTAGGGCTCGTTTGGAACTGCAGAGCCGACATAGGTTGTGAATTCATGCCCGAGCCCGGAATGGTCTTTCCAGCCACATTGCTACGCTGCTGATTGAACTGGCCACCAGTGTTCTGTAGCTGAGGTGGAGCATTTCGCTGCTGCTGTGCCTTCTGTAATCGCTGTTGTTGGATCAACTGAAATTGACGAAGACGCTGGAAATAAACCGGGAATTTCTGCACCAATTGCTGTTGGATAAGCTTGGCTTGTTGGAGAGCCTGCTGCTGTTGCTGAGGACTCAATTGTTGGCCAGTAGGTGCTACACCCGAGCTACTCATCTGAGCAAAAGCACTCATTCTGCTCTGCAACTGCTTAAAGTGCTGCTGCTCTTCTGCGGTGAGCGAGTTCTGGAAGATTTGCTGCTGTTGCTGCTGCTGAATCGAAGGTGGTTTGGATCCAGCCAGGGGATTTGGAGCGTTCGGCGCAGTTCCACCTACATTTGAAGCAGTAGCAGCAGACTGTTGGGGTTGACTCTGAGGCGCTTTTTGCTGCTGCTGCTGCTGCTGCTGCTGGAGTCTTTGGCGATACTGGGCTTGTTGCTGTGGAGTAAGCTGGGTTTGCACTGGTTGTTGAAGGGGTTGTGCAGCACCTCCTATATTGTTCATTTGCATAGGCATGTTCTCAATCTTCTGCCTTTTTGCTTGTGGGCCTGCAAGAGGCTGGCCAGGACGGGCAGCGTTAGCAGGAACAGGCTGTTTCATGTTGAGGTTCATTTGGTCCGGACTCAGAGAATCGGGTTTTTTCTGGTTGGGCATTACGATAGTTCTGGTATTGTTTTGATTTATGGCATTTGCCTGTTCCTGGATCTTCGCGTCCTGTCTTGCTTTATCGGCTTCTCTCTTTTTACGGATCTCTTCAATTAATCTGAGTCTCATGAACTGGCCAGTACTTCTCGAAGTAGTTTGGCTAGAGTTGATAGTAGAGGCAGCAGAAACATTAGGTGTTGATTTTTCACCCTTTTTGAGCTTTCCGTCTGGTCCGGTGGTGCCCTCTTTGCTAGTAGGCTTTGAGCTATTGATGGTAGGAATGGCAGAGGAAGATGCGGCAGTGGCAGCAGCAGCCAGTGAAGAAGATCCAACCACAACCAACCTGTTTTCTTGGGCGTCGTCCGACCGGTTGTGTTTGTTTGAAAGCAAGAACATGATCTCTTCGTACTCGGACGACTTGTGCAACACCAATTCGTCTTGACGTAACTTTCTCGGAGGATTTTCCACGGCTTGGCGGTGCCTGTGTTCCAATTTGTAGTCCTGGGTCGTATCGTCCCACACTTTCTTTGGGTACTCTTCTTCTGGTTTAAGATAATCGTCACATAAATAAGGGTTAAGAGGCACAGACAAGTCTAGTTTTCGATTTGTCAAAGTGAGGATTTCAGACTCCATTTGTAGTGATAATTGGTCGGTGAATTTGGATAATGCTGAGTCGGTATGATAGAGAAGGTCGTAGTATATGGATAGCTGGGTAGGACACAATAAAGTACGGTATGTTTTGGGTTTCGGGACAGTAGTGGACGGAGAAGATGATGTGTCGGTAGTTCCATTTGATTTTTCAGACTTTATTTCAGTTTTATCCGATTTATCATCGCTAGTATTGGAGTTACTGTTGGCAGTAGCACCAGAGGAGGCAGTTGAAGTTTCACTGTTTCTGCTATTATTGGCGGTGTTTACAATATTGCGATGATCATACACCTGTAGTATCAAACAGCCATCATAAGACCTAATACTGAAGTCTTTGAGTAACTCGCTCATCTCAATGGGGATCTGTTCTTTCATTACATGGTTTAGAAAGCTCTTGATCATGGGCGAGTTTTTGGGTATTATGTTGGAATCCTGCGAGTTATTGAACCTGTAGTGGGTTTCAAAGATGTGGAAGCTCAAGGAAGCGGGGTATTTGGCGTACTTTCGCAAGATTTCTTGCGAAGACGACGCGAAGTGGTAATTCTGAGCGTTCGGTCTGGGTCGGTTTTGTTGGAGTTGATTCTGTTTCTGCTGGAGCAAAAGCTGTTGTTTTGCTAGTTGCTGCTGCTTGAGCTGCTGGATCTGCGCAGGAGTCATTTGCGACAAGTTTCGTTGTCCTTGAACAGAGTTAGAGTTCATCATGGTTCATTGAACATAAAACTGTCAATTGAGCGAAAACTACCAAAACTTTCAACGCAGTATAGAATTAGACTCGTCCTGTGCTCGTATACTCCTGGTATGTCGCACTGATATATACAGATGTCTGTACTGCGATGTCAAGTAAATACAGTACGTGAGTTGGTGATTTGAGTTTGTCAGGGAACTAGTCACGTGACAAACGCGTGACGCGACCTTGAATATACATACTATGCAGAAAGAATAGCCTACTAGATATATACGGCTGAAGCATTAGTAAAATCACAAAAGTGTGCACTGGCAGTTATGTAGAGTGCTGATGTAGATACACATGAACTACATATGTACTAGGTTTTACAAAACCCGTCGATATCCCATGATTAAATGGATATTGTAAAAGACATTCACACGAGTGAACATCCTATGAGTGTCTCTAACTAACTTTTCCGGCTCTTCTTATGTTTCGCACTTTCTATGCTTACTAGCACTTCTGAGCTCTTGGTTTTTTTGTGCTATCTAAGTTTTTCGTCTACTAGAATCCCGGATCGCTCTTCAAACAGTACTCTAAAGACTTAAAGAGCTTCAAGCGGTCATCCTCATTAAATATCCACAACCCGTAGATCTCTCCCAACAAGTTCTTTACTATTATTAGATTATCGTTCAACTCCACGTCCATCTCACTGTATTCCAACTGGTTGACTCCGTTTGGGAAAAAGTACTTGGATATTTTGTTGGGCAACAACCCTATGGAGAAGCACTTTGGATTTGTTCTGTTTAAAAGAATCAAGCCATAGCAGAACAAGTTCTGGAGATCTTGGTATGTTGGGGCCAGACCACTGGCAGGCACCTTGAATTCTCTCAAGTATAGCGCTAGCGTGCCCTGGTTATCACTTTTGACCCATTCCTGACTGTCGTCGTTGAACTTGTATATCACACAGTGCGAGGCATGGCAAACGAGCTGCTTGATGGCTGGGTCGTACCGGCTGATGACGTTGAAGTTGAGGGTTTGACGGTATAAGTTGAGTGCATCTTCCGACAGTATCTGCTCCTGGACTCCGTTCTTCACTTTAGCTGCCATAATAACAATATCTTCTTACAAGTACTGCACTTATCTAATATTGGATACTTTGTTGGTGGAATCTAATGGGGCGTGCGTCCTGCACACAGCCCGACACTTGCTCCACAGTAAAGCAAGAGCAGCAAGTAGAGAAAGGAAGAGAAACCAGTAAAGAATAAGACTATAATGTTCCAATTAACCAAAACCTTGATCCGCCCCACTCAATTGAATGCATTGAGAGCTTCCGTGCGTAACATCAGCGTTGGAGCAAAGGTTCCATCTGTGCCTGTCTATGAAGGCTCTCCAGGAAACGAAGTCAATCTTGCTGAAGAAACTGCCAGTGGAAAGTCCATTTTGATTGGTGTTCCAGGAGCCTTCTCCCCAGCATGCTCTGCTTCGCACATTCCTGGCTACATCAAGAACTTGAAAGCCTTTGCTGATAAAGGATACAAGGATGTCTACGTTGTGGCTGTCAATGATGCTTTTGTGACCAAAGCATGGGGCGAAGAGTTGGCCAAAGACGTGGATGCTGTCAAGTTTTTGGCTGACCCTGCTGGAGAGTTCACCAAAGCTGCCGATTTACTCTTCGACGCCACAAAGTTCTTTGGTAATCAAAGATCCAAGAGATACGCTTTGTTGCTCCAGGACGGTAAAGTCACCCAAGCATTTGTAGAACCAGACAACACTTCCATCGATGTCAGTGGAGCCGAAAAAGTTTTAGAAAAAGCTTAAAATCTCTATAGTATTACCAACAGCTCAATACAAGCCATCAACATTCAGTACCAGTAGTGAAAAAATCGATTCGCAGGGAAATATTAATTCAGTGAAATATTCAGATAATACCAATGATACGGCATGGAATATGGAAAATAGGTAGTGGGAGCAGCATAAGAAGTATTCTCAACTCGTCCTATAGTCATTTACGTGGCTATAGCACAAAAGAGTATACTTCTGGAGAGATTGAAAAGGCCCGGCAGTGGCTTGAAAAGTTTAGTGGTGAGCAGGTGCCCCAGAGTGTATTCGATATATCATACAGCAGATCTTCAGGAGCAGGAGGACAAAAGGTTAACAAGACCTCGTCGAAGGCTACGGTGGCGTTGGAACCGCACCAATGGCTCAATCCGCAGTTTTGCTACTGGATTCCCGAGCCTGTACGGGACCAGTTAAAAGAGCGCAAGATTCGGTACGAGACCAAATCGGGGGGTATTTTGATCCAAAGTGATCTTACTCGTAACAGAGATACCAATACCGATGAGTGTTTTCGAAAATTAATAGAAGAGATCAAGGCCAAGACCCATTTTGCTGGCGAGATCAGCGACGACGACAAGAAGAAGTGGGAGGAGATCAAGGAAGAGACGAAGGAAAAGAGGTTGTTTCATAAGAAGAAGCAGGCGGACAAAAAGAAATTAAGGTCGAAAAAGATAGATTGGTAAAGGATAGAACAAAGAATAGAATGTAAATAGAAGAACAATTAGACAATTAGTATACCGTCAACTAGATATACAGAGATACGACTAACAGGACTGTAGAAGTAATCTAGTATTGGTCTTGTAGTATAGTAGTGGTACGGTAGTAGTCTCACAGTGATCTAGTGGTCTACTACTTTAGTATAAAATAGCAGTTGTATAGTCTAGTAGTGCTTTTCTGATAGCCTTAATTATTCAACGTCTTTTTGAAAAGTGCGATAAACTCTTTATTCGAAGTGAGACATCTGAGTGACAACTAGAATGGAAAGCAAGATTGCAGGACCTATTGAAGAGGTATCGGAGGCATTGAAAGTGCTAGTCGACTCGTTGTTGCCTCAAGATACCACCAAGTACTTGACTCAAGAGGTGGATTCGCAGCTCTTCTCAGACAAGCATACGGTGATCGAAGATGTGCTACTGAAAAACAACGTCGACTACCAAGTGAAGGTGCCTTCTGACCAAGTTCGTCAGGAAGAGACTGAGAAAGTAGAGAAATATAACCAAGATATAGACCAAAAAACCCGAGACCTCATTATATCGTTTGGGTTCCAGCGATGCCTCAGTTCTATAGTCTCACACTATTTGAGCCAGCAAAAAGAATCTGAGATTGAAGAGTCTAATGAACTGGTGTTTTATAACAAGGTGGCTATATTACTAGACTTCCAAGCACATCTCTTCACTACTCACTATCCCTACATAAAACACTCGTACTACGAGAGTTTGTCGCAGGTTCTGCGACTCTTACTTGCGGTGTCGACCAGCGAGATCGAACGGTTTTGGGAGTACATGGAGTCACGAGAATCCCTATTTCAGACCAAACTCTTTGATAGAGGCGTGGTGGCAGATAGAATATCGTTGCTTGAAATCTGCAATGGTATTACCGACAAGTACATTTATCGAAACTCGAAGGGCCATAAAGATTTGAGGAAAAAGGATACATTCAACGACACTTTCCAGTACCGAGTTCGGGTTTTTTTATCGAAAATCTTTGCTTTTGACGACAATACAGGTCTCAACAAGTATTTCCACGTTTCGAACCGCGAATCGGCTGCTTTTCCAAAGGTAAGATCGGCTTTTTTGGAAGATATTATATATATCCAAAGAGTGTTTAATGATCCGTACTTCTACTTGAAAAAGGCCACTTCTTCTGAAATAAAGGCTTTATGTGATGGCATACAAAGTGTTTCGAGCTACTTGCTTGACGAAGAAGCAGCATTTCAAAGAACCATCAAGAGCGATATTTTCGCAGTGGTCAAAGAGAAGCCCGAGAGTGAAAAGAAGCTTTTACAGGAAAAGTATTCTGATCTCTGGTTCTTTCCTGAAACGTACTGGGTGTCTTCATTTTCTCACGAATCGAAGCAAGAGTATGATAGGCTAAAAGAAGAAGATAGAGAGTACTTTAATGACCAGTTTGGACAGTCCAAGGTAAGGTGCCAGTACTTGGTAATGATCTACTTTATCGCCAACTTTTTATTTGAGTTGACCCCTAAGAATAAGAGTGAATTTCTAGCATCTATTGGGGCACCTTCTAATATTAAGCACATCACTGACGATTCTCTTTCAGAAAGCCACAAGAACTTCTTTTTCAAAATCAAAAAGGACATTTTCAATTTGCTCAAGACTGTCGATAGTCTGTTTGCATTTGTTCTTCAGCACATGGCCGTATCGGAAAAGATATGGTGGAGTTGGCTTATCTATGGAAAAGATCCAAAAACCAACAAGTCACTTTTTGTAGATAAACTTTTGAGTCATGACGAATTGACAAAAACCCAACAAGATTTCGAAAAAGCCTTCCCTTTCAAGGGTAAGAAGTACTTCAATACGTATGTTACGCCACAGCTTTCACGTAAAATGAAAGGACCAAGAGGTTTAAGCAGGCTCGAGAAGAAGGAAGATGGAAATAGTGAGAAGTACGCCGAAGCTTTAAAGGAGTTAACCGACAAAATCGATGCGGAAGAGACCCAAACTAAGAGAAATGAGCTATTGGAAGAAAGAAATGCTGTAATATGGAAGAACTCGAAAATCGTGAGACAAGGTCAATGGTTTGATTTGGGCAAGGTCATTACGCCAGAAACCTTGATGGGCAGAGACCTTCCGGAGGAAAAGAGCGATGAAGAAAATGAGAAGGAAGAGAAGGAAGAGAAGGAAGAGAAGGAAGAGAAGGAAGAGAAAGAAGAGAAAGAGAAGAAAGAAGAAAATGGAGAAGAAGAAAAAGTAGAATTGGGTGATAAGAAAGACGTAGATCTGGCTGAGAAAGATGACGTAGATCTGGCTGAGAAAGATGATGGTGTGGATACTAAGCCCCAGCAAGACCCTGAACAATCTACTAAGCGAGCACATTCACCGGAGCAAGAGGAACCCGACAAGAGACAAAAAAGTATATAACTACACTCAGTAAACAAAGTAAGTAGCTAGTATATATATAACTCTCTGTCCTTGTATTATTGTATCGTTTGTACCTCGTTATGAGTCTGTTCGTTATTTCATCTGCGGGAGATCATTTCTATTTTCAATGCTTCGCCGCGTCATATTCATTGTGGCAGCAAGCTTGCGAAATATAAAACGACAAGTGTCCTACCGCACTAATTATAGCAATTGATAACTCAATTGATAGTCATTGATAGTCATTGATTGATATAGTTTGATATTTAGAATGACCATGTCACTTCCTGGGTCTAAACCCGATTTCGTGCTCCAGGTGGAATATGCCCGCGAGAACGGCAAGCCTACCAGAGAGGCCGACCTCGATTTCAAGAGATTGGTCGAAACTTTGCACAAATCGGGGTTCTCCACTAGTGTCAGGGCCGGCACTGCTGACGATATCTTGGTATTCATCAAATTAGGAGAAAAGTACGGCGAATTGACCGAGAGAGAAGTGGTCAAAAACTACCAGTATGGGGTGACTTCTAAAAATGAAACTTTGGCCGACAGAGCCAGAATTATCTACGAGTACTTGGCCAGCTCAGCGGATGGGCTCGGAATAACTCCTTTGGAAGGCGATTGGAGCTTTGTAAAGGCCATCGTACCTCTTCATACTCAGGTCGATGCTGTTCCGTTACTGGCCAAAATAAAGGGTGTGTACACTCCTTCCAAGTTCACCACTACTGCTATTCGTAACAACTACGGTGCTAGTGTGGCTCTTTACTTTGAGTTTGTCAAATACTATATCTCATGGCTCGTTCTCTTGGCCATATTGGGGGTTGTCTCCTACTATAAGGCCAAGAAAACATACTCTTTGACGTACCTGTTTGTGAACTTGATCTGGGGAACTCTCTTCATTACCCTGTGGAACAAAAGACTGAAATACTTGGTCAATTTCTGGGGCGTGCAGAATTCCAGCTTGGTCGAACAGCACAACTATAAGTTGAAACAAGCCCAGAATCCAACTCCCAGTCCTTCAAGCTCCGGTATTAGGTTTGCAAAGCAGCTTGCGTTTGTTCCAGTGGCTTTGGGCTTTACTGCTGTATTGGTGGGCTATCAATTGGCATGTTTCTTTATCGAAATCTTCTTGACCGACCTTTATGCTGGTCCTGGTAAATCCCTTTTGACATTGTTGCCTACTATTTTAATTGTAGGATTTGTTCCGATTCTTACTATTGTCTACAAATTCTTTAGCGATTTGTTCATTAAGTGGGAAGCTCACGATAATGCCTTTACCAAGACAGATTCCCAGGTCATCAAGACCTTTGTGTTAAACTTTTTGACCGGATACGTCCCCTTGATCATCACTTCGTTCCTCTACTTGCCTTTTGCCCACTTGGTCCAGCCTCATCTTGGCGATATCAAGCAACAAATTGCTTCCAGATTCAGCGAAAACAGATTTTACTACAAATATTTGATTCAGTTGAAAAAACTGGAAGAGTTCAAAATTAATCAGGAAAGGTTAGACAACCAATTCTTTTACTTTGTTGTAACCAACCAAGTGATTGGATTATTTGTCAAGTTTGTTGTGCCTCTTGTTATTAGCCACGGCATTAAGTTGGTTAAAAAGTACACTAATAAAGCACCTGCTGAACCAACTGAAGACGACCCAGCTGAACATGATTGGTTGCAAAATGTCCGTGCTTCTCTTGCTTTGCCAGAGTATAGCGTGGTCGAAGACTACAGAGCGGTGGTTTTACAGTACGGATACTTGATTTTGTTTGGCCCAGTATGGCCATTGGCACCTCTTGTTTCAATCGTGTTCAACTGGATCAATATCAAGCTTGATGTGTTCAAATTGGACTCTGGTCTTTACTTTAGACCCAGTGTTCATCCTAGAGCAGATTCCATCCACCCATGGGACTGGGCATTGTTTGCTTTAACTTGGATCGGATCGGTTGTTTCGCCATTAGTCACTGCTTTTTATCGCCACGGTACTGCACCTCCAAAACATTTTGGCGAGTTCAACTCCAAGTTCGCTAGTACCAATGTGTCCTCTGCTGCTCAGTTAATTGCTATACTTGTAGTGTCAGAAAACGGTTTCTTGGTATTATATTTTGTTCTTCAAAAGCTATTCAATCTCCTCAAATCTGAGCCAGAAGCACATAACGACTTCAGCGAAAACGACTTGAAACTCAGAGGTGAGTTCTATGCCGGGAAAGTTATTCCTGTTAGACACCTTAACTCGGTCGACGGTGGAGTCTGGTCCAATTCATCCGCTAAAGATACTATCAAGCAAGCAAGACAGATTCCTGAACAATCTCATGAAGAAGAATCTGAGGTTATTCCTCAGTCCAATGGGTACCTGACGTCCACTGATGATGCCAGCAAAAGAGCACTTGCTGAAAAGCAAAGACAGCTTGAAGAAAAGCAGGCTGAATTGGAAGCAATTGACAAGCAGAATAGAGAAAAGTTAAAGCAGGTTTCTGAGCCTGGCGACAGGATTATTGAAACCAAAGACGGTCAAGGTCATTCCCATTTTTCAACCATTGACAGTAATGAGCATATTCCTGTAGAAAATCCCGAAAGAGCTACTTCTCAGGACTTGAAAAGTGATGCTAAGCATATTTCTGATGAGTTTACTAAGGACGCTCACGAATTAGGGAAAGAATTTACGGAAAATGCCCAAGAGGCTGCCACCGATTTCAAGAAAGATGTGAGAAACACCGAAGAAAAAGTGAAGAGTGATGAAAAGAAGTTTGCCAAAGAGACCCAAAAAGCCTCCAAAGACACCAAAAAAGACGTCAAGCAATATTTGGATGACAGCGCCGACAACTCCAGTGTGTCCAACAGTGTTGGCAGCAAAGCGGGCAGAAAACTGACGATCAAAAGGTTATTCAAGGGTAAAAAAGAGTAGTGTAATAAGATGAATGGTTGTCTTTAAGTATGAGATTGCAAAATGTAACGTTAACTTCCCTCAATATTTTTTTTTTTACCTCTACAAATTCATTTTATATTATTAACTATTGTGTTATCTATTTTTTCTGGTATCTATTCTCTTAAATGGTCATTTTCTTGGGGGCCTCAATCCAAAGATAGAGGTACCCACACGGACGTTTGAACTACCCTGCTTAATAGCCTGGACATAATCGTTACTCATTCCCATACTGAGCTGTAAATCAAGACCATACTTTTCATCTAGATGTTTCTTCAAACCGACCAATTCCTTAAAGTCTTTATTCTCTTCTCCCTCGCTAGTAGACTCATTGAACGAGCCAATAGTCATAAGACCTTGAAGTTCCAAAGCCTTGCATTCGTCAGACTTCAAATATTCAATGGTATCATAGAGATCTTGGCGGTCATCCAAAGAATAGCCTGATTTTTGTTCTTCTCTCGAGGTATTGATTTGGAGATACACGTTGATAACAGAGCCGTTCACTGATTCTCTCACAGTGTTGAGCTTTTTACACTTTTTCAACGAGTCCAAGGTCTCTACAGCATATATGTGTTCGATGTTTTTGGCCAAATCCTTACACTTGCTGGTCTGCAAGCCTCCAATAAAGTGCCACTTTATATCTTTGGGCAATTCTTGCGCCTTAACAATGAGCTCTTGTACGTAATTTTCTCCGAAATGACGGACTCCAATGTTATAAAGAGCCATGATATCTGACGATGGCTTTAGCTTTGAGACTGCCACGAGCGTCACCGTATCTGAAAGACTCTTTACTTGGCTCAATACCTTGCCGTAGGCTTCTTCCAACTCTGCCTGACGAGCTTGGCTAACTTGTGGGAAATTAGACATGTACCGAAAACTATTAATGTATGATAAGTTTTGTAAGTTTTTTGCCGATCTGAAATAGAAACGACTAGCTCGAATCATATATACTTTTGCAGCTATACGTTGGCTGGAGTGAATCATCGTGAGATCATGGTAAGGTCATGCGCTGCTGGTCACGCTTGTTTCACGTGCGCCATCGCATCGTGTCCATCGTCGGAGAGTTCATGATTTTTCATCGGATGAAGTGTAGGCCTAAGCATCTAATAATGAGTGATTCAGTATACAAGGGTGAAGATTTCGACCAAAAGGTCAGGAAGCAGGTTGAATTCTACTTCTCTGACTCCAATTTGCAAACCGACAAGTTTTTGTGGAAAATCTACGAGGCTAATGACGGGTGGGTTGAGTTGAAAACCATCTTGACTTTCGGCAGAATGAGACAATTTCGTCCTGAAGAAAAGGTTATTGCTGCCTTGAAACAGTCTGACCACTTGGTTCTCTCTGCCAACGAAGACATGATCAAAAGAAAAGAACCACTCAAGGAACTCAGCGAGTTGAAGAACGCCAGAAAGAGAAACACCGTGCACATCGAAGGGTTCCCTAAGGAAGCCACCCAAGAAGAATTGGAAGCATTTTTCAATTCCAAGCTCGTGGACCAATTGCCAAAGGAAAAGGACATTGCATCTATACGTAGAGTCAAGAGCAGAGTCAAGCGTGAATTTTTCGGAGTGGTTGATGTTGAGTTCAAGACTCAAGAAGACGCCGAGTTTGTATTGAACAAAATAACTTTGAGCTACCCAGAAGGAATTGTTGATGAAAACGACGAATCAGTGGACAAGAAGACTGTTTTGAAAAAGATGTCGTTGTTGACTTTCCAAGAAATGAGAGAAAGCGGCAAGAGATTCGGTGTCAATGACGTCACCAAGAGACGTAACTCTTTCAACGATAACCGTGGAGGCAAGAGATCCAAGAAGAATCCTAAGAATGGAGGAGAATCTGAAAAGATCGAGGAGTCTAAGGAAGAGTCCAAGGAAGAGTCCAAGGAAGAGTCTAAGGAAGAGCCAAAGTCCGAAGAAACTAAATCTGAAGAAGCCAAGACTGAAGAAGCAAAATCTGAAGAAGCTCCACTCCCAGAATCTACCGGAGTCTAAATCACCTGTATCTAATCGTCTTTCTATGTAATATACGTAAAGCACTATGAGTAATTAACATATACCGTAAAAAAATAGTAAGAATTACCACTAATGTGTTAAAAATCTACCATCCCTCCACTATTTACTATCCAAAAACTCTTTACCTCCGTAGATATCTGGCATAATGCTTCAGTGTCCTTACTATGCTTGAAAAGTTCATCACATTCGTGTCCTGCATATACACGCGTCTTAACGCGTTAAGTTTATCAACCAAGAATTGATAGAGAAGACAAGATGCCTGTGGAAGATAGCGTTAGAAAAGAGCTTGAGTCGAAGTTCGGAGTGGTGGACGAACAGAACTTGCCAGTATGGGACAAGCTCGCTACTTTTCTTCTGATTTTTCACCTAGATGTGGACGACTTATACCTCAAGTGGGAATCCTTCAATATCAATAAAGTGCAAGATGATTTACCGTTAACGTTGCCAAATCTCGATATATTTCAACAATACTTGCAAGACTCGTTGTTGACCAAAAGCACTCCTTCGATGAAAAAGTCCCGCGATCTTCAGTCGAGTGGCATAAAAATCATGAAAAGACCCAACTCTCAAGCTTTAGCTTCGAGTCCATCTCAAAATTCCACCCCCAACTTGAAAAAGAGGAAAGCTGGCGAGCCATCTTCTTCAGGAATTCCGTTTGTTTCTTCTCCAGTTGCATATGATACTGCCAATGAAACTTTTCAATCGTCGTCCCCTATTAAAAAGAGGCCCGTCACGTCGTCAGGAACTGTTATTGAAAGCTTGAATGCTCATATTGACAACTTCGAAGGGCTTGATCTTGATGGTGAGCCAAATCCTGTAAAATTGGTAGCAAACTTTGATGCAGAAAAGTTCAAGTTCCGGACCATGTCGATGAAGTTATTGGAGTCTGCCGATGTTTTGGACGACCAGATCGATACCTTTGCTCAATTGTACCAAGAAGGCAATCCAAATAATACTTCTCCATTCGGAAACCCATGCTTGAGTTCACAGAACGATATTATATGTGCTGGTAGAATTGTGCCCGATTCACCAAACGAGGACACCTCGCAAAATTACATACCCAACAAGTCGTCATTATTCTTGGAAACGTCAAGATTATCAGGAATTGGCCAGAGAATCCCACTAGACCTCGAACGTTTGAAGGAATATTCCTTTTTTCCTGGCCAAATAGTCATACTAAAAGGTAATAATCCCACTGGTTCTTCGTTTGTAGTCAATGAAGTACTTACACCACCTGACCTTGGCATGCCAGTAAGCACAAAACAGGAGCTTGAAGAACTTTACCAAGCTGGTACCAACTTAAAGGTTGTGGTGGCATCTGGGCCGTTTTCCAACCCCAAGACATTGGATTACGAAGACTTTTCAAGCTTTGTAGATCATATTAACGGAGCTGTAAAGCCTAATGTCGTGATATTGCTAGGCCCTTTCTTGGATATCAACAACCAAGCTGTGGCCAATGGAGACATCGATCTCCCTAACGAACCAGTACAACCAGCAACACTCGACGAATTGTTTAAAAAACTCGTCACTCCTATCCTAAAGAACATAAATCCCAAGATCCAAGTGATCCTTATTCCCAGTTTGAGTGATACTTGTGTAAAGCACACATCATATCCTCAAGATTCATTCGACAGAAAGAAACTCGGGTTGCCTAAAAACTTCAAAGTGTTTCCCAACCCGTCGAGTTTTTCCATCAACGAAGTATTGATTGGGTGTTCCAACTTGGATATATTTGAAGACTTGAAAGATGCACACCTAGCTGGAGGCCAGGGAAGGATATTGAACAATAGGTTTGAGAGAATAGCCAACCATATATTTGAGCAGAGAAGATACTATCCGTTTCTTCCAGGCTCAATAAAGAGACAGCATCTTGACGATTCGGAGGTCCGCGAGCAAATAGCATTACAGGACGGAATTATCACCAAGGATCTGGTGTTGACCACTAGTGGAGGATCGTCACTCGAGCTTCCGTATCTTGGCCTTACGGAGCTCGGAAATTCATTGCCGGATATCATGATCTGTCCTTCGAAGTTCAAGTCTTTTGCCAAGGTGATTAAGGGAGTAATAGTGATAAACCCAGGACATTTTACGAGAGGAAACCAGGGAAGTTACGGTGTGATTAGTGTCAATGCCCCCAATTTTGAAGACTCTGAAAGTGTGGAAAAGGTTGAGGATAATAGTGAGGAGTATTATCATAACATCTTCAAGCGTGCGAGAGTAGATATAGTAAAGAGTTAAGTAATAGTCAATCTTGTAATGTATTAATTCATACAATACAACTTGAGGTCAGAATATATTCTGAGTGTAATTGTAGTAATAATAATTAGACATTCAAGTTGTTGTGAATAAAGTTGTTTTTGCACCCAATGCTGGTGTTCAGGAGCTGCAGAGAAGAGAAGGGTAAAGAATAGTCATCGTAACTATTCTAAAACTAATATATACATATAAGTATTATATTTCTTTTTATATGTAAGAGCATACTATTGTAGTAAGATCGTAAGATTGTATGGCATTGCTAAACAGTGTAGTCAATATAGTGATATAAAATTCGATCAATTCGCGCTTCTCAAAACAGCTTCACATAAACAGTTGATTACAGAAAGCTCTATACAGCGCACGCACTTACACTTAGAGAAACTAAATGATCCGTTTGAGATCCCTACGCTCGTACTATACCTCCTCGCCATTTACTCTTAGAAAGTACCAGGAAGAAGCAATTGCTGCAGTGCACGATGCGATAGCCAGAGGGGTCCACAGACCAGCCGTAGTGTTGGCCACGGGAGGAGGTAAAACTATAGTTTTCTCACATTTGGTGGGGAACTTGATACCGTCGAAGCCTACTAGAGGCAACAAAGTACTTGTTTTGGCGCACAAAGAAGAATTGGTGCAGCAGGCGGCCAGAACCATGAGTTTGGTCAATCCTACGCTTAAAGTTGACATAGATATGCGTGGGTTCAAACCTCTGCAAAGTTCTGACATCATAGTAGCATCAGTGCCGACCCTCTTGAGGAGCTCGCGGCTTGAAAAGTACAATCCCAATGACTTTAAGGCCATTATTCTAGACGAATGTCATCATGCCACTGCCAGTTCATGGGCGAAAATCCTCAACTATTTCCAAGCAAATGCTCCAGAAACCGAGATATATGTGATCGGGTTTACTGCCACCATGGAGCGAAACGACTCGAGTCAATTGGGGTACGTTTTCGACGAAATCGTGTTTCAGAGAGGATTGGTCGATATGATCAGATTCAAGGAGTTGGTGGACGTGAAATTCTACAATATAGATGTGAAGCTTGATCTCGAGAAAGTCAAGATGTACAAGAGCGACTATGCTTTGAGCGATTTGGGCGAAGTGATGAACAACAAGAACGTCAATCTTCACATTCTCCTGACGTACATTGAGCTTCAAAAGACGCTCGAGTTGAAAAGTACCTTGGTGTTCTGCGTGGATATAGAGCATTGCAAAGAAGTGTGTGGCTTGTTACAGAAAAGAGGGGTCAATGCCCAGTATGTGACGGGCAACACGTCGAAAACCGAACGACAAGCGATTATCCGAGACTTCAAAAACGGGCTTATAAACGTTCTATGCAACGTACAAGTGTTCACTGAAGGCACCGATATTCCCAACATCGACTCGATTTTTTTGGCCAGACCAACTCGATCGAGAGTTCTTCTTGTCCAAATGATAGGACGAGGCTTGAGATTGCATCCTGGGAAAGAAATATGTCATGTTATAGATATTGCAGATACTGCAGGTATCGGCATGCAATCTGTAGCGTCGTTATTCTCATTCCCACCTGGCCACAAATTCGAAGGAAAAACCCTACAGGAATTGGCTCAAGAGGAAAATGAAGCTTTGTTGAAGCAGAAGGAAAAGAAACTCGCAGCCAAACTTGAGGCAGAAACCAAAAAGATCAAGTCGAAGTCCAATAAGATCCGTAGCATGTTTGATTATGAAACCATCCAAGACTCGATTGAGGTCAGCTTAACTTCTCATGAAGGGTTTTTGGCATATGAAGAAACGGCCGGAGCCAAGTTCCAGATACTTGAGATGGTCAAAGAAGAGTTCCGCAGAGCCCGGTTTGATTGGGTCAGGTTGGGGTTTGATGTTTGGGGTGTTCCATGCAATAACGATTCTTTCTTTATCATTACACGTGCTTCTTCTCCAGAGGAGACTACTTGGACTGCTTCCTTTAACATGTTCACCAGCTCTGCTCAATTGAGAGCAAGCGGGTTTAAAGTCAAAAAGTATCATGAGGTTGATGAGATCAAAAGCTCGCCAAACCTCACAGAAGTATTGTATGAAGCCGAAGCCCAATTTGTAAAGACGTGTGATTCAGTTGGGTGGGCGAGGAGAAGTAGGGACTACAAATTGACCAAGAAGCAGACCAGCTTGATGTACGGTATAATTAAGCAGAAAGCACAGCGACACTACGACTTTACCCCGGAACTAGACCAGAAGTTGCAAGACGAGCTACTGGTAATGGACCAAGCACGGTTCAGCTCGTTGTTATTTGCGTACAAGTACTCGAGAAACTCGTACTTTTTCCGGTGGGAGCTACAGCGAATCTTTGGTCCAGACAAGAGTATGGCCAAGGCAATGGAGAAGAAGAAGAAATTGGAGAAGGAGATTGAAGAGATTCAAAGGAACATGAAGCATATTACGTTGGACGACGATTTGGTGAGCTCGTTCGATTCTTTGACGCTAATTCCGAAGAGAAAGCCACACGATGACCTGCCAAAGAAGACCCCGAATATTACCCTGACGGAGACGCTACCAAAAATTCATGAACAGCAGATACAGGAGAATTTTGAAGTGCCTAGGTTGGAGTGGAGATAATTCAGGACTTCTTTCTGCACAGATCAAACCTAATTATAAAGAAGGTATACATAGGAAAAGGCAAGAGTCTAGCTATTTTGAACTAGACCTGTCACAAGTGCTACCGTAAACTGCCATCACTATATATCCCACCTCATTTCAAAGAATAATTAAATTCCAGCAAATATGCCATTTTACGTGAATAACTTTCATTCTCCACATGATCTAATTAAAATTTAATTACATGTCTCGGTAGTGTTGCTTTTAAGGCGTCTTTAAAAAGTAGACCTTTTGAGTCCGTCTGTGTAATTATAGACATTATATTCTTTATGAAGTACAATAATAACCGGTGTATAGCTAGAAGCAGTGACTAGTTTAGGTGTGGGGATGTTGAAGGTGGATATCCAATACTAATGGATAAAGAGTATCATAACAATCTTGTCTTCTTTTATAACTATATACAATTTACGACAAAGAGAAATGCTCTACACAGGCTAGTGTCAAGCCCCGTATACCTCTCCTGCTTTTGTTAGCTGCGAAAAGTGATCATATTATATTTTTATCCTGCACGCACCTCTATTTTTAATTGTTTGTAATAACAGAGAAGTTGACCAAACAGAAGATGAAGCTTGGCATTGCTGGACTTGTGGTGTTGTTTTGGACATGGTGTACAGTCTATGCTGACCCTAAAGTGGTGACTGTTGACGATGCCGAGACCATAATCAGTTCTAGCAACTCGGGGCACACCAACAACTGGGCAGTTTTGGTGTCCACGTCACGGTTCTGGTTCAACTATAGACACATGGCAAACGTGTTGAGCTTGTATAGAACGGTCAAGAGACTCGGAATCCCCGACTCCCAGATCATTCTTATGTTATCTGATGATATTGCGTGCAACCCCAGAAATGCCTTCCCCGGAACTGTGTTCAACAACATGGATCAGGCACTTGATTTGTACGGAAACCTGATAGAAGTAGACTACAGAGGCTACGATGTGACGGTCGAGAACTTTGTGCGTTTGTTGACCGACCGCTGGGACCCAGACCATCCCAGATCCAAGCGTCTTTTGACCGACGAAAACTCCAATATATTCATCTACATGACCGGCCATGGAGGCAAGGAGTTTTTGAAGTTCCAGGATGCCGAAGAAATCGGGTCGTACGACTTGGCCGATGCGTTTGCGCAGATGCACGAGAAAAAAAGGTACAACGAGATCTTCTTTATGATCGACACCTGCCAAGCCAACACCATGTATGAACGGTTCTATTCGCCCAACATTTTGGCTGTAGGCTCGTCGAAGGTGGATGAATCGTCGTACTCTCACCATTCTGACATGGATATCGGAGTGGCTGTCATCGATCGTTTCACATACTATACCCTAGACTTTCTTGAGAAGGTCGAGAGCAATTCTAAGGAGACTATGGATAAGTTGTTTGACGTATATACTTTTGAAAACGTCCACTCGACGCCTGGAATTAGAACAGACTTGTTCCAGAGAGACGTCAAGGACGTGCTTCTTACCGATTTCTTTGGCAATGTTCAAGACGTGGTAGTAGACTCGGTGGAAGACGATATTTTATACATTGCCAACCACAACGAAAATGGAAGTTTGGCAGAATCCCAGAAAGATATACAGCTTTCATCGCCGCCTCTCTTTTCCGAGTCTGTGTTTGAAGTAGAAGACATGACTTTTAAGAACAAAAACCACGGCAAAGTAGTGGGAACCATTTTCGTCGGCGCAATAGCACTTCTTTGGGCCATAAAATAAATGAAACACCAAGAGTAACATATTAGCTATAGTGCAAGGAGTTCATAAATGAGAAAATATACCAAGATCAATCAATTTGTATTGAGATATACCTCTTTACATACTATTTCATTATACAATATACCTACCATCATTCAGAGTAAGATCGCATTCTTTGTTAGCTGCGAAAAACTACACACCACTCAAGAACATACCTAGTCTAAATAGTCTACTCAGATCATAGTAAAGACTTCTCTAGTCTATCTCTGATTATGAAGCATCCCTAGATCTTTGCCCTGCTTTACTTAATCCTCTACACTTTCCCCTCTTCCTACAATTACATCTCACTTTTTTCACTTTATCAGATCATCGTGACACAAAACACGACTGCACTGATCAAAACAAACTAAAACAAACACAATTAGTAACACATCAATATGCTGGGGGTGTCAGCCAACGAGCTTTTTCAGGTGGTGGCCTCAAAGGAAAGTACCAACGAACAGAAACTACAACACATACAACAGCTCAAAACTCATGTCAAGAAAGATTTGGTGGATATCGCCCAAGTGGCCAAGTATGTGGAGGCCCTAAGTATCGCAGTAGATATCCCAGATTTGGGGATTCTGACAGTCAGTTTTAGCGTGCTATCCCACCTAGTGAAGCGTGTGAGCATGCAAGATCGCTCCGGTAACGTGTTAAAGACGCAGAGCTTCCTTATATTGCCCATAATTGTCAATCGTCTTGGCGATACCAAGGCAAGCACGCGAAGCGCCGCTCGTAAGGCGTTGGAAGCGTACTGGTTTTCTTCGCCTGTACAAGTAGAAGAGGCTGTGGGTGAAATTGCCTTGAAACACAGAAACTCCACCATCAATCACGAAGCCATCAACTGGCTAAACCACATAGTGATAAATATCAACCAACACTTCAAACTCGACCACTTTCTTCCCCAACTTGCCAAATTGCTACAAGTATACTCGACCGATCGAAATATAGAGCTAGTTCAAAGTATTAAAAACTTGTTTTCGGACTACTATAATATCAAGCATAACCGTTTGTACCGGTTTGATTTAGCCAGAGAATTGGAACTTAATAGTGTCCCGAACGAAATTATTAATGAAATAATGAATGATATCAGTGGTCTTCACGAAATAAAAGATCCTACGGACAAACACCACGTTGATTTCACGGAAAGGTTAAACTTCTCCACAGACAAACACTCTTCCACAGAAAAGCACTACCCCGTTTCCACAGGAAAACCCAATACCACTTTAGATGGTGGAGCTCCGGTGCTATCGCCCAAACCTCTACTTGAAACTGTACACCGGACTACTCCTTCCAAAGAAAGTCCAGGTATCTCCATTCCTAGCAGTCAGGCAACTCAGGCAGATGAAGAAGAGGCTGAAAGTCATTCGGAAACTGATCCACAACTTCAAAAAATTATAAGCAAGTCAAAGTATGCTGTGGATCCGTCTATTCCTCCATTAGACTTCTCTGACCCAAATAAATTGCATCATACAGTCGGTGACTTACTCACCGTATTTAGTGGTCGAGAGACAGAGTTTAATTGGGGCGCCAGAGAAAAGAGTATTATTAAACTAAGATCTATTATACGAGGCAATGCCGCCGTGGAATTTACACACGACTTGGTGGCTTGTTTGAAAGACGCTTCCGAAGCTATCAACAAAGCCATATCCACTTTACGTACCACCTTATCGGCTCATGGATGTCAACTAATCAAAGAATGTGCAATTGTACTACAGACTGATTTCGACAGCTTGGTGGAGCTGTTTATTGGCTCGCTAATAAAGCTTTGCTCGGCTACCAAACTAATAGCATCGACCAATGCAAACCAAGCCATTATAAGTATTCTATTAAGTTGCTCATATAGTAACCGGCTTCTTCAAAAAGTGCTCGGCTGTACCTTTGAGAAGAACGTACAGCCTCGTTCTTATAGTGGTACATGGATCCAGATCTTAATACTTAGATTTCATGATAACTTGCTGTTTCATAATAATGGAATAGACGTTGCTTCCAAGGTGATCCAGAAAATTCTAGGTGATCCTAATCCGGCAGTTCGCCAGGTTGCCAAAGATAGTTACTGGTGTTTCTGGACAAAATTCCCATCTCAGGCACAACAATTATTATCCAAGTTGGATTCTAATGTGGTAAAGAACCTTGAGCGGTCCCGACCTCCAAATGTAGCTCATCCAACTACTACTGCAAAGAAACCCGTACGTGCTTCCATCAAAGAGTCGATTATAAATAGAAATAAGGAACTCAAAGCCAAACAAAAAGAAGCTGTTATTAATTCAAGGCCTTCTTCAAGAAGTTCGTATGCTGATATACAGCATGACAAGGTTAAGCTGAGACTTGGGGTACCCAAAAGAAGCTTATCGAACTCTTCCAACCATTCAAAACGGTCGATAACACCAACAGAAAGAACGCATCTCAGAAAATCAACAGAACTCAGAAATTCTACAGAACTAAAAAATTCAAGCCACTTGCTGGATGAGCATATACACCAAGAAGCCCACAAAGAAAGGCGCGATTCAGACAAACAAAAGCAAACTGACCGTTTGAAACAGCAGCTTTCTCGAGTCGAGCATGAAAATGGGGTACATAACCCCATTATAAGTGATGGTAGCAAAGCAAACCAAGTCGATGATTCCGATATGTTGTTTGACAAACAGGCAGATCCTATTCTCAAATTTCTTTCTTCCAACCAAACTGGCCTAATAGTAGAAGGAATCAACCTCTTAAAGTACGCTATCTTGGGAGACGAAGATCTATCTATTGAGCTAAACTCGTTGTTGAGAAAAATATCCATTAGGGATCCACATCTTTTGACGCCATTATTTGTCTCTAATGGTAATCTCTTCAGGAGAATATGTCATTTCTTTACCCCTGAAGATTTTCTTAGAGTGTGTTCTATTCTACTTGAGCCTATAGATCAAACCAGCATTGATATGATCATATCGATCGTCGATGTCGACCAGATTTATGACTCCATTACCAAATTGCTATCTTATACAATCAGCACATCCAACATTTTGGATGACGATGAGTTGACGATGCAAATCATACGGTATAAATCTAGCATTATAAAAACCACAGTGGACTTTTTACTTAGTGGGTTGGATCGAATCCCAATAAGTGATAGTTATTTCCTGAAACTAACCTCCAACTTATTTGAATTGGTCAGTCTTTTGAAATCCACCGAAGTGTATTCTTCATTTTCTAAACTAATGGTGAAACTCTACTCGATTAACCCCAACTTGTTCATGTCTGAATTGGAAATGGTGGATGAGAGCACTCGTGAAGAAGTCGACTACTTGGTAGGTATTGATCGTACTTCAACTCTCAATAGGGCCCAGTTGGTGAATAATTACGGTACCTTGTTTGACCTTACCCAAGTCAATCATAGAGGGAATATTGACAAGTTTTCCCCAGTGAAGTTGGGTACCGATTTTACCATGATTGTTCCTGTTGAAAAGAACGCCAATGAGTTTACGTACTTGCCAAAGACCACTTTAGCTAGACCTGATAACTCAGAATTTAATGGTAGTCCGAGGAAGTCCTCTGTTGCACCTGAGGTTCCTGCTGATGAAGATACTAATGTAATTGTCCTGAATAACTCAGTTCCTTCTCCTAGTCCAGAAGAAATGGAAGTTGATGAAAGAATATCAATAGAGCCTAAAGAAAAGATAACACAACCTTTCAAGCAGGAAGTCATGGAAAAGAGCCAGCCTATAGATGCTTCGACTTCTCAACTAGAAAAAGAAGTATCTTTCTCCGGAGATCAAGATAAACTTGATGCAGCACATAAAGAAAAATTTCCACTTGCTCAAGAGAGTGGTTTGCTCAAGACTATTGGTGGCTTTTCTGATTCAGGCGACAACATATTTGTTGATTCCAAGTTAGGTGAGCCCAAATCCACATTGTTCAACCAACATAAGTTAGAGAGTGATCACTCTATTGAACTAGTTGATGACTTTGCACAAGTCACATTAACAGGAGAACTAAACGAACTCAATCCAATAGAGAAGTTCATCGAAAAAGTGGACCCATTAAAGTCAATTTCTAGGAGGAACAAGCAAATTAGTATATTTGAAGATGCCAGAGGCTCGCCACAGAAAGCTCAAGATTACAGCTATAATGAACTAAATTGGTTTAACTTTCAAGTGGCAAGGCTTTCTGTCGATAGCCTTGCCGAAGAATTAGAAGAGCCTATGGTTGACAACTTCAATTTCATTTGTCAGCGAATGCAGTCCAGTACAGTTGATGGGAGGGATTTTATCAGTGCATTGAATTACTTACAGAACCTTAATACTTGTGATTTAGAGTTCCATACCTACTTTGAGAATAAGGGCAAAAAGTTATTGGAAGACTCGTTGTGGAAATTCTTTCTGAACAGTGACAATTTGAGCCAGCCCAGCATAATCAGTGGTATCATCCTCGTCAAGCAAATGCTCATCAATAAATGTATTTTGAAGTTGGAAAACTTATGGGATACGTTGGTTAAACTTAATAGGATTCCAACTTTGATTGGCGAATTAGTGCATGCTACTGATGAAACCTTCAACGAGATGATCAATGGATCCTATGCGAGCGACGAACTATTCGATTGTGTATTGAGATCCTTGGGTGAAATTGACCAGGACAATGTGAAAAGAACATCAGTTCTCTTTGTATTGAATTCACTTGGAAAAGTACTTGATATAAACCCAAACATTACTGATACGTTGATTACTCGGATCGACAATGGCTTGTTCAAATACATGAATAGCGATCTAGTAGAAGTGAGAAGAGGGGTTATAATGAACTACAGCAAATTACTAAAGGCTACTCGGAATAGTTCGAGTTTCTCCGATGGAAACGTCATGGAAGAAATCGTGCTGAGACTAACATTGCCCCAACAAAAGCTTATTGAGTTTTATAGTCATGAGTAATTAATATATGTAGCGTACATTCTTGAAGGATATCTAAGAGTGACAGAATTAAATAAAGAAGTATCAAATACAAAGCGAGAAGAAGTGGTCGTGATGAAGGCAATTCCCAGGTGATGGTAGTCGCTAAAATGATAGAAATACAGAGAATTGAGGTGCTGAAAAAAATAGTCTATAAGTACTTTCTTCATCAAAAAGAAGTAATGGAAACGTTAAGTTGCGATGTCATTATGGGGTTATTGTTCATAAACCTTAACTGGTTGGATTTTATATTTGGTTTGCAGAGGCTGGAGGGGTCTGGATTACGTTTTCAGAGGGCTCTGTAGTTTCTTCTGGTTCGTCTTTCCGGATATTCACTACCTTAGTAGCATTGGATGAAATGACATCGTCTAGAGAGGAATATTTCGAATTTCTTTGATAATCTGACTCAAATTGTGGTTTGGATACTCCTTTGCTCTGCTGATAAAATTGTCTTCTACTCTTTGAATTTTGTTGTTGCTGCTGCTGCTGCTGCTGCTGCTGTCTGAAAGTGCTCGAATAATTCGAAGGATACACCACCTGGTTCACATATTGAGACTGCTGGCCTGGGTTAATAACATGATACATACTATTATTATTGGGTACGTACTCTTCATTCATCACCACGTAAGGCTGGTGTACCGGGACTTGGATCATTTGTTCCATGGATCCACCATAAAGAGCACTAAGAGGGGGTTGGGCCCAGTAATCAGGTTCATGGCGAGCATAGTTGTATGAATCCATGGAATGCAGGTAATACGGGTACTGTTGCGGTGCAGGATCATAGTACGACGTTTGTTGTTGAAATGCTGAGTGGGATGGAGTTGCGATTGGGTGTCTGGGGAAACTAGTCTGAAGCTTAGCTGAGAGTTGATGTGGTGGAAATGACGGGAAACCTTCATCTGATGCAGAGGGGATAAACTTAGCTGATCTGGGCTGTGGTGGAAGCGAGGCCAGCTGCGGAAGCTGGAGAGGGACCACATTTTTCAATGGCTGTGTTTGCTCTATCAAGTATTCATCGTTGTAGGCCACCTGGTTGGAGCCACCCATACTAGACCAGTTCGGCTGGATAAACACTGAGGGATCTACAATAGTGTCATAATTACTTTCCAATAAACTGCCATAGACTCCAGGGTGATAGTTGGGGTCCAAATTTATGTACTCTTCGTTATCGCCAGCATTATTGGTTTCAAAGTAGTCTAGTGGAAAATCGTCCTCATAATCGGAGTTTGCCTTGTATTGAACAGGCGTTTCTTTAGGCAAGAATTGGTCCTCTTTTGGCTCCGTTTCAGGAACTGCAGAAACTTCAGAAGTGCCAGTTGGATAGGTGTTTGGTTCTATTCCAGAAGCAGCCGGCGCCTCAGAATATATTGGATTGGGGTTGGTTATGGAAGTTGCAGAGTTAGAAGCTGACGTTGTGGTGGAGTTTGTGTTTGGTTCCGAAAGTTTCATATGATCTGCCAACTGAGTGAATAAATTCAATGTTTCATCATAGTTGAATGATTTTGCAGGCTCTCTTACAGCTATAGTTGTGGGTTTCTGGCCCAATTTCTCCTTCTTCAAATCTCTATCCAACGCATCCGCCATCAACTTATCATGAGGCACATTGAACCAAAAAAACACCTTTTGCTTCTTTTGAGTTCTCAAACACGAGTTCTTGAACAAAAACTCCAAGAACTCCGATCTGGGTGGTTCAAGAATTGCATCCGTGTCACATTTCAAGTTCCTCAAATCGGAAAAGATCCCTTCCTCAAACTTCTTTCGGTCTATAATTTTTCTGCCAAAGTGGTTAAATTTATAAACTATGCAACGTACTATATCAGTTCCGGTTATAAAATATAAATTGTTCCAAAATACACAGCTGACGAATCCTTCGTCGTGATTAAGGTAGTATCTTCTGATCACTTGATTTTCTTGCCAATTGGCAGGTGCGGTTGCCAAAAAGAATTTCAAGTCCTCAATGAAACGTAGAGATTCCTTGACCTCATCTGTGGCTTTGGCTAATTTCAGGTCGTCCTGCTCAAACGTCACTTTTTGTTTGTTGGACATTCAGTAACGATTGGAATAATACAGGAATATTGAAGTTATTAGTATGCAAAGTGCAATGCAATTCTCTAGTGTAAAAGGATTAATGATGGAATGCTGGAACTGTAGCTCAATAGTTGAATACCTTTGTAGGGGACTTCGAAAGTGTAGTGTGCGAGCCAGATGTTACCACAATGATAGTAAAAGTATGATAACTTGAATACTGGTGGCACTTGGTAGGGGTGTAAATAGATTTTTACTTCTAATTGGGATATCAGAATTATGTAATGGTTTTGATGGTTGTGTTATTGGCAGTGATTCACTAATTCCGCATCAAGCGCGTGTGAATGAAAAGATCAATTTACTCGAGTTTGAAAAAGTTCGTGAATAAAAGATGGTATCAAGGGTTTCAAAAAAAAGAGCGGTAGTTTGGGTGGATGTTTCGAGTGGGTCCCACAACTGTCATAAAATTCACAATTGAAACCGGGCAAAATCGATGGGGCACTTGCCATGGGTTTAAATACTTCCGCGCAAATCTGGTGTGGGTTTTGTAGTTGTTTCAGATCTTGAATGTAAAACGTTACACAAAACCTCGGTGTAAACAGATGATGAGTCGAGGCCCCGGTCTAGGGCTCGTCCTACTGGTGTCAATGCGCTTCGTCCGCACTTTCGCACCCGACGATCTGCTGGGTGCAGGCGTATTTATTGTTGGATACGATCGCTTCAGACGTCCGGGTAAAAATGTGAAACATGACGGCTGGTGATACCCATGTTTAGATTTCCGCTTATGGGCGCAAAAGAGCATAGGTGCAATGATTATACCGTAAAATGGCATGGTGCATGTCCATATTGCATTATGCGAAGCTCGTAACTGCCCACATCGCTGTTAAATTGCCGGGGCCATTCTAGCCGAATTGTACCACAGAGAGGATAGGTGGTACTCACGAAACCGATCTGGGGTCATTTTTGTCGGTGTTCTTTTTTTAGCCCCACTAAAACTAAACTCGTCTAGTGCCGCTAATAATCGCCACGCAAAGCTTGCGCACTAAATAACAATTATTTTATGCACTACAAACCTTAATACAAACCTTATATGCTAGCATATTGCAACTTGTTAGCATATGGCTGATCTGTTACGATATGCTACTCTAGCATACCTGTAGTTGGTGAACAAAAGCAGGTCCCCTGATGGCAATCAGCGGTCCCTTACTTCCCCATCTCATCGACATTGTTCTTCTGCGTAATCGAAATGTATTGTCCGATTGTATACCCAAACCTGAAACACAGTTACAAACCCCACAGCAACAATAGCTCAAATACAGTGTTGCCCTCTTTCAAGGTCTTGACGGAGGGACTTGGCCTTATTTGCGACTATCTGTTTACTATTGCACCCTCGTCAAATGCACCATCCAATGCCAACAGCCTGCACTCTTCGGCAAACCGCTCGGCAATCAATTCGTATGTGGCCTCGCGCGCACCACCTCCCCGTTGCAATTGCTCGGTTGACAAGCTAATTACACCCGCCTCTACGTCTGACTCTATCAACTTCTCTAAGTTGGTCTCGACCACAGAAAAAGAGATTAGATCTTCGCAACACCTAGATGATCTACTTGTTGGAGAAAACAACATTACTGCAAATCTACTTGTCTTAAAATCAAGATATGAAAATATCATGTCAAAGTCATCTGATGCAACCGTCGCGTTTCGTAAATTTGTTTCAGAAACTCCGTCGGCAGACTTGCTGGAATTCACATCCAAGTTGTCACAATTGAAAACTGTCATGCACGATGTCGCTAGTCTACTGGTGGGGTATGCCGAAGAAGAAGCCTTGCGCTCGTTGACTACTTCATTTACATCCGATGCGCTGCTGCTGCCAATGGTGTCACTGAATGCAACATCTGAAACATCTTCTCACCAAAATTTTGGCTGCGAAAAAAGTGCCACAAAGGTCAGAAAGCCTAAAGGTTCCATCAAAAAGCCGGGCAGAAAGCCAAGAGGAAAATACCGGCCAAGGGTTAAGGTATCTCAATGCTCCAATTGCTTTGTCAAGGATACCCCCGAATGGCGCCGTGGCCCGCTAGGCTCCAAAACGGTTTGTAATGCGTGTGGCTTATTCTTCTCCAAGCTCGAGAGGAAATATGGAACTGAAGACGCAGTCATTATATTCAACCATAGAGCAGGGACCGATGTTAGTAATCGGGTGGTTCCTACTGAGAAGGAACGAAAATCAATTGTCGAGCAGGCCTCCTCTGATTCAGCTTAGTGTTTAGTTTTTTTGTAATATTTTGTGAATAAATTTAGAAAATTGTTTAAAGTAGCTGAATTTGCCAAATCTTATGAACAGCTCACGAGTTTTTACAAATTTATGTGTTAGTCTACGGAGAACCCAACTACCCTGTGCGTGCTTGGCTTGCCGAAAGGTATACTTCTCTATCTAGTGCCAAGTGTTAATACAATTGGTTAATCTTGATGCTCATCACATTGTAAAAACTAAAAAAAAATATAAAGACCAAGCCCCCAACCAAACGGTTTCATAACGGTTTCATTGTCCTTTTTGAGCAGCTATTCGTAATCACTCCAATCCTTTTTAAATGCAAAATCAGATCCGTTCACAGGCACAGAACTGGGCTTGAAAATATTCATGCCCAACTTGTCGTCTGTGACCTTTTTATCAGGCTTGCACTTGGGTTGTGAAGTTCTTCTGAATGGCGGAACGTACTTTCTACCCACAGAGGACGACAACGCCAAATCGTTCACGCTGCCTCCATGGTAATTCATGGTACCTACGGAAATAGGTCTTCTGGTGGATGGGGTAGCAGTAGAGTTACGCCTATCGTTGCTTGAGCCATTGATATTGTAGCCTTGGCTTGAGTTTTTGTAATCACCTAAAGAATCTGGAGTGGCATTGGCGCCACGGAAGTTGGGCTTTTTGAACTGGATTGCACTAGACAAACCTAATTCCGGCTTGGTGACAGGCGTGCTTCCAAGATCCTCAAAGTCATCTTCCAAATGGAAAACTTCATCGTAGTCATTGCTCAAACTGAGATTATCTATCTCTTCAGTCAACGGAGCAATAACCGGCGATCTGGTGCTAGTTGGCGACCTCAAGTATGGTGGTATATATTTTCCACTTGCCGACAAATGAGAGTTTGCCGATGTAGAAAAGCAACTTGTGTTTGGAGGAGGAAGATTGTGGAAAGTGTTCGATACCGAATTGGCACTACCAATTGGAACGCCGGTACTTTTGCGTGATTTGCCGGTAGAAAACAGCCTGGATTTTCTTCTTCCATTGTGATTGATATCGAAGCCGTGACTACTCAGGTAATTGTGTGAATAGTCATTGCTTGCATGGTGCCTGTGGGTGTTGCCATTGGAATGTTTCTCCCTTGGCTTGCCCTTTTTGTAGTTCTTCTTCCAGTACCTGGGTTTATTAGGCTTGTTTCTTGATTCGCCGTTTTTACCGTACTTATTGTAGTTATTGCTTCCGAATCTCTGCTCGCCGTACTTATCCATGTAATGGTTGAATACTGACTTTGGAGTGAAGAAATCTTCTCTATTGAAGTGCTTGCCATTTGAGGCACCAAATCTGCTTTGAGAAGATTGGTTAAAGGAAGCCACATTGAATGGTTTACGGGTGTTTCTAATATTTCTAATACCATTATTGCTGATTGGAATGGGCTTTAAGTTGGTATTTGACGACAATAATGCATCGGCTCTATGGTTATGGGGCATTGGATCGCCACGATCATCGACTTTGGCGTTACTGATTGATTTGCTGGATTCAGATTCAGAAGAATTGGTGGTTTTCGACAACAGTTTGACTGGAATTGAAGCCACTGGTTCATCAAAATTGGAGGTAGTGATTAATGGCGCTGGTTTAGCAGGAGAAACAGATGCTACAGGATCTTTCTTGTAGTAATAATCGTCGTCCTCGAATTCCAATTCATCTTCATCTTCTTCTTCATAGTCACTTCCCCAGTATTCTTCATCAATTGTAAAGTATTTGAGGGTTTGTAGTTCACTTTTGAGTCTGGATAAGTCACGATTAGTTGGATCGATATTAAGACAAAACCGCAAGACTGAAAACATATCTCCACTCATGGTGGAGAAAATATCAAAAAGAGCTTCACGGTTACCTACAAATTGAAGAAACCTCTTATCGGAATAATTGGCTACCTGAAAAGGATTTTTGTGGAACACGAGAGTAAGCAAAATAATCCCAATTGACCATATATCGATCTTTGAAGAGTCGTAACTGTCAATGTCGTTGTCAAATAGTTCAGGAGCCATGTATCTTTCCGAGCCAATATCGAATTCAGACTTATTGGTGATGATTTTGGTGGTGGTGGCCAAACCCCAATCACACAATTTGATTGACCAATCTTCGGCAATCAAGATGTTTTCAGGCTTCAAATCTCGATGGTACACTTGATTTGAATGACAAAATTCCAAGGCACTAAGGATCTGAAGAAAAACGTCTTTGATATCTTGAGACGTCGAAGGCCCTTTTCCATTGTGAATGGCATCATATAAATCACCTCTAGAGCAGTATTCTAAGACCAAGCAAGAATCAAAGTGATCATACAATGAGGAGATGTTTGGGTGATTTCCCAATATCTCATGGATCTTGATCTCCTTCTGAGCTTCATTATACAAGCTTTTCCATATAGATTCTTCTGAGGGCCTGTTGGAGTCGTTTGAAAGCTGCGACGACGACTTGAGCTTGACCGGACTAGAAGAAGTCCTAGTGGGCTTAGCCTTATTCTTGTGATAATTAAGAGGGTAAATGAACTTGACCGCAACTAACTTGTTGTCTTTTTTGGTATCTTTTGCTACCGAAACCAAACCGTAAGAGCCTTCGCTGATATCGTTGACTTTGAGATATCGATCTCTAAGCAACTCCCCAGCGTCGTAGCGTTTATATTCGTTCATCATCTTGAATTGAAAAAATGAATTATTATTTTAGATTAGTTTCAACTATGTTGAATATGCAAACTGGAATATTATGAAAGATGTTTGAGGTTTAATGAAATAAATGAATCTGGATTGTACTAATTGGATAGGATGAACAAATTAGACTATGCAATAATTGAATCAATGTAATCGGATCGTAAGTTCGTTGAGACTTTTTGGGTTTTATTGTTGGGAATACCAAAAACTTAGCTTGAATTGTGACGGTTGTGTGTTTTACTGTTGATCAAACAAGCTAAACTAGTTTTGGAATGGTTTAAGTACTTTATAGGACGTGTATGTGGCTCTTCCACAGATGTAGATGGTGTAGTCGAAGCTTAACGACTAGCCAAAAAAAAAAAAAAACAGGTTTTTTGTCTTCTTGGTTGATGCTGTTTCTTGACTTGAAGCCCGTTTCAAGATTTTTGTCAATTGAGTAGGAGGTTAATACAAACTGATGAGCTAACAGAACAAAAGCTTTGGATGAAGCTTACGCTCAGGACTCTGGTTGGCTCTGGATTGGCGATGGTGTGCGAGTATTAGAGCAAACTTCTAACTAAAAGTTTGTTGACTGATATAGTATCCTGCTACCCTATCACGCTTATGACGAGTTTGTTCTCCTATTCTATGACTGTGATGATAAGACTATTAGATGAATCAACGATCATTGAGCCAAAAAGTGAGAATGTCGTGGCCACTAAAGGGCGAAGGCATCAGATCGGCGACGCGCGACATTTCTACCAAGTCATGCTCTCACTTTGTTTGCGGCAAACCTAGGCTAACTAGAGAGAAGTAGAATCCAAATAGATTGTTATAGAAAGCTCCGTATTGTGAACCATTGAAAAGAGGCACTGATAGAGTTTGTTATGAGTGATCAGATCCCTACTTTTTTGGCGGTGACAGGCATAGACGATGAGGCCGTGGCCAAGCAGTATTTGGACTTGACTGGAGGCGATTTGGAGTATGCTGTGACTTTATATATGGAAAGTCAACCGCCACAGACACACCAAACCAACGACGAAGAGTATGCCCAGAGACTTCAGCAAGAAACATACAATAATGATGAAGTTAGAGCCGCCGATACTAATGTCCATCGGCACGAGACTCTTGTAGATGGCTTTGGTGGCGGTGGATTTATTCAGGATATGATGCAACAGGAACGTGCGAGCGATATATTTGGAAGAGCACGAGCTGGAATATTCAACCAGAGATTCGATGACGAAGAAAATGAATATTATCAAGCCCGTTCCTTTGAAGAAGAAGATGACGATGATGATGACGAAATGGACTATCACCAGTACGAACAAGAGGAGGAGGAGGACAATGGTGATATAATTATTTTGGATAGTGATGAAGAAGACCAACCTCGGAGACCTTCCAGAAGAAGACAAGCGAGACATAGCAGGAACGAAGAATTGACTTCGAACCAAAGAAGGTTGCTCAACTTATTCAGACCTCCTTTTGATATTATGTCGAAAATCAGTATAGATTCAGCGAAAAGACAAGGTAGGGCAGAGAAAAAGTGGATTCTAATCAATATTCAAGACTCCACCGAGTTCCAATGCCAGGTGCTAAACCGAGACTTTTGGTCTAACGCAAATGTCAAACAGATCGTGAAAGATAACTTCATCTTTATGCAATACCAAAACGACTCTCCTAATGGTGTTAATTACCTCAACTTCTATTCTACCAACTCGTTCCCTCATATTGCAATCTTAGACCCATTGACAGGCGAAAGAGTGCGTAGATGGAAAGATGGAGAGGTTCCCCAACCAACCGATTGGATTAATGATGTGCATGACTTTTTGAGCGAATTTTCTCTCAATGGCGACTCTTCAAACCCAGTAGTACAGCATGAAGTCAAGTTTGATCCTGATGCTTTGACAGAAGAGCAACAAATAGAGTTTGCCATGAAACAATCGATATTGGAAAATGGGGGTGATTCTGCTGAAAATGCAGTAGATTTGGATAGTCCTAAAGAAGAATCCAAGCCAGAAGCCGAGAAATCTTCCGACCCATTTGATCAAATTACTCCTAAAGAACATACTGAACCTACAGAAGGTCAAGTCACTAGAATACAAATCAGGTTTCCAAACGGAAAGAGATCCATTCACAAATTCGCATTTACCGATACAGTCAGAACTATTTTTGAATGGCTCAGGTACTTATTGAATGAGTCTCCCGATGAATATGGGTTGAGTGGAGATGAAAAGTTTAATTTGTCGGATAATTCGCAAAAGTCACTAAAGCTTATCGAGTCGTTGGATTTAACAGTAGAGGAAGCTAATTTGAAGAATGCATCGTTGCTTCTAGAAAAGGAGTAATGGCAATTTTGCAAGAATAGAAGTATATATCCACTTCTCAAGATGTGGAAAGAATACAACTTTACAGAAGGAATAAAAGAATAGATCGACTTAGAAGATTTCCTTTAGAAAACGATTAAACAAAAACAACTTCGTGAAGAGATAAAGCAATACACGAAGAAAAATTATATTTTTTGAAAGAAAGAACGAAAGCTTTCTGCTCCAGAAAAACACTTCACGGATATACATGTCAATGAATGGTTGAATATATTTATTAATAGATAACGAACTAAGAAATTGCTGCTCCAGAATAAAAGCTCTTGGCATTGCAATTCAGAGATGCAATAAGCATCAGAAAAATTGGTCTGCTTCGGTGAAGTTTACCTAGAACTGATTTAAAACTTCTCAACAGATGAAAATAGCACCATTAAGTATGTTATATGTTAGTACATAGGGAAGTGAATGATTGGTTCTTATAATCGCCATCTGTTAATACATAATGAACTGAATGGTTATTGAATGGTTTTATTAATACACAATGAACTGAATTATTGGTTATATACTGTGAAGTTTTCCAATGGTGGTAATGCAGGATATTGAAAGGGCGAGCTGGGGAAGACTGCGCTGGAAGACGAATATGGTCTTTGTTCTTGCGGCTTGTTGAGGCCAAGCAACTTTTCGTACTTTGCTCTGAGCTCAGCTTCTTCTTCTATAGCCTTATCTTCCGCCACTTTATCGTCATCTTCTTCCTGCTTCACTTCATATTCTTCATCTTCTTCATCCTCTTCGTCCTCGTCCTCATCCTCATCCTCCTCTTCGTCGTCACCATCTGCCTCCTCTTCATCAATACCAGCATCATAAGCAGCAGCCATAGCCGTTTCAGCTTCAGGTTTGGACTCGTCATTACTTAATCCATGTCGAATATTATATATATCCGTATCTATTTCGTCTTCTTGTAAGCCATTAAGGGTATTCAACTTGGTTCTTTTGGTGGAATTGTACACATCGGTTGCAACCAGCTGGCTGCTTTGATATCTCTTCAAATTATGCAAAATACCTCTTTTGATATTGGTGACTTCCACTCGGTTATTATGGACGTATCTGTTGTTTGGATCGACATAGTTGGTATCCTGATTGTTATGTAAGATAGCAGCCATATCTGTCGAGTTAGCGGTGTTTAAGGGCTTGCCATCATCATCGGTTATCTTTTCAAGATCCTTAATCTTGACTACAGATTTATAGTACTTGTCCCACTTGGAATCTACCATCTTCTGCTGGTTCAAGCCATGATAATCTTTATACAACTGGTTGAGCTCTTCGTAAGTATCAGCCACCAACTTCTGCTTATGCAGAACAATACTGTGGTGGTAGCGTTTCCAAATAAGAGTGGAGTTACCGTACGAGGTATTACGTATCAAGTCACTACGGTAATTCTTTTCATTAACAATCGCCTGAAGATTGTCTCGGTGAGGCTTGAAAAATTGGTCAAATAGGTGCGGGAATGGCAAATCGGTATCTTCGCTCAGCTCGTTTAACGAGCTATCTAACATTAATGGGCTCTGAAGATTCTTGAAGATCTCATGTAGTTCTTCTTCATATTCGCGGTAAGTTTTTAATACATCGTTCCTTTTAGGTATGAGCCCTTGCTCCATCAAGAGCAAGTCTTCGGTGTTGGTTTTGATATTATTGATGGTTTCTAGTTCGAAATTGTACACTTTGAACCAGTTTTTGTCATTGGAATTGGTTGTTTTTAGCAGTCGGTTGATTTTATCAATCAAGTAATTAACTCTGGCTAGTCTTGCATCAAGGTACTTCTTACTCAACTGTTTGAATTCTTCCGCTAGACTAGACTCCAACTTTTCAAGACTCTCAGTAGAAAGATGTGACACATCCTCGAGAATATTGAGAATTTCACTAGGTGATTCGACATTTAGTTGAGTATCGTCAGTTTGGCTCATAATTGCAGCTTGTTAGTGCTCGGGCTATTTTGGCCAAAAGATTTCCAAATTTTTCTAGAAAAAAAGCAGCGTTATCTTGAAGTATATACAACTAGATTTTGGAGCTCAAAATTCAATACAACCAGCTCTTTACCAGTATATCCGGCAACACTGTTGTTACTGACCAGACCTGAGGGTCGAATTTTTGCGATCATTTACGGTCGTGCGCGGCTACCGGCTGCAATAGAATAAGTTATCATGAACATCTATTGAGCCAGAGAGTACTACAACAGTACTACCATTACTACACTTTTCTAGTGGTTCTGGTAGTGTTAATTACTATATAGTGGTGGATTTATATATTTAACGGTCTTCAGCCCATTCGTTTTCTCTTCTTATAGCAGCTTCTTCTTCAGGCGTAAAGTCGTTGACAATATTGAACGTCTTACGTAACTCTTCCGGACTCTTGGACTTGATCATCTCGGCAACAACCTTACATCCCGAAATCATCAAAGGGGTGATGTTCAAGTAGTTGGCGGCCATGATAATATCGTAAAGCATTTCTTGGTCAACCTTCAAGAAGTTCTTGTCCCATTCCTCTACGGGGGTGGTTTTCTTGGAATCATCGTCTTCTTCTTCATGGAACGTTGTGTTCTTGTGGTGTTCACACCACTCCAATACTTTGGATAAAACATTTGCTCTTACATTGGGGGTGGGGATCTCAAAGTCCTCGGTCAACCCGTCGGGGTTCAAGTCATTGATCATGTTTTTTATCAAAATGGACTTTTCAGCCACCTTGGGGTCAACAGGGAACCTTTCATCTTCCGACGAGATAATAATAACTTTGGGCGAAGACATCACTAGTAATTACTAACAAGTGTTGCCTCTGTTTTGTTATTGCGGCTGATCAATTTTTTGATACTTCCACGGACTGCATAGAGATCACAGAATATACAGAGCGAATACATAGCGAATACATAGCGAATACACAGAACGCAAATGTACGCAATGATTACAGGTCTCGGGCTTGTCTTTATTTATTTTTATAGATTAGTTTGTAGTAGGTAATGTACTTGTGTGTATTTATTCGATAGAATGTACTTATACGTTTATTTGTAGACTTGACTAGTTGATGTACTTGTCTGTACTGGTGTGTATTTATTCGAAGTTAGAATAGATTCCAGCACTAAACTCGTCCAATTCCTCATGCTGGTTAATAGCATTGATGTAGGCATTACCAGTAAGCTCTAAATCCTTCGGTATATCATTGAACTCACGGTTGTTCAAGTTATTGATAAACCCTTCAATATCGTCTGCATCTTCTTGGACATCCTTGACTCCATTATTGTCAGTCAAAATACTGTTTTGAACAGATAACTGGGCCAAGAAACTGGCCAACTTGAAGGGAGTATCGCTTTCAACCTCAAACACTTTCTCTTCTTTCAAGTTGGTGGACGAGTTAAGTAGTAAAGAAGAGTTTGCTCCAGGAACCAAATTGGCATATAAGTTCAATTGTAAGGTGTCCAAGCCATTGAGAATCAATGAGTTAAACAATGAGTTGAAGTATGCCTTGTTGTCTTGAGATATGATCGATGCAGTTTCGTTGACCAACTTGAGGAAATTGGAGTCTGGAACATCAAGATGGGAGATTAATTCGGGGTTGATGTTCAACAATGTTTCAACAATATCGTCGTAATGGACCGGAAACAAGATTTCTGCTATATTTGACGAGGAACGGTCGACGCCGCTGACCACATCCAACAAGATGTTCTGGAACTGGCCAATGGTCAATTCGGACTTTGGATTGATTTTTTCAAAGTGTCTGGTGACAAGAGGCTCAATTAAGCTGTTCAAGTTGAGCCAGCCCTTATTAAGAAGCCACCAACTTAAAGAGAGATACGTTTGTTCAATGACATAATTCTCATGAGAGTCAGGAGGATTCTGCGTGGCTGGAGCTTTGACGCCGGCCATAAGGATGGCAGACTCCAAATACGATCTTCTGGCAAGGATATTCAACTGGACTCTTGTTATCAAAAGCAATCCCGTGATTGAATAGAGCAAGGTAAGAGTTCGGGTAATAGTCTTGATTTTCAACAAGTTCCACAATTCGGCTTTGGATTTGCTCAAGTAAATCAGCAATTTCGATTCGGGATTGTTATTGTTGTCCAATAAGTTCAAATTATCTGTGGTCAATTGGCCGTTATCGGCCGAAGTTGTATGGGCAGAGGTAGGGGTATTCTTCTTCATTCTCAAGGCCTGGGTGATTAATTCCACAGGAAGACTCTCAATTATTGGCGACGACAAGACTGGCAACAAAGCCAAGATCGTATAGTAGCAATCCTGCTGGGTTTGGATAAAACGCTGCTTTATCTGCTGCTTGAAGATAAGCTCTTGTTTCAAGGAGTTTTGGAAGTTTCTGAACTTCTTGATAACAAAGTGATCGACTAGAAAGTAGGCCGAGATGGCAAACGCCGATGTGATGGCAAGCTTACGTTTATGCCGATTGAAGAATGACGATAACGATGAAAAAACCGGCATGTGGGGCGTAGGAACACTTGTTAGGGTTGAGTAGCCGTTAAGCAGATAAGTAGGAGATTGAGTAGATCAACAAAAGTCTACCTGAAAAATATCTAATTTCAGCTGAACTACTGATTGAGTTCTTTTATTAAAGAGTTATAGCTTATCTGTTGCAACTCTCCTCCTTCAAGAGTATTCGTTGATCGTTGAGTTTATTGGAGATGTCGCGTCATCTGTGGGGGACGCGTGCGACACAGTCGAGGAGGCGACATTGGGCGGACCGAGGCCTAAATATATATCACAAGAGATTTACAGACGGGTGATAGCGCACGTGAGAGAAGGGGGGTGGAAGCTAGTCTAATCGATGGGGATCACCACGTATATAGAGTTGATTTGGATTGGTTGTTTTGTAGCAATTTCGGCACTTGCCGCTCCCACGTTTTCATTTGAGTGCTACGCATGGATTGCCGTTCGGGGCCTAAGTCGCCTCCAACATTTGGAGCCGTTCGGTGGTTGCCTACTCTACATCTCTCACCAGAATTGATATAGGCTGAATTTGTGGCTCCTAATCAACTTAGATTACTATACCGGCTCCAAAGTGGGACGGACAATTTCTGTATCTGGCACGCGGAAATGGAAATTCATGCGCATCTCAAAGCCTATACCTCAAGACAATAAACGTGGCAGCCAAACTAGCTTTTTTTTTAGCTCTCAACAAAGCACGCATTTCACTGACACTTCCAGAAACTTCAGAAACTTGCATTCTGCATACCCTATAAAACATGGAATTGACATCAGTTGCAACAGTTGCAAAAGATGTGCCCTAGAGTAATACGATGTAGCAGTAACACGAGGATGGTCAATTGAGTCCCCTGACCAATTGTTGACTGTTTTGACGTGCACGTTCGTCTCGCATACGTCACAGCAGAATTAATTAGTGAGTGCTTTGTTATTTTTAAACCATACATATGCCGCCAATCAATTAATTTACTAGGCCACATGGCTCAGCAGGAAGGAAATTCCTCAGGCTAATGCGATTTACGAAATTGCCTTGTTATTGATTTTGTGGATGGTGCTGCAATTATGCAAGAAGCAGAGCAGAGCAGGTTTGGCGGTTTGGCTTACTCGATGTATAAATACCGCCACCAATTTGTCTATAGCCCAGTTTTGAGTTCAGTAACAACACCATGAAGTTCTCGATTGCCTTTACCACATTGTTGGCTAGCGTTTTTGCCAAAAACATCATCTTAACCAATGACGATTCGTGGGTCGCCACCAACATCAGAGCCGCTTACTACGAGTTGAAGGATGCCGGCCACGACGTCTACTTGGTTGCACCAGTTTCGCAAAGATCCGGGTGGGGAGGAAAGTTTGACGTTCCTGGTCCTACTTTGCAAACCGACGGTGAGTTTGGTCACGTCAAGGCTGGTGCTCCTTCATGGGGCCACGAGCCAAATGACGATCACATCTGGTACTTCAACGGTACCCCTGCTTCGTCGGTGGCCTTTGGTCTCAAATATGTCTTGCCAGTTCACTTCAAGTCCAACGTGACCATTGACTTGGTTGTTGCTGGTCCTAACGAAGGTACCAATCTCTCTCCAGGGTTGTTCACTCTTTCGGGTACCATTGGTGCTGCCTACAACTCTGTGTACAGAAACATTCCTGCCGTTGCATTTTCTGGCTCCAATGGTAACAACTCGTACTACAAAGACTCTTTGGACTTGAATGACACCTTGAGCCCCTCCACCATTTATGCCAAGAAGGTGGTGGAGTTTGTTGACGAGCTTTTCAAGAAACAAGGTGACAATGCCAGAGCCTTGCCATTGAGTGTAGGTGTCAACGTCAACCTTCCACCTGTCGGCTACGAATCTAAAAACGAGTCGTGTGTTTCTCCTACTTGGGTTTCTACCAGACTTACTGGTGCTGATGCCGGAACTCCAGATTTGGAGTACGACGCCAAGTCCAACACCGTCAAGTTTGTCACCAACTCTTACAAGGCCCTTCTGAACTGTGTGAGCGGAGATTGTGGATTACCATCCGAATCCAAGATTTTGGACAACAACAAGTGCGAAAGTTCTGTCTCGATCTTCGCCATCGACTACGATGCCAACTCCGATTTGACCAAGCAGGCCAACTCTTTATTGGAGCCATTGTTCTCTAAAGAGTAAAAAAGTTAATTCCTGCTAGAGATCAATTGAGTTCTCGACTTTTTAATTTAATCCCTTCTCTCGTCGCCTTTAGTTTCGTTTATTTGCAGCAATAAAAATAGATTATGAAGAATAAGAAAAAATAAAGAAAAAATAGACACCCCCAAAGATATTTTGCAACGACAAGAAATGTCGCTGTTGCTTTATAGTCATTAGAGAGTGTAGATAGTATGGAAGAGTGTTTCTAAAACTTGTTAAATTGTGGCAGATCTAGGCTTGGCTTGTCATTCGAGTTGCTCATTATTTTTCTTACGTGAAACGATGAATAGTTATATAGTATGTATTTCGATGAAACTAGCAGTGACTTGTGCGACTGTTTAATGCCGGGGCAATTTCCACCGAGGGGTAACTCAGGTGGCCTTTTCGCAACGCGACTGAAACGGGTGTCAGAATTCCTAGTACCGAGGTATCCCTTATAGATGGATGGTAGAGTAGACGTGATACAACAAGTAGATGTGGTACTATAAGAGATACATACTATAAGTAGATGTGGTACTATAAGAGATGCATACTATAAGAGTGGTACTATAAGTCGAAACTTATCTACAAAACCTTAATTCAAGACTTGGTGCGGTGTGACTTTGTGGCTCTGGTACTACCCCAAAAAGTAGGCTCGCACTGACTATTCTTGCTACCCGCATTTTCCTTCGACAACAATACTCTGGGCGCTCGGCACTCTGGGCAAACCGCTATCGACAGTAACTATTCAATTGCTTAACTCCTCATACCATATATATACAGCGGTTGTTAAACCTAGAAATTATTGAACTTCGGCTAGCAAGCGAGTGCCGTCTAATCAGCACAAACATTGTCACAGAAGTAGCCACAAAATAGCGGCACGGAGGTAGATACACGCCAAAATACAACCTCGTATAAACTCAGCCGGACATCCCTCCATCAAACTCGTGGTTCAAGTTTTCAAAGCTTCTCAAGTTTTTGAAATCCATCAATGGCTTTGATGAAGAAATCCAAGGAGGAAAATGGCAACTCAATTAGACGCAGCGGCAGCTTCAAAAAGACTAGATCACATTCCAGGTCTTTTAGTGGTAATGGGAAAAAGGATGATGAACTTCACTTGAAGAGCAAGGAGGTGGCCCGAACGCCCGGCAAGTCAAGAAAAAGCTCGTTTTCGACTCCCCAGATAAGCTCGGTGACTGCTGCTACTTCAGATAGTAAACAGGAGTATGATACACATAAGAATGCTATGAAGCAGGAGCAAGTAGACCAGACTCTAATTTCAGCTGCAGAGCCTCCATCACTGCCAAATTCACCACCAGCACAAGAACCAGTGCAGTCACCAGAAGTACCTGAAGCACAATCTGCACCAGCTCAGACAGATTCCAAAACTGCAGTAAAGTCCGATTCCAACGGGTTCCTTTCGTCAATACTTACCGCTGCTAACAATATCATGAACTCCACTATGGACGAAACGGATGAAAAGGAAGAAAAGATGCTTTCCCCCAAGATCCTCCACGATGACCAGAGCTCATCAAACAGCGCAGACAAACGTGACAGTGGGTTCTCTCATAAACTCGAATTTCTATTAAGACCAGCAAAATTAAACTCAAAGGGGACGGTGAGTGATTTGGACGGCGAGGGAAAGAGCCAGCATAGCGAAGAACCAGAACATAAAGAGGCTACGCCGCCCAATGATTTGAGCCACCCCGCATCGAATGTGCAGTTCGAATCTGTACGGGAGTCGCCATTAAACACCCTTGGAAGAGGCGATCTATCTCTCGATTTATTTGAAAGTACTCGTAAAGGAAGACTTCACGAATCGCCTCTGACCTCGGCAGTTTCGGGACTCGGATTGCCTTCAGGTACAATTTCGCCAGGAGCAGATAGAGGCGAATCTATTCATCGAAAACTCACCAGCACTCCTAGGGGATCCACCGATAATATCCATGATTTGCGAAAGAGTATAAGTACAGAACGTGCAGGTGGCCGTTCTTTACCTCCTAGTGCTCAATTGGTAGCTAGTGGGAACGGAGACTCTAAGAAAGTACACCGTAAATCTTTCAGTAATGGCACACCCTTGGAAGAAGTCATTTCCAAAAGCTCTGCCAGGTCTCGTAATCCTGAAGATAGCGACTCTGACAGTGATGCAGAGCCAGAGTCTGAAGGGGAAGATTTGGATCCGGACGTGGACTTTTCCAACGTCAAGTTCGCATCCAAGAAGAGAAACGCAGAGTTCCACAATATCTTCCGAAACCTCCCAAAATCAGAACGATTGATCCTGGACTGCAGCTGTGCCTTGTCTAAAGACATTTTGGTACAAGGTAGGATGTATATTAGTGAACACTACATATGTTTCAAGTCGAATATCTTGGGGTGGGTCACCAATTTGACCATTCCGTTCCAGGAAGTTATTCTTATTGAAAAGAAATCAACTGCTGTGTTGTTTCCTAATGGTATGATCATCAGAACGTTGCATCACAAGTATGTTTTCGCCACGTTTTTGACCCGTGACGCCACCTTTGACTTCATCACCGATGTCTGGCACAAAGTGTTGTTGGAGAATTCCGACATTGATCCTGGAAAATTAGAAGGATTTAGAAGAAGCAGAGGCAGGTCCAAGTCCAGTGGTCAATCTAAATCTGTTGGCAGAGGCTCCAGCGACTCTTCTGATCTTGATAGTGATGACAGTGACTTTATACATCTTGATGATGTGATTGAGGACGAAAATGGTGAAAGTACTGCCGATAGTGGAGAAGTAGATGAGGATGCGACTGGCGAAGAAGACGACGGCAGTTTGAGTGGTATTGCATTGAAACGACATCAGAAGAACAAGAAGGCCGGCATGAATAACGGTAGCAACGGCGATTCTCTTGATGAGGGCAATTCAGCCGATGACGCCGGAGCTTCGAAAGTAGAAAGTAAAATTGCTAGGCAGGGATCCAAAAATGGAGAATCCGATGGAGGCGAAGGAGGAGCCAATTTCAAGGGGTTCCCAGTGGTTGGTCCATTAACCCATTCTCCTACCGAAACCGACTACACTAAACAACCCAACGATACGTTTATCTGCGAGGAAGTCATTTCTGCACCCGTAGGAGCTGTGTTTGGAATGTTGTTTGGTGACGATATATCGCCCTATGTTCTGATCTTAAAGAAGCAAAAGAACTTTGATATTACCGAGCTGGATATCAAAGGATTGGGTGCAAAAACCAAGGTTAGAAACTATCTGTATATCAAGCCTTTGAGCGGTCCCATTGGGCCCAAACAAACCAAGTGTTTGATTGAAGATAAGTTGGTGGAGTTCCTGCCAGAAAAATTCATTTTGGTGGAACAAATCACCTCTACACCAGATGTTCCCAGTGGTAACTCTTTCAAGGTTTGTACCAAGCTATATTTGAGTTGGGCCAACAACAACAGCACCAAGCTCTACTGTGTAACGTCTGTAGAATGGAGTGGTAAGTCCTGGATCAAAGGAGCCATAGAAAAAGGTAGTATTGAGGGACAGAAGGAGTCAATGAAATTGATGGTTGAAGCTCTTCACGACATGGCGGCCAACGGAAATACGTCTTCCAAGGTGAAATCTAAGGGCAAGAAAAAGAGTAGACCTAGAAGAAACACCGCATCAAAATCTAAAACGACCGAAGAAAAGAAAGAAAAACCAAAGGAGCCCGAGCCTCAATCGGTGCAGCAACAACTCTCTGGGTTGATTGAGTCAGTAGGTAAGCTCCTTCCCATCCCATTTCTAAGCGACTTCCTTACAGGAACCATTGTGCTGGTTATAGTACTACTCTTGTTTGTTAAGCTCGTCAACCTTATAACCCCAAGTGGAGGCTCAGGCACCAATATTCAATACTTGAATTCCCAAGGATATTCCAGCTCCAGAATCAAAATCAATGGCCAAAAGTACCTAGTGATTCCTACAGTTGACGCTGGTCTTGATAACACAGACCAGAGAATGGATGCCGAGGTGAGTTTATGGAACTGGGTGCGAAAAAGAAGTGACGACCAATTGAATATCGATATCGAAGATCGTGACAGTGTCAAGCAAAAATACAGTGAGCAAGAAATGAGAGAGATTGTGAAAATCACCCAATTGAAACTAGACAAGTTGAATGAAAAGTTTGGATTATAAACGGTCAAGAGAAAGCGAGAAAATATTTTACCATTAGACTATGCCAGTAATTTAATTATTAATACAAGCGTGTAGACCGCGGCAGATCCGTTGCAACTGTATCTGGTTGGAATGATCAGTTTAGGACTATATCCGTTTCACAAACGTTCCCGATGTAGACGACTAATTTACGAAAGCATAAACGCGACTTTCGGGAATGCATATGCCGAGAACCGTTAATAAAGCGCTTAAGTGAGACACGACTAAGGGTCTCTTAGGGAAGGGCCAGGTGTTGTTCCACCCCAGTATGTTGTGGTATGTGTACCTTAGAGGTGCTACAGCAACCATCCCAGGCGATGTCACACATACGGCACGTAAGGGACACTCGATAGAGGGCTCATACAACTTGTTTGCGTTAAGGCAATTCGCCGGATGACGTAGGCAATCCAAGACAGCAAGACCAGAAAAAAAAAAGGATTAGGTAAGCGCAACCTCCTGGAAGAAAGGATCAACGAGAGAAAGATCAATGACACACTTTTAATTTAGGTAGCGAACAAAGCAAGTACGAGCGAAGATCAATCGCAACCTTATCTCCATCTGAAACAACCACCACTGGTGGGGCGTAACGGGCCATTGGTGGTTGTTATCTCGAAAGACGCTGGTGGTTTAAGGTGTAGGGTGCATAAACTTTAGGGTGTAGGTAATATTCTCGGGCCAGAACTGAACACCTTCCGCGGTGCTCCAGGTCGCAATGTCCCAAAAACAGTGCGTTAAGCCACTTAACGTTCCAGTCCCGCACCGTTTTAGAGTGTTTAGCACCAAAATAGTTTTTTCTGCAAGGTTGCGAATGTTTTGCATCCGGTGAGCTCTAGCTATATAAATAGATGACAGATGTTCGGGGATCCACCACGGTCCCTCAACTTTAATCTCTAGCCATGTATACTCTACTATATGCAACGAGTGCCTTACTCACATATTTCATACCTTTGGTGCTAACAATCAAAGCATTGGAGACAGAGAGTGGCGACGCCAAGCATTCCAGTGTCACCCCCACCAAATCATATCAATTCTTGCTCAACTATTGGATATACTACATTGCATCAGCTCATATACTACATCATTACACCGAAAACTCGTTCCAAATACAGTTGGGTGTGACTGCTGTGCGAGTGTGGTTATTTTACGGTGCCACAAACAACTTGAAGACCATCAACCAGGTGTTGGTCGATCGAGTATTCACCAGCATGGATATGAGGCAGTTTGAGGCCAGATGGATCGACCCATTTTTGCGCCAATACATACTGACTAAATCCCATATGACAGTGCTACAATACTACTTGAATCAGTTGTCCGAGAAAACCGAAGCCATCGAGGTGATTTCAGTCAAGACCATCTCCAGACCTGGTAAATCCAGGCCGCTGATCATAGAGAATGTTCTTTCTACAGTAAAGGTTTTCATGACTGCATCGGAAAGAGCTTCACCCGCAATATCGGTGTACACGCCTAGAACCAGTCTGCCACCATCCAGGGCTGTCTCAGTCAAGAACCAAATCAAAAAATCATTGTCAAACAAGTCGCTTCGCTCATCAGCACAAAGCAGCGCGGCCCCTTCTGGTCATACCACTGCACCAAGAAGAAGGAGCCACCGCAGCAGCGACCCACCGTACCCATCTAAAAGCTTTTTGGATGACATCCCCATGGTAGAACACGCTGTAGCCGATGACGTAATGGACGAAATTGTTCACCAGCCAGATTTGTTCGGGGTTTACAACGACTACTTTAACAACCACTATGCGCGCGAACAGAGAGAAGCACTACTAGCACAAGAGCTCAAGGAGTTACAATCACAGCCGGCGCGCACCTCAGCACTCGACTACGATCGCAGAGAACCCAGCATTCGAGATCTGGCATACAAAATCGATCCCAACTTCTTCGTCCAGAACAAGCATAAACTCTTTCCAACCAGAGAAGGAAAGCCGTTGCCGACGGTACCTTAGTATACTTTGGTGAATCGGCAAGAGGCGACCGACGAGCCAAGATCGATTAGGCGAGCCAAGAATCTCCCTAGTCTTTGCCTAGGCATGCTTTGTCTAGGCATGCATATATAGATACATCGGATTATGATAGAATTACATGCGGAGTTTTCATTGCACACTTATAAAATACGACCTCACAATCAAAGCTTGCAGGATAGCCCAAGGGTCCCAACTGCGCGAATTAAGTTATCTAAAAAATTAGGGAGATGCGTGTGTGTGGGTTTATAACTTCGGTGGTGCGGCTGTAAGGCGTTTTTGAGGAAGTGTGGGATTGTTCGGGTCCATCCTGTTTGGGTATCCGTTGTAAAAGTATAGTTGGGGACCTTGACAGTGGACGACCAGTGCCCACCGCAATTGCTTGCATACCCGGCCGCGATATGATGTCATATAACAGGAAAAAAAAGGACAAACAAAAAATAAAAATCGATTACAAACTTGACTCGCGTACAAAAAAAAAACGGAGATTCTCCCTCAAACACTTGACCTGACACCGACTAGCACGAGTGGTTGGGGTCTGAGACAGGTAAGGCTCAAGACGCGAAAACGCGGTAAGTTTAGCCGAGTCTGAAGCAATGAGTTTCACCACTCTAGTAGCAATGACTTTCCCACCCCTCCTCTTGTGTTGGCTGGCACCAACCACAGTTGTAATCTAGTAAAAAAATAACAACATAATAATATATCATCGCTACGATATTATCGGGCCATTGAAGCTCGGAAAGGCAACTCATCCTCTACTCTCACCACGCCCCCCCTTCCCCCAAACGGTTTATTCTCCCGCGCTGAGGGAGTATTTTTTTTTCTGTCGCTGTGATTACTACTCTAGTCACTTATTTTTGGCATGGCTACCGACGCTCGGGCGGAACCATGCTCCCTCAAGGTTAAGCCCCCCTAAATGTAAATTAGTAAACATGCAATTGAGAAAGTAACTGATTGTTGTGGCAACGTCACAAAACCAGTGCTACTACTTGTTCCTATTTACTAACCTGTTTTCCACGTCTTACCTTTTGGTGTCAGTCATTTCGCTGTGATCATATCCTCGTTGCTCAGCGTGAATCTTGGCTGCATCTAAAAAAAACTTCAAATTTTGATACACTTGAACTTCTGTATTACTGTTCCTTTGGTCACTACTTTGCCGTCATTTTCTTGTCATCACCACATATTCTTCCAAATCACATAGCATACATTCCTTAATGTTTAAATCCATCAACCCGACAGACATAGCCAACAACACGCATCCCCCTGCTCCCCTTCAACAGCCTCCGCCGACCGATATCCAGGCACACCCCTCTGATACATCCACCCACTCACCTATCTTACCGTCACCTACCTCCATAAACTCGTCGTCGGCTCCCTACTCGTTATTAGACTCACAGACTGACGGACATCCTCCCACCGCAGGCACTTCCAATATCCCTACATTAAACAACACCCCCAGGACAGAAGTAACTGACGATACCCATGGTGCCGATACAATAGGTTCCGAAGACCCCAACGAGTTGATTCGGCAAAGAATCATTCTCAAAGAACAACGCCTCAACGAAATCAAAAACCAGTGTTCAGCATTGATCAGCGAGTTGGACTCGAATAAAGACCCGGAAGCCATTGTCAAAAAACACATAAGCCAACTTAAAAAGTACCACGAGCTCAAAGATATTGCATTGGGGCTAGTCACCATGATAGCCGACCAGCGGAAGTTGAGAACCACCGATATATTGGAGGAAATGAAGTTTGAACTACTGGATGATTAGTCCTGCCCTGCATTCCAATAATCCTACAATCGCTTATGTTTAATGTCCACTGGTATTCCAGTTCTAATGTCCCTTTTGAAGTTTCCGTTATCACTCCATCGTGTTCTCATGATTCCATACTGACGAGTGTTTGCATTTATAGTTCTACTCATAGTACATATTCATACTACACAAAAAACTCTAATGCTATAGTTACCACATCTTAGCATCTGTAGCATCTCTTCTGTACTTCTTTGGTCCATTATATTTCTCCCAATCCTTCCATCATCTTCCTCCCCTCCCTAAGCCTCTGTAGTGTATACAACGTATGGTTCGTACGAGCAAGAAAAAAGAGAAAAAAATTCAGAATCGGATCACACCAAGAATTAGCATCACAGCATATAGCACATAGCACTTGAATAACAAGATTGAGATTGTTGACAATCTTCGATTAGAGCCTCGCCATAATTCTACGATCGATATTTCTACGAGTCTGAGATATTAGAGTATTGGTCGGAGTCTAGACTGAACGATACATGAACGACTACATTCACCATAACTATATTCAATAACTTTTCAATAACTATTCAATAACCATATTCAAAGCTTCTTTCTTCTAGTTACTGGTAACTTACTTAGCTTTTCAGATTGAATATGTTGCGTCTGTATTTAATTCTTTGCTTGTCGCTATTCACACTCATACTAGCATCGCCGCGACTAGAGAAGATAACAAACACCCTACAGAGAACAAATGGCGCCATACCGGACTACAAGACCCAAATAGATAGCAAGCCTACTGGCACCGTCAAAGACTCCAGTTTTTTGCCACTTGATCTCAGATCTATCAATGACTGCAGCCTCACGGAGTTGCTTCTCATAAGCGATATAGACGGAAACTTACATGGTGTGGAGCGCAACACAGGTGCATTATTGTGGACTTTGCCAATAGATGAACCGTTGGTGCGAATCTCCACCAATATTTCCGATCCCGAGTCCAATATTCTTTGGATAGTCGAGCCATACCAAGACGGATCATTATTCTATTTCACCCCAAAGTTTGGTATGAATAGACTTCCCACCAGCATCAAAGATTTGGTCTTGGAATCGCCTTTTTCGCTTCTGGGCGACGATAAAATATATACTGGGACCAGAAAGACCTCGCTATATACGGTCAATATCCATACGGGAGAGATCAAGAGCTCCTTTGGCAACGACGAAAAGTGTCCTGTGCCCAACACACACTATAAATTGCAACCTGACATGGCAGATGACACGATAATGATTGGAAAAACTACCTACGAATTGTCGATCTACTCTAAAATCAACACCAACGTAGTATGGAATGTCACCTATTCCCAGTGGGGACCCAACAATATCGATAATGATCTTATTGTTCAGAACCAGCAAAGTGCCGATAAGTTGTACTTCACGCCATTTCACGACAAATCACTCCTTGCCATCAACAAAGACTTGGGAACTCCCGTCTGGATCAGCAAGTTACCCTCTCTAGCCGTCAATGTGTTTGATGTGTTCCACAATAGAAAAAACTCAGAGTACGTTCTTTTGCCCCACCCACTCAAGGTCTTGAACGACCTTCAGCTCAAAATAGACGAAGAAACTTACACCGCAAACAACGACCTAGTGTTTGTAAATAAGACCAGCAACGGCAACGAATGGTTTGCCATGAGCTTCCACAACTATCCCACCCTAATCAAAAGCGCTCCCATATCACAGTACCAATTGAATTTATACAAATTACAAAATAATGTGCCTGTGGATATAGAGTACTTGAAAAACTTTAAAATCTCTCCTGATCGACAAACTCTGGTAGAAGCCTTGGTCAGCGGGATCCACAAGACTTTTCAGCTAACTGCCGATACCATGTATCAGCCTGTATCTAAATTTGATTCTCCAATGACAAATTTGATAGGAGACGGCTCGGAGAATGATGAAAATTCGTCAAAAGAGCCAACGTCTTCTTTGCCCATAGATCCATGGAAAAAGCTTATGAACGGGATTAAGTTTCCCGAGAAACTCCCCAATGTAGGTTCTGACCTTATGGTCGTGGATAATAATAAGGCACTCGACCAATCTTATCAGTATAATACAATAGAGTCTGATGAGGATTATGAAGAGAGTTCTAGTATTTTTCAACAAGCGTTGGGTTACTTCACCAAGAACGTCGTTAAGAGAATAGTTGAGGATGTACTAATATTATTGTTGATATTAGCTATTTTGTTTCGGGTTGATCAGAACTTTGAAATCAGTTATAAGAAAGGAAAATTCAGTTTTCATAAGAAGATTGATAATGGTATTCTCGATTATTTTGACAACACTTTGAAAAGTGAAAAAGATCAGAATCCCAGTGATGTCTCTAGTAATGAATCTCCTAGAGTAAGTCCTAATGGAAGTACTTTGAACACTTCCAAAGAGTTGCCTAAGTTGCCTAGTGATAAGCCAGTAAAAAAAGTGACAATTTTGACTCCTAATGAAAACTTGGAAAAGGACCAGGAAAAGGACGAAAAGGGTCATTCTGATTCCGATGAAAAGCTTGAATTAATTGAAGTGATTGACAATAAAAAACCCATTCAGACTGAAACTTCCATTGGTCAAACTGACACTAGTGAGGATAATGACGACGGGACAAAGAAAAAACGAAAGAGAGGAAGTCGGGGTGGAAAACGTGGAGGAAGAAGAGTTAATAAGAATAAGCAGGATACAGCCAGTCAAGAAGATGAGGATCATGAGGATTCGGTAGGAGAAGAAGCTATTTCCACCCGTAGTCTCATCAAAACCACAACTATCTCTGCAAGAGTGCCTCCACTTAAAAAGCTTCAGATTGAAAACAATTTGGTGATTACAGATAAAATCTTGGGCTACGGATCTCATGGGACTGTTGTGTATGAAGGTACATTTGAGAACAGGCCTGTGGCAGTCAAGAGAATGTTATTGGACTTTTACCATATTGCCAGCCATGAGGTAAGATTATTGCAAGAAAGTGACGACCATCCTAACGTCATTAGGTACTTTTGTTCGCAATCGTCGGAGTCAGAAAAGTTTCTCTATATTGCATTGGAGCTCTGCTTATGTTCGCTAGAAGATATCGTGGAAAAGCCCAAGAAAGCTTTGAGGCTCAATGGAAACGACATGAACCAAGTCCTTTTTCAGTTGGTGAGTGGATTACATTACTTGCACTCGCTCAAAATTGTGCATCGAGACTTGAAACCTCAGAATATCTTGGTGGCTACTGCCAAAAACAGCAAGGCCAGCTTGGTGAAATTGGCAGATGAAAATAAAGACGGCAACAATAATATCAGGTTGCTAATATCTGACTTTGGGTTGTGTAAGAAGCTAGAGTCAGACCAGTCTTCGTTCAGAGCCACCACCCAAAACGCTGCTCTGGGCACCTCAGGCTGGAGAGCTCCTGAATTGTTATTAAATCACGATTTGTTGGAAATTTCCCCAGACACAATTTCGTCTATCGGCTCAAATTCTCGTCATTCAAACACCGATTCACACACAGTAGTAAGTTCTGGGCCTGGCAAAAGACTCACCAAAGCCATCGATATCTTTTCTCTTGGCTGTGTATTCTTCTATATACTTACTGGTGGCTCGCATCCCTTTGGTGATAGATACTTGAGAGAAGGTAATATCATCAAAGGCGATTATGATCTTACTCCGCTTTTCAAGAGCTGTCCAAACGACAAGTATGAAGCCACCAATCTTATTGCCAGTATGATCCATGCCAACCATAATATGAGACCTAGCACCAACAAAATCTTGGGCCATCCACTTTTTTGGTCGACCAAGAAAAGACTCGAATTTTTACTAAAGGTAAGTGATCGGTTCGAAATCGAAAGAAGAGAGCCTCCTAGCGAGCTACTCTTAAAGTTGGAAACCCACGCAACAGCCGTTCATCAAGGTGATTGGCATATCAAATTCGACCAAGAGTTTCTCGACAATTTGGGCAAGTACAGAAAGTATCACACGGAAAAGTTGATGGATTTGTTACGTGTTATTAGAAACAAGTACCATCACTACAACGACTTGCCGCCCCATTTGCAGGACCAAATGAAACCGTTGCCGGATGGTTTTTACAAGTTTTTCAACGACAAGTTCCCTAATTTGTTGATGGAGGTGTACTTTTTAGTGAAGGACGAGTTGGAACACGAGCATGTATTTAAGGATTTCTTCTAACCTCCCCATAATAACTGAAGAAGTGGTTACTATACACAGAAGTATAGCATCATTTTAAATACAACAGAATATACATTATATGTATTTACATTTGAGCCTAAAGGTTCTTATAGATCATACCCTTGTATCGACCAAAATAAATTCACCCAATCAATAATTTAATTTTCATAATAAAATCTAGCGTTATGACTCTTTGAGAAAGCTCTGATCAATCGTAATTAGTCATATAATGACATAAACTATAGACGTTAAAACTATTAAAATAGAAAAGTCAGTATGAAGCAGATGAAACGATATATCAGGTTGTTTATCAGTTGTAGTGGTCAATATTCTTTCCTTTATTCTGAACTACACTAAGCTGTACTCAGCTGTAATACTTTAAATCTGGTATATTGCGTCCCAATGTGTGCTCTTATATTATATTTTCTTTTATTGTCAATACTACTTTTTACTCTTTTTTGGCTTTTTCACCCTTCCGTCTTTTGCTGGAGACTTTGACTTCTGTTTTGGTTTTTCTTCCTTGTCTTCAAACTTCGTATGAGTTCCCGTAAAATTACTACTACTTATAGCCGGACCCTTGAGTGTATCGCTTGCAGCAGCACCGCCGCCATTTATCTTGCCACCCAAAGCATTCTGCAAGTACTCTTTGGCTTTTTCTGCATCTTTCTTTTGCTGTTGCTCCTCGTTCAAAGCACCACTCTCCAACTGCTTCATCCTCTTCATGTATGTCTTGACCCTGGCAAGCTCTTTCACAACAGGATGTGTATCTGTGTTGACACCCACACTCTTCAAGTATGCAAATAGCAACGATACCAATGTGTATGCATAGTTGTTATATACTCTGATCTTTTCTATCTGGTCGTCGTTACCGTACTGAGCCACTAGCTCGTCCAACGTCTTCTTTAGTATGGGCTCAAGTGACTCTTTCAACTGATCGGTGGTATTGTCTAGAGACTTCACAAAGAGCCGTACGTTTTCTATGTTCTCCATCTTTTCTATAGTCTCGTCCCTTCTAAGTCTAATCGCGTTTGTTCAGTTCGATATTCTGCCTCCACCAATTTGAAATTTTGAGATGCTCATCGAAATTTTAAATTCAATCAGAGCATAGAAGAGTAGTAGAGGGAAATGGCTGGAATACGGAATAATAGGGAGATCTTAACTGGTGGTAAGCGTTATGCTCAGAAGGCCGCCAAAAAGCATAGAGTCGAAGAGGTTGTCTTTGACAAAGAGTCTCGTGTAGACTATCTTACAGGTTTCCACAAGAGAAAGTTGGAAAGACAGAAGAAAGCCCAGCAATATAACAAGGAACAAGCTAGGCTTGAAAGAATAGCAGAGAGAAAGGCCATGAGGGAAGAGAGGAAGAAAGATATGGAAAACCAACTAAACCAGTTTAACAAAACCATGCACGATATAACGAACTTGAATGATAGTGACAGTGAGCCAGAAGAAGGCTGGACGGGTTTTTCTTCGACTGAAGACAGACTAGAAGAAGGCAAGGAGGAGGAGGAAGAAGAAGAAGAAGAGGAAGTGGAAGAAAACAAGGAACCTAAAGGAATTCTTCATCACCAGGAAGTGTATACAATAGATAAGAGCGTGTTACCACCCACCAATGTTGTGATCAACGATGAAACCACTGTCACAGTCGAGTCGTTGGATAATCCTGCAGTTGTCAGTGCGCGCGAAGCCGCGTTGGAAGCCGTTGCTAGAGCCAATAACGTTAACCTCGAAAAATCAGAGGAAGTTCTTGAGAAATCCATCAAAAGGGCCAAAAACTACGCGGTGGTTTGTGGAGTCGCGAAACCAACCAGCGACAAAAAGAAGAAGAAGTTTAGATACTTGTCCAAGGCCGAAAGAAGAGACAATACCAGAAAGGAAAAAAGTAAGAGTAAAGGTTTCAAGAAGGATAAGAAAGAGAAGGGAAAGAAGAAGTAAACAGAGAAGTAAAGAGAGCCCCATTATTGTAGTTTTACATGTCTATAGAAATACCATAGCATCAACACATAAAAGATCAAACACAACATAACAGTATCAAGAAGTAGAAGTAAGCACAAGAGAAGAGACGGTAAGTCTATATGGTTTGGCTAGTAAACCCTCATATTATTTTCTATGTCCGGGTAACCGTGTTTAGCCAACTCATCAGTATAAAAAGTGCCAGTGAGAAAAGTTCAATAAAATACCGAGAGTATTGAACATAGTGTTTTACCAGGATAATGAATACATTTTGCATGAGTTCGGTCTAGTTGGATCCATCTCTGTAAGGTGTGTTTACTTAGAAACGTAAGTACATCAAAAAGTAACTTTGAACAATCTACTGATGACAAGATGTCGCCCCAAACGGAGGCTCCTATTCAGGACTATGACCGATTCGATTCATGCCAAACACACTGAAAATTCTGACAGATTTATCAAGTTACTCTTTTTATAAAAGCAAGTACTAACTCATCAGTGGTAAAGTCTATACTATATATATATAAGTAATACCCTGTAGTTTTGCTTGCTTATGATGCTTCCATGCTAATCATGAGACTTATGATTAAAACGTTTTGAAATCGTGGCTCTGCCACGTCTGAAGCTCGCAACACTCTAGGCGTAGAACTGCTCGTTACTGTCGTATTAGCATACTGACGAATAGCCGTTCTTTACCACTCGCATTACGTAAGCGCTTACCGAGCAACCTCTATTTAGTTCCATCACATCACGATTCAAGGCTTGAACGACTAATTACAATGGAGTCTACTGACTCGTTAGGTTTCAGTGATGTGTTTCCGCTCCCGTTCAAGATCCTTCATCACCTTGAGTATGGGACCCTCTTGTGGTTTCTTTTGGTGGTGATTTGTACGCGTTTCACCGAAATCAATGTGTTGCAATTGCTAAATCTTTCGTACTCTCCACACAACTACAACGAGCTAGAAAGAACTATTCCACCCACAGGCGAGTTCGCCACGTTCGTGCCAGCAGAGTTTAAAGAAAACTCTCTACTTGCCGCGGGAATATGGCACAACTTCAAGTCAATTGCCATATTCAATCTTGTGGGGTTTGTGGTGTACAAGATAGTGGAAACACTAGATAATGACTCTACTGTGTTCAAAGCAGCACGCCTGATTATACCAAGTTTTCTTTTTGGATATACATTGACGCAACTTTTCTATAAATCGACCAATTCCAAGGGCCAGTTTCGGATGTTCACCACCATTAAGCGAGTTCTTCTTGGAAATATCAACTCCAAAACAATGAGAACGAATGACATATTGATCTCCGATAGTTTGGTGTCGTTTGCCAAAGTCATTAACGATTTTGCCTTGTTTCTTTGGACATATCACATTAGTAGTAAGCCATACAATAATGTGGTGGAGTTGATAGTATTGAGTATTCCTTTACTTGTCAGAATGAAACAGTGCTGGTACGAGTACTCAGTGACCAAACAAAAGGCTCATTTGCTCAATCTTGTGAAGTATTTGTCTGGCCTAGGACCATTAACCATCAACTACCTAATCAAAGTAACCCTTAGTATACCTCTTGCAGACCAAGAAGAACATGTCAAACAGCCTATAATGGACAAATTGGGTAAGTTGAATTGGTGGTGGTACGTTTTTGCCGCAATAAACTCCATGTATTCGTTCATATGGGACGTCAAAATGGACTGGGGCTTTGAGCTCTTCGACACCATTTTCAAGCCAAAAGGAGTCAAAAAACCATTCAGAATGGTCAGATCAAAACACACCTTGCATTATCATCCGTTAGTATATTACTTGGCCATATGGCTCGACTTTACCTTAAGATTCTTATGGATACTTAAGTTCTTTATCGTTGAAGAAGAGCTTCAAAATCAGGATATAACCTACGTCCACCTTTTATCTACTTTCCTATTTGGCTACGATTCATATTCTTTGGGTTATACTATAATAGAAACCTTGGAAATCTTTAGAAGATGGGTTTGGTGTTTCTTCAAGTTGGAAAGTGATTGGGTGAAAATCAACACCACTGAAGGAGTTGAAATGGTGACTTTAGTGAAAGAAAGTTAAAGAAAACACCCTTTTTTCTACAGTATTTCAATAGACTCGACATTTATAGAATCTCAGCTAATCGTACATAAATATCATATGATGCAAAATGATGGTTGTCTCCCTTTGTAGGAGTAGGTTTACTGGTTTTCAAGCCATTTTTGAGCAGCATTTCTCCAAGCCAAGTCAGCCTTTGGACTGATTCTGTTCTCAGAAGCCCATTGGTATTTCAAAGGAGATTTGATGACAGCATAGATCACTAAGACAGAACTCATGGTTGCAATAGCAGCAACGCTTAATTTAGGGGCGTGGGCCATCTCTCTAACGTTGTTGTAGTGTTTCTTTGCCTTAGGTTACTTTTGCTCCAATTTGGTTGGCCAAAATATTGGGCCGTGCACGACCCATCATAACTAGACCAAACCAAAGACGCCAGGGTAGACCACCAAAACAGCCCCGTAAAGAAGCTCCCTATTTATGCTGTGGGTGCTCATATGACTAGCAGAAACATTAACAGGCGTCTAAACTTCCAGATCATTGTTTGTCCTTCTGGGTGAAACACTCAGCTACAATCAGTCTACTCTCTGCAATAATAAAATAGCTATAGAAGTACCTACGACTTGGCTCTTGTGTCTCATGTGGCATCCTTGCCACGTTTGACATTCAATGTGCTACGCTTGGTCTACTTTTAATCTCTGGTCATCCTAATGTATTCTCTTGTACGCTGCTTGGTAAGGCATTACATAATCTGAAAATTTTCCACAAAAAAACTTTTAAACCAACCTCAAGTAGTTGAATCAACCAACTCATAGCCATGAATAGAGGCATACCCCTTGCACATAAGGCCGTACTAAAGGCGTTCGGAAGAATAGCCAGTCGGCGCTCGTACCATGTGCCAGTTATAAACGAAGCATTAAAAACCGAATACGACTCCATCACCAACTATTCCAGCTACAAGAACAATATTTTCACCCATAGATTGCCAGAATCGACCGCCCAACAATCGCCCCCATTAGTTGCATTACATTCCAGATTAAACTTGCCTAGCAATTACTCGTTGTCGACTTTATCGCAAGCATTGAACTTGAACATAAACGATGGTTTGGTCAACAACTTCGGCCTCAATACTCTAGGCAAGAATTTATTATCGTATTATGTGAGCGAGTATCTCCTTGTCAAGTACCCAAGATTGCCTATGCCGATCCACAACTCGGCTGTTGACAGTTTAATGGGAGTAGAAACTTTATATGAGATTGGTAGAATATGGGGTATTCAAGTCGATTCATCCACCAAATTGGACAAATACTTGAGTCAAGAATCCGAGTTCATAAAGTACGGTAAATTGAGATACTTGAGCGAAACCCAAAAAGGCGAGGTGAAAGAGTCTGGTGTCTATGAGTTATCCAGCGACGAAATCAAGAGTTATACCAAACATGGCGAGGCTCTTACTGAGGAAGCCAAGGCATTAGCCTCGTCTGTCAGAGCTATTATCGGGGGATTGTACACTCACTGCGGCGAAGAAGTCACCAAGAAATTCATCTACGACCACATTTTGTCCAGAAAATTGATGTTGGAAGAAATGTTCCAGTTCAGCCAACCCACTAGAGAATTGGTCAGGCTATGCGACAAGTTGAACTTTGTGGAGCCAGTGGAAATTAGATTGATAGCCGAAACAGGTAGATTGTCCGCGCACGCCATCTACGTTGCGGGCGCATTCTGCGGTACCGAAAAACTAGGTGAGGGTATTGGATCTTCGATCGCCGAAGCCAAGACCAGATCGGTGGTCAATGCATTGATGTCATACTACTTATACTCTCCTATAACCAGCGAAGGTAACCAGATTGCTGTGCCTAGCGATAAAGATTATAAGTTTGAGGGAATTGTTGGATCCGGAGACGTGTCCATCTAAAACCATCTAATTGTATATAGTGCTGAAAAGCTACACATAAATAAACCAGTAATTACATTAACACTTGACAACTACTTAAAACGTATTTATTTTCCACATGCGCCTCCCTTGGCATCGTCGGAAATGGCCTGCTTGACGTCTTTGTAGCACTTGACCAATGCAGGCACTTTTTCCATATCTTTCAATTTAGTCTGCGAATCCTGCAGCTTTTCCACATCCAAAACACACGAGTATTGCGCGCCCAGCGAACAATTACCTGGCGAGTCGTACTTGTCGAAATCAAATGTGCACTCACTCACTTCGAACTCGTCTTCTTGGTTGAAACATTGGTGGTCGGAGTTGTAGATGGTTCTGGCAGAGTTTTTATTGTTGGAGTAGTAAGCTTCCGGGTTGTGGTTTTCTCTGTACTTGCCAGTTTTTTGTTGTTCGTGGGTGTTTAAGTTCACTCTAATGATCTCTCCGTCTATGTCCGAAACGGTATTTAAAACGTGGTAATCGTCCGGATTGTACTCTGGGCTCTTTGATGCTAAGAACTGTTCGACCAAAGAGGTTGGTGGAAGAACGGCGTACCCGTTTTCATCACGGCAGAGTTCGAATCCTTGAGCAAAAGTAGCAATGGCAGCAGCCACAAGTAATTTGATTGCAAGCATTTTACAGATGAAATAGATAAACAGATTTCCGAGCGATAGGCGCATATAAATAAGGTACTGAAAAAATTTCCCATCTGATAAAAATTCACAGGGACGGCATTTCTTGGTCTCGATGCAGTACATTTATGCCGATATGGATTTACGATTTCGCTTTATTAGCGCCTGGGTGTCAAACGCAACCAATAAAAGGGCTTTGCGATCGGGCCAATTTCCGAATGGTTTGTAGCACCAGGTTAGTATTGCCTGACGGGTGACAGGCTAAAATCAACCATGCAACGAATGAATGTTTCAAGTACGAATCTGTTTTGTAGCTCCCTGTACACTGGCATGCTGTTGTTTATGCACCATTTACTGTTCTTCCGAAGTGGTCATTGGCAGTCTTATGATGGAATCTTTGTATTTAATAACAATCACATCACTGTAGATCTACATTTGTCTTAACTTTGACAGGTGTCTAAAGACTGGTAAATTCAGGTGTCTTCCTGAAGACTAGTAAATTACATATAATAGGTCTACGGGAGGATTAATTATACCATTACAAGTCATCGGTTCTGATAATTACTACAAAAGCTTTTTTCTGAGATTTTGAACCAACTTTACAAAAATGTACAAAAATGTAGAAATGTACAAAAATGAAAACTAAAAATATAGTGTCGCAAAAACCACCATTTTCCTTAGACCAAAGGGGCATGAGATCAAATACCCTTTGAGTGATTATTGAGAAGTTCGAAGTTCAATGATACCTATTCAGTACCCACTATAATATATGATAGCTTGTTCAGGAAAGACTCTAATTATCAACTTTTCGGTGGAGAGCACTCTACTTCCTTGCCCACTAGTAAATGCCCCTGTACAATTTAGAGTTGTTTAAGGTAGTGTCTGTTGTTGTACTTGATAGTGTATGGATTTTGTCACGCGCTGACGCACGTGCCTCCAACTAATATTTCCGAGTCAAACTCATCGCAATAAATTACCGACACAAACGCAAATATAAATCTTCAAGATAAGTTGATAACTGAAAGGTTGACAAAACAAAGTATCTCTTCAATAGTCATTTGAAGTAACGACATGTCCTTAAATATTCTTGTTATCGGTAACGGTGGTAGAGAACACGCCATTGTGTGGAAGTTGGCTCAGTCCACCTCAGTCAACAAGATCTATGTTGCGCCAGGTAACGGGGGTACTGCTTTCTCCGACAAGATCGAGAACGTCAACTTGTCAGGGTCACCAAAAGACTTTGACGCGTTGCAAAAGTTTGCTGTTGAAAATGAAATCGGCTTGGTTGTACCTGGCCCCGAACAGCCATTGGTCGATGGCATCACCAGTGTGTTCACCAAGGTAGGTATTCCAGTGTTTGGGCCCTCAGCCAAAGCTGCTGTGATGGAAGGATCCAAGGCGTACTCCAAGTTGTTCATGGACAAGCACAACATCCCAACCGCCAGGTTCAAGAACTTCATCAACGTCGACGAAGCCAGAAAGCACATTGAAGAGATCGACTACAAGGTTGTGTTGAAGGCCGATGGGATTGCTGGAGGCAAAGGAGTATTGATTCCTGAGACCAAGGAAGAAGCCTTGAAGGGTTTGAACGAGATTATGGTTGAAAAGAACTTTGGCAGTGCCGGTAACGAGATTGTCATAGAAGAGTACTTGGAAGGAGACGAGTTGAGTATTTTGACTATCACCGACGGATACTCGTTCTTTAATCTTCCAGCTGCTCAAGACCACAAGAGAATTGGTGATGGCGACCAGGGCTTAAATACCGGTGGTATGGGCGCCTATGCTCCAGCACCTATTGCTACCCCCGCAATCTTGAAGAAGATCGACGACTTGATCATTAAGCCTACCATTGACGGGTTGAGAAAGGACGGAACCCCCATGTGTGGTGTTTTGTTCACCGGAATCATGTTGTCGCCCACCAAAGAACCAAAAGTGTTGGAATATAACGTGAGATTTGGAGACCCAGAAACTCAAACCGTATTGCCTTTGTTGACCGATTCTACTGACTTGGCCCAGGTGATGTTGGCCTGTGCCGAACACAGATTAGATTCCGTCAACATCGAAACCAAGGCCGATATGTTCTCTACCACCGTGGTCATGGCTGCTGGTGGGTACCCAGAAGCATACGGTAAAGGCGATGCCATCAGTGTCAAAGCCTCCTTGCCCGACGATACCTTTATTTTCCATGCAGGTACTAGTGAACTTAACGGTCAGATCGTCACCAGTGGCGGAAGAGTGATTGCTGCCACTGCCATTGCTCCAACTCTTAGAGAGTCCGTAGACAAGGCGTATGTTGGTGTTGACCACGTATCGTTTGAAAAGAAGTATAACCGTAAGGATATTGCTCACAGAGCGTTCCGTGATGCAGACACCAAAAAGGGCGGTGTCACCTATGCTGAGGCCGGCGTTTCTGTCGACAACGGTAACATGTTGGTGGAGCAAATCAAAGCCAAGGTCAAGTCTACTGCCAGACCCGGTGCCGACTCCGATATTGGAGGATTCGGTGGTTTATTCGACTTGAAAGCAGGTGGTTATGCTGGTGAAGATACCCTCTTGGTGGCTGCCACCGATGGGGTTGGAACCAAGTTGAGAATTGCTCAAATCATGGATATCCACGACACCGTCGGTATTGACTTGGTGGCCATGAACGTCAACGACTTGGTGGTGCAAGGAGCCGAGCCTTTGATTTTCTTGGACTACTTTGCTACCGGCAAGTTGGACATCAACGTGGCTGCCAAGTTTGTTGGTGGTGTTGCTGACGGATGTATTCAGGCAGGCTGTGCATTGGTTGGAGGTGAAACCTCTGAAATGCCTGGTATGTACGACGCTGGCCACTACGATACCAACGGTACTGCCGTCGGAGCCGTGCTGAAGAATAAGATCTTGCCTAAGATCAACAACATGAAGGCCGGAAACGTGCTTATTGGAGTCAAGTCCGACGGGCTCCACTCCAATGGTTTCTCGTTGGTTCGTCACATCATTGAAGTATCTGACTACGACTACAAATCCGTGGCTCCATGGAGCGCTACTGGTAAGACCATTGGTGAAGAAGTATTGGTTCCTACCAAGATCTACGTCAAGCAATTGTTGAAGTCCATCAAGCAAGATTTGCTTTTGGGATTGGCCCACATTACCGGCGGTGGTTTGGTTGAAAACATCCCTAGAGCTTTGCCTAAAAACTTACAGGCCAAGGTCGATATAAACACCTGGAAAGTGCCTGAAATATTCAAGTGGTTTGGCAAACAAGGTAACGTTCCATACGAAGATATCTTAAAGACTTTCAACTTAGGTATCGGTATGGTGTTGATTGTTGAAGCAGAAAATGTTAAGCAAGTATTGGCCAACTTACAGGAAGAGGGCGAAGACGCCGTGGTTATTGGTGAGTTGGTAGAGTTGGAGAGCGGTGCAGCACAATGTGTTGTCAGTAACGTTGAAGGATTGTATTAGAAGAAATACGAAAAGTAATTAACTAAACAAGAACATTAATAAACAGAAATACAGACAAAGCAAGCATATAAGATAGGGTAGAGTATTTGATTAGGCCAGGCTAGGGCTTTTTATGAATATACAATTAGTTCTCATTTTCGGGGTTTCACGTGACGCAGACCGGATCTTCTTTCAAATGTCAGTGGACGCCGATGCACGCGTCCTGTTCTTCCATAACTAGGTCATAGTTGTCGCGCTAGCCATCTTTCTCGATAGGTGTTTCTTCCCACTTCTTTTGACGTTGTTTGTGCTGTTTCTTCTGAGGCCATATACTGGTGACCCAGGCGGCCGGAAGTCGCGTTTTCACGTGCACAGCCTTTTCACCACCGGAACTCCCAACATCCTAGCACACCAGAGACCTTCAAATACCCACAGTCTAATATTGTAGTAGATCGGAGCCTGTGTTCATAGACATCGAAGACTACGTAGATCGCCTGTGAAAGTAGAGGAGATTGTAGAGTAGATACGAGAAATTCAGAATGTAGTCGTATATGCAGATCATACGAAGTGATAAAGTAAGCGAAGCTAAAAGCTTATCGGCGTTAGTGTTTGTAAGTGGGGTGGGTTTGCTAATAGTTTCTCCGGCTTGTGATGAGCAACGTGAATTGACGCGATGAGGTAGGTCAGGTGACAGAGCAAGATGTTAAAGTGCCACAGGATGCTAGCAGATCAGGTCCAGGGTCCAGGATCCAGAGTCCAGCTACCTATAGCAGTGAGACATTCCAGTTACAAACAGGCTGGTTTTTGTCTCAATGTTTGGGGCCAATCGGTCCAATCTCTTCTCTCGCAGATGTTTGCGAATATCTGGCTTATTAATACCAATATTATTAAGCAGCCCAAATGGGAATCGGGGCGACCCGCAACTCTAAATCAAATCTGTTTAAAAAACTACCCATCTCTACACATTCTTGTTGGCCATCAACTCTCCTAGACAACTACTCCTGGGTTATAACTACTGAAGGGTGCTGTGGCTCGTTGTAATTTGCATACATTCTGGTTGTGCGTACGACTACCTAATTGGTTTTCCGCACTATAAAAGAAAAAAATCCTCTGCTAAGTTGATAAGCAAGTAGTTGGAGACTCACGATAGTATATGGTGTGACATGGGATTACTTTCACTTGGAACGCCACTAGACTGGCACGATTCACGCAAACACAACGAGCATGTAAGAGATCATGGAATCGTCCAGCTCATCCACATGTTTGAGCAGCACGCATCTAGACAGAACGATAAGTACTTATGGGGCGATGAAGTCGAGTATATGTTGGTAGATATTAATAATGAAGAGAAAACAGCCACTTTGTCAATCGACAAGGACAACATCATTAGTGACTTGAACGACCCAGAAAAGTCGCTTCACAAGTCGGTCGAAAACAACATTTCGTTCCATCCAGAGTATGGCCGGTACATGTTGGAAGCCACGCCTGCTACGCCGTACGACGGAACTCGTATTGACGACTATGCCTACGTGGAACAAAACATGATAGCCAGAAGAAAAGTAAGCGAGGCTGAGTTGCCCAGTCACATCAGGCCATTGACTTTAACTACCTTTCCACGCATGGGTTGCCCTGGGTTCACGTCGCCCAGTGCCAAACCTATTGGACCGGCGTCGCAGTCGTTGTTCTTGCCCGACGAGATCATAAACAGGCATGTGAGGTTCCCTACGTTGACTGCCAACATTCGTAAGAGAAGAGGGTGCAAGGTGGCCATCAACTTGCCTGTGTACCCAGATGTGAATACCAAATTGTTGGACGATTCGATTCCTCGCGACCGTGACTTATTTGATAGCGACAAAGAACCGTTTCTAGGTGCGTCCAAGCCAGGCCATATATACATGGATTCAATGGGATTTGGTATGGGATCCAGTTGTCTTCAGGTGACGATGCAGGCCAGCGATATAGACGAAGCTCGGTACCTTTACGACTCACTAGCGCCCATCACCCCGGTGCTTTTGAGTTTGAGTGCGGCCGCGCCTATTTTCAAAGGGTACCTCGTAAACCAGGACGTGAGATGGAACGTTGTCAGCGGCGCTGTTGACGACAGAACGTTTTATGAGAGAGGTGTTGAGGCTTACCCTGGATACAATGCTTTGGGAGGTTTGGATGTAGAGAATGGAGAATTAAATATCAAAGAAGGCGGCAAGTTGGAAACAAGGGATGGTAAGCCGATCCAGAGAGTGCCAAAGTCTCGTTACGATTCTATTGACAATTACCTTGGGGATATAAACTATGGCACCAATTACTTCGATCCCAAATTTAACGACATTTATTCTCCGGTCAACGAAAAAGTTTTGCACAAGCTTCGCAATGAGTACCCCCAGCTCTTTGACCAGTACTTGGCGCAGCACTTTGCCCACCTATTCATCAGAGACCCATTGGTGTTGTTCAGCGAACGAATCAACCAGGACGACAAGCTTGAAAACGACCATTTCGAAAACATCCAGTCCACCAACTGGCAAACATTGAGATTCAAGCCCCCAGCATTGTACAAAGAGGGCACTGATCTCGCCACCACCCCCGGGTGGCGAGTCGAGTTCCGGCCGTTGGAAATCCAGCTCACCGACTTCGAAAACGCGGCATACTCTAATTTCATCTCGTTGCTCTCCAAGGCCATCATCAAGTTCAAACCCAATTTGTACATTCCCATTTCCAAGATTGATGAGAACATGAACACCGCTCACAAGGTGGATTCTGTGCTTAACGACACATTTTGGTTTAGGACCATTGACCTGTGGAACTTGTCCAATAGTGATTTTGTAGGCTACAACTTGACATGGTTTGACCGTTACTTGAACCTTGGTAATGATGAGCTTGAAAACAACGAGGTTTATATCAATGGGTACTCGCGTAATGGGGCCATAGTCAATACCGAAAATGGGTTTTCTGATGCGCACCGCGACATCCCCGCTGCGAATGGCACCGAGAATGGACCTAGCGGCACTAGTGCGAAAGTAGGCAAGTACACCGTCAACGAGATCATCAACGGTAACGACAAGTTCCCTGGGCTCATCAAGCTTATAGTGCGCGTGATAGCTACTGACTTGGTGCCTGCCGAAGAAGGCCACTGCAAATCTGACGACTTGGCCAAGAATCTTATCAGAATCAAGCACTACTTGATGTTGATTTCGCAGCGTGCGAGCGGTAAAATTCCCACCGCGGCCCACTGGTTGCGACAAACCGTATTAAACAGTGAGTTGTACAACAAAGATTCCAAAGTGGGCAGCGAGCTTAATTACAGGTTGGTGCACCAGGCGGTAGCGGTGACCGAGCTTCTGGACAAGAAGTTGGTACAGAGTTTGCTTGGAGAGGGCGTGACAGAGTATCTCTGTAGGTAATCGTAGAATAGAAGCCAAGGCTACGGTAGACCATACTAATCTACAGTAAACCACACTAATTTACACTACCCTAATTTACAGTAATCAAAGTAGTGTGAAGTAGTGAAATAGTCAAATAGCGCGAGCTACATTTTCGTTCCAAATTCGTGTCGTCTGGCTGCGAATCGAGCGACTCCAAGGAGGCTTAGTGAGGCGGAGACCAGTAAACATTCGATCGCAACGATCCAAAGTAGTAGGCCCCTCTGACAATCACATAATCAGTAGTACTCCCTCTCAATTAGTTAGTGTGCTTCACAATTAGCTAGGCGCTCCTCTAATACTTTTGTAGTGCTGACTCGATTCCAAATCCCCTCTTCTGAAGCGTGACCTCCAACGCACGACCGACGAACAACCTGTCAGCCTCCCCCTGTCAGACACGTCTCTTCCAAATACGTCTATAGTCAGGATACCCAAGGTACACTACACAAGAACCTCGATTTCTACACATACTACGCAACTACTCACTACTCGCTACTCACTACTCGCTACTCACTACTCAATCCTCACTACGCATAGCACAATTTCTACCGCACACTCGGCGCCATTACACGGACACGCTGAAAACTTTTTTACTAAACACTAAATATAGTCTTAACGTTGGATTAACATTGTACAATCATGGGTTTTCTAGATAATTTCAAGGCGTTTATCCATTCCATAACCACCGACGACCACTATGCCTCGTACGACTCTCCCTACAGGAACTCCGTCATCAACAACAGCAACACTGTGGTTGGTGGAAACGGACGCGGGGCAGCTGACGACGGCACGTCACGTCTCCATGAACTTAATAGGTTAGCCACGGTCAACTCATCTTCCAACTCGTTGATCAACAACAACAGTAATACAAATGTGGGATACCGTCCTGGGTTGAGGTCTTCGTCCAATGTCAACTCGTCAACCGACTTGCCGTTACAGAACTTGAACTCTAGTGGACAACCTCCGTTGCCTTCGATCGACTCGCTCTGGGACAGAATCGAGCACTGGATCGAAGAAGAGTACCCAGAATTGGAAGATTATTTGAACGACGGCGTGACGACCGCCGATTTGAACGAGTTCGAAAACGATCTTGGGTGCGGTGCTTTGCCGTCAGAGTTCAGACAGTTCTACAAAAGACACGACGGGCAGTTCAGAGGCGGGAAACCAACTGGTTTAATATTTGGTCTCGCTCTTTTGGACTTGGAGGGAATCGCTGAAGAGTACATTTTGTGGGGCAAGGTAGCCAAGAGGTTGGAGAAACAGCAATATCTCGCGCAAAACCAGCAGTTACAAGGCACCTCATCATCACAGACCAACAGAAACAACTTTATGGCCAACCAAAGATCGGTTCCTCCCAACGCTATCCAGTCTACGTACTATCACAAAGCATGGATTCCTATCTTGAAAGACCACATAGGTAACCAAATAGCCATTGACTTATCTCCAGGGCCCAACGGAAACTGGGGTCAAATCATCATATACGGTAGAGATTTCGATACAAAATTGGTGGTTGCTTCCAGTTTTGTTGAGTTTATCTACAACTTCGTGACCGACTTGGATTCCGGCAAGTTCTCCATCGATTCCTCCGAATTGCGTGAAGACTTGGGCTTTTTGTCCTCGGACAGAGACGACGATTACGGCATTGGTGACCAGGATGAAGACCAGGGCGAATTGTCGTTCCATGATGTAGACGGCAAAGAGTTTGGGAAAGGAGCGTTCAAGTCCGAGGTCAGCTACATCGAAGTCTTGAAGAGAAGAGCATTGAAGAAGTATGGCTTGACCGATACCTTTGAAACTGCATTCATACCTGCTAATGCTGTTGTGAAAAAGGCCAAACCAGCCAGTGGCATATCGACTCCCTTGAGATCGCTGAGTCCGTTATTATCCAAGAACGGATCAAAGGCTGCGTTGGTTAATTTGGAGAGTAGTAGCAACCTTGCTTTGCCAAAGGAAACTCTTATAGATGAAAGCACAAAAGAAAATAGGAAAGAAGAAAAGGAAGAGAAGAAGGAAGAGAAGAAAGAAGAAAAGGAAGAGAAGAAGGAAGAGAAGAAGGAAGACAAGAAGGAAGACAAGAAGGAAGAGAAGAAGGAAGACAAGAAGGAAGACAAGAAGGAAGAGAAGAAGGAAGACAAGAAGGAAGAGACAAAGGAAGAAGTTTTGGAAGAACAAGCTTTGGATGAACCACAAAAGGACGAGCCAGCCAAACAACAAGAGGTTTCTGAGCCTGCTGAGCCTGCTGAGCCCGTCGAGACCACCGTCGAAGCTTAGATGTATATACCTCTATACTAACGATAATCTAAACACTGTACTATCAACTCCATTGTATCACAGAAAATGCTACTATATAGATTATGGAATCTAAAAAAGTCACATTTAATCTCATATACTATATGTAAGTAGAATCTTTACATGCTTTTATAATCCCGCCTTCGTAAAGTTATATCTTTGGGTATATTTCCTAATGGATAATTGGTTACAGTCGAATCGAGGCCTAAGAGGCGTACACACAGATATTTAAGGGCGACGTACGAGTGAATACAACAAGAAAAGGCACCAGATCAATTGGCCAAGCTGAAAATGTTATTGCCTGGTGTCTTTACACCGTTCTTAAAGTAATGGTCAGATCATTATGAGTAATTTGCACCCAAATATTTTGTGCGACGATATTTTTAATAACATCTCTCCAAGAACAGTTATAGGAAGTACGTACTCTCTAAGAAAACACCAAGACTACAGTACTATATAGTATCGCCGTTCCCACTAATATCATTCACAACCACCCTCTCCATCGTTACGCTAAAGACAGATTACAGTGCTTGCCCTGCAGTAACGTTAAGGCGACAAGAAACTAAGGTTTAGTGATTGATACTTGTACTTTAGTGCGGAAACCTACCACTCATGGAAACATTCTGCGACCGTTCTCATCCTCAATTATTACAAATAGCAAACTGGTATTAATCGCTTAATACCTTAAAACGCAATTGCTATCATAAACAGTATATCATATTTATTGATGCCTATTTCTCCGTATATTTTCTCAACTTTACTTTTTTTCGCAATCAATCACAACAACGTTCAAAAAGTACCAGTGAGATGAACTCTTCTGGGTATTGGGAAGAAAGACCTAGCGGAAGTCCGCTGCAGCACGAACTCCAAACTCAAAATGCTATACCGCAAGAACTCATAGACTCAATAGTCTCCGCAACAGCATCGAGCGTCAACCACGAAGGCTACGATGACGTGGAGGAAAGCACCGAAGAAAACCAGATGCAAAACAGCGTAGGCGAGCAGCCGAGTCTAGAACAAATCCAGCGTGTATACTACACCAAAGGACTCGAAGAATTGGATCGTCTTCAACTATTAGACGTGTCTCCGCTTGCCAACTGGAAACTCTCTTCGTACAAACAAGGCTACGGGCTAGAGCAGTTGCGCGACGATTCGCCTGACAACTACTGGCAATCAGATGGAAGTAATGGAAACAACAACAACTCCAACAACAACAACGCCATCATGAACAACCAGCTCAGCAACCCGCATTCCATCACCATTCATTTTTCCAAGAAAGTGTCGCTCGAGCGAATCTCCATCTTTACCAACTTTTCTTTGGACGAAAGTTACACGCCTTCCAAGATCCGGATCTTGGCCGGGAGCTCCGATGGCTGGGATCTTAGCGAAGTGTGCACTGTCAACTTTTCCAAGCCCATCGGGTGGTCACATATTATCTTCAATGGTATTAGAAGTGATGGAGTACTAAAGTGTTTTATGGTGAAACTTGTGGTGCTAGCCAACCATCAGGACGGTAAAGACTCACATATACGAGCGATCCGGTGTTTTGCCAAAAAATCGCCTGGGTTGAGCAATCCCAAGCCTTTAGGGCCTAGTCCTGAAATACTAAAGGATCTTAGTATGGCCAGTGGGGTTACTAGTGCTTCTGGAGTGCTGTTGAATCACATAAATAAAAGCTATAGTGATGAAGAGGACGAGAAAGAGCACGAGAAAGAGCACGAGACTGCAAAGATCATCAATAGAGTGAACGAAGTGATCGGGTTCAATTCGTTCCAGAGCCTAGAGCTCAAGTCTGTTCTGTCTATAAGGTGACACGACTAACCAAGAAGATTTACAAGGAAGAAGAGCTTAAATGTCACTACTCTATATGCAAAGAAATGCAGTAATGTTGGGTTCTAAAATCTTGAAATAACCTGTACTAATTTATAAGGTGATAACTGAGTTCTGATAGGTCTTTTACACGAATAACTTGGAAATGTTTTCGTTGTTGTTCTTGGTGTTTAGCTATACAATTTTTAATGAGTAGTCAACCACTCCCACTCCCTGGTGGATCGAGGAGGTAGAGTATACGTCGATATCGTTACACAAGTAGGTGCCCAAGTTTTGCAAGGTCAAGCCGCCTGAACACTCCAACAAGAACGATTTCTTGCCGGCATAGTGCTTCTTCAAGCTCTGAGCCACTTTTTGAAGCTCGGCTCCGCCAAAATTGTCCAACATGATTACATCGGCACCAGCATCGATGGCTTCTCTGGCATCAGCTTCAGAGCTAACTTCCACCTCTACTTTCATAGCAAATCCACATACAGAGCGGGCACTGGCTACTGCCTTGGTAATACTGCCAGTAGAGGCAATATGGTTATCCTTAAGCATCACCATTGCACTCAAATCGTACCGGTGGGTGTCGACTCCCCCAACCAACATGGCATACTTTTCGAGCTGTCTCAAGCCAGGCGTGGTTTTACGAGTACCCGCAATGATTCCTGTGTAACCATTGGCGTCAGCAAGCTTCTTGGTAATATGCGACTGGGTGGCTACACCAGAAGCTCTGGCCATAAGATTCAACGACACTCTCTCCGACAACAAGATCTTATTTGCTGGGCCCTTGACGGTAGCCACGGCAATCTTTCCTTTCTTTTCTTGCAAGTCAGTTTCAGAAATGTACTGTCCTTCCGTATAGTGCCATTCTACGTCAAGTTCACACTGTTTGAACACCTCAGACGCGAACGGAATCCCACAGATTACCCCGGCCTGTTTCATGTAGAGCTTTCCAGTTTCATTTTTGTTTCCCACGACAAAAGCACCAAAGTCAAACGAAGGCACGTCTTCGCTAAGAAAGTCGGTGATTTGCTGTTTCCACTTTCCGTTTGCCGGTAATAAGTTAGCGTACGAGGCCATTATAATGTGGAGAGTAAATCTGGAGAAATCAGTGAAAAAAAAATGAACTGAGTGAGAAACGAAAATCGGCAGATACGAGAAATAAGTTTTAGTGAGAATGAGAAAATTGGATAGTGAAATAGATAGACTGGATAGAGGAATATATAGACTTGGATAGAGGAATAGATAGACTTGGATAGGATTGGATGGAGAAACGAAAGGTGCAGTCGGTGCTCAATGTCGGCGATGGGGGCCAGTCCACTTGTAAAGAATGTGGCATGGCTTACTATCCCCACATAGTAAAGGATGCAGAGGTCCACCGAAAGTACCACTTTCTTTTTGCCAACGGACCAAGTTGGCCAGAAACCCACTGCACCAAGGTGGTGGACACGTTCACCATAATGGTGCGCAGCACTTCCAAGCGCGGTCTCAAGGCAGCAGTGTCGACTTCGCCAGTGCTGGTGCGGGTGGTTCAGATCGATAAAGGTGTGAAGCGACAAGTCGCGCGCACAGCGGAGTTGGTGAGTATGGTGAATCGCGAGCTTCAGGCCAGTGGGGACTCGGGAAAGTGGCAAGACCAGACGTGCGAAGTCGCGCGAGCGTTTGTGTTGGAGATCGACGGGCGCGCCGTGGGCGTGTGCACCACTGATCCCATAGACGTGGAGCAGTCGCGGTGGATGGTGCATCGCACCCAGGCGATTGTGCCGAACCAGACAAACAAGGCTGCGCGCGTGGGGATCTCGCGGATCTGGGTGGCTGCAAAATGGCGACGCTACGGGTTGGCCACTGCGCTTCTCAAAACGGTTCTTGACCATAGTATATATGGTATAAAGCTTGGGCGTGCCCAGGTCTCGTTCAGCCAGCCTAGTTCCAGCGGGGGAACGTTGGCCACGAGTTTTAATGGGGTACGACATAAGAGTGGGGAGATCTTAATCCCTGTGTATCTAGAATAAAATACATCAATACAAGATAGAGTATAGTGAAATGAAATAGAATAAGTCACGACATAGTAAGATCTAGTACGGTGAGTTTTGTTAAAGTAAGATAAACCTAAAAGAAAAATATACCAAGATCTATGGATTATAGTAGCTGTATGTCCTCTTTTTACTCTCCAAAATATCTTCGATATATATAGAGCATAAAAGTGGAGAGTGAAAGGGACCAGAGGTACTGGGAATGCTTGAGACCTATTCTTATTAGCCATACTACTATCAATAACCCTTTTTTGCAATCAATGACCCTGGCAAGGATTGAGTGATTTTTTGCGACCAAAAAGTGCAACTTAAAATTTCTAGATAAAATGTGGTAAAGAGAGAAAGAATCTAAATAATATATAGTGAAAAGAACATAGTAGATCTATACGGATTTAGAAAATATTGTCGATATTTTATAGATTATATTGTAAGGTGTACCTCGGTACTAGTATTGCTTGAGATACATTTATATTTTATACTACTCGGATGCAAACACAGTTTGTCCCCCCGCGACAGCCACCACATCCTCTACGCTATTATACACAGCAGCAGTAAGACCACCGTTTACCAACACCTTGATACCACGTGGAAGCGCTCCCTTAAACATAGCCTTAAACCCTTGCTCCACAAATAACCTGTACGCAGTCGTGAGAGAGTCTCTGTACGCCAACTTACCATTTTTCAGCTGCATGTGGGTCTTGATGACATCCAACGGTTGGGTGGCCCCGATCACCGCGAGCGACGACAAGAAATGGAGCCCGATCAGCTGGATGGCCGTGTGCTGGTGGCCGAACCAGCTCTGTTCCTGGTTGTGCGGATCAAGCACCTGTCTGGTGGCGTTGTAGGTCCATATCCACACCGACGAAATGGCCACCTGCCGCACCACGGTGATACATGTTCCCGCGGTAAACGCATTCAAGCCTTTGAGCGTGTACATTTCGCGCACCGTCCCCAAAAAAGTTAGCGACGGGTGCGCGTTGTAGCGAGCCTTGAGCGTATCCTTAGGAGTGTGTGGTTTGGGCGAATGGAACTTGGACGCCTTTTTTCCTCGCAACTGACCTAGCAAGTCTGAAGTGTAGTATGCGTGCGGTGAAACAAAGTTCTTGCCAAATTGCACCGGCCGGTGCGCCCCTCCCACGCCAGCTCCCACAGCGTGTGCGGACTCGCCACTGCGCGCGATCTCGTTGGCCAATGTCTGATTTTGGATCATGGTGATTTTGATGTTCTCAAACGGAACAATACACAAAGTCTCAATCATTCCACTAATAGCCCCCGCTATCACCATTCTGGGAGCACTGGTCTTGGTGTGGCCGTGACTTTCGATGGCCATGAACTTCGACAGCCAGTTGTACAGAATGAGTCTGGTCAGGTTCTTGAACACGTTTCCTATCACTGAAGCACTTCCACCTTTGTAGAGTTGTCCGAGGGTGCCCGGATAGTTGCCGGGTATGCCCCATTTGGCCATGTACGCTACGTTGTTCAATTGCTGTTGGGTTTTGATAAAGTCTAGCGGATATGTGGCGGTTGCGGCCACACCAGCCGCCGTGCACCCGCTGATCAACGCCGTCAACAAGCTGTCGCCAGCACTACTCTGTTGCGTAGACATGGTTGCTTTCATCTTCCTTCAACTTGCTCTTCAACACTACCACCTCGGTCGCGTGTGCGCGGTCACGTGCGCGAGCATATAAACAAACATATTTGACACTTTGAGCCTTGTAGGAAGAGATACCGGATGTCGGAGCACATTAGAAGCCGCACAGAGCCGTCCACACCGCTTCGGTCTTCTGGAATCGACATCCCTCCCAGTGGCCCCTTTTCCTCCATACGAAGACCTAGCTCTCGAGACTCAATCCGTCTTCCCCCGTATGAACTTCCCCAAGTAACAGCCAGGCTCAACAATGTACCACGATCCAGATCCAGATCAAGACCTCGTACGCCACGTGAAACCCCTGGAAACTCGCCTGGAGTGACTCCTACCAGGTATAGACGAGCCAGTCAGGTGATAGACCAGCGCAACAAGCGAAGAAGACGGTCTTCGATGCTCTTTACCGAAGCTGGCGAGCCCGTATATGATCCCACCTATGCGGGGCCCATCACAATTGACTACTTGCGCTTTTGGTGTAAAGTTCTGGTCAAAGAGAAGCAGAGGAAAAAAGAACTGGTCAAAATTCATTCACCTCCTACACCTCAACCCATACCGACTACTGAGAATAAAGAAAGTATTGATAAGAGGGAAATTTCTCCTAATAAAGATTTGTCATTACCACTTCCATCAGATGACCTTCTACGCTCACCATTTCAGCTCGAACACAATTATTCTCCCCAGCCTGAAACTCCTCTGTTGGAGTATGCACAGCCCCCCGAACCCCCAAAGCCCAAAGCCTTTTCTTATTTGGAAAAGATTCTCATGGCCAGGAAGCAAAAGAGGCAATTGAATTCGAATGGATTGCGAGAAAGTGTCGATTATGTGGACTTTGGACTTGCAAAACCAATACTAGACAATATTGAACCACCAAGAGAGGAAACAGAAGAAAGAAAAACGGATAATATGAGCCAACGAAGAGAAAATAGAAATGTAAGTTCGTTTGTATTTGAGCTTCCAGAGATGAACGAAGCCATAGATCTTGAAATAGAACAAACTAAAGTCTCGGGACAAAACGAACCAACAGAAGCAGGACAACAGATCGCCAGAGAATCAGAATTACAAGATACGGACCCAGGTCATCTGACAATTATGAGAGAACCAGAATTACCTGATACCACTGAACCAGGAGATCGCCCTATCAGTCAAGACATAGGTGTGCCAATACTGGATGTGCCAGTAGACACGCAAACGGCCCAAAACTCCCCACAGGAATCCCCACAAGACGCAATTAGCGGAGGTTCTCAACTAAACGAGGACGAAACAAATGAAGGTTTTCAACTAAACGAAGAGTCGGAAATAAATAGGTTTCAACTCGTAAGTCCTACTAATCTCTCCGTTACACAAGTGTCTCGTTTGACCTCCCCCCTTCCAGAGACTATAACTACGCCCCAACAAGAAATATCACCATTTCGAAGCGACTCTGTTGACCAGATCATTCAAGAAGACTATACTTTTGGAGACCACAATATCTCGCATACATTTATAAACTCACCAAGTGAAAAGGCTGAAGGAGAAGAAGAAATTGAAAAAATACCAACTCAACATGTCCCTCCTTCTAGTATCTCCTCTCGTGTTTTACCCGCTCGCATTTTACCCTCTCGTATTCCTTCGACTCGCCCAACATCCTCAATGCCTTTGACTGCAGTAAAAAACTTGGTCAAGTCCGTAAGGCTAAATTCCATTCAAAAGACAAAACGTCGTAAACCGCAGCACTTCACTCAGGATATCTACAAGATTCTTCAAGCTAAATCAGATGAATTTCTCGATAGTTTGGTCCAAGACTTGCACGCCTATGCCAGCCACCGAACGGGCTCGGCAACTCCAAGGATTAACTTGAGTGATGTGTTGTTGTACTTGAATAGAGTGAAATTTGCTGGGACAAAGGATAATAGGGCCAGTGAAATCAAGCGGATTTCCAGTCTTGCTCAGAACCATCTTCCGTTGGAACTTCTAATCTCACTTGACCAGAACTTAAATAGAGGTAAAATCAACTTGCAAGAGTTTGAAGAGTCAGAAGAAGAAAGCGACGAAGAAAACGAAGAAGAAGAGCTAAGTCCAGGAAGTGATACTGATGAATATACAGAATAGACAATACACATAGAAGGGACATAGAGTACTTACATAGAATAGTCAGATAAAATAATTATCAAGTAAAAAATATGCGTTTTTTCGCAGCCATTATTTATTGAACTAGAATAATTGGTATTGAGAGAATAACTAGCATTGACAGAATAGAACAGAGCAGACACAGAGCAGAGAATAGATGAATAGACTCAGATCGTTTTAAAGTTATAGACACACAGAGAATTACATAGCATAGTTTAGTATGTACATTACTGAGTGCTAAAAAGTTTTCTATTTACATTTGGGGTTGAATGTTTTGGATGGTTTGACTATTCTCTTGAAAATTCTTTTGATTTCCTTTAACCAACTTGAACAACTCAAATATAGCTGCGGGCGTCACACCCTGGATTCTTCTCGCTTGGCCAATGGTCTTGGGCTGAATGGTATTGAGTAAATGACAAGCTTCGTATGAAAGCTTGATGTTGCCTTCATTGGTATAATGGTAGTTTGTAGGCAATAAAAGGTTCTCGTCAGCTTCGTAAGCCCTGATATGAGCTTCTTCTTTTTTGAGCCATGGATCATATGTACTTTCTACGTCGATTCTATTGGCTAATCTGGCAGTGACATCCTTGTAAAACCACGGAACTTCCGACACAAACTTGTCCATATGAGGCAAAAAGTCGTTGACCAGCAAGCCCTTGTAGGACAACAATTTCCAGCCATCTACTACGGTTTTGGCATTGACATCCAGCACTAGTCCCTTCAATACTGGCGACCATTTGGAGCCGGAGAGTGAAAGCGATTTCAAGTGGTTTTTCATAGAGTTGAACTGGTCCATTTCTTGGTTGAAATGGTTCCATCTTTTCTCTCCAACCACACCAGCTTCGTAGCCCTTTTTGGTAAGCCTCATATCGGCATTGTCGGATCTGATAGAAATCCTGAATTCAGACCGAGAAGTGAACATCCGGTATGGTTCCTCTACACCTTTAGTGATCAAATCGTCCACCAACACACCCAAGTATCCATCAGAACGATGTACCAATAATGGAGGCTTGGAAGAGGCAGATAACCCGGCATTGATACCTGCCAAGCATCCTTGAGAAGCCGCTTCTTCGTAGCCTGTAGTGCCATTAATCTGACCAGCCAAGTACAACCCATCGACCAATTTTGTCTCCAAGGTCATTTTGAGTTCTCTAGGGTCAACATAATCGTATTCTACACCATATCCAGGCTGAACCATCTTGACGTTTTCACACCCAGGCATCAACTTAAGCACTTTTTCTTGAATATCTTCTGGCATAGTACACGAAATACCATTAGGATAAACAAGATCAGTGTCCAACCCTTCAGGCTCCAACCAGACTAAATGAGACGATTTTTCGGGAAATTTGAGGATCTTGGACTCGATAGAAGGACAGTATCTTGGGCCTTTCACGGTTTCTCTTATATGGATTGACTTGTCGAGATTGTCAGCGATCATCTTGTGAAACTCAGGCGTGGTTCTCGTCATATGGCACTCCACCAACTGGTCTATCAAGTCCACCTGGTCGTTCATATATGACATTGGCTGAGGAGGATAGTCGGAAGGCTGCGGGGCCAAATGGGTATAATCGATGGTTTTGGCCGAAAGACGTGCTGGCGTGCCGGTTTTAAGTCTTCCGAGCCTAAACCCGGCCTCCCTAAAGGTCTTGGATAGCCCAAAAGTGGCATCTTCTCCCATTCTTCCCGATGGAAAGCTTTTGAGACCAATATGGATTTCCCCACCTAAAAACGTTCCTGTCGTCACCACCACTTTAGAACACCGTAAAACTGTTCCGTCGTTCAATATTATCCCCGCTATGGTTCCGTAGTTGCGCCCCGACGAGTCCAACCGGTGCTCGCTGGGCTCTATAATGATGTCTTCTACCTGTGCCTCCACCACGTTCAAGTTGTTGTAGTTGAGGATCTCTGACTGCATTTCTCTCAAGTAGATATCTCTATCGATCTGGGCCCGAGGTCCATGTACGGCTGCACCCTTGGAAGCATTTAATATCTTGAAATGTATGCCTGCTTTGTCAGTTATCCTGGAGCTTACACCATCCAAAGCATCGACTTCTCTCAACAAAGTTCCCTTTCCAACACCTCCCATCGAAGGGTTACATGAGGCAGTACCTATTTTGGCAATAGAAGGAGTAATTAACGTGGTTGGAGTCCCGCTACGAGCAGATCCTGTGGCGGCTTCACATCCAGCATGGCCCCCTCCAATAACCACCACGGGATGGTTTTCAGACTGCTCAAGTTTAGTACGCAAATCAGAATTAATGAGAATACCTCTGGTACCAAACTGAGCACCAGTTGGTCCAGTAAGCCTGCTTTGTCGCCTCACTGTGCGCAAGCCCAACCCTCTCAACATCTTCTTTGGCTAACTAATCAATTTCCATGCTCACCGAAAAATATCATTTCGATTTGAACTCATCTCATCACCACTAAAGACTAAAAATGGTTATTAAAGTAGAGCTTGATAAGAGAAGCACCGGGGGAGACGATCTAGACGACGGCTTAGAGTATGACGTCGATCTTTCTGCCAGTGAAACAGAGGTTTTGCTGGACAACGAACAGACCGTGGACCAGAACGGGCATGGCGATGAGATCTCGTCCTCGATGGCTACCGAGAAAACCCAGGGAAAGAAGAGAAAACACAAGGATAACAAGCTTCAGGACAAGAAGAGACTCAAGATGGAAATGGATATACAGCAAAAAAAAGACTTATCCAAGGAGTCATCTACTGAAGTTATAACTGATTATATTAACCAGAAGATCAGACAGAAAAACCCCGATCTTTCTACTTTGGAGCTTGCAGAGTTGTACTTTAACAAGTCTGATGTCAGATCCACCTCCGACTTTGAAGAAACCAGAAACTTGGACAATTTATCCAAGTTTATCAACAGCAGATTCAAGAATATGCTTCCCCAGACCAAACCAAAAAAGACAAAAAAGAATAAGAATGGCGATAAAACAGGCGACAAAACAGATACCGTTGAGACCGAAGAGAGAAAGTTCATTGCAGTTGTTTCGATGTCAGCTTTGCGTGCTTGTGACGTTCATCGTGCCACCAAAGACTTGGCCGGCTCGTCGCTCAAGCTCATCAATAAGAACAAAATCGATGTGGATTTGAAGCTCGTGAAAAGTACCAGATCGAGGGTTTTATGCTGTACTCCTGGAAGATTATTCAAGGTATTGGCTAGTGAAGACAGTGAATTGAAGAGAGAAGAGATAAAAATCGCCATAATCGATAACTCGTACTTGGATGCAAAGTGCCAGAATATCTGGGATATAAAGGAAACCACCCAAGTGGTGAAAGACTTGACCAAGTCAGGTACAAAAATATATCTTTACTAGTGAGCTATTTTTTTGTGTATGTATATTAGTCTATATTCCCAATGGAAGGTATATATCTTTGTTTGAGCGATAGAAGTCGGCGACTCCTTTTACTATAATAGACGCAGCATCCGAGTCAACAAGCTCGCTGGCTTGCAGAAGAAGGTGCTTAATGCTGGAGTGTCTGTAGTCTGATATAAGATCCGTCTCAGTAAACTGAAGCAAGTAGACTATATTTGCAAATAAAACCCTAGCGTTAGCAGTGTTTTCCTTGGGTAATTCTTTAAATAATGGCATGAGTCTCTTTTCTATGATACCATTGAGCCATTCACGCTTTCGTTTCTGAAATATAGAACCAAAGTGCTCGTTCAAGAATAAGTTGCCGTATCTGTAATTGTCTGAATTTTTGGAGCCCGATAAGAGCATGCTGGATATTTTGTACATTAGCACAGACAATTTTAGGGAGGGCCATGTTTGGAAGTCGTCACCAATAGCTGCACTCGAAACAGAAACCATACTGCTTATATCGCCTGAAATGGATCCGAAAGTCAGAGCACTGATTTCCTCAATGATTCTGCTGTACAATTTCTCCACAATACTTTCAAGCAACTTCATACTCTCATCGTTGTTCTTGTTATACTCCAAAGTTCTGGCTTTAATGGAGATTAAAATCTCCAACAAAAGATACATATTTTCAAGGCCCTCGGACTTTTCCACCAAATCGTTTACACCATCAACGAATTTCGAAATAGCAGACCAAAAATCTTCATTGACGGTTTTGGACAAACGCGTAAACTCTTTCTGTAGTTTGTTGGCTGAAAAGTCTCCCAAACTTTCCTCTGACAATAGAGATTGGTATAGATGACTGAGACATGTGTCAGGACTCAATTTCAACATATCGCTTTTGTTGACTTGTATAGCTCTCGAGTACTGGTCGTAGAAATCAAACCATTGTTCTAGCGACTGACCCACCTCTTCAAAGTGTCCCGAGCCAGATTCATGAGCAATATAGTATATGTATTTCTCGATATCTTCTTCCATGAGACCGGTCATATCCTTGGAAAAGAGCTCAATCGAAGCTGACAGGCCTGAGTTGGGCGAGGTCAAAAGGCTGAGAATGCTGTCGTTGTTATTGATGAGCGAATCAAAATGGGATTCATAATTCAGCTTGATTTCTGTTATAATTGCGTCAAGCAATTTGGACAATTCTTGTGTGTGTTGAAAATGCTCAACAAACTTGGAAGTCGAGTCGTTCAGAATCATGAAATGACTCAAGTTCTTGAAGCTAAGCACGAAATTGTGGAATATCACTACTGAGTCTGAAATATGGGCCTTGGAAGTTATTGCTTCACGAACAAATAAGACTAGGTCATCAATACCAGTATTAAGCATTAATCGGATCTCGTCCCGAACTTCTTTATTCAATTGTTCGCAGTAGTTTTGGGGAAAATTTACCTTTTCCATTTCGATCCAGTTTTTGAATCCAAGAATATCAGAAGCAGTCCATGATTTAGTATACACTTTAAGCTCTTGTATGAGTTCACTGCTAGAACTTAGAAAGTATGAATCAACATATGTCAATGTGTTTTCGTAGAACTTAAAAATATCAAAGAAATTGATATTGGTTTTGGTTCCTTCGGATTTGAGCTGCTCAATTAATGTCCCGATATATTTCCACCTAAGACTCAAAAAGCTCTTTATAATCTTGGAAAGTGAATTTAATTGAGGATTTTTGGAATTTAGTATAACATAAGCTATGAGATAGTTGACTATTGGCAACACTTTCTGATTGTACGTTTCAGACTTCGAATTTATATACTCGTCGTCCTCAAACTTACTGGCATTTCCATTGGTTTCCTCTTCTTCATATTCAAAGAGAAACTCCAAATTCTGGTCGTTGGCGATTTGCTGTGTTGAGTACAAGTCATCTGGCAGAAATCGCTGGTTCGCTCTGAACCTATCGTTAGTAGAATATAATGACGTGGAAAGAAGAGAGTATCTGGCCAATTCGTATTCTATGAATCTGTTGAAATTAGTCTTTAGTTGTTCAAACCTTTCTTTCAACCCTCTATATTCATTAAATGTATCGCTGAAATTGCACTCCATAGAGTAATATACTTTGGCGTAGTATACCAAGATGGACGTATGAATTGGGGGTGAAGACGAATTTGGGGCTAACTTCAAGTCAAGCTTCATAAGCTTATCAAAGATTAAATTCCTCAAGATGGTTATCTTTGAATTTTGACGTGCTTGTGCAGCTTTTTGGGCTCTTAAATTGGAGTTGAATTTGCTCAACGAGTCTTTGCCTGAAAAACTCACGAAATTGGAGCTCAGGTACGATAATTGCGCCAATTTCTGGTCCGCTTCTAGCGTGATGGCATTCATATCGTTGATATCCTCGGCGATCTTTATAAGGTCTCTGTATTTATTGCCCACCAAAGAATGGAGATTGTTCTTGGCTTCATCGCTGTTTTGCTTATACTCTTTGGCGAGTTTCTGGATTTGGGGAATGGTAAGATGGGTGAAAAGATCGTCAACCGTTGTGGACGACGAATTGTGCGAATGCACTAGCTTGTACGAGTCTATATCAGACATAATTCTAATTGCAACCTGGCACCTAAGTGTTCAGAGATCAGATCTGGAAAGTTATCGATATTTAGAGGCACGTGAACAAATAAAGGCATTCGCGTGATATGCACGTGGGAAGAACCATCGAGTATATACATAGACCTACGCCCCTCTAGAGTAAGCAGTTTTGCTTGACCAGTAACTTCACTTCTCATTACATGTATAATCGGCAAGTCGTAGTTTTTTTTTGACCATCTTGACTGTTGGCTCTTTAAGTCGTCGCACCATACTTCGTGGCTGCAATTAGGAGTCGTGTGTCTTAGTACACCTATGCCACCACTCAATTCCGTCAATTAGTAGTGAGATATACGTAGTAGCAACTAAACAAATATAAAATGAATACTATATAAATCTTTCTGGCACCCTTTGCCAAAATAGTTTTGTCAGTAGCTTAGTTTATGTGGTACATTTTGTCATGATTTTGCACCAATTTTAGCCTTTTTTGCGAGATTCTATTATTTTTTTCGCTCGAAGAACAATGAATCACAGGTTCATCACTCGAGATTGATACACAGACTCCATTATGTCTCAAGTATCTTTGTAACTATGAACCGATGTGCACAAATGAAGACTACTAGTGATTTTATGGGGGCAATACTTGTAGATACTTAGAAACTAGACGAGTGCGAAGACCCATAAGGTTTGCGGCCAAGCCGCAAATCTGTGGCAACTCATTCGTTATGTTGCAGGGCACTCACCAGGCCAATGTGACGTGACGTAAAAGCTTAATCCACTAGCCAAGAACAACTTTTCATCAAGCTGTATGACTCGATTTCACTACAGTCAATGTCTTCAGTCAATGTCTTCAGTCAATCTCTACATGGTCTACTGTGGTTCAAGAGTTCCGCAAAAAATAAAAGCGTCGAGCGGTTTCGAACACAAATAAAATTTTCGCCCCTAACATCCCGCATATCTTATCGTCACACTTGACACTGATAAACTGGATAACTCGGACTCGGTAGGTACAGCTACATAGATTGAAGAAACAATGAATGTCATGTCTGGAGAAGGTTTGAACTGCTAGGCTGAAAACGTGCATTATGTTATCTACCATTCTATTTCTCGGCGACCATATATTAGTCATACCGCGATTCAACGTGCACTTTTTTTGCGGTTTATGGTTGCAAGCGCGCTTATTCTCCTCTTACCGTATTTGGAATCTTCAGCTAAAGTCCACTTCTTTTCATCGGTAGCATGGAGAAGAAACGGGTCAAGGCCAGTCGGTCTAGGACAGGCTGCTTTACGTGTCGCAAGAGAAAGAAGAAATGCGACGAACTTTCATATCCCAGTTGCCAAAATTGCTTGCACAAGAATCTACAGTGTGAGTGGCCCGCTCTCAAACACGAGATCCATCGGAAACTTCAACAGGTCAAGTATATAGCTGAGCCCAAAAAGAACAATACTCAAGAAATACGACATCGTCAGCGTACAGAAACACCCTGGGAAGCCCCGAAAATATCCAAAAAGACATACTTTTTGGAAAGGATAGCAATGCAGCAGGACTGTGTTGATGAGGATGAGATTGAAAGCCAGCTTGAGACTGGATTGGGGTCTTCCAATGAACAATTTAACGACAGGGGTCATCCAAAGGTACATCAAAATAAAGTGCTATTCAATGGCGGACTAGTAGGATCTACTGCGGAACCTGTAGAGTCTACTACACCGTATAATTTCAAAGATACAAGCTTTGATATCCCAGAGATGCTGCAACTCGTCAATGTGACTGGAAACGCCGATAACTCGACGTTTTTGTTCGATCAGCTCCTCGAATCGACCTCCGCTACCCCCGAACCAGCATCTCCCATAGTTAGCCACTATTCAAAGAATTAGATATTTTTGAATACAAAACATTTGAGTAAAACGACCGCATTACAAAATCCTTGTATCTTTAACATTGCCCTTATATAGTAACCCACAAACTAGGTAGTCCGTATTCGGATTAAGCTTATATTAGACACTCTCCCCAGAATCTCACGTGATGCTCTAGACAAGACCAAAAAAAAAAATTAGCCAGAGTAGATACCTGGAGAAGACTTATAGCTAGACACAACGGTCGAAATTCCAAAGGAAAAGGATCTAGACTGGGTAACATAACGCCAGACCTCCAAAAGCAAACCAAATTCAACGAAAACCATTTTTCAATAACTTTTAGCGTTCATCTGATATTTGAAAAATCGGTTTGGAGAAAGTACGATACCACTACAAGACCTGAAGTGGACTCCAAAAGCAAGTGAATAACACCATTATGACTTCGTTACACAACCCTGTCACAGATAACAACTCATACTACAACGACCAAGTGGCGCCCGATCCGACGTCCACCTACTACAACTCACACTCGGGTCCTCACCAGCAGTCGAAACATCCTGGGATGCAAGCCCACAACGCGTTGGATCACACCGCCTCGCCCAACTCTGCGTCCAGCCACTCTACACCCTTCTACGATACCAACAACCAGCAGGTTTTGACCGAAACCAACTCCCCCAACAGACCTGCACATGCCCGATTCTACGAAGAACCTCAAGCTGCGGTTCAAGAGGAAAACCATGGGGACCAGCCAGCAGAGCAGCCCTTTTATGTCAATGCCAAACAATACCATCGGATCCTAAAGAGAAGAATAGCCAGAGCCAAGTTGGAAGAAAACCTTAAAATCGCCAGAACCAGAAAACCGTACTTGCACGAGTCTAGACACAAGCACGCCATGAGAAGACCCAGAGGCCAGGGCGGAAGGTTCTTGACTGCAGCCGAGATAGCCGAGAAAGAAAGGCTTGAAAAGTTGAAGGAGATGGAAAATAAGGACACTAATGAGCAAAAGGTAGAAGAAAAGCCAAGAGAGTCTAACGAAACCAAGGAGGTGGATGAGTCTATTTTTCAGGACTTAATGTCTTAGCACTAACACTTACAAAAAAAAACAAAGAACTTTTTAAAAAAGGACCCTTTTGAAAAGAACCGTTAAAAAATACTGTTAGTAACTGTTAAAGTAGCTTTATGAAAGTAATTAGAAGGTAACTGTGAAGGACCTGTTACTTGAGTTTAACTTTCACCTACTACTTCTTAACTTTAAACTATTCACCAATTTTTAAATGGACTAAAACATTTATTCGTTAGTTTGTTTTCGGTTCTTCACCACTGTATAATTAGAATATTACGATTGATTTAAGAAAAGTGTAATTATCTATATCTTAAAGACCCAAGGCAGTAAGACCTTGTCTGGTCTCTTCGCTCAATCCCTGTAATGCTCTTACATCCACGTTTTTGATATTGGCAAGAATAAGGCTCTTTATACTATCAAAATCAGTATTGGAGATCTTTGCTAGTGAGTCAAAAGGCTTACTTTGAATAGAGATGATCTTGGAGAAGTTGGAGCCAAAAGCTGATAGTTCCATGTCCAATTCATTCAAGGCTCCTCCCCCGGTGTTGGAAGCAGCTGCACCTGTAGATTTAATGATACCGTCATAACTCTTTAAGTTTTTGGTCAATTGTTCAATGGTAGGAACCAAGAGGAATGTGTAGTTGGAGTTGAATCCTTGGGAGCTTAAAAACTGAGAAACACCAATATTACCGATCTTTTTATCCCGCAAGTTAATGAATCCTTCCAAGGCTGGAAGAATAAGACTTTGGTACAATTGAGGGAACACTCCTGGCTGCACAGACTCTATCAAACTAATGACAAAGTCTCCGTCTATACTGGAAGCATTGATGTATGTTTCGGCATTTTCAGCTTTGATGGTGTTCAATATACCGATGAAAACCACAAACTTTTTGAGGAACTTGTCGGTTCTGGAGTTCTTGAGTCTGGTCAATATAAGCACGGCAATGTCTCTTACGTACGCCAGCAAATTAGCTAATGGTACATTCAATAATATGGCCAATAACAAGTCGAAACCATAGTTGTCGTTAACTCTTGACGATATTAATTTCTGAAACACTCCTAGTAAAGGCGTAAGTTCTGTAAAAACACCAGCATCGTGTTCCAAGATGGTGATCAATAATCGGGTTATACCGGGAATATTACCCTTGAACTCCCAAGCACTTGGAGAGAGTAAAGGTTTGGTAAGAGTGCTATAAATAGGTGGTAAACCTGAACTCTTTGGATATACTTCTAATAAGTATGCCAAGATCTGAAAGGTATATGGCACAAATTCTTGGACATCCTGACTCAAGGTATCAAGTAAAGAAGGAACAATCGTCTCCATGAGCTTTTCTATATCTTGAGGAGCGTACTTGATCAAAAGTCCCAACGATTCGAAAATATAGTGAGAAAACCTTGGGTTGGTGGGGTTTTCGGCCGTTTGTTTCAATGTTTGAAGCATCATCTTGATGATTTCGTACCTATCTTCCAATTGGTCTTCGACTCTGCTCAATATCCTCATGATAGCCTTCATCAAAAAGTCGTTTTCTGAGACTTTAGCACGATCGAGAAAGATAAGGTCAAAGAATCTGGTCAATAAAGGTTTGGAGTATGGTTTTATATCTTCTTGGGTAAACACATATTGATTTCCCAGGATAAACGTGGTCATTTCAAACAACTTATCGATAGTTATAGCAGCATAAGTGTGGACTACTTTGTTGGAAGAGATCTCTGTTTGGCTAGTAAGAATAGGGATGGTGGCCGATAATTGATCTTTGGTAAGTTGGTTTCTAAAGTCCAAAATGTACTTGATAGCGTCGACTTTGAGAATCAAGTGGCTCGAGGCTTCAAGCAAGTCTTGGACGATATTCTCTGAAAAGAACTGAACTACGTCCACCAACACGTTGGTGGATGTAACACCATGACTAGTAATATTACCTTTACTAGCCATCGCACTGAAGAGGTAAATGGCGGTATCTTTGTTTCTCCATCCCTCAGCATTATCTTTCAAGGCAAGGAAGTTGTTGACATACTTCAAGACGGAACTGGTCAACAATTCTGGGTTAATCTCTTTGAGTTCCTTTAAGAAATCGGTGGCTGATTTACGCCTAGAGTCAAAATCTGTGCCTTCCAAGTCTAATCTGACATATGTGATAGGCTCATCTTCAAACAACTCCTCATCTACTTCTCTCATATAAACGTTAGGCAATATAATCTTTTCGATAATCTCATTGATGGCACTTTCACTATCGAACAATGAATGATAAGTAGGGACTTTTACGATGGAAGTAAGGAATTTCAATGCTTTCACCACCAATAAGTCGAACTTAGGTGCACTGGTCACGTAATCATTAAGTAAAGACCATACCGAGGTGATAAAGTTCTGGATCAATGGCTCAAACACATCGGCATATCTGGTGACATAAAGAGATATCAATTCAATAATTGAAGCCTTGAGTTTAATTAATGTAGTGACTTCGTCATCGTCACCATCTTTTTCTTTGTCAAAGAAAATAAGGTATTTGTGGACAATATTCATTAGCACCACCATATTATCTTCAAAAAACTCGGGAATATCCTGACAATTGAAGTCATAATAAATTTGTACTAAAAGTAACATATTCTTAAGATATATCTCCACAAGAGCTTTGTTATCGGCATTTTTGGTTATTAACTGGTCCAACTCCAAAAAGAGCTTCATGAATGGCTGGACAAATCTGTCCAAAACCAACTTGATTTCAAGGAATAACTCGTCTGATCTGAACAATGGTCTCCATTTTTTGAATATAGAGTGTGATACGTATAATATGGCTTCATTGGTAACAAAGTCTTCCAAGCTCAATTTCTCCACCAACGCATCGATCAAGTTGGGCCACCTGTGGGGAAAGTCACTTTCTGCAATGTACGTGATGGATTCACCGATCTGGACCTGGAGCTGGCTGGGCAACTTGATCATGACGTCCAAAATCTCGCTTTTTATCTTGTCTACATCGTTATTTGACAAGTAGTATGAGCCTTCGTCGTCTGTCCACTTAGACTTGATGAGGTTCTTGAAGTATAATGCGCCTGCTAATCTGACCGGTAACGGCAAATTGGTCGAGGAAACGACATGGAGAAGATTAATGGTGAACCCTTCTTGGGATTGGATACTTTTCAATTGTTCTTCGGCTTGTTTGGCATATTGGGGAGAAAGCGACTGTTCAAGGTACTGAGGAATGACTTCAAATGACATATTAAGAATTGACGATCAATTGATAATCAAATAATAATGACAATTGGCTTCAGAAAAGTAAAGAATGCAAAGATGCCTCAATGCTAGTAATTGTAGTAGAACAGTTAGCAAGATACGATGCACGAAAATTTTCAGTCACGTGAACAAAAAGTGTAGACAATAACTAAATACCATAGTAAGTACAAGGAATACTACGGTAAGATAGCACAGTTTATAACTCAAGGTTATGGTTTACGGTTTTGGCTTACGGTCTTGGCTTACGGTCTTGGCTAGTGAGATTTACTTGTTCTATTAGAGAAACAAAAACTGTAAACAGTGTAATAAAGTGTACTTATGGCAAGTGTTTAAAAGTGGGGTGTAGTGTAGTAGTGAGTTTACTTGGTGGTTGGCAATACTTGGGCTTGTTCCTTTTGTTGCTTTTGCTTGGCCACAGCGTAGACCAAACCAGCAACAAACCCAACGAAAATAGAGGAAACCGACCAGAAGTTGACGGCAGCATCAAAGAATATCAAACCAGAAAGCGCAATTGGCAATTTGTTCAATGCACCCACCATGGAATAAGTGGTGGAAGAAGTGACTCTAACACACCAAGCAGAACAGTAGGAAATAGCCACAGAAGATGCACCAGATATGAAGATGGAGAAGAGAAGAGCATTTCTGCCTTCTTCAGGGAAGTTTTTGAGGATGTTTGCAGAGGACCAGTCTTCGAAAACAAGCGAGCAGATCAACAAAATAGGAATGGAAAGTAAGTTGTTGTAGTACATGGTGTCAAAATCCTTGAAGTTGGTCAACTTGATTCTCTTTCTCATGATCAAGACGAAAGCAGCCGAGGCAAAACAGTTGGAAAACATCCAGAAGTAGCCCAAGTAAAGCGATTCGAAGCTTCCTGGAGTGAGGGCAGCAGAAGAGTCACCATAGCAAGCAATGACCGAAGACAAAACCATCAAGATGAACGAGCCAAGAGCCATGGAGGTGACCTTTCCGCCAAACCATATCACTTCACCATAAGCAATCAAGATGATGGTCAAGTTCTTGAAAATGGTATAAACAGGAATGCTCAAGTATTGCAAGGCCTTGGACGAAGTGTAGATCATGGCGACCAACAAGAAAGCAATGGGCGACCATTTCTTGGCTTCGTCCTTGTTGAATTGTCTATAGGTGATGACACCAAGAGCCTTCAAGATACCGATGGTGGCAATACAGATGATGGACTGGAGGGCAAGCAAGAAGAAGTTAAGGTTGAAAGAATACCCCGATAACACGTACTTGTTGGTGACGGTCATCAAAATGGACGAAAGACAGTAGGCCAAAATGGAGACCGGAGGGGAGTTGACGATGGAGCCAACGGCGGGGGAAGACTTATCCATGGTTTGAGTGTTGGTATACTTTCGTTTGATGAGATATGCGAGTTGGGTGATCAAGTATAACAGAAGAATTCCCATACACTTGTAGAAACAAACACGGATCAGATGAAAAACGATGAATTTTATGTGCCAACTCAACGATAATAAAATTTTAACCTGCAAAGATACGCGGTGATTAACTGTAAAAAAAGCCGCACAAAACAGAGCACAACACAGTACAAAACACAGAAAAGATGTGCCCACGCGTGCTCATTAAGTGTTGATAGACCAGATTAGCGGTAATTGACCTAACAATAAGGCGATGTGTCTAACTGTGTCTAACTGTGTCTAACTGTGTCTAACGATTGTTCACTAATAGTGCCAATAATTTATATTTGCTTTATGTAGTTTGCGTTTACTTGTATACTATATGTAGTGTACTTACTGTATTGTGTCTACGATTTGACTATCGTGCAATCAGCCGAAAAGATGCGCCACGCGCAGCCCAGAAATTGAGTGCTGCTTCACCAGTTTCCCTGCAAACACTGCAGACACTAACAATGGTGCGAAGAATCTATGACCTGATTGTGTCTTCTACTTGTTTACCATTTGTCTACTACATGATTCGCTGTACCGTTTCTACTATTTGCCTGAGCATATAAAAGGCGGAAATTGCCCACGCGTGGATGCGCTAAACACCCACAGTGGAAGTCTATAATTTTTTACTTATACTATTTGTCGACTTTGTAGTGTTGTCTTAGTTTGTGTCTACTTTATTATATGTCTACTTTATTAGTCAATGATTAATGTTTACTTCTCTGTGTTGTGTTTACTTCTCTGAGTGTTTACTTCTCTAGTGTTTGTTTTATGGGTGGTCACCACTGTTGTAAATACTGATGTCCAGCTCGGCCTTGACATCCACCACATCCCCCGCCTCGAGACATGCATCCACACTGAACCCGCGGTCGCGCTTGTCCCTTATTCTCTGGTTCTGAGCCCGGATTTTCTCGAGCTCTTGCAAGTAGTTGTCTTCGATACCAGTAATATAATTACCGGTAAACACACCCACCTCAAACTGGTTGGGGGTTTCGCCCTGGCAGCACTCTATCAAGTCGTCCAAGTCCTGGTAGATGACACGGTCAGCACCAATCACACCGGCAATCTCATTCTCGTCTCTATTGAACCCCACCAACGCCTTGGTGTCGGCCAAGTCAATACCGTAGATGTGGTTGAATCTGATTGGAGGCGCGCACGACGCAAAGTACACTTTTTTGGCGCCGGCCTCTTTGGCCATGGCCACGATCTCTTTGGATGTGGTACCCCTCACAATGGAGTCGTCCACCAACAAAACATTGCGGTCTTTGAACTCCGACTCCATCGCATTCAATTTTCTTCTCACCGACGATCTTCTTTCTTGCTGGTCCGGCATGATGAATGTTCTGCCAATGTACCTGTTTTTGACAAACCCTTCTCTATATGGCAAGTTCAACGAGACCGAACACTGTAATGCGGAAGTTCTTGAAGTGTCAGGAACTGGAATGACTACATCAATGTTCAAGTCCTGGATCCTCGAGATCTTGTTGGCCAACTTGTTACCCATTTCTATACGCGATCTGTAGACAGAAACGCCGTCCATTACCGAATCGGGTCTGGCAAAATAGACGTACTCGAAAATGTCGGGTGCAAACACTTTTGGTTCCACCACTTGGCGGAACTCGGGTTTGAGGACTCCCGAGGTGTCTTTAGGGATGATGACAGCTTCACCGGGCTTGACGTCTCTAAAGTTATGGAACCCGTGTGCTTTCAAAACCACCGACTCCGACGCCAACATGTAGTCGCTGGTTTTGTCGGCATTGACCCTCTCTCCGAATAGGAGAGGTCTGATCCCGTTCGGATCACGGAACCCGATCAACCCGTAACCTGCCAACATGGCCACACATGCATACGCACCTCTGATGGCGTTCATGGTGCCTGCAAGCGCTGAGAACAAGTCGTGGTTGTTGACTCTTGACTTGTTGAACTTCTCAAGCTCGGCAGCAAAGATATTGATCAACAACTCAGAGTCGGAATCGGTGTTGATATGACGATGTACCACTTCGTCCAAGTGCTTTCTCAACTCGACCGAGTTGACCAAGTTACCGTTGTGACTCAACGAAATCCCGTACGGCGAGTTGACGTAAAATGGCTGTGCTTCGCTGCCTGCTGATGACCCGGCAGTGGGGTACCTCAAATGGGTGATCCCCATGTTGCCGACCAAATTGACCATTCTCTGCTGAGTAAACACGTCTCTGGCCATACCATTACCCTTGCACTGGTAAAATCTACCCTTGGACCCACAGGTGACTATACCGGCAGCGTCCTGCCCACGATGTTGCAAGAACATGGCACCTTCGAACAACTCGGGAGCGGCATTTTTCTTTTGGTTGGCCAACACTATTCCTAATATACCACACATTATGAAATGATATGAACAAAAGATGTGAACGTAGTTATGCTGAATGTAGTGAAGAACAAAGTGATGAGCTAAAGATTTATCTAATTGAACAGAGTCAATTTTCTCCAGAATTGATTGAAAATTTTACTGATAAAAAAGTGGAGTGCGAGCGATGAGATAGACAAAAACTACACAGGAACACAATACAAGAAAAACACAAGAAAACACAACTACACAAGAAAACACAACTACACAAGACAACACTAACTCTCACTAGACAGGAAAACACTTGCTTGGCCCCCGCTAACTCGCACTAACCAGCTTTCACTAACTCACTAACAACCTCGCACTAACACGCACTGCACTGATCGTTAACTCTCACTCGCACTCCCACTAAAATTTACTCTCTCACTAAAATTTACTCTCACTCTCACTAAAATTTAATCTCTCACTAAAATTTAATCTCACACTAAAATTTATTCTCACTAAAATCGATCCCACTGGCCTCTCCTCTCAGAAAACGCTATATCATCTCGTAGAGAACAGGATATCATTACACTAACGGTTATCAATTTTATAAATTGGAGAAAAGGTTGAGGCTGATTATTTGACTCTTGGACCTTGAGTTCATCCGGGTGCAACACGTGAATTTGCGACTTCCGGCCACCTGGGTCAGTACTTGGTGCCCTCTGATATTGTCACTCAATCTCTTTCAAATTGGATCAATCTAACGCCAGTCGAGTCTAGCCACCATAGAAGTTACACTGAAGCTATAACGAAAGAAACAGTATCAGCATCCAATGCCTGGGATGGTACTAAATTTGCACCCAGACCGGAACTTTGCATACCACGTGCGTGGCCTCGGATATCAACAACGTTTACTAGATTCACCCTTCTATCTTATCCTCCTCTACTCTTGCTAATTGCTATAATATCTCTATCTTTCACGATCCTATTTCTAGTGCGTATTTCTACAATCCGTTCTACTACTTCTTGGACAACATAATCTTCATTGCTATACACATGGGAGACCCACTATACTACTTTACATTGTCCCAACCAATGACTGATCATATATTCATCATCAATGACAAATTAATCTTGATGCATCTTGAAATTCATCGAATTTCACCTCAAGATAAGCTTATTTTGTCAAAGTATTTCATTTCGTTTTCAATATTTGAATGCTTTCTCCTCTCCCGCACTCGATTTTGTTCATCTCACATAGCTCCCATCCACATCAGCATTCAACCCCATCTCTTCTCCCATCCACATCACCTCACAAATTCAATTCGACTTATTTTATCCGAATTCACTTATTTTCCAATCCGATTCCTTCACTATTATATTCTCGAATTGTATTCATTTTCATTCTCTTTTTTCAATCCTTCATAATCTCAATTAATCTCCTCCCCTCGTTAAACACCACGCATTTCTTTTCTCAACTCCTCTCAACACCTCTCATTTCTCTTCTCTTCTCTTTTAGATCTACACAGCTGAAAACAAACTAGGTACAAAAACTGACATGATTATAAATACAGTGTAGCCATGCGATCTACCGGAGTGATTCATTGAATAATCCTTATTGTGGGGCATACTGCTGCGGTGGCTGAGCAGGTTGCTGGTACTGGCCATTGAATTGGGGTGGGTAGCCGTTATATTGAGGTGGATATTGTTGGTAAGGGTACCCTTGCGGAACTGGAGCACCTTGTGGAACACCTGGAACACCTTGAGGATAACCATATTGTGGGTTTTGGGGGATTCCTTGTGGAGCTTGAGCTTGCTGAGCTTGAGCTTGCTGAGCTTGCACTTCTGGCTGGCCTTTATATTCATACCCAGCCTTCTTGTGAACAGTCTCATTGCCCTTTGGCAACTCGTCGATCTTAAAAGGTCTTGGAACTGCACTCTCGTTTTCGGCAACATACAATTGCCTGTCAATAGTAGCAGGAATAGGCTTGATTTCCGTGCCCAATTCTTGTTCGATCTTGTACAAAGAGTATCTGTCGTTCCAGCTCATCAAGTTGATGGCCAAACCCAAGTGTCCAAATCTACCAGAACGACCGATTCTGTGCAAATAGGTTTCTGCAGTCTTGGGGAAGTCAAAGTTGATAACGACATTGACGGCCTGGATATCAATACCTCTGGTCAACAAATCAGAACACACCAAGTTTCTGACCTTTCCCTGTCTAAACTCATGGAACACTTTGTTTCTGGCCTGCTGGGGCATTTTGGCATGCGAATAGTAACACGAGTAGCCCAATTCGGTGATCTTTTTGGCCAACAATTCCACTCTATTGGTGGAGTTACAGAATATAATCGACTGGTTGATCTGCAACTTGGAAAACAAGGTGTTTAAACAGTGCAATTTCTGCTTTTCTTCAACAAAAGCATAGAACTGCGAAATACCCCGTAAGGTCAACTCGTCCATCAAATTTATTTCGTACGGTTTGTTCAAGTGGTCGTCCATAAACGCCTTAACAGCAAGCGGAAACGTGGCTGAAAACAAAAGAGATTGGCGTGTTTTTGGAAAGAAAGCCAAGATCTGCTCAATGATCCCCTTGAACTCTCTCGACAACATCTTATCGGCTTCGTCCATAACAAAAAGGGGACATTCTGAAAAGTCGGCGATGTCTCTAGAGGCCAAGTCCAACACTCTCCCCGGAGTACCAACCAAAACGTGAACTGGTTCACTCAATCTTACAATATCATCTCTTAATGAAGTACCACCTGTGGTAACCATACATTGAACGCCCAAGTGCTTTCCCAAGGTTCTGACCACTTGAGACGTCTGCAATGCCAATTCTCTGGTAGGAACCAAGATAAGCGCCTGGATTTTGGCCAACTTGGGCTTGATCTGCTGCAAACACGGAATCACAAACGAGGCCGTTTTACCTGTCCCGTTCTTGGCTCTGGCCAATATATCTCTGCCAGTCAAGGCCATGGGAATAGACTCTTCTTGAACAGGCGAAGGCTTCTCAAACCCCGCCTCGAAAATCCCCATCAACAACTCTCTCTTTAACCCAAAGTCCTCGAACGATTTGCCTTTGGTTTTCGACACATCTTCGGTTTGTGGTCTGGTATCTTTTTCTGGAATCAGCAACTGTGCCTTCCAATCTGACATAGTAGCTATTTTATATCTAAGGAGTGTGTATTAGACAAGACAATATCCTTCTTGAATAAACCAGTCAACGGTGTTTTTATGTTTTAATACAAGACTTAAATTGTGGTTATTCACTTCTAATATTATATGATTTGTTTATGACGGTATGAAATTGAAGTTGTATGTTGTGTCAATGCTTCCGTCGATCGTATATGTGTATATGGATCTGTGTTACTATGTTGGCTTGACTCGCTTGATTAGTGCCAGATGTTGAGAAAATTTGTTTCGCCAGGACACGTCAGACGTTACCCGGCACTGGAAAACACTAGCTGAATGTGAACTTTCACTATCACTGTAGTTTAACTATCACTATAGCAGATTACTTAAGTGTATGCAGTGTATATTGAAAATGTGCTAGGTTTGACCATGAACTTCTCATTGTCTCATTTTCAGTCTGTCACTTTCACTGTCACTTTCAGTCTGTCACTTTTCCCTCTCACTAGAGTCGCGCCATACTAATGCACAGAATATCTCTCACTAAAACCTGCCACCAAATCTCAGTACTACGCTCCTAATTAATTTCAACTATCGCCCTATTCTTCTGAGTAGATTGCTAACCTTTTATTGAGAATCGAGTGCTGAATAAGACATATCAGAGTACTAGACATAGAATGCTAGACGTAGAGTGAGATGTTTCAGTGCTAGGTTGTCTCAGTAAAAGTCGCACTAATCGAACACCTAAAATGCCCATAGCCTATAAGCAGTATGTCATCCTACCTAGGATGCTATTAGAGTGCTTCGAGTGCTAGGATGTTGACTTGTAGTCATCCTACCTCTTGCTAGGATGCTATTAGAGTGCTTCGAGTGCTAGGATGTTGACTTGTAGTGTTATCCAGCATGTATTGACTATATGTTGCCATAAACCCATTTCTTTCATCTCTCGCTATTTTCAAGTGTCGCTACTGCGTCGCTACTGCGTCGCTATTGTCTCTCGCTAAGTCGCACACTAATGCTTAAAGCCTAACTACTCAATTCTTTATCTCAGGACGTTGGTATAGCTAACTTGTCGGTGCTGGGAATCGTAACTAGTCCATTATAGATTGTACCTTACCAATCGCTAGTTTATAGAAACCTCTTAAATTCGCTCCATAATAAAGCCATGTCACATTAGCGTGCCTTCTCTGTACCTTTCTAATTCTATTTTATATCTGGATCTCCCCTAGAAATAAACTTTGCTAGTTTCGGATCAACCTCTGCGTCCAATACCATCTTGGATTCCATGTTTTTCATAATATCGTTGGTGCTTACCTCTAGTATTAAATTGTGCTCATGTAATTCCTCTACTGACAAGTTGAACGGATACACGCAGGACTCAGCGGGACATGCGATAATGGCCAAGTTCGACTGCAAAAGATGTTGCTGAAGCCCAGTACCGCATATAGGACAAAACATAAACCACTCTTAGCTTAAGTGTAGGTCTCTTTAGTAGGTCTCTTTGCGCATCGCATCGCGATTTTTGGGTGGAAAATCAAGTGACACTTTAATGAGAAGATCGCAATAGATAGCTACAAGAATAGAGTAAGCTAGAGGATTTACTATGAAACTTTCTCAAGATACAGTCAATAAGTTACAGCTGGACTCGTCCAATATACGTAACATATGTATTTTGGCCCATGTGGATCATGGGAAAACGTCGCTCAGTGACTCACTTCTTGCTACCAATGGTATTATATCGCAAAGAATGGCAGGAAAAGTCAGGTACCTTGACTCAAGAGAAGACGAACAGTTGAGAGGAATCACCATGGAAGCATCCGCCATCTCGCTCTACTTCAAAGTGGTTCGTAAAAACAAGGAAACGGAAGAGATCGAGACCAAAGAGCACTTGATCAACTTGATCGACTCGCCGGGGCATATCGACTTTTCGTCCGAAGTATCGACTTCTTCGAGATTGTGTGATGGTGCAGTGGTGTTGGTGGATGTGGTAGAAGGGGTTTGTTCACAAACAGTCAATGTTTTAAGACAGTGCTGGCTTGACAAGTTGAAGCCCGTATTGGTGTTGAACAAGATTGACAGACTAATTACCGAGTGGCAATTGACGCCCTTGGAGGCGTACCAGCACTTGTCCAAGGTGATTGAGCAGGTCAATTCTGTGATTGGCTCGTTTTTTGCCGGAGAAAGAATGGAAGACGATATGATCTGGAGAGAGTCTGGGGCCACGACGGAGTTTGTAGAAAAGGACGACCAGGACATTTATTTCACTCCAGAGAAGAACAACGTGATCTTTGCCTCTGCCGTCGACGGCTGGGCGTTTTCAGTCAACACTTTTGCCAAAATCTACCAAGCCAAGCTCGGGTTTTCTCATGCGGTTTTGTCCAAGACTTTATGGGGCGACTTTTACTTGGACATGAAGAACAAAAAGATCTTGCCAAAGAAAGCATTAAAGGCTTCGCAACAGAGCCTCAAACCTCTTTTTGTAGGGTTGATTTTGGAGCAGATCTGGGCGGTGTATGAAAACTGTTTGATCAACCGAAACCAGGAAAAGTTGGAGAAAATCATTGAAAAGTTGAATGCCAAGGTCAGTCCTCGGGATTTGAGGTCCAAGGACTACAAGAACGTCCTAAATGTCATTATGTCCCAGTGGATTCCTATTAGTCATGCATTATTGGGCACTGTCATTGAGTACTTGCCCAGTCCAGTAGATGCCCAGAAGGAGAGAATTGAAAAGATTTTGGACGAAACACTCTATAGCAGTGTAAGTGGAGAAGAAAAGTCCAGTTTGTTGGACCCAGATTTTGAAAAAGCCATCAAAAGTTGTGATTCTTCCGACCCCCAGCACCATACTCTTGCGTATGTATCGAAATTGATTTCGGTAAAGGAAGAGGATTTGCCTAAAGAGGTGACTTCTGTGGCCATGACTGCAGACGAGCTTCGAGAAAGAGGTCGTATTGCGAGAGAATTGGCAAAGAAAGCGTCAGAAGCAGTCCAAGAAACTAATACTGACGACTTTGGTGGTCCTTCTTCTTCTAATGCTTTTGAGTGGGAGTTTGAAGAGGAGGATTTTGAGGAGGAGGAGGAGGAAGAACAGGTTCCTGAAACACTCGTGGCTTTTACTCGTATCTATTCTGGTTCTTTAACTACGGGTCAAAAGATTACTGTAGTGGGCCCAAATTATAATCCAGCACTTCCAAAAGACGATCCAGCAAACAAAGACCAGATTACAAGATCGGTAGAAATCAAAGATCTCTTCTTGATTATGGGCAGAGAGTTTGTGAGAATGAAAACCGTGCCTGCTGGTAATATTGTAGGAGTGGTAGGACTTGAAGAAGCGGTGTTGAAGAACGCTACGTTGATGTCTGAAGTTGATGAAGATAAACCTTATTTGAACTTTGCTTCTACATCTTCATTAATCCACAATAAACCCATTATGAAGATCGCGGTGGAGCCCACCAATCCCATGAAATTGGCCAGATTGGAACGAGGATTGGAGTTGTTGGCAAAGGCAGATCCGGTGTTTGAGTGGTATGTGGATGACGATTCGGGAGAGTTGATTGTGTGTGTTGCTGGAGAGCTTCATTTGGAGAGATGTTTAAAGGATTTGGAGGAGAGATTTGCAAAGGGCTGTGAAGTTACGGTGAAAGAGCCGGTGATTCCTTTCAGAGAGGGATTAAGCAGTAACAATAACAACAGCACCAGTAATGGTGCTGTTGCTGGAGATGGTGAAGATCAAGAAGAAAATGATGATATTGTAGATCTCGATTTTGAAATCACTTCTTTGCCCAAAGAAGTGACTCAGTTTTTGATCAACGCTGAAACCAGAATTTCTCTTCTTCACAAAGATGATACTGAAAAAGAGGCGTTCAAGGCTGAACTTACGTCCAAGTTGAAGGAAAACGCAGTCGACCAAGCTGAGACCTTGGTATCCAACATTATAGCCTTTGGACCCAAAAGAATCGGCCCCAATATCTTGGTAGAATCAGTCGAAAATGGAGCACAGTTCAGGCATATTTTCGGAGAAAACGACGAGTCCAGTCGGTTTGAATACGAGGCCAATGTTCTTAATGGGTTTCAGTTGGCTACCAATGAAGGCCCGCTAGCTTCTGAGCCTTTGCAAGGAGTTCTCGTGACATTGAAGAAAAGCAAGAAACACCACGATGAAGACGAGTTCAAGGCGATGACCGGAAGAGTTATCACGCTTACCAGGGATATTATTCACCGTGGGTTCTTACAGGGCTCGCCACGTCTCTTTCTAGCCATGTATACATGTGATATCCAGGCGTCTTCCGAAGTCTTGGGTAAAGTATATGCTGTAGTGCAGAAGAGAGGAGGAGCGATTATCTCGGAAGAGATGAAAGAGGGCACGCCCTTCTTCACCATTGAAGCACGGATTCCGGTGATAGAAGCGTTTGGATTCTCTGAAGACATTAGAAAGAAGACGTCGGGAGCAGCCAGTCCTCAATTGGTGTTTGACGGGTTCGATATGCTCGACATCGATCCGTTCTGGGTGCCTCACACTGAAGAGGAGTTGGAAGAGTTGGGAGAGTTTGCCGAGAGAGAGAACGTGGCAAGGCGGTACATGAACACGATTAGAAGAAGAAAAGGGTTGTTTGTAGACGAGAAGTTGGTCAAGGATGCAAATAAGCAAAGAACCTTGAAGAAGGATTGAAAATGTCTCTATAACTATCAAGTAACTTGTAACAAAAAGTTTCAAAATCATTTTGATTTTCGCGAAAAATTTTATGTGAAATTTGCATATTATAGACTTAAGATATAGAACTGATGTATAAGATATAGTATAAGATGATGAAGGAGAGTCCCAACGAGGGAAAAGGCCCGTCTAGGAATGAGCCAACACAACAAAATAGTAATGGTGATACTACAAAGAAGTATGGTGACACTACAAAGAAGTATGGTGAGAATGACGAGACCAAAAACTTAAACCACAAACGATTATTTGAACTCGTATCGAAGCATTATGACACATGGCTGCAGGTGATGAGCCAGAAACTCAAGCAAGAAGAGCAGTTTCTGCCGTTTCCTGAAGGAGAAGAGCTGGGGGAAGGATCCAAAGAAGAAAGTGCAGCCTTCAACTTCAGCTTACTAGAAGCACTTGAAAAAGCATCCAATGATTTCAGCGACAAGTTTGGACTAGAGGAAAAGACCCAGAGTGCAGAACCCAACCAGGATTGCAGCCCTCCCAAACCAAATTACACATACAATAACGCCGATGAGCACAATTTCTTGGGCGAAAAGATCTTGCAGATGATCAAATCCAATGAGTTCATGCTCAATTCGCAATCGGGACGGTACTTGCCGCCGCCGCGGTCGGCCAAACGCGAAGGGTTTTCGCTCTACGACACCAAGGACGAGGAGGGGCTTCACGAGGGCAACACCGATGGATTTGACGAGTACAACGACCAAGACGCCAGCGATGATGATTACGATATACGAGAAATTAACGACGACCAAGACAATGACCTTGAGTACAGGTACAAATATTCGCCCACGCACCACATCGAGCTCGAACTAAATCCCATAGCCGAGTGTGACGAGCATGGGTACGACGGGTGCGAGTGCATCAACTACGAAGAGACCACGGGCCAGCGGTACGATGAAGACGGGCCTTCGTGCGAGTTTACGTTTGAATACGACCATACAGGCAAGCTCATACCGGTGTACAACAATGTAGAAGAAAAGCTACGGATGATGAGTTTACAAACACGCACCAAAAACGCGGGTGGCAAGGCGTTGCCATCGATCAGCGAGCTAAATCTCACCAACGAGACCAAGAAGAAGAAAAACAAAAAGAAGAAAAAGAAGGGTGCGGGCGGCGGGGGGGCAGCCACTGCGGGTGCGACGCCCCACGAGCCGGCGCCGCACCAGTGCTTGTTTTGTGAGTACGAGTCGATCTTCGGGACCAAGCCGCGGCAGATGATCAAATGGTACGACCAGCGGAGCAAGCTTGATGCCAAGCGCAGAGAAGAGATCAAGCGGAAGTTGGCCAGTGCCAAACAAAAGGCGATCAAAAAGCAAAGTGACACCAACCCGCGAAACCACGAGTGATCATCATCACGCGACCAGCATACATATATAGAAGTGACCAATCGCAGAAGCACAATCGTCATGCAAACGAAGCCACCTTAACCCCTCACCGCAATGTAGACTTGTATAAATGTAGTCAGTACACTAGTATTAGTGTAACAGTGGAGTCATCAGTGTTTGGATGTTCAGCAGAACTAGTACTCCTCAGGTGGCCGGCACCGGCACCGTCACCCCACGCCACGACCAGCTAGGAGAGAACGTCACTTGGATCAAAGATTGGTATACGCCGGGCCAAGGCTCCGGAGAAGACTTTACCGGTGTCCAGATCAAAGGCTGGTACAAGACCAATATCAACCACAAGAACGACCCGACGCTCAAGTTGAATGCCAGCGATGTATTGGATTTGGCCAGTTGGAGGTACTTTGTTGAGGAAACGCAGCCTGTGCCAAAACCAGGAACCCCAGTGCCGGGTCTTTAAGGTAGAGTATGGGAAGGCAGCGTAGTGGCAACAGGTTAATGTGGGCTAGTTACGTGTACTGGAGTAGGATAAGTATTCAATATTAGTATTCAGTGTCAGTACTCAAGTACAGTATTCAAGTACAGTATTCAAGTACAGTATTCAAGTACAGTATTCAAGTACAGTATTCAAGTGTACAGTTTATTAGTATAAGTGTTTATTAGTATCAGTGTTTATTAGTGTCAGTGTTTATTAGTGTCAGTGTTTATTAGTGTACAGTTTATTAGTATCAGTGTTTATTAGTGTACAGTTTATTAGTGTCAGTGTTTATTAGTCTCTACGTAAGTAGCTATTGTACAGTGTTTATTTGTGGGCTATGGGACTATTGGCTATGGGACTTGGCTATTGCTATTCTGCGCCTTGATCCCTATGAACGACACAGAATCTCTCGCAGCATTGGTTGCTTCTAATAATGCCTGCTGCTTATCTGTATCCCACACCTCCTCGCTAGGAAGCGCCTGGAGATCCTCTCCCTCGCGCTCCTTCTTCTGAAAATTTCGACGGGTTTCTTGTAATTTATACATGGCCTGGGGACTGCCCAGAATCGAGTGGATCACCATTATGGAGTTTTCCGGCAAGGCATCGTGGATTTGTTGCAATCGCTGGTTGGTTCGCCTGTATAGGTCGCTAATGCTATGTTCTTTATCAGTAATCCCCGTGTAGTGCTGTGGGGGGTTTGCCCAGCCCTGGAAGAATTCCAATTCGCGCAAGCTGAGAACAGTGAATTTTTTGCTTGGGGACTCGGCCACAAACTTTTGCACCACCTCGTCGTCATTGTTGGCATATATGTAGCGAACGTTGTTCTCTGACGGCTCCATATACGACTCTTGGTCTTTGTACTGACTGTAGTTGATCCATAGCGAGTTGAAAGTGTTGTCTGTATTTTTGTGGATGGGCATGGCCTCTTTGGCTAGCCTATGGAAGAGCGACACTTCGCCAATATTGACGCCAAAACACATTCCTTCCAAGATCTTAAGCTTGACCAAGTCTAGGCACGCCTGGGCGTCTTCAATCGAAGAATGCCCCGTACCATTATTCTCTCCTTCTTGGATGGTCCGAGCCAAGTACTTTTGGGCAAGCCACCGGAGCGACGGCTTCAGGGGAGGACCTCTGCTGTGTTCGTATATAAGGGCAGTATCCACTATCCTGGTGTGCTTTAATTTCATCACATTGAGATCAGATTCAAGCGAATGCCCAATGAGAATGTCGTCGGCCGAAACCACACTCACCACTTTTTCTTGAACGTCTTTCAACGTAGTGGTGACGTCTTTTAGCTTGGCCTCAGTTATTCCAGAATACTGCGTTACGTAGTCGGTGATCTCTTCGGCGGGTTTTACAAGCATATCCAAAACCACTTCTCCCTGAAAGTTTATGATGGAAATTCGCGTAAGTACTTTGCCAGTGGCACACTTGCAGAACTCGCAGTCCACGGCAAATATCTTGGATCCCTCGTGCTCAAACTGCTTTGTTTCGGCCCAAACATCGGCTTCTTGTGCCGGAACTTCCACCGGATAGTTGTTGTTGCGCAACTGGTCCGCATCAAGTAACAAGTCGTTAATGGTGATCTTGGTGCTTTTCAGCTTTTCCATGATTTGCTTGCGTTCATTCTTGGTAAGTTGTATGCTGGTGATCGTCTGCAACTCCAGGTATATAGAATCTTTTGATCCGGGCCCGCTTGTTCTGATCAATTGGTCAAAGTTTTGCCGCAAAAAATCAAACTCAGGATATTCTTCAACTGAATCCCACGTCAAAAACTGCAGGTTCGTTTCTTCCACTCCTTCCTTCAACTTCTCGCCAGGAATACCGGGAACCAAGCAGAATACCACAGAACTGACATTGGATGCGTTGGAAAGCTGGAACCAGTTGTGTTTCTTGGTTTTCCCTGTGAATACCTGGAGAACAAAGTCTCGGAAGTTCCGAAAAGGCAATCTTTTGTCGCCAACTGCCTTGGGAACAAGTTCAAGTTCTGGCGCCAGTGTCGATTTCTTCAACTTTTTCTTGTGGACTTTTTCTCTCTTGGGCTGCTTGGAGCCCATGGAGAACGACTGCACTGAAGATCTCCTTCTTTTGTCACCTTTGGGCGGCGGAGGCATCTTGGTCTCATCATCTTCGTCAAACGAATTGAGCGAAACGGCCGAGTCTCTTCTGCCCGAATTTTCCGTCCGAAGCAACTCTGCTACTTGGAGTCTGGGGTTCTCGTTCTCCATGTCCAATTTGGATATAGACAACCTGGCGGTGCTTCGTGCCAACGGGTCTTCAGGCTCGTATTCTGGCATGATGAGGAGGGTAAATAAAATTTCAACCAGATTTGATATTTGGGGGCCGGGCTGTATGCAGGACGCGCGCCTGGTGCCCTGCTCTGCCTATAATGTAGATGAGGCATGATGGAGTATATCATTAAACAGTAGCAGGATTTCGGTAGGGGATTCGGGGGTTTTGGGAGCAGGACCGTCGATCTTAAGAAGTAGAGTTTGAAGTTGAGACTCGTCTTTTTCTGAGTTGAAATAGTCGTCGTAGAGCTGGCTGGAGTGCTGGAGCGAAGCATCATCCAAGATCACCCTAGAATTGTCTTGAAAAATAGACGACTTTGCAAGTAATATGATCTTGGCCCATGTATCCCAAGCACTGGGAATCATAAGATAGAGGGGGAGTTCAGAATCAGAGGTCGTAGAAGGGTCTGTAGTGCCATCAAAGATGGGTTTGGGGCCGTGGTCCATGTGAAAAAGTCGCTGTGGATCTTGTAGAAGTTGGGCTACGTCGGTAGAAGCTACCAGGCCACCATGCTGCAACGCAATAAAACGCAAGTACTGTTGTAACACTATACTTTTCGCAGCCATGTGGTCTTGTTCAAGGTGTTTGGGGTCGATCAAGATGATCAATTCTACGGCTAGAGGGATCTGGTACTGTCCCGGACCGAACGATACCGGCAAGTTTGGGTCATGCTGCAGGTGTATTTGTTTGAGGTGTGACTGGTAGCGCTCGGCGTACCTAGAACGGTAAGTTTCGTTCGCGTCGAATTGGTTGAGGAATTTCAAAAACGGCAACAATTGTTTGAACTTGGAGAAGATGGGCACTACCACTATATCATTAGGTGATTCAAAGATCAAAGTACGTATATAGTCGAGGAACGTTGATGGATTGGTGATTATGTAGATGTGACCTGTTGGGCTTGGAATGTATTTGATTGACAGGTGGGATCCCCATGATACAACGATTAGTGTTGGAGAGACAGGCTCTGGGGTCTGGAGTTCAGAAAAGGTCATAGGTGGGGTGGTATAGGTCTTGAGAATAGACAACAGATTAGAAACGCGTGGAGTGAGAATGTCAAAATTAGCGAGAAAAAGTGAAAATGCGACACAAGAGAACGACAGTATGCTGCGAACAGGTATACAGATAAAAAAGATACTTAGGCGATGATATTTACGGGGTTGCACTGTAGAGATGCGAAGTATCTTATCCGCAGGAGCCTTCAAGTAGAAAAAGGGTTGTAGGCCAATTAGGGGAAATACGAATCAGATCGAGTTGATCGGTAGCTTTGGATCAGAGATAGTGAGCATAAGAGTTAATCAATTATATCCACGTTTGTTTCTGCCATAGAAAGTTGCACACGTTTGTAGAGAAAAGATGATTCTAACTGGCCCAAACTTCCTAGCTTTGTCCGGTCTTTTACCAAGGAATATACTTTGGATTGACCTGTAAAAGCAAATATGATTTAGACGTTAATCAGATTTTTTGGTCGGTCGTATTCTAATATATATCTCTACGAAGTCTAGTTAATAGCCCGGAAACAAGAAATGAATTTTCCTAGACTTTCTTGTGGTGGGCCCTTTCAATGATTACGTCTGTCAATTAGCAGCAACACTTCAGGCCATGGCAGAGTTGGCCCTCGAGATGACAGTCTCAACCAAGTTCTATTTTCTCTGTAGAAATCGAATACTGTCTACAATTCGTTTGGTAGGCGGTGTCGCCTTCTTTTGTCGGTGTTAGGCCCCTTACTGCCAGTCAGTTACACAGGAACCCAGACCCCAATGAAATTTGGCACCTGAAACGGAGCTATGGAGACCGAGAAAATGCGCCGTGCGTGTGGTCTGGCCACGGGTGTCAAACTGCAGGACCTAACCACCCACGAACGCGAGCCCGTTGCTAACAACTGATGCATATGACGGGGCTTGAGCCCATCTAGCTAGACAATTAACCTTTGGGTTCGATGAGGATAATTAATTACACGAGCCTATAATTCAAATCGAGATCCTAGGGATTGGCCACCATTGTGTAGATCATTTCTATTGTCTCGTGTGCAAAACAAAAACGTCTTCAAATTATTTTTCACTTTTTTCAATGCTTCTCCACGATAGGGAAAAATGGTTTTTTGGTTTTTTGGTTTTTTTTGTATTGTCTGGGCAAATTGGCAACGGTTTGATGTCTTTTGGAATGTTAGCTGGCAAATTGCAAATACCCTTATGCAAGATCTCCAGGCGGTAGCCAATGTAATCTAGCCAAGGTGTGGAGCCGTGGTTTGCATACCACGAACGGATTAATCTGCCCGGCAATAATTTCAACGGTCTGATTAGATGGAAAACTAAACCGGCGCGCATACTGTTTCTTTTTTTGTGCAAAAAGTGAGGTTCAGACGAGCGTTTTGCGAAAAAATATGGACAGGCAATTTTGGATTGTCTTTACGATCTGGTGCGGCATTTCGAATTGTAGACGAACACTCTTGATCGACCGAAACAATAGACCCGCTAGCTATTGAGGCCGACCTCCCGACCAGGAATGTCAGATGTTGTCCCTAGCTGCTACATGCGCAGCACCGCCTGTGGTACTTGTCAGCGTTATTGTGGGTCGTATTGTAGGTGCTAGGACCAATTTACGTCGATAGAAAATACGCTAAAGCTTAAATCTGTTTGACTAATTTAACGTAATACAACGGCGAAAAACTAGATAGCCACTACATCCAGTCTAATATTCTGTCGTCTTTAATCTGTCGTCTTTAATCAGTCTCTACGTGTCTACGTGTCTACATTACCAGTGTTTACACCCTAGTTTCAGATTCTCGACTTTTTAGAAAATCTCCAGTTTGATGAACGCCTATGCTTTCTCACCTGCCTGATCTCGCCGATTAGGGTGGATCCTTGCATATCACCCAACCGCAAAATTTTTTGCCTCATACAATTAACCTAACAATACTAAGCCCATCTCCACTTGACCACTATCTCGTAGGGTAAATCATGAGGGGTTCAAGCCGGTGATGTACTGAGATCAATCTATGGTTTCATTACGTACACTATTGTTACTCTTGTACTTTCTTTTTATTTTTTTTTCCCTATTTATTCGGTTTTCGGACCTATTTCCTGTGCACAATTTACACAATATGCAACCCATAATTTGCTGCCACAATGCTCATTGCGCAGTGCCTGCATGCTCCATCCGATGCAATATAAGGCTGACGAAATCCTGGCAAAGCGGCGTAAACCGCCAGGGGCCTCATACTTGACGATGTCTCACGAAAAAGACATGGAGAAGGGCGCAAGAATGGGCTCTGTTGATACCGACGCTTACAGTTATAGACAAGACTCCTCGCCAGCGGCCGCCGACAGGAGCACGCGCGACACGGTCTCTTCGTACGAAGATAGCGTGTACACTTATGAGACTGTCCAAGAAGGCAATGCATTCTCCAGATTCATCGACTCTTTCAAACCAATCAACCTCGAAGATGATGGAATCGACACTACTGGGATGACTCCTGCTGAGAAATCCATCATTGCTTCGGCCAGACACCCGTTGGCCAGAAGATTGAAAGCCAGACACTTGCAAATGATTGCTATTGGTGGTTCCATCGGTACCGGATTGTTTGTCGGTTTTGGATTTGCGTTGGCAAGTGGTGGACCCGCTGCAGTGTTGATTGGTTATTTTTTGATTGGTTTTTCCATGTTGTGCGTGGTGAATGCGCTCGGAGAATTGTCGGTGCAGTTTCCAGTTTCGGGTTCTTTCAATGCTTACTTTACTCGTTTCGTAGATCCTTCGTGGGGCTTCACCTTGGGTATCTTGTATGCTTGCTCGTGGTTGATTTCGTTCCCCTCCGAGTTGATTGCGTGTGCGTTAACCGTGGGGTATTGGAACCAGTCGGTGAACCCCGCGGTGTGGGTCGCCATATTTTATGTGGTGATTGTGTCAATTAATTTTTTCGGTGTCAAAGGTTACGGTGAGGCCGAATTTGTGCTCTCCATCATCAAAGTGTTGGCCATTCTCGGGTTCCTTATTTTGGGTATCTGTATCATATGTGGTGTAGGTGACCAAGGATATATCGGAGGCAAGTTCTGGCACCATCCAGGTGCGTTTCATAACGGTTTCAAAGGGGTTTGTTCGGTGTTTATCTCTGCGGCCTTCAGTTTTGGCGGTATCGAATTGGTGGCGCTCGCGGCTGCAGAGACTCAAAACCCTAGAAAATCTTTGCCAAAGGCCACAAAACAGGTTTTCTGGAGAGTCACTATTTTCTACTTCTTGACTGCTATTGTCATTGGCTGCTTGGTGCCTTACACCGACGATAACTTGATCAACGGGAGCGGTATCAATGCGTCTCCTTTCGTCATTGCCGTGCAAAACGGAGGCATCAAAGTGGTTCCCCACATCATGAATGCTGTCATTATTATTGCCGTTATCTCCGTGGGTAACTCCTCCGTGTATGGGTGTTCGAGAACCTTGGCATCCTTGGCTGTGCAGGGCTTGATTCCTTCTATTTTTGGCTACATTGACAGAGCAGGTAGACCTATGGTCTCCATTATGTTCACCAATATCATTGGATTGTTGGGTTTCTTGGTGGTGGCTGACCAAGAAGACGAGGTTTTCAGTTGGTTCTTTTCCATCTGTTCTTTATCTTCTTTCTTCACCTGGGCAGCCATTTGTTTCACCCACTTGAGATGGAGGTGGGCTTTGAAAGTTCAAGGTAGATCCTTGGACGAAGTTGCTTTTGTGTCCCCTCTTGGTATTTTTGGTTCTTTGGCCGGAATTGCCATCTTAACTTTTGTTGTAGGCGGTGAAATCTGGGTATCTATCTGGCCTATTGGCTCAGATGGTGCTGATGTTGTCACGTTCTGGAAACAGTGTCTCTCTTTGCCATTATTGCTCTTGATGATCATTGCTCACAAAACGTACCACCGTACTTGGGGTCAATTTATGGTCAGATTGGACGAAATCGACTTGGATACCGGTAGAAGAGAGATTGATCTCGAGGTTTTGAAGCAAGAAATCGCAGACGAAAAGGAGGCTTTGAAACAGAGAAGCATTTTTGTCAAAATCTACCATTTCTGGTGCTAAATCTACAAAATTACTTTTTTTTTTAGATTTATTAATGGCTAAAAGCCAAACTATACCTTTCGTTATTCTTCGTTATTCATTTCCGGAATGATACCATATCTAGTTTGTTCACTTCTTTAATAATTAATTTGCATCACTTATAGACTAGAATGGATACGTCCACATTATTTCTTGACTCTCTAGGTTACGCGTTGGCCTTTGAGATATCTGAAGCAACAAAGATTTTTTTGAACTCGGAGTTTTTGTAGTAGTACTTACTCATAAGGAATACGGCAGTGCCATAGAAGACTGTGCCAACAGCTAAAGCTTTCTTTGGTTCGAGCATATTAGATAATTATTAGAAAAGGGGGTTAATTGGGGAAGTGATTACAATAACTAAGCCAAGTAGTACTTTATATATACACTGGGGCCACATTTCGTTGCCTGACCACTTCTTTTCTGGGGTCACTTTCTCCTCACGCCACTTGCCTTAAGGATCTGATGATCACCTTTTTTTTTTTGCAACCGCATTAATACATTCGCACCCCGTCACCTGCAGGAAGGATGGGGAGAAATTGGCCGATGATAAGCATGGGGAGATCAAACAAGTCGCGCTTGACGGTCCACACCGAGCGGAAGTCGATATACTCCGATTCGTCGTGCGCATTGGCATTGCCGTTTTTGTCACCATTTTGGTGGTTGCGTCCCTTGTTGAGTTTACACTTGGTTACGATACTCAGGTGGAGATTCCCCACGGCCACAGACTTGAATAGCTTATAGTAATTGATGATTGATTCGTCATCATGCATCAACTCCACAATAAACGTTCTCTTGGATAAAATCTCGTTTATGTCGTACCCCAAAATACTCAAAAGATCATCCGTCATAGACACTATTTCTCCCGTGCGTCGCCATATAATGGTGGGCGACGAGTTGAGGTGCGAGAGTCTTTCGTAATCGATCAACGATCGCTGGAAAGACATTTCCAAGAGCTGCAAATCCCAAGGTTTGAGAAGCGACTTGTGTGCAGAGATAAATGTGGGCCGATAACTGGCTATAAGCTTCAAGATAATCAACAAGTTTTTTCGCTTGTTTTGCCGTTCCTCGAGCGACAAATTGTTGCCCGAAAACCTCTTTTTGAGAAAATGCGTCAACAGATGGTACGACTGCGGGTAGTCAAAGTTGATGATGTTGTTTGTGTAGATATCGGGGACAGTGCGGTACAAGTGGTGGGTTATGAGCGGTGAGACATATTCGGATGACGTCTGGGTGAGTTTGCTCACTATCGGATTACCACCCCCAGCAGAGCCATTGGATTCGGGCAACCCTTCTTCAGGGCCAAGGGGCGACATTGCCGGGAGCGCCAGTTGCGAGGTCTCGCTAGCACCAACTGGTGCTGGCGCGGGATCCAATGCAAGATCGGGCGGCGCGTTGTCGCGCCCCGCCGCAGGAAACGAGTCGTACCCCAAGGAAATAAATGGCCGCGAGTCCTTGTGTTTTTGCAACGTTTTTTTTGTGGAGGTCAACTGATCCACATTAATAAAGTTCGCCGGCGACACCGCGGTGGTGTTGTTATGCTCAGACGCGCTTGTGTTGGAAGGTGATGGTGACGAAGGTTTGGACTGTAGAATGATATCTCCCAACATCAAGTACTCCTGGTTGAGATAGTTGGAACTGAAGATGGAAAGGGGGTTGGACGAGGTGCTGTTACGGTGTGAGTCATGGTGGGCCGGGCCAGCCACAAACTCGGAATCCTTGTCTTGGTCAAACAAGATTTTGTTAAGCACATCGTTGGTTGTGTTGAGCACGGTGTTTGGTTTAGGGAGGGCTGCGGGCAACGGCGACTGCGAATGAGGGTTGAAAAGCAAATCAGGACGCGACGGCGATGCCGCACCAGGCACTTCTTCATTGGGCGCGGAGGAGCGCGGCGTCGGCGTCGGCGAGCTGTTGGCAGTAGAAGATGCAGTGTTGGTGACGTTGCCCGAAGCGTTGCCCGACGAACTGTGTGCAGTGTGTAGATACTTTGCTCTTTTTCGAACGGTGTCATGGCACTGGTGGGCTATTTTTCTCTTGACACAGTTTTTGCACGGCCGCTCGTTGGAGCACTGGAGATGTTTCTCGTGGCAGAAGGTACATGCTCTCGAGGCGGGTCTTCTATTTTTCTTTTCGTGGATGCTAAGACGTTTGGTCATTGTGCATTGTAGGTTTCCATATGGGATGTTGGATGTTGGGTGTACGTTTGATTATTATAAGACTGGTTTCAAGTGGATCAATCTGGGGAAGCGCGGCGTGTGCAGGACAGCAAAGAGATGATCCCGGGAATGTCCGGATCCCGGCGCGGGGAGTTTAACTAGGACCCTGATGGATATAGCGTAAATGTAGACTAATATAGACTAGTATGGTGTATGGTGTATGGTGTAGATCTGAGGAAGTTTGGACTGGTCTATGCAGAGACCGATGGCTAGGCGCAGTAACTTGCCGGCAGACTCTACTATGACGACATGGTATAAAACAACAGCGTATGTCTGGGGTGATAGGCGTTAGCATATTACTTATACGATATTTCACTCCAGATATGACCTGTCCGCAGTACCAAGGTTTAGCCCCTTTACACAAGATCACGCATGGCTGGGACATAATAAGGAATGCAGATGTGCGATGTCGCAGTTTGCGCGCGGGATCCAGTTGCTGTTTAGCGGATACAACTGGAACGAAGCACTATTTGGCGGTGAAACTTAACCACAGAAACCTTACCGCAGAAACCTTCTGGAGGTCCTGTATGCTCCTAGGGGATTCCACACGTCCACTACGCTAGTCGTACATTGTTTGTATATTTCTTTTGGTGCCTTACATAGTTTCGTCTGAAAAGTTCTCTGTTTGCCAAGGTTTTTCTTTTTGCGGGTACAACCCGTATTTACCGGCGTGTGCTTCATCACTCTATTTATTTTCTTTATTTGCCTGAATCAACGAGATCCTTTTACTTCGTCAAGCACCCAGTCGCTCGATACCAGGGCTGCACTACTTGTCAAAATTCCACTATTTTACAAAAGTCGGCTTGCTTTTTGACGCATCAGATAAATAAAACAACACCCAAAAAATTTTTGCACGATACCTTTAACTCGGAGGCAAACCAAAAACTAAATCACCCCGTACTCACAAGGCACTTTTCGATACATCAAAGGCCACTAGGTACCACTCGCTCAACTTATTCGCTATCGATTACATCAAACCCATAGAACCTCCCTTGATACATCACCTACCTAAGCATACAAACATCCAGCAATACACCGCTCTTTTGCTCTCACATAATCATCATACTAGTTATCTAAAAAGAGTTGTTTTCTTGGCATAGCATGGTCCCTATAATAACAAGATTCTTGCGAGCACTTCTTGGACCGGTGATTTTTGTCGTCACTTTCTTGTACCGGGTTTTCTGGTCGGGACTCAACGGGCGCAATGTTTTCCAGATGGTGTTTACGTTCTGGATCAACTTTGCTCCTGTTTTCATATGGTTGATGATCTTTAAGAATGCCGGTCTTATTCCTACCGAAATCAGACCGCCGATTTTCGTCAACTTTGCATTCGAAGCAGACGATTTTGTCTTCAACATCGAGTCTCCATTGAGCGCCTTGTTCAGTCTCGGTGCAATTTCGGGCATAGCCGCGCTCTTGTACTACAAAATTTACAGCCAAACTCCAAAAGATTACGGACACCCAGACCTTGAGATGTCCGAGAATTTGCCCCGAAACTCAAATCAGTATAAAGCTGAACCACAAGGTTCAGACTCGTCGTCCACTTCATCATCCGAACCAGAAAGCTTCGAACTCGAGGACTTTTCGTCCTCCAGTAATTTCATTGATGCTCAAAACTCGGCGCCAGGAGACTTCCAGGACGATCCCCACCACAAATCAATCGAGTACCTCCGCACTCTTTCTCATGCAGATATCGCGCGCAAAGCTACCGCCATCAACAACAAGATCGTAGCCCTCATCAAACGCCGTGGCAACTACATGCCTATCAACTGCTGGTACTTGAGCGTGCCCATATTAATCCAGGCCAGTTGGTTTCTCTTGAACTTCGACTACTGGTTGAGAGAACCAATCAATGTGCGCAAAGATATCTTGGCGTGGGCCTCGTATGTGTTGGGGCATTTTTTCGCACCACTTTTTACAGCCATTTGGCTCTATGTGTTCCACGCCCCCGGCAGTCTAAAATTGTTTTCTTTTGCTTTGGGCATGCAGAACATCGCAGGGGTTATGACACACTTACTATTCCCTAACGCCCCACCTTGGTTCATTCACATGGACGACCCAGACTTGGTTGCTGACTATAGTACTCCGGGATATGCTGCGGGCCTCACTAGAGTCGATATCGCCATGGGCACCCATATGCACTCCCAGGGATTCCACGCGAGCCCCATCGTGTTTGGGGCATTGCCATCATTGCATTCTGCCATGGCCGTCATGGTATTCTTTTTCCTTTCGTACTATTCGCGTTGGACGTTTCTCAAGCTTGTAGGCTTAGCATTTGTGATTCTCCAATGGTGGGCCACCATTTACTTGGACCATCACTGGAGAATCGACTTGATTGTGGGCATGATGTACTCCGTAACTTCATTTACACTTCTCTATGTGTGGAAAAGAGGGTTCCGTAAAGTCGACCATGACTTTTTGGTTGCGCGCCTTCGGTTTGATTTCAAAAAAGGAAGCACCATGGGTATGAGGGTATTTAGAAATACCTCATGGCAAGACTTCTTTGACCCATTCTCATAAGTATAGAACATGAATCACAAGTCCTATTAGAAGACTTGAACCTTAAATAATAATCATATACATCTAATTAGATCGCATTGTAATAATTGTTTTACATTTGCAACCATCGCGCGAGCCTAAACCTAGTTGGGTCATCAGGTGCAGGTACAAGCAGGTACAAAGACAACTGTGCCTCCAGGCCCGCGTACTGGCGTGGCCCCCAAAACGATAGCGCGGGACTCGTAGCTCTGTAAGGAGGGGCGTTTCTATCTTGTCGTGGCTATTGACCACGTTTGTTTCTCGGTGTCGTAAAACCCCGGACCGGCGCGCCAAGCCACGATGGTAGTGGAGAAACTAAGGTACACGAACGCCTATTTGTGTTCGAGCATTACCGCGACGTATTTTTTACGTTTGAGATCATGACAAATGCGTAGCTAGTCTCAGTCTGCAAGGATCGAACATCTTCTACATGTTTGCTGGTGATTTGAGTCGTCGGCATTTTTCACTTTTGTCCGCACTGCAACATCCTAGCACTCTCAATGCATCGCGGGGCTGTATACACCCACGGGCTCCGAATCAGTACCACCAGCGGCAACCGAAGCCAAGCTTTTGAGAATATAAGATAGCAACAAAGTCTTTTTTTTATAAGAGAGCCATCTGCAATTTTTTGCAAAGGGAAAATGATACTAAGAATGTGCTTGTATAAGTTCAACAAACTTATCAAGCATGTTATGATGCTAGGCCTCACGGTGTTGGCAATGTTGATGTACCTCACCAAAAAAAATCCTCAGCATGTGCTGATCACTCACTCATTGCAGGCGCAAAAACACTCGTCATTCAATCCCAGAAACATCGCCCATTTGGTTTACCAGCAATTAAACGATGGCGCCCGCGAAATCGAGTTCCATTGGGACGACTGGATGGACCTAAGCCCGGGCAACTCCATATTGGCTAGCCAGAGACGAGGTGACGCTGGCGGGGCGTGCGATGCCGAAACCATCAAGTATGCCGCGGTCAATAGTTACCGCATGGAGTCGTACGTTACCAAGATCAAACGCGGCATGACCAAGCTTTATTGCACCGCAGATATTCCGCAACGAATTTTTGTTCCCTTAGACGATGGCATGGTGGAAGTTAATGTCCTGAACAAAAATAGAATCGGTATACCCGAAACCACCAACATTAGTAAGCGCCAACTAGTAGATGAAATGGAAAAGTTGCAAACGTCGTCATCTCAACTTACCCATAGAAAGTATAAGCAACTCGCCAAGTCGGTAAATCTCGAGGCGCAAGATTTTCTTTTCGACCCCGAGTACCAGATCTTTAATCTTAAAAGCAAAGCCTCGCTAGGAAGGCTTAGCGACGAAGAAAAAAAGTATCTCGCGTTTTTGGAATACGCAAACGCCAATGTAGACAAAAACGACAAGTATTTCAAGTACCCATGGATATATTCTGATTTAGTCCAAGGTATAGCCCACCATTTAGCATATCCGTTTTTCCGTGGGTTCGTAGGCGACCGCGAACGCCAAAGTGTGCTTCAGCACATGGTGCGAGCATGGTTTGAGTTCACCGCCATGAACGGGTTTACTTCGTGGATAAACTACGGCTCGTTGCTAGGATGGGCCTATAATGGGGTCAATATGCCTTGGGATACAGATATCGATATCCAAATACCTATAGTTCAGTTGGACCGCATGGGCCGTTATTTCAATCGCTCGCTTATCCTTGAAAATCCAAGATACGGCAACGCCAAATACTACTTGGAAGTGGCTCCTTCGTATATTCGTCAAGGAAACGGCAAGAATTTCATTGATGCCCGGTTCATTGACATCAACTCCGGTCTCTATATCGATATCTCTGCATTATCACACTCAGGATTCAAGCCTCCCAGCCACTTGGCTTCGGCCGAGAACTTCGTGGTAAATTGTAAAAACTGGAACTGGCACACTTTGGGCGAGTTGCTACCTATCAGACACACGTACTTTGAAGGTTCTTCGGTGTATATACCCCATAATGTGACCCAACTTCTCACAAATAAGTATGGGAAGTCGTCATTCACCAACAAGCCGCGCTTCAAAGACCACAACTACCAAGATAATATCATGCTCTGGGTTCCGGACGAAATCTGCAAAGAAAGCCCGAAAAACAGATTCGACGAGAATGGCGAGCTTACTTTTGAAGGCGCCTGCTCCAGTTCTGTTTTGCTTGACGAGTACAGAATCACCAGAAAAGCTAGCCAAAGGCACAAGGATCTCAACCAAGATCTTGATAGCCCTGCACCTTACAGTCCCCAGCATTTGGGCGACTTACCTATATATAGAAAAGATCCATGGGATTACTATAATGATCTCAACCACCACGCATCGTCGGACTCTTGGTATCTCGAGACTCCGACTCATTAGTCCACTCGTGCTGGCACGACAAAAAGATTTACTGTGGCTAAATATTACTATCATACTCATTCACTTAGCATAGCTATCATAACCAATACATATAAAAAATATCGTACCAGAGGTATGTAGGAAACCTATTGACACCTTTTACAATCGTTGCTCTGGGGGGTTCCACAGCGAATATAAAAATGCCTACATTCTTCTTGCTAGATTTTTCTTTAAGCACTTTTATCTAACCAATTTGTTAATTAAGAGTATTTCCAAGATAAAGTATTTGTTGTAGTGGTAGCCTGCAGAGAGATGAGTTACCCTCTAAGAGAATTTAGTTCTATCAACTTAGTTATTAATAGTAGTGATAATTCTTTAGCATTTATGTCAAAAAATTGCAATTAACAAAGAAGATCGAAATATAGTGAAGTGATTTGAAGGCAAGAAAGCAACTCAATTAGTACTGAACTACATGTATAACCCTAGGTAAAGTAGCTTAACCCACAGTTGAGTGAAGGGCAACTAGGTAATTCCTGAGAAAACCACTTCACCACAAAATAATGTAGAACTTGTGCACTTCAGCCCTACTATATACTTTTCTCGCTTATTTTTCGCACCCACCCATTCACTCCCCACAAACGATTCCGGGCTCTACTTGAACAGCCCTTGTCCATCCTTCTAATTGACCTCACTATCCCAGCCTCGAGCCATCAATGTTCAGTATAGTCTATTGATACTCTATCCCTATTCAGTGCTTTACTCAAGCGTACGCTCTATCCCATTTGTGCTCATCCTGTATGACGCAATCGTTATCGCAAGCGCGGGTCGAATCGATTCCGCCCGAGGCATATAAATATTTCACCGATTCCGCTTGACATCCGTTACTCTCTTCCAGTAAGTTACAATGACCAAAGTATTTGTAACAGGGGCATCAGGCTTTATCGCGCAGAACATCATCAAGCTCTTTATTGAAAAAGGGTATTCCGTAATCGGTACTGTTCGCTCTTCGGCCAAAGGGGACCTGTTAAAAGCCAATTTGGGAACCCAGTTTGATTACGAAATCGTGCCAGACATCGTCCAAGCAGGTGCTTTTGCAGATTCTCTTGCAAAACACAAAGACATTGAGTACGTATTACATACTGCATCGCCTTTCTTCTACGATACCACCGATCCCGAAAACGATTTGATCGTGCCTGCTGTCAATGGTACTCGCAATATATTAGAGGCTATTAAAGAGTTCGCACCCCAGGTGAAAAAAGTGGTAATCACTTCGTCGGACGCGGCGATTTACTCGTCAGTTGACGAACAAAATGCGCTGCTTTCGTTCGACGAATCGAGCTGGAATGAAATTTCCCATGAAGAAGCCATCAAAGACCCAATTGCTGCTTACTACGGAGCCAAGTCATTTGCCGAAAAATTGGCATGGAAGTTTGTACAAGAGGAAAAACCCAACTTCAAGTTGGTGGCCGTAAACCCCGTCTACGTATTTGGGCCTCAGGCATTCGACAGTGAAGTCAAGGAAACCCTCAACACCTCCAACGAAATCATCCACGCGCTTATCAAAAATGGGCCAAACGCGACTTTTGACAACGATAAGGGCAGTTATGTAGATGTGCGTGATGTTGCCAAGGCGCACTTGGCAGGTGTAGAAAACGAGGGTGCGATCGGAAAAAGGCTTTTGTGTACCAATGGCCACTTCAGTACCCAGATGATTGTGGACATTTTGAACGACAAATTTCCTCAGCTTCAAGGAAAAATTCCGGTGGGGAACAAGGGATCTGGTCGTGAGGATATCAAGACGTTGGCCCAGAGTAATAATGATGCTACAAAAAAGATATTGGGGTTTGAATTCAATTCCTTGGAGAACATCGTGTATGATACGGTGAAGCAGATCTTGGAAAAAAGAGGTTTATAAGTAAAGAAGTAGATAAAATTTTTTTCAGTGCTGCGCATGGTGGTTGTAGGCGAGAAAAGTGGCAAGCATTCCAAGGTCGTAGATCGACTTCAAGGCACTGGCTATGATGAAAGTGACCCATTGAAGGTGTCTTCCACTCAACAAACCTACAAAAACCGGACCAAAAGTCTGGCCCAACGTCTTGACCACATTGACCCATCCAAAAACAGCAGTTCTTTCGGAGTCGGGGATCAAAGCAGCCAAAAAAACGTGTTTGGGTGCGACATCCATGGACTGGGTTGAAGAACGAAGCACGAGAATGGCCAATGTGATATGGAGCGAGTTGGATACAGGAACAAAACCCAAGAGAATAGATGCAGGCAAGTGCGTGATGACCATGGTGGCCACCGCCCCTAACCTTTTAGTTAGCAAAGTGCTGAGCAATGAAGTAAAGCCACTCACGATACTTGTAGTAAAGAAGATCGACCCCAAGTAAGCGGTGGAGATATGAAACTTGTTTTTGATGTAGAATGATTGCCATGAAATTGGTACTAAAGACGATGCGAACGAGTCCAACCCAAAGAGAAGCGACAATTTCAACACAAGAAGATAGGTGGAAGGCTGCAAATTGGGGAGAAACCGCGACTTCTTGACGGTCTGGACTGGCTCGGGCTCGGGAATACGTTCCGACGCTAATAATCCGGTGGTTTCTCCGGGTTCCGGCTGCGAAGAAGGCTCCACACTAGGCTCGACGTCCGGCTCGATATTGTTTGAAAGCAAGAGTGACAAAACCACCGAGATGAATGCCAAGATGGTGTAGCCCATAAACGCAATTTTGTAGCTCGTAGTTAAAGTTAACCCCAACTTGTCGTTGGTGAAGGTGATCAACACTCCGCATGCTACAGATCCGATGGCTGCGCAAAAAGTCCCCAAGAAAGTGTACCATGCGTAGATATCGGATCTGTGTTGTGAAGGCATCAACGACGCAATGGCGCTCTGCTCTATAGATCTAAATGGGCCTACCTCACCTCCACTAGGAGTCAAGATTCCGATGACCGCAGTCGCAGTCAAGATATAGTGATTTTCCACCACCGCATAAACCAAACCTGTCAATGTCATGGCCACCGAACTAAGAATCATCACGTTTTTGCGGCCTACCTGGTCGGCAGTGACCGATAAGACAAAGCTGGTGACCAAATCTCCCAAGAATGTCAACGTCATGAACAATCCAATGTACTCCTCGTGGAAATGGAGCTCTTTCAAGTAAAGCACCAAGATCAATGAAACACCTCCAAATCCAATGAGACGGATCATTCGCAACAAGATGATCAAGTAGACATCGCAGCCTGCGCCAAGCAATGTCCGAAGACCAATCTCTGTCAGGATCTTACTCCAATATGCTCGAACTGACATGTTCATGGAAGAGTAGTTATGAGCCAAACGGTTATTTTATCGGCCTGTTAAATACCATCTCCTATATGTGTTTGTGTCACCATGATATCGGGCACGTGCTGCGCATGTATCTGTGGGCAACACTACCCATAACACTCAGGGCTACACTCAGGGCTACACTCAGGGCTACACTCAGGGCTACACTCAGGGCTACACTCAGGGCTACCCTCAGGGTTACACTCAGGGTCTTTCCTCGAGTTATCACCCAGAGGTTTAGGAAGCCTCCTTAGATAGTAGAACCAAAGAGTCTGGCACGTGATAAAATCAATCAAAGGTTGCAAATCTGCCAAGAAACAACCCGATTTGACGCCATTCTATTTTGATCCCTCACTATTATCTATGAAATCGTCTATATAGTGTAAAAAGGCACCCGAAAGTGGTAATACCTCACTTGTAGTCCGTAAGATGAAATTCCAGTCATTGGCCATTGATCCTTGGACTGTTTCGAGAAGTACTCCCATATTTTTGCTCACGAACTGTTACTATCAGAATGCTACCTTAGTGGTAATACTCTTATCTAAAGGTTGGCCACCTTCATGTGCTGTTTCAATTAAACGACAAAGTGGTCGCCATCCTTCGTAAGGCAAAACAATAAGTCAAGAACTCGGACCTATCCGAGTGCGTTCCGCCACCATTTGCGTACGCGGCTTGTTTCCGCCGTACGCCGCGCATCTGATATGGAGAAAAGGGTTTTAGTCCGCTCGAGATGAGCTGTATTCCGAATCAAAATACTTGGCAAATATGACATACGGACTTGCAGAAACGGGCAGAAAGCGGGTAGCTACCTGAACATGTAGCGCCACGCATGATTCTCAGGGGCCAATCACGCTTGCTGGTGCTGGGGCCCCCAAAATAACCCCCTCTGGTAGTTTTTTTATCACCGCGGCCACCTTCAAAATGCGGAATTAAGACGGAGCAGATCATTTCCGCACAAAATAAGGTGTTGAGCGGCAAAATCCATATTTACTGCAAAGTATAAAATCGATGCACCTCGCATTTGCAAAGTTTTTGGTCAACGCTTAATTGAGAAACATGTCAAAGATGTCTAACAAAGATCTAGAGGTCAACAGTCTGTCGACCGTGGACCCTCATGGTTCAGACTCACACTCTTTGCATGAGAAAGATGGAAAGCCATTCCGTGAAAGTGATGCCGGTGATGGTACCAAGAGAGAAGACCAGTATCTTCATGGGATGCAGCTCGTCCTTTGCTTCTTCTCTGTTTTCCTTTGTATGTTTTTGTTTGCTTTGGACCAGACCATTGTGACCACCATTATTTCAATTGTGGGTAACAAATTCAATGCCTTCGACAAGGTTGGTTGGTTATCGTCAGGTTTTCTTTTGGCGGTGGCCGTTTTTATTCAACCGTTTGGTAAATTGTCCATCATTTTTGGCAGAAAATATACCATGATGGTGGCCATCGTACTCTTCGAAGCAGGTTCTTTGATGTGTGCCCTTTCGCAGAGCATGAATGTTTTAATTGGTGGCAGAATCTTGGCCGGTGTTGGCGGTGCAGGTATCCAAGGGATGTCCTTTGTGATCATCACCGAGATCTTGCCTATTGATAAGAGACCCTTGGGTATGGCTGTGATGGCTGCAGTTTTCGCCATTGCTTCTGTGTTGGGTCCTGTTATTGGAGGTGCGTTTGCCTCGCATGTCACCTGGAGATGGGCCTTCTACATCAACCTTCCTGTCGGAGGATGTGCCGCTGCCCTTTTCCTTTATGCCTTCAGACCTCCTTTCCCAACTGGAAGTATCAAGGAGAAATTGAAGACTTATGACTATGTCGGCACTTTTTTGATGGTTGCCGGTGTAGTTGTCTTTTTACTTGCCTTGACTTTTGGTGGTACCGACTACAGATGGGACTCTGCGGCCGTTATCCTTTGCTTTGTGCTCGGCGGTGTCACTTTTGGAGTATTTTTATTCTGGAACTTCAAGTTCTCAAAGAACCCTTTGATCCCATGGGACATTATTTCCGTTCCTCAAATCGTGGCAGGTTTTGTATGTGCATCTGGTAATTTTGCATTCTTCATTCCCTCTTTGATCTACTTGGCTATTTATTTCCAGGTCATTTGGAACGCCAGTGCTTTGGGTTCAGGTCTTCGTTTGCTCCCGGTCATTATTCCCGTTGTGATCTCTTCGGCTCTCTCGGGTGTATTAATCCAGAGAACCAAGTTTATTAAGCCTTTTTCACTTGCGGGCGGTATAATAGCTCCAATTGGTGCTGGCTTACTTTCATTGCTCGACATCGATTCTAGTTCAAGTGCAAAAATCGGTTTATTAATTCTTTCGGGTGTGGGTGTTGGTTTGCAAATGCAACCTTCTATCATTGCCTCCCAGCTTAGTGCTCCCAAAACTCCAGGTGCTACCATCTTAACTACCACCTTGGTTACATTCTTTAGAGCCTTGTTATCTTCTATTTCTGCTGATTTGGCCGATGCCGTATATGCTTCTTCGTTGCTGAACAAGTACTCTGCCAACATCAAGCTTGCAAGTCAAGCAGTTCAAGACGAATTGAGAGGAATAGACGGTAGCCAAATCTCTAGCAATAACGAGCTCATCAACAGTTTGTCTCCAGAAACCAAATTGTTTGTGAAAAAGCAAATCATGGCCTCAATCAGAAACGTATTCTACATGTGTATTGGATTTGCAGCCTTGTCATTGATTGGAAGTATCTTTTTGACGAACAAAAGACTTCCAAATATGAAGCCCGAACAGCCTCCAGCGGTTGCAAAAGACTATGAAGATGCTGCCGAGAAAGAAGCTGAGAAGGAAGCCAACGCTGAGCAATCAGACGAAGTTTCTCCAGCTGATAAGCACTCTGACACCGATTCACAAATCGACAACGAAGCTGACTTAGATCCCGTACCTTCTAAGGAACATGAGCAAACTTCCAAATTATAAGATATTTAATCCCATTCCCAAGCATAATATGACTTAAGTTATGATTCAATGACTCGATAATACTCAATTAAACTACCCAGAAATAATATAATCAACTAAAATCAGATATAAACTACCCAAGAAATATAATTAAAAATAACCAGATGTGATGTACCCTAACAAATTAATAATAAATCAAAAAAGAAAAAAAACAAACATGCGGGTTGTTACCCGTTAAACCTCCTACTATTTAACGAATCATAACTGTATATATAAACAATAGTATTTAATAAATAAGTAATAATTTTCGAAAATGAGTCGATAGAATATACTTGAATTATAAGCAAAACGTTTTGAAGTCAATGGCCTTTTTATCACCAATAGGTGGATAACAATCGACAAAAGTCATTGATGTCAATATTGAACCTCCTACAATTATTTCTCTCTCAGTTCCACAGCAAATATAAACGCCTACAGATCTCTTCCTAGAGATTCTTCAAGCAGCAAAGCAAATTTTTAATTCAAATAAAGAGTATAAAACAAAACATGTAGAGATTTGATTTTCAAGCAGGCTGATTCACCGTGGATCTTCGATGAATTTTGCATCTTCATTTGAAGCCTAGTTTTCAAAGAGTACCAGTAGAAAATGATTAAGTCAGTGAAAATACCCATGCTCCCTTGTAAAAGAGATAGGGCTACCAATAATAAACTGACAATATTCGCTTAATCATCTAACTTAGTATATAGTTCATTTTTTGCACCCAAACCTCTCCCCTCTACTTTCCTCCCACATAAGCCACTGATCAAGTAAGTTCCTATTAGTTTCGTCGCTGGAGGTTTTGCATAAGGTTTTGGCCTGTGCTACCACCACCAAGACTTCTGTATCTGCTACAGTGCTCCCTCTAGCGTCTCTTTCTCCACCAACTGCAACATACTTTCGATATATTTTTTATCTATTGCGCGCTTACTAAGCTTCGGGTGGTTGGCGGCCCAACTGAAATCAAAATCGCACTGCAACACACCAAAGAGAGGGTATACTTCGATACACTTGGCAGGTGATTTATTATCTATTGAAACAGGTAGATATGTGTACGGCAGTATTATCTACTGTAGAGGATAATGCTCCAAAGTTGAAGCAAGAAATAAGCTCGCCAGTTGCTATCGAGGAAGTCAAAAGGGCCAGCAAAGTTAAACACAAGGTCAGAGACAAGGTCAAGAAAATCAACAAGACCAACAAGACTGGTGATAAAAAGCCCAGATCTAGGTTCGGATGTGAGGAGTGTAAGGCCAAACGAGTCAAGTGCGACGAAATCAAGCCCAAGTGTACGAGATGTGTACAGAAAAGAACTGCCTGTCTGTACCGGATAGTTCTTCAGTTCCGGGAAGACTTGGAGGAAAAGGGGCGGAAGTTCGGTCGTGAAGGAGTTTGGTCAAAGAACGAAGAAAATGGCAAGGTATCTAGTACGCAGCTCAGCTGTAAAAGTCAAGACTCATACTACCTTGAGATCAAACGGCAGCAACTCAAATTCATCAATGTGTTCTTTGCAGACATCTTAGAGTCGAGACGAACGCGGATAATGCCTTGTTTGAACTCTGGGATTGTTCCTGTAGACATCCTAAACTCGAACGAGGGAGATTTTTCGTCGGTCAGTTTTGCCCTAAACTATTACATCGCGTTTATATCGCCTATATTGAATCCTTTGGGTGAGGAATCGGCATATTACAAGCAGGTATCGTCCAGCGCAACCAAGTACATACAGATCGAGCGGGGGTTGGATCTTGGGTCGTTGATGCAGTATTCGCAGAGCCAAGACCATTTATTTTACTTGATGTTATCGCTCGGATCCAAGTACTTGTCGAAGATCTCTGACGAAACAAACTCGTTTCAGCGAGAATGGGAGGTCCAGTCGCAAAAATTCCGCTCTTTGGCCATAAAAAACGCCCCGGAAGATACCCAGCTAGCTTTGGTGTCGCAAGATATGACTATTACCGAGGTGATTGAAAACCCCAAAACAGATTCGTTGTTGTCCTTTGTATTTCTCATACTTTACGAGCTAGCTAACGATTGTAATACGCGGTGGACGCTTTATCTCAAGCTTTGTAAAAGACTTTTGGATAGCGACCATTTCTATATTCCTCAAAACTCGCTTGAATTTTCTCTTTTGAAATTTTGCGTCGAGTTCTTGGAGTACCAAGAAGCTATAGGCCGAACTGCGTGCAAAGATACTAATAGTTTCTTTCTCAAGTATGAGGACGACGGGAATGCGTTGGAAAAAGTACATGGTGGTGATAATCAGAAGATCCAGCTAGTTTCGTGGATGGGATGTGACAGAAAATTGCTCAGTATATTGCAGGACATCACTGACTTTTCTTCTGAGAGAGACAATAATATTAGCGAGTCGTACTATATAGCATTTTGCGATGGTATAAGGCAAAGAATTGACGCCTTGAGCTTGCACTTGCTCGATGGGTTGATTGAACGAGCCAATAGTGAAGAAACCGACGATTACTGGTCGTTTATGGACTCACAGATCGATTTACTCACGTCAAATGACATGACCGAAGAGTTTTGTTTCTTGGTGGCATGTGAAGTCAAACGATTGGCTGCACTCGTGTACTTTGAAGCGTGTCTTTTAAGCAAAACACCTGAAGACGTGGTTATCCAGAGATGGGTCAGGGTAATATTCAAAGTGTTGGAGATCTTGGTGCTCAAGCACGAGTATCAATGGTATTCTATCATCATCTGGCCCGTATATATAGCCAGTTGTGAGATTTCTTCATTGAGCTCTGACTGCGAAGAGTTGAGGTATCTTAGTGTAGCGTTGCTTGAGAAAATCGAGCAAGTATCGTTGGGGAATGTGAACAAAACCCGGTCCATTATCCTAGAGATATGGAAGCGTAGAGACTTGAAAGGAGCAGATGAAAACAGTTTTGGGATGGCCAAGAAAAGAGCCAACAAAGGGCTTTTGGGATATGACAACGATTGGGATATCTTTGTAGTTGATAAGAACTGTTGCCTTTCGATGGCATGATAGAATAAACGAATATGAGAATAGTAAATCAATAATCAATCAAAGAGACAAGAGATAATAGACAAGCGATTTACGGATAGGTAGAGTAGAACTATGTAGAGTCAGAATAGATAGAATAGATAGACTATTATTGCGAATAGTTGGCGGAAACTGATTTGCTAGCAGTCCAAAGACCGTAGCCAAATACAAATATTAGTTTATTTATTACTTGAATATTCCATTTCATTTGTCTACCGCGAATTTTATTTGCTCTTCCCCGGATTCGGAAAGAGTAATTAACATGATCAAGTACGAATGCATGGTGTTTAGGGCCATAAGCCAAGCAAAAAGTGGGTCTAGTGTGTTGAGAAGTGGGTCTAGTGTGCCTAGAGTATGGATCCGGTTCCAGAGTGTTGACCATTCTGCGCGGGGCCTCCATCCGTGGCCCACGTCGTCCAAACCTTCTCCGTACGAGATATTTGACATCGAGGATAATGGCATGTCTACGTTAGAATTGAACAAAAAACTCAAGGATACATATGTCAAGTATGTCAAGCTATATCATCCTGATACCAAGATCAGCATTTTGGACAAGGGCAAAGAAATCAATGCCAGTGTAAAACGAGCTCGGTTCGACCAAGTGCAGCAAGCATACGATATTCTCAAGGACCCCCGTAGACGAATGGCATATAAACGTTACCGTAACACCAAATGGGACGAAACCGAAACGTTTGGACCCGAGGTAAGACAAGCATATAGCCAGGCCAATTTCGAAGCATTTCGCAAAGCCCAGAGCCACCGTAAACCGTATGGGTTTGATAAGAACGAACAGTTTTGGCAGGCAGGGACCTGGGAAGACTACTATCGTCTAAGGTATAAGAGAGCGCCTCCCACCAAAGAAGAGATTGACAAAAACAAGATCAAGATCCTTGTGGGAGTGGTGGCGGTGGGATTATTGGCGTTTGGGCTTCAGTTCATGTTGGCTGTGGAGCGAATGCACGAGTATCAGCACCAGACCCGGATCATGAACATGAAGGCGTTGCAGGAAATGGCCCACGATGGGGGTAAATTGGAGAGAGTCGAACGGTTTTTGACCACGCGGAGGTCCACCATGGCAGTAAGAGAAGAAGATCCAGAGGTGGACGACCGCCAGTTGATACGCAATTATGCCATCAAGCAAGTTGAAAAGTGGGATGAATAATACAGACTCGCGCTGAAAACATAACTGTTACCACAAATCGAACCACCAAGATTTTTTGCTCGTCTGCGCAATCACTTATATACACCTGGTTATTCTAATATACATCACTGGCATCACGTTCGAATATAATAGACATCACCAATAATAGACACATCGTACTCATCAATATTATACTCGTGAATATAATAAAGAAAATAAATACATCAATAATATAATAAAGTATATATAATACTATATATCAAATGCTCTCTATTCAATACTCTCTATTCAATACAGATAGACTTATGTCTATTCACACCAGACTCCATGAGTTTGATTTCACCACCATTTGATTTCACCGCCATTTTTGATTTTCTCGCGGTATTGATGCTCACAAATAGTCTTCTTTTCGTTATAGCCGTGCTGACGTAATTTCCCCGGAGCACTGATTTTCATTTTGCTCTGCACTCAACCAACCATCCACTACTACTGCCCACCATGGACTTTATGAAACCAGAGACCGTGCTCGATCTTGCCAATATCAGACAAGCACTCATCAGAATGGAGGATACCATTGTGTTTGACTTGATCGAAAGATCGCAGTTCTTCCTGTCTCCGTCTGTGTACGAAGTGAACAAGTTCGAGATTGCCGATTTCAATGGGTCCTTTTTAGACTGGGCGCTCCTGCAAATCGAGACTATCCACTCACAGATCCGTCGTTACGAGGCTCCTGACGAAACTCCGTTTTTCCCCGAGTGCTTGCGTCCTCCTCTTCTTCCTCCCATCAACTATCCTCAGGTTCTTGCGCTGTATTCCAATGAAATTAACGTCAATAGCGAGATCAAGAAATTTTATGTAGAAAGTATTGTTCCGCAGATTAGCTGCGGCGACGGCGACCAGCAAGAAAATTTGGGCTCGGTATCGACGTGCGACATCGAAACATTGCAGGCCATATCGAGAAGAGTCCATTTCGGCAAGTTTGTGGCCGAAGCCAAGTATCAGAGCGATCGTGAGACATACAATAAGCTCATAAAAGCCAAAGATGTTGCCGGAATCGAGGCATCCATTACCAATGCGGCAGTGGAGAAAAAAATCTTGGAGAGGCTTATCGAAAAGGGAAAGACTTATGGAACGGACCCTTCGATGAAATACAGTCAGAACCCGCAAAGCAAGATCAAGCCAGATCTCATTGCTCAGTTGTATAAGGATTGGATCATTCCATTGACCAAAAAAGTCGAGGTGGACTATTTATTGCGTAGGCTCGAGCAAAATTAACATACATAGAAAATATAGTTGAGATGAAAATGTACGGGACCAAATGCGTTTTTTGACACAAATCATAACCTCTGGTGGGATGGCCCAACAGTACCATGATCTGTCGGTTTCACATGCCTCCCAACACGTGTAATATACTATAAACAATGTACGTGTTCGGGGCAACGCGGTCGCCACGCCCCCTATCCACTCTCTACTCCCCAGATAAGCCCTGTGGTCCACGTTGTCGCCCGTTACCTCTCTCATCTGGGTATGGCCGCAAAACGTGTTCGCGGGCGTGCGCGCACCGCCCGGCTGCAATATTAACCTCTGGCTGAAATGGGCTAGATACAGCACGACCACATGGTAGGTATCATGGTCGAAGTGACACGTCCTAAAGTATATAAAGACTTGGTCCAGGCGCATGGCCCGTTTTTTTGGATTCGATTTCCTTCGTTTGTTTTGTATTTCATCTACTGGTGTTTTGAACTTGTTTTTTTTGCACCCAATGTTGTTGGAAGTGATTCTTAATGCCGACAGGTACCAGTACCTCGGAGTCTTTGTGGCGGTGTTGGTATGTTCTTCAATTGCTTACTTTTTTGCCAACCTAGACCAAACCGTTCATTCATTGCTTGTGTTTGCCTGGGCGTGCTTTGTGAAGCCATTGATTCACAAAAAGTCTGGTGCCGGTTCCCAAACCAAAGCCAACCAGCAGCAGTCGCTCGAGCAGTTCTACAAGAGTCAGGCCCATATTTACGACAACACCCGTGAGTTCTTGTTAAAGGGAAGAAAAGAGTGTCTTCGTTTGGCCATCAGCCACTTGCAGAAATCCTCCGACTTGGTGTGGATTGATATCGGTGGAGGCACCGGCTCCAATATCGAGCACATGGACAAGATATTGTCTATTTCCAAGCGGTTCAAGGCAGTTTATCTTGTTGACTTGTCACCTTCGTTGTGTGAAGTAGCTCGTCAACGGTTTTCCAGCCATGGCTGGGACAATGTCCACGTTTTAGTGGCCGATGCATGCGACTTCCACATCGATTACAAGCATGCCGACTTGATCACCTTCTCTTACTCTCTCTCGATGATTCCTACCTTCAATGCAGCCATTGACAACGCGGTTTCCAAGTTGGACCCATCGGGAATCATTGCCTCGGTTGATTTTGGAATCCAAAGCTCGGATACTTCGATGGGCAGAGTCAATACCCTTGGTGGTTCTGTCAACAGAAACATTCCCTGGATCTTGAGAAACTTCTGGAGAATCTGGTTTGAAGCTGACAAGGTGTTCTTGGACTCGTCCAGAAGAAACTACCTCGAGTACAAGTTTGGTACCATCAAGTCGGTCAATGCCTACAACAAGAAATTGGGCAAGATTCCTTACTACATTTGGATCGGATGTGACAAGTCTCGTTCCAACGCCATCTTGCTCCGTCTCAATTGCTTAGCCACCGAATCGCCATACTTGGCCCCAGCCGTAGCCCCCTCCGAAGTCCAGGGCCCAATTTCAAAGGGCCATGAAGCTGCTCTTCTCAATTTGCAAAAGAACTTGCCATTTCCATCATTGTACTACCAAAAAGAACATTGGAGAGTCTATTACGATGAGATGAACTCGTACTTTGACCAGTTCAAAAACCAGTATATCTACGCTTTTACTTGGGAAGATCCTCGTGAAGACCACAAGATCTTAAACTTTACTGCTGAAGACACGGTTTTGGCCATTTCTTCTGCCGGTGACAACATTTTGTCGTATGCTACCTTGCCCAACCCACCTAAACGTATCCATGCCGTCGACTTGAACCCGTGCCAGGGCCATTTATTGGAATTGAAAATGGCGTGCTTCAAGTGCTTGGACCATAAGCAGATCTGGGATATGTTTGGAGAAGGTAAGATCGATAACTTCACCGATTTATTAATCGACAAGTTATCCCCCCACATGTCTTCCAACGCTTTCCAATACTGGATGGACAAAGGACCTCAGGCCTTTTCAGGCAGAGGATTCTACGATACCGGATCGACTCGGTGGGCTTTACGGTTGGCAAGATGGACATTTGCGGCCTTTGGCGTTACCAAAGAAGTGGAGAAGTTGTGTGAATGTGACACCATGGAGCAGCAAAGAAAGGTGTGGGACGAGAAGTTAAAGCCAGCTCTCTTCAACCCTATAGTAGCTACGTTGATGGTAGGAAACCCCATCTTTTTGTGGAAGGCATTGGGAGTTCCTGCCAACCAAGCTTCGATGATGGGAAATTCAGTATTGAAATACGTGGTTGATACTTTGAACCCATTGATCAGCCGGTCTTTGATTTCTAAAGATAACTACTTCTACTACTTGTGTTTAATGGGTAAGTACGCCTACAACAACTGCCCCGACTACTTGACTGTCAAAGGATTCAAACGGTTGACCAGTACGTCCAACGGCCAAACTCCTTTGGACAATATCAGAATGCATACCGACACTTTGAACGACGTTTTCGCCAGACTCAGCAAGAAGTCCATCACCATTGCCATTATTATGGACCACATGGATTGGTTTGATCCAAAGGGCAGCGATGCATTGAACGAAATCAAAGCTTTGAAGCAGAGCTTGAAAGTTGGAGGCAGGGTGTTGCTTCGTTCGGCTTCGACCCACCCATGGTACACCAAGACATTTGAGTCGTTGGGATTCAAGTGCGAGCCTGCTGCTATTAGAGAGAGTGGAGAGTCGATTGATAGAACTAACATGTATGCATCCACCTGGGTGTGCACAAAAGTAGCAGATGAGGAAGATGAAGATGCTGGTCGTCGGAGAATAAGTAGCCTTAAAATTTAGATATCTACAGTGAATAAAGACACGAAAAGAAGCTGAATAACAATGAACAAATAATTAGAAAATGTAACACAAGTTTAAGCTTTGTGAAGGGAGATAGATCGAATTAATCGAATCAGAAAAAAAAAAAAAAAACGGTACCAGTCAACTATTTGTGGTGCTTCCTTTGTCATTTAGATTACTGAAATTGTGAGCAATTTGTTACATCTAATATACCAAATTAGAGCAATTATTCTGGGATTTGCACCCAGTTGAGCAAGTTTTGCACCCAAAACGCGCCACGTGACCGTCCATTACTCAGCGCTCTCCGCATATATAAATGGTATGTCTCGCAATGAATAATAATTCAGCCCACAATGTTTGAAATCGTATTTGCCGTACCTCTTGAGTGTCAATCGTGTGTCGACTCGGTGGCCAAGGCCATTGAGCCTCTTGGAGTAAGATATACCATTGATCTTGCCAACAATTACGTGACCACCTACGGAAGCGTTCCTCCCAGTGAGGTGGTCAAAGCCATCCAAAGCACCGGAAAAGATGCTGTGATTAGAGGCACAGGCAAACCGGATAGTGCGGCCGTATGTATCCTTGAATCGTTTAGTACCAACAAGCAACCAGTCAAGGGATTGGCCAGAATAGTGGCGGTTTCCCCCACCGACTTGTATGTGGATTTGACTGTCAATGGGTTGCCTTTCGGTACGTACTACCCATCCATCAGAGCTCTGGGTAACTTGTCGCAAGGCGCATTGTCGACTGGCGACAAGTACTACGAGTTGGACCCAGTCAAAGTAGACAAGCCATCCAATTTATCCACCACAATCAGTGCTGTGGGTGCGTCTATAGTCGACTCGAAAGACTTGTGTTCGGGCCAATCGTTCCTCCATGCCAAATTGAGCATTAATGATTTGATCGGCCGCAGTGTGGTGTTGTCGCGCTTGAGAGACGAGGTGACTCCCGACTCACTTTGTGGAGTGATTGCGCGCTCGGCTGGTGCGTGGGAAAACAACAAACAGGTTTGCAGCTGCACAGGCAAGACTGTTTGGCAAGAACGCACCGATGCCATTGCCAGAGGAGCCTCTTTATGATAATGAAAACAACTTAACACTGACAAATAAACGCTACATAAGTAAACACTAAGTAAACACTAAACAAACACTAAACAAACACTAAACAAACACTAAATAAACACTAAAAAACACTCAGTCTGATGTAGATAGGGTTCAGATAGAGTGAATTAGAATGATAAGTTTATCTATGAGTTGTTGATTGTGCTTGTGATGTTTCGCGGCTAAAGCCTTCTCACAAGCTCTGCAAAATTCACATGGATTGCGGGGACTCCTGTGTACAGACACTCCGTAACGCGCATGCGCATCTAAATGCTGGGGAAATTTGCCTCTGTCAATTGCTGGAAATATATATAAGAAGCTCAGGATACCAATTGTCGTCGCGGGTGTAGTCAAGTATATCATGAGTCCTTCTAGCAGTTCTATCAAATCCGGCGCATCGGGCTCCAAGAAAGTCAATTACGATCCCGGTGCTTCGCGCCCCGCATCCTCCGCGGCCTCCAGCGAAGTCACCACCACATCTGTCAATAACTATGGTCCACTCAAGTTTTCCACCACCGACGATATTGTTGGCGGTGTCCAAAGACTCACGCAGGCTTTTCACGAAAAACAAAAGTCGCACTCAATTCAATACAGGTTGAACCAGTTGAGAAACCTTTACTTCGCGGTCAAAGACAACGCGGAATTAATCTGCGAGTCGTTGCAAAAAGATTTCTACAGATCGCCCTCGGAAACCAAAAACTATGAGTTGTCGATCGGGCTCAACGAATTGCTCCATACCATGGCTAGCTTGCACAAATGGGTCAAGCCTGACAAGGTCACCGATACAGGCATTGCCTTGGCCACCAACCCCGTTTACGTCGAAAAGATCCCCTTGGGCGTGGTTTTGATCATTTCTCCTTTCAACTACCCGTTCTTTCTTTCGTTCAGTGCTGTTGTCGGTGCCATTGCTGCCGGGAACGCTGTAGTTTTGAAACAGTCCGAGGCCACGCCTCACTTTTCGCAGGCCTTTACGGAGATATTGACCAAAGCACTCGACCCGGACTTGTTCCTTGCTGTCAACGGCGCTATTCCCGAAACAAACACCTTGTTGGACCAAAAATTCGATAAGATCATGTATACTGGGAGTGGAACTGTAGGTAAGATTATTGCCAAGAAGGCCGCCGAAACCTTGACGCCTGTACTTTTGGAATTGGGTGGGAAGTCGCCTGCTTTTGTCTTGGATGATGTAGCCAAAAGCGACCTTCCTGTCATTGCCAAGAGACTTGTATGGGGTAGGTTTATGAATGCCGGCCAAACTTGTGTGGCCGTAGACTACGTGGTAGTCCACCAGTCTGTTCATGACGAGTTGGTCAAGGAAATTTCCAGGGTAATCAACGAAGAGTTCTATCCTGGTCTTGACAAGAACGATCCTAATTACACCCATGTTATTCACGACAGAGCCTTTTCTGGCTTGACCGATATCATTGCAAAGACAAAGGGTAAAATCGTAGTAGGTGGGGAATCTGACAAGGCCACCAGATTCATTGCCCCCACTGTTGTAGACGGGGTTACATGGGACGACTCGACCATGGCCCAGGAGATTTTCGGCCCTATCTTGCCTATTATTACCTACAAGGACTTGGGAGAAACCTTGAAAGTGATCCAGCTGCGTTTTGATACACCCTTGGCTCAGTACATTTTCACCAGTAAGTCGACTTCCAGAGGCAGAAACCCTCAATTGGACCAGATCTTGAGGAGCATCAGATCCGGGGCCACCATCATCAATGATGTCAACATGCACGTTGGTTTGGCCAACGCTCCATTTGGAGGTATTGGCCAGTCGGGTACTGGCGCTTACCACGGAGAATACTCGTTCAGAGCGTTTTCCCACGAAAGAACCACCATTGAGCAGAAATTGTGGAACGACTTTACCTTCAAATCTCGGTATCCTCCTCACAATTCCAAGAAGGACAAGTTGGTTGAACAGGCGCTGATTCCTCACAATGGAAAAGTTTGGTTTGGTAGAACTGGAAATGTCAAGATCAATGGTCCAAGCACTTTATTCTCTTTATGGACTGGTTTAGCTGGAGTCTCGGCTCTTGTATACTATCTTGCTAGTGGTTAACTAGTGTGAATGTTAGAAGATATTAATATAAATCTATGAGAAATTAATCAAAAAGTATTTTTATCTACCCAAGATTACAATGAATTTAACCGTCGGAAGTCTTGTATCCCTTGCGAGCAACTAGTGAGGCTATTCGTTAACGTTCCTAATTTTGATAATTTTTCGCAGTCATATCAAAATTTCATTGAATCTTGAAGAGTTCTTACACGATATTTGTTTAATTATTATTGATAGATGTAAGTAATGCCATTGTAGGCGTAGCTAAATGCAATTATTCAGAAATAAACGTAACTTCATTGAAACCTAAACCAGATTGCGATTTGCCGTCGATGGTGATATCGAAGTTGTTACAGTATTGGTAAATAAACGGCTTGGTTCCTGCGACCCCACTGACAATATTCTTGACAAACTGGGGGATTTCGGCCATCACATCGACTCTTTCAATAAGAGTGGACAAAGGACCCGAAACGGTAGCGATGATTTCGTCGGTGGGCTTTGATTCTTCCTCCTTCTTGTCCTTAGTAAACTGGAACTCAATGGATTTGGGAACAGGCCAGCCCACTTCGTCAACTACAGCATCTTTGTGGACAACCACGTTGTTAATAGAGGTGAACAAGATCTTGTCGTTGGAGGTGACTATCCCGATATTAACCTTGGTGTTGGCGTACGATTTAGGGGTAGTGAACTCCATTTGCACCGCCGAGTAGTCTTTGGACTGGAAATTGAGAAAGTTCCATGACTTGGCCGCGTGGTGCGGTTTCATGCCCTGCAATGCCATGACAAACATGGTGTAACCGTTGATTTCAAAGGTCTTGGAAGGCGTTTTGATGGTACCTACAGAAGAGCATCTTGGCCAGAACAAGTGTCTCATCGAACCCCAAGGCTCGTTTACATCTTCTCCATAGTACGTGGTGCCGTCTTTACCGAAAATAACCCCCGGAACAAGCTTTTTGACCGTCAATTCAACTACAGATTGGTCGGTGACGCTCGATTTCAACACATACTGGGTGTTTTCTTGATCGATTTCAAAAGAGAGGTTGTCGGCATAGAAATTCGAACCGTCGATTCGGAAGTTCTCCAACTTGGTCGACGTCCAGATGTTCTCTGGGTGGTCGTCGGTGTTGGCGTGGAATAACCTGAGGGTGAATTGCGCGGTCGTGTGCACACCCATGACATTGGAATGGATGATTTGTGCGAACCCAACTAAATCGGACGACAAATCGGTAAAGTAAAACGTTTGGGTTTCGACGTTGGTGAAGCCTGGTTGTTGCCAGTTGAAGTCTTTGACGGTGGTGTCTCTAGAGATAGGAGCATCGCCAGCAAGGATTTTGTCGGTGATTGGCTGGATGGCTTGTCTGCCGTATTCGGGTTCAGCAGTTCCTGCTACGGCCGAAAGTCCTGATTGTACCCACTTCAACATGTTTGGTGTAAAGAATAGCAGGTGGTGTTTGGTTCGTTGATAAAAGGGGATTGAGGTGATGTGCAGGTGGGAATGTGTGCAGGACGGTCAGGTGGAACGCGAGCAAGTGATGAGGGTGTGCAAGCCCTAAAAAACGTATATACACTAAAAGGGATGGCACGTGAGCCACGCGAACGGCTAGCCTCGTAGTGATGTGCGCTCCACGTTACAATAGCTATTGTGCGCTATACTCAGATTTTCTTGTATAGTTTACATGGCTAGTACATGGCTAGTTACATGGCTAGTCTTGTGAGTAGTCTCGTAAGTAGTGTATCGGGTTAGTTTGTGGTGTGATTTGTGGTGTGATTTTAGATATGGTATGTTGAGATAATTTACAATACTCCTGGTTTGTGTAGTGCATGAAATTTAGACTAATAGTACCTACTTTTAGTGTACTGATCAAGACTAATCCTACTTTTAGTGTACTGATCAAGACTAATCCTACACTTTTTCCGTGTTGGGATTAGATGACTTGATATTTTATCGCGGGTCTCGCAAAGTGCGAAAAGTGTTGGATCCTCAATCGGGACTCCGCTAAATTCGCACGCACACAATTTGTGTTTCATACTTAGTATTCAAATCATGCCACTCTGACTCTTTTCAACTTAGTCCTTGGTCTCTTGCATTACGTTTTTAGTTTCTTCTGCCTTTTGATCAGCCTCTTGATCAGCCTTTTAATCAGCCTTTTGATCAGCCTTTCTAATCCTTTTAATCAGCCTTGCGCATTTTTCCGAATACCACCCCATTTATCTATCTCCGCACACAGAGAAGTACATTTTGTGTCCAGTCCATTTCCATGGGCAGAGTGGCTATTAACAAACTACATTTAAAGTATTATGTACAATCCACATAGAACCATGTAGTCCATCCTCGGAAAACCACAAACCCTTTTAGTTGGTTGAAACGAAACCTGTTGTGGCAGCCCAGGGCCCTGAGAACCAAAAGCCACCACCCTCGCAAAATCTCTAACGGGAGGAGTTACCGCTTTCCCAAAAGGGTAATAACAAACAGGCGTTTGCACCCGACTAACTTCGCAGGAGACCACACTACACAGAACACTGGCTACAATAGAGTACATAGAACATGGCCAGAGTGATCAGACCAGAGTGATCAGAACAGAAAGTAGAAAAATTAGTAAGTACTAAGTACTAAGTAGAACATCCCAATAAATCATACCTCTATATCGCGCTCCCAAACCGTCGCGGCGTGCTCGCACTTATCTAAAAGAAATTTCCACACAGTTGCTGGTGCCGCATTCTGTGTGTTATGCCGGTATTTCCAGTACGATAAGTATCAAAGTAGTCACTCTAGCCCACATGGAGGCATGAAATGTGCGTGGATCTGTAGGTTGCTGGCACGTACGTTTGCCTCGTCGTGTCGCTGTATCTTCCCAAGTCACTCACTCCTCTTGTAACCCGAGTTTCCTCGGAGCTTTTACCTGCGCAGTCGCTTTATTTCAACCGGTCCCTTCACTCCCACTACAAATCACATTTACGCATGCCACAAAAACTCTCCTCGCCATATAGTTAAAATTAGTCATTTGTAACATTCTTTTCATACCCATCAAGTACTTGTGAATAGGTTTGCTGGTCAACAAGCAGATTCAACAATTGTGATGTCTAAGTTGACAATCTCCGAGTTGGAGCCGCCGCTAAGAGGCCCCGCCCACCACCACGGCTCAACCCACGGCCACCCAGGTTCTGGAAACTTGGGCGGCTCCCTGGGAAATATGGGCATTTCTGGGGCTGGCAACGCCAAGCTACCCGTGGCCATCTCCATCAAAATCACCCCGGCTCTTTTGGACCATTTAAGGGCCAGTTTTGATGCCAAATCCCCACCCAAGTTGGTGGTCAAAAACGGGATCTACTCCATCAAAATCAACGACAACTTGATCTTTCCGTGCCACAGCCTTCCTGAACACCTCAATGTCGATGTGTACTCGTTGAAAGACAAAAAGTACAACGGCAGGGTCCAAAACAAGCTCACGGTGATCACCGACGAGAAAAAGATCAAGGAATACAACAAATCTCTTGAACTCAAGGATGTCAAGGAAAAGGCCCCGTACAAAAGCCCTTCCAAATCCCCTCAAAAAGCATTTTCCGCCAAAATCTCGTCATCGTCATCATCAAAACCTCCATCATTTTCATCGTCTTCTCGCGCCGCAGCATACCGGATCCGTCCCGGCGACTCACCCGCCCAGATCTCGTTCAAACTTCTCCATTTGCTTGCGTTGGGGCCCATAACTGAGCCTCACTTGGTCCTGGCGTTGGCGGCCGAAAACTCGCCCAAAGTCGTGGCCTTATTGCATGAATACGGCCAGGTCTACGATCGCCAAAACACCTTCATTCAGGACGACCGGTTCCCTGTGGTCGAGCGCAAAAGACGACGTCGAATTCGCAGAAGTACAAAGGGTCACACGCCAGAAACAGACGTCTCTGACGAAAACGACAACGACATTGATGGCATGATAATTGATAGTGAGTATGGTGACGATGACGAGGATATCATCAATTTTAGTACCCCGCACTACATTCTAAAGGACAAGTACTATAAGGAGCTCAAGCCGTGGGATTGGCCCAATTATACCTCGTTTGAACGGCATCTTGTAATCCAGAATATTCACCATGCTTTGACCCGAATCGGGTACTCCGAAACGCATCCGTTGAGAAGAAAAATCTGCGATCAACCCGACGCTAACTCTTTGAGTAGTGATGATGAGAAGAAACTGACTCTAGGAGGAGGTTTTTTAATAACCAGCTCCAAAAATTCGGTCAATCCTCCTTTCCGTAAATCCCACACGGACTCTCCCAAAATATCCCATAGACCAGACAATTCTCGTCGCGCGGACCCCGTCACCACCGCCAATTCTCCGGCCATAGACTCGTACACCTCCACCGGTTCCTTTGGCAAAAACCTTTTTGCATCGAAGAAATCCGCCGACAAACGGAAATTCTCGTCGTCATCGTCTTCATATTCTTCCGACGAAGAAAAAAACCATAAAAAACTAAAGGTCGATTCGTATACTTCTCCGCCCTCTTCTGACGAGGTTTTCGAAGGTGATTCCTCTATAAATTCCCGTACAAGACCTGGCACCGAAACTTCGGTTCCAACACCCCCAGACATCAAGTCGGCTTCAAAAAGATTGGAATACTACAATAGTTTGGCCATCAAGTTCAAGTTCAAGTACAAGGAGTACGAGACGCTTTACCACAAACTCAAGAACCCCAGCTCCATTGCCAACAAAAGCGAAAACAAGCGCTCGTTGTTGAAGTTGTTTGAGCTCCACAATACCTTGTCGCAGTGGAAGCGCACACTCTGGGACTTTGATAACGAAATCAAGTCCAAGTCCAAGATCATGAACTTGTCCAAGCACAAGAAGAGTAATGGCACGCCTGCCGTGGCGCCTGCTCCGTCGAAATCCGGCTTGTCTCAGAGCCTGAGCCCTGCAGTGGCCTCCTCTAGACCTGCCAGTCGACTTGGGGTATCGCCAGCAATGCGGCCTTCCAAACCAAAGATGTCTCTAGACTATTAGAAAAAAGAACGACTATTAACCAAACCGTAATGGGACTTTAACAAAATTCTATATGGTTATTAATTATATATAGAATTCAGTACAATCACTACATATTATTGTTTGATAGAACTCTCTAGTTATTCTGATGTTTCAAAAGATTCTAGTTAATTGTTCTTGTTAGGTTTTATACTCTATTTAAAGCTAAAAAAAATCTAGCTACAAGAGAAATGTAGACATATTTATATTCGCTGTGGAACCGTGAAAGAACAAGGAATGTAAAAGGTTCCATATAAATTATTTATTGATATCAATGACTCTGTTATCTACCCATTTGGTAATAAAAGGTCATTGACTTCAATAAGTTCTATTGCTGCAAAAGCTCATTGGTTGCAAAAAATCGCTCAAGTTTGTAAAAGCTCATTGATTGCAACTAACAGATAAGGATAGTGTTGATGGCTTTTTAGAATAGGGCCTCAAGCATTCGCAGCACCTCTGGTACCTTGCCTAGCTCTATAATTGTAGGTTTTTTGCACCCATTTTATTAGCAATAAAATATCAAAATTATTCCGAGTTATTAGGCCAATTTTAAAGGTTTCATTCTATTTATGCATATGCATTAGCATTATGTGTTAGTCCTGCGAGTCATTTAGTTTTGGCTTCATTGTCTATTGTGACTATCTCTTTCTATAGATGAAAAGTAATTTTCTTTGAAAAGGCTATAATGATATAAAAAACTTATAAAACTAAATTTTCTTGGGCATTAACAGATATCAACGAGTCTCTATGAATGATTCTACCTGCTGGGCTCTTACCATTCCGTATCACATAACCTTGAAAGTTTGCCCATTCTGTTTGTAAACATCCAAACACGTTTCAGAAAACATCCAAACACTTTTTTCCGCGAAACATCCAAACACCGGTTTGGAAACTTGGTAGCGCCCTCGTATAAGCCCTTTTATGTCAATCGGTATTATCATTACTATCCAGTTTGCTATTCTTCCCGTGAGACGTACGTCAAGCCAAACGAGCTTGTCTAATTTTTACCAAATAAGCACTGCTATATTCGTATCGCAAATAATTATTGATAGATTTGTATTAAGTATATATATGGTCAGTGTTGGAGGTTATTTCCAAAAGGAAAGGTGGCAATGAAACTTCTTAGACACTTATGTCGTGGTTGAAACTTTTGTCAAATGTATGAACAGTATCATATTGCTTGATGTGTGAATAAAATATTCGCAGTTACATTTGATACACCTTTTGACATTGATCTTGCCCAATTAGGAAATGCGGTTGCAACACAGAGATGAAGTATTGAATAAATAGACAACGCTATTTAAATAGCAGAACCTTTCCATTTTCAAGTACTCTTCCATCACTATTAAACAACTAATTACAATGGCCGCTCAAAACACTTCTACTTCTGCTAACAAGTCCCAATCCGTTAACAAGGACAACTGGGGTGCCAAGGTGAAACACGGAATGATTCCTGCCTTATGCACCATTGTTTAAGCGATAGGCTTTCGAGTGCTCAAAACTGAGGTCTGAATATACTACTTGGCTTTAGCTGACCCTTTTCGTATTATATACAATCAAGTATTTGGTATAATCTATGTTTTTCAACCACCATCTAGACTATGTAGCGAACCCATGATGAGAATATCTACCGACTAATTGCATATACTTCCAGTTCAATTGCGTAGAATAACAGAAAGTATAGCTACAATAATTTTGTATGGGTAGCTTCAGCTATTATATCATTTCAAATCTACAGTTGTTCACTAGTCAACTGATGATCAAGCCTTATCCTAGTCACTAATATGACGGATCTAATTATTTACTACGTTGTACGTTTTTTGTAATTTATAAATACTTTTAGTAATTCAATTTTATTCAGTACGTTATCTTGGTTTTTACAATTCCTTATTACGGACAATGCTATTTATTCGGTATTCTAGTAGTTGAAGATACTTTTATAATACAAACACCTGGACTTGAGCAAGTCCCAGTCTTTTTCAGTAACCCACATCTCATTCACCACCTTGAGTCTTCCGTAGACACTGCCACCCTTCCAAGTCAACATTTCCGGGTCGAATTCTCGAGGAGGAGGCAAGATGTTTACTGGCAAAGAGGTGCCTTGTTCACACAAAGAGTCTACATAGTCGAGATCCAAGTTGACCTGGGCCTGGGCATCGATTTCGGCCATTTCTTTCTTGGACAACTCGATATCGTCCAAGGGCTTGTCGTCATTGTCACGCTTGGCCATTTTGAACTCTTTGATCAATTCCTTCTTGGACTCTTCTACCTTTTTGATTTCTGCCAAAACGTACGCTACAATTTGGTCCAACACACTGTTGGATAAGAGTTTGGGTCTCCATATGTTGATACGGTCCGAAAGAATCAAATCGTACCCCGGAATCTTGGCTAGCCCTCCGCCTACAATAAGAATGTTGTCGTACAACTTCTTGATCTTGCTGATATCGGTGGTCAAACCAGCATTGGTGATGGACTCGATGATGGCTTTTTCGAGCGGCACGTTGTGGATATCTTTTTCAAGAGCTTCGGACCTTTGTTTCGAGACCGGGCCGGGCTTGTAGAGCTTGTTTTCGGCTAGCTTTATGAGCAAATCCTCTTCGGTCTGGTCGGAATACGCTTTGGTGGTTTTTAAGTCATCCTGAGACTTGGACTTGGGATTATTGCCTTTTCCGCTGTAGTGATCGGTAGAGGGATTAAATAGCCTTTTAACGTGGGTGTTGTTGGGGTTAGTAGACGAAGCTAGAGAAGGAACAGACAGAGGCGTACGGCCTGCCTGGAACAAGTCAGGGTAAAATAAACCTAGTGGAGCAAGCATTACTTCGTCAAACACCTTGAACTCGTACTTCTCTGTGGTTTCAAACGGTTTACGCTTATAGAAGTTGTAGAGCTGTACGGCAATGTCTGCGTCCTGGAACGTAGCGAAGTTATGCTTAAGAGACTGGGCCAATTCCCAATCGTCGTTGCGGCTTTCCAAGTCGATATCTCTATAGGGAAACGAGCTCTCCAAGAGAAGCTTGATGAAAGTCTCGGTGACTTGGTCCCCACCATAATTGATCAGAACTCTTGAATCTGTCAAGACCAAGCCTTCGTCGACGCAACTAACGGTGGTGGTTTGGGCTCCCACGTCCACTACACAAGCACAGGTGGCGCCAGCCCCAAAAGTCGCAGCCACAGACTCCTGGATTATTCCTACACGGCCAAACCCCACAAACTGAAATAAAGTGTCTACCCAAGTCTCGACATAGAGCTTATCATACAAGTCAGGAATCACCAACATTGCCTTTAAACTCTTGAGATTCTTGATATCTTGCTGGGCCAACACCTCCAACACAATGTTGGCGATATCACCAAGAATCTCTTGCGGCAGCGAATAGTCTTTGGAGTGCTCGTTGAAGTTGCTGTTGATGATAGGATACCTGAGCTTCCAGCCATCGAACTTTGTGGGGTGAAGCGGGAGTTTGAGGGCCTCTTCGCCTACAAAGAACTTCTTGGATTTGTACTCGGCGCTCTCGATATCCATCCATTCTTTCTTATACGGATCGTTGTGGTCGGCAATGCGCTCGGGCTCCTGCTTTTTGTTGTAATTTGCAGCCGCCTCGCGCGAATTGGGCAAGATTCTACGCTTATAGTACCTCATTCTGGCCTTGAAGTCTTTGGTTACCGCGGCCTTGTGTTCTTCAAAATCATCGTCAAAGTACACATCGCCGTCTTCATTGACATTACGGAGAGGGGTGGGCTTCTTTTGAGGGTCCGAAGGCGCGTCGTGGCTGGTTTTAGGTACCGCTATCACGGTAGGAATGGTCTGGGGCACCGCGTCGGTGGCTCTGCCGATCCTGGTATACGCCGACCCAGGGTGGATCACGATGGTGTCGTGACCGATCTTGGCCTTTTCTTCGCGCACTTCCTCAGTTTCGTTTTCGTCGTCATCCTCTTCGTCTTCGTCGTCCGCGTCTGCCTGCGCGGCCGCCAAGCTCGCGGCGTCACTTTTTTTTTTCTTGCTCATTTCCGCCTCGATGTCGTTCAAATTGAAATTGTCAAAATTGGAATTGCCATTGACATCGTTGGTGGCCGCGCCGTTCGCATTATTTTGGTTGTTTTGATTGTTTTTCAATTTTTGCTGTAAAAACTTTTCTGTGCGCCAGTTGCGGATAAACGACACTTGTTCGTCTTTTCTCAAGTATTCGGTGAAATAGTTTTTTTGGTTGATAAGAGGAATTGATTTGACGCTCGTAAGCCCAAATCCGTTCTGCTCTTCAAACCTTCCAATGCCTGTTTTCTTTAAGTTCTGCGCTATAGTGGCGGCGGCCTTTATTCTTCCTTCTTTACGACGCTGTAATACCTCTGCACTGGGTTTTTTGACCGCTGCCTTCTTTTGTCTTTTTGTATCGCTTTCTTCTGGTTTGGCACTTGGTGCTGGGGTCTCTGTATCAGACGCTGGAGGCAGCGTGGCGAGTTTGGGTTCGGATGGTGTCGACTCGGGGGCGGGTGAAGACATGGAGGAAGTTAACAAACACTATAAGTTTGAGTTAAGAAAGGTCAATGGGTAAGTGGTGGTGGATAGTCAAGTTGAAGGTGAGATTGAGTGAAATTTTCGGGTGAATATATTGCGCGGTGAGCTAGCGAGAGCTAGGGAGAGCCAGCGGGAGCTAGCGAAAAATAACGATGGTAGCGAGGATGTTTGAGAGTTGGGAGAGCCAGCGGAAAATAACGATGGTAGCAAGGATGTTTGAGAGATGGAAAAGGGGGAAAAGAGGAAGAGTAAGGTGAATAGTGGTGTATATAGAGTTATATACTTTTGGAAGTTTTAGTTTGTTTATCATGAGACCCGTGTAATAACGGTTCTCTTGCAACTCCTCCCTGTTGCAGTCTACAGCCACGTTCGCCCACTATTTTTTCGATTACTCGCGGTAAGTCTCACCATAATACAGCCTCGAATTATGGGTATCATTAAAAACTATAATCAGATTATCATCGTTATGAACGAAATAACCGATTTGATGGCTTTGGTGACTTTATAGCCTACAACTAAGCTGGTAATTCATATCCATTTTGTAGTCCCCCAGATTTCCTGTACTATTTGTGAGTCTCCTATTTCTGAGCCCACTTTTCCTCACTAATTCTGAGCCTCCTTTTCTCTATTTTTCTCGCTATTCTCGCTATTTCTGAGCCCACTTCTGTGAGACGCACGAACGTGTCTATTTCTCTGTCCATTTCATCGTTCTGTCAATTTCATTGCTCTATACTTCTAGTTCCAATTCTTTCACTCTATGATGGAAAAACTAGGCTTCCATAGGGTATCCAACACCCCAAGCAACCCCGGCCAACCCACTATCTCGCACAGCCGGCCAATCCCGCCCCCGGCGCAAAACCACCCCGAAACGCCAAAGTTCAAAAAACCGTTTGAAGCGGCCAACTGTCCTTCCAATAAAGTAGCCCTTTCCAACTGTATTGGAGTCAATCCCCGTGACTTTGACGAGTTTCCTAACAGAGCGCCGGTGGCGCTCGACGGTCACTATGTATACTGTATAGAAAAAGACGACGCGGTCGCGCCAGGCACCATTGGATTGGCAATGAACGTCAGACAGTGGGGCAAATGGAGTTTGGGCCAGCTGATTTTGGTCGAGTCGTACAATATCTTCCTGGGTAGACAACTGCAGCAGCAGCAATACCTTGGAAGTTTGGAGATCCTTGTGGATTTCTACTCGCGATCCAAGGCCAACTCCACCCCTATTGCGCACGAAGAGTTGGTAGAAACCTTTTTACGTAACTATACTAACCAGATTTTACAGCCCACGCAAAGAATCGTGATGGAATTCAAGGGGATGATTTTTTCGTTGTTGATCAATATGGTGCAGGTGATCGATATTAACAGTCGCGAAAAATTGCCTTCTATAAAGGAACTGAGCGACTTGTCGGTCAAAGGGATTGTCATCAAGCAAACGGACGTTCTCTTTTTTCCAAACGACAACTCTCCGCTAAACTTGGTCAAGCCTTCGTCCCTTAAGGGCAAGAGACTAGGAGGCGCTAGTGGCCGGCCCCACGCCCGTAAGCAGATCATCAACCCCGACTTCAAGCTTGAAGACTTGGGGATCGGTGGTTTGGATGCTGAGTTCCAGGATATTTTTAGAAGAGCGTTCAACAGTAGAATCTTGCCCCCTGAGATCGCCGAAAAATTGGACTATAAGCACTGCAAGGGGCTTTTACTTTTTGGGCCTCCAGGGACCGGAAAAACCCTTATCGCGCGTAAATTGAGTAAGATGTTGAACGGGAAAGAACCCAAGATCGTCAACGGGCCCGAAATGTTGAGTAAGTTTGTGGGTGCGTCCGAAGAAAATATCCGTAATTTGTTCAAAGAAGCCGAGCAAGAGTATAAGCAGAAGGGAGACGATTCCGACTTGCACGTCATTATCTTTGACGAATTGGACTCTGTGTTCAAGCAAAGAGGTTCTGCCAAATCGGACGGAACAGGTGTAGGGGACAACGTCGTAAACCAGTTGTTGTCCAAGATGGACGGTGTAGACCAGTTGAACAATATCTTGATTATTGGTATGACCAATAGACTTGATTTGATTGACAGTGCGTTGTTGAGACCGGGAAGATTCGAGATCCAGATCGAAATCGCGTTGCCCGACGAGAAGGGCAGGAAGGACATCTTGCTTATTCACACCCAAAAACTTCGCGAAAACAAGTTGTTGACCGACGACGTCAACTTTGATGAGTTGGCGGCCTTGACCAAGAACTTCACCGGGGCCGAGTTGGAAGGGTTGTGTAATTCTGCAAAGTCCTTTGCTATTAGTAGACACACCAAGTCGGGGTCCGTAGCACAAATCGATGCTGCCAGCATTGATAAAATGAAGATTACTCGGAACGATTTCTTGTTGGCGTTTGGCGAAGTCAAGCCGGCTTTTGGTACCGACGAAGAGGACTTGAACCTGGCTGTTCCTCACGGCATTATTCAGTTCAATCACGGTATCAAAAACATCTTTGAAAGAGGCCAGTCGTTTATTGAGGAAATCCGTAGTAGTGAAACCGAAACTCTTATCAGTATCTTGCTCCATGGCTCCAGTGGTGTTGGAAAAACCGCAATTGCAGCCACCTTGGCCATGGGCTCCGACTTTCCTTTCATCAAAATGTTGTCTGCTGAAAGTATGGTCGGGATGAGCGAGCCAGCAAAGATCCAGTATATTGATAACGTCTTCAGAGATGTCTACAAATCGCCATTGAACGTATTGGTGATTGACAAGATCGAAACGTTGATCAACTATGTTCCGATCGGGCCTCGTTTTTCCAACGAGTTGTTGCAACTCTTGATGGTTTACTTGACCAAAAAACCTCCCAAGGGAAGAAGGCTTTTGATCATTGGTACTACATCGCAATACTCGGTCTTGAAACACATGAACTTAATCGACTGTTTTACCAATACTATTGCTATTCCTTCTATCAAATCAGTAGAGGAAATTAGCAAGGTCTTTGACAAGATCGGCTACATGAACCAGGACCCCGAAAAGAATGCCATTTTGTCCCAGTTGTCTGGGTTTGACATCAATATCGGTATCAAGAGATTGCTCCAGGTGTTGATGAACAGTAAGTACTTAAAGAGTGACGTTAATGGAGTAGTGGAGAACATCATTGAGGCCCATAATATCTAGAGAAAGCGTATATTATATGAGTTAAAATAAAAGAGAAAGTGGAATAAAAAAGTGGAATAAAAAAGTAGAATAAAAAGTAGAATAAAAAGTAGAATAAAAAAGTAGGATAAAAAAGTAGAATAAAAAAGTAGGATAAAAAAGTAGAATTAAAAGTAGAATTCAAAGTAGAATTCAAAGTAGAATTAAAAGTAGAATAAAAAAGTAGGATAAGTAAAATAAAGGAATAGAATAAAATAAAGTAGAATAGTGTTGATGGGTACAATAAGTTTGACAAGTGGAGTATGCTTTTGGTGATATGTAGAACAAGTGATGCTCTTAATATTATTAGTGAGAAATAGAAGTGCTCCTGACTCTTATACAACAATGGTTTAAATTTAGGCAGCACTGATTAAGGAGCTTCACTGCATCTCTACTTTATTATTTACTATTATTCTTGGACTTTTTTTTAATTATATGTTCATCTTGATCTATTTATTACAGCCCCTCCTCCAGCCCCTCCTCTTCGCATATCTTCACATTTACCATCATGAAAAATTTATGGCTCCCTATTGCATAAGGAGAAAATTCTTCATTATTTACAAATGACAAAGTGTTTTTACCTATACAACTAGTCTAGGAGTATAGACCTTACTTCTATCGACTATCAACAGACTCTTTGCCGTTGCTTATTCTTTCTGTAGTCTCTCACATCTATTTGATTTTTTCTTAATTGATTTAATCGGTATTGCCGGAAATGGAAAGGAGACCAAGTGTGTGCCAAGCTCGCTTATAATATTTTCTCAGGGTTAAAAATAATTGACGCCCAGGGTCCACCAGCTGGGGATGTGGCTAGTTGGAAGAGTGGCGCTCAAATGTGGATGGTTGCTGGGACCAACAAAGTGCAGCCCAAGTTCGTAAGCCTAATCGTACATCACGTACACGTGTTCAGTGTGTGCCAATGATGAAATCACCACTCTCATTGATCATGGTTAGAAGTTCTTTGGAAGGTTTCAGTGTGCACTTGAAAACACAGCAAGGATAACCCCCTCCCCTTCACTTTAATAGGGCGGGGTTTGAAATGTGATACGCGTTTTTGGTCCATGATAACCTCACTCCTCAAAGTCATCATAACCCGCACATAGATTAGGTGATAATACATGAAAATAACCTGTAGAGGGAGGGGGGGTGATAAATGAGACGCATTTAATATATGCGTATCATTAATGTTGAGGCATAGATATTACATTTGCATCCCGCCCTCGAAAGCTTTCCAGTAGCTCATAAAATCTATATATCTTGTAATATAATTCTAATGTACTTAAATGAGGTGGGGCGGTTATCTTAGGAAATAGAGTCTCTTATCTTAAGATGAGTCAATATAGATTCGACTCACGACTCTATCTGTGTTCTATCTCATTCATGCTGGACCAGATCAGGAGTCGTGTTTGTGTTTGTGGCCCTGCAATATCATCGATTGTTTAGTTCATGCAGAGGCTGCAAAATCCGCACGCGACCTTCGCTAATCGGAAAATAAGAGTTCTCCAAATTATTTTTGCACCCTATTTTCACCCACCCTCGACCACCCTGGACCACGCTATTATTTTTGCACCCCGACTCACCCACCCTGGACCAACCTGCTATTATTTGTTCATGCATGAATATGCGTTGGCTGCAAATTACACACACGACCTGGTCCTTCTGAATTATGCTGGGCTCCTCAACTTTTTTTGCACCCTGTATTCCCCCTCTCTAGTCCAACCTGCTATCCCTACTGCAGTTCAAACTGCTGTTCCTTTCCAAACACCTCCTTAAGCCCCTTACACTTCCTCCTTGGCTTCTCCGCTTCTCCCAACTATAAAGCAAACGCGTTTTCCCCTACTTTTACCATTTTTTTGCCTCTTTATAAGTGTTCTTTTCTTAATGAGTGGTTTTAATTGCAATTCTCTTTATCTGTCCAATACATCAAATACTAATCACTACTTGAATAGCTTGAATAGTGAATGGGACTTTGATGATTTGATGCTTGATATAGACTCGAACAGCGAGGTTTCTGACGTGACTACGGACGATTCTGATATATCGTCGCCCACTAACAGTACGTGTGCTTCTAGTCCAGAAAGCTGTTCTGTTTTAAAGGGTATTGAGCTCGGTGCAGACGCTTTTAGCGTGGATCCGTCTTTGATCAGCAAGCAAGACATATTCAAAGACGAAGATGCCTTGACGACCTTTCCATCGTTGGCTTATAGTCTTGAATGCCCGCTGTCACCTACTAGGACATTATGTTCCGAAATCGACACTGTGTCTATTCCTTCTTCTTGTTATAGCTCTGCTGGCGGAAGCTCCACTACGTTGAAGGAGAATTTGGATCTTCTACGAGACCTTCCTCTAAGCACTGGCAGTTTTCAAGTCAGTGAGACAGAAGAGGATGAACAGGTCGATCCTCAAGAAATTACCCAATTGAATAGACACAAGACTAAGCAATACTTTGGCCAGAAGCCCGATGAACAGCTGAATAATCCACTGGTTTATGCCAATAAGATAAATAATGAGAACACAGTTACACTTGATAAGATTTCTGAGATGGATAAACCAGATAAGATCGGTCATAAGAGAACTGGTGTGTTGATATCTGCTACTCCACGGAAGAGAAAGTACGTCAAAGCATCAAGTTCTGCCAAAAGACAAGATGTTAGTCATTCTGATATTCTTAGCCCATCTTCATTTACTGACACTGGACAATGTCAGTTGTTAAAAGAGACCAAGTTTGTGCCTTTGCCAGTATTGCAGCAAGATTCAAACTATTCTCTTAAAAGTGAAACCAACGATACAGACATTCGTTGCAACGTTCAAAAACCCATAAATACTCTTCGGGGCTCGGTCAGATTTGGTACAAGCAGAATATTGCAAAAATTCAACGATGACCTGAAAAATGACCGCTACTACTCTCGGCTCAATATCTACGAGCTTTCCAAAATCCTTGGTTTGAGCCTGTACCATATCGAACTTACCAAGCTTGTAGAGTTCAATATCTTGGAAATCTTCAAGGGTGTGTGTCCCTTCAAACTAGGCTACCAAACCTGGATCAGAGACACCTCTAAAAGTACTAGAATCAAGTTGATTGACGAGCTATATACGTATACAAAACTATTTTATCCCGAGTTCACCAAGTTCCAGCTCGAGGTGATAATCCGGCGAGGAACTTATAGTCTAATGCAAACCAGACTCAGGCGGGAGAGAAGACTAACCAGTTAGAGCTACTTGTCCGCCGGAGAATGCATGATTTGAGTGACGAATTTACCTGAATACCGGGTGATACATGCCACCGTCAAGACCTCGTTCCGAATGGACGTGGTCATCAAATGGTTCAAAATGACATGGTTTGGGACCGACAAATGGTACGCCTCTTTATTGCTAGCATAGTACGACGAGTCTGCCCTTCTCAACGGTGGTCTTTTGAACTGCGTGGTGCTTGTAGAAGAAACGGAGCCCGAATCAAAGCCCGCAGGTGGAGGCGGTCTCAAATCAGACGCGGGGTGGTGGTATGACGTAGGAACCTGTGGAATATTGGTCAAATGGCTTTGAGAACCTGTGCCGGGTTGCGAAATCTTGTTAAGCAACACGTTATTCAAGTGGGCTGGTAGCTGAGGCGGTTCTGGAAGCTCGTAGTTGGGGCTTTTGTTTTTGAAGTAATCGTAATTGACAAACATCTGGGGGATTTCGTTAGAAAACGCCACTTTTGGAGTGGTGCTAGGCTTTGGACCCCCCTTTTGAAAAGACGAGGCCGAAGACGAAAGTGGTTCATTGTAAGGAACGTACTTTGTGGAAGAATTTACGCTTTCATTATGGTATGGGTAATTCTCCAGCTGTCTCTGCTCGTTTTTAAAGTCCTGAAGATCCTGGTTCAGCTGGCTCATATATTCCACATGCTCAAATTCCTGTTCTTTGGTGATTTTGGTCAAAAAACTGTTGGATTTGCGATTAATCCGCTCCACATCGTGTTTTCCAGCCTGTTGTCTCGAAATCGACGTGGTGCTATGGAATTGTGAGTGATAATCGGGCGATATGATATTGGCGTCAAACGCAGTAGAAGCATCTTCGGGATGGTTGGTCTGGTGCATTGAGTGGTTGAAAAGATGCGCCTCGTCAATCACCTCAAACCAATTGAAAAAGATCCCTTCCTGGTCAGTAGCAGTAGGAAGCTGGTCGCTGACTCGGTACTCGTTATTGATAATGTAGAGCAACTTGTGTACGCCAAGGGGAAGAGATATCGTAGTTATAAACTCGTTCCCATGTGAAGGCAGAGGTACCAACTTGATCACGTCTCTCCAGTTAGAAAAAGACCCAATAATAGAGATTTTATTGATGATCTCCTTATTGGTATTGACCCATTTTATTTCCACTGGAATCAACTTGTCGGGATTAGAAGCAGGCTGTTGATTAGTCCGGGCTTTTTTTACCAGCTGATACAGCGAAAACCGATCGTCTACGGCGGTATTGGCGCTGCGCGTATCAATCGGGTTGGTGATCTTGGTGAAATCGACCTTGCTGAGATCGGGAGTAGGTGTAGTTTCATCCACTTCCATAGCATCGTCGTCATATGCGGGCATATCTGTATCTTCCGACTGGCGACGAAATTCGCTATGAGGCAAGATATTTCTCGCCAAGTCACCAGCCTCTGTCTCGATAAGCCCGTCGTTTAATTCGTTGAATTCGTCTTCGATAAGATCATTGGTGAACTGGTTATATGGAATGGTGGTTTGGTCTATTTGTGGGACCGGTTCCACAGGTTGAGGTTCCGACGGCTGGCTTTCACCACGTTTCACTGGGTGCAAGATAGAGTCGTTAAAGTCTTCATACAATGACTGCAGGTTGGCATTGGTGTTTGACAGCGACGATTTACGGGTATCGTGACGAGACTGGCCCGCCGTCGATTTCCGGGTGGTGGTAGATGTATTATTACCCATGCTTGACGAGTAACATCCAAATAAAAAAAATGTGGTGCTGTTTTCGGGTGATTAACAATTTGTTTCGTTGCTCTGATGCAGTATTGATCGTGCACGGCGATGCTGTTGGGGGCTTTACGAGCGATCTCGGGACAATGCGCGATTACTTAATACAAGAGAATACGGGGGAAAAACTAAGTTACTGGGGGATGCGCCGAAACTACAGTCGTACATCCAACAAATCGCAACTCCAAAACCTCTCAACAATCTACAGCTTGCTAACGGTGTGCTAACAGTGTGCATGCAAGGGTGGGGTTCGAAAGAAAAACACCAGATCCCGTGCACGTGATGCGTCTCAGGTGTGTTTGAGCCGCAAATCCCGACCACAGATAGCTTTGGGGAAGTAAAGGGCCCATTTTATATTTTAGAGAAATAAGTTGTACTATCATGTCTTGGTCAGGACTAAAGAAAGCCATAAACAGAGCAGGAGCTCAGGTTTTGGTCAAAACCGGCCACCTCGACCAGTCCCACGACAAAGCATTTGAATTCGAAGAGAAACGGTATCGGGCCATGGAAGCGTCGTCTGAAGCTCTCTACAAGGAATTGAGACGCTACATGGAATCATTACGTACGGTGATGAGATCACAGAAATATGTAGGCGAGTCATTGGCTCTGTTCTACGGCAACCCCGACGAAATCCTCGAACGACTTAGTCGGGAGCTGCAAGATCAGCCCATCCAAGAGTTCCAGTACCCCAATCTTTCACAGCAATTTGCCCATCTTCTTGAAAAGGGCATAGATGATCTCGAGCCCGTGTATAACCAAACGGTGCTCAATCCAGTAGCCCGGTTCAACTCCTACTTTGTAGATGTGAATGAGGTGATCAAGAAACGCCAGCGCAAACAGCTCGACTACGACGCCCTCCGTGGTCGCCAGATGAAGCTCGAAGCCAAATCTGCTGAAGCTACTGACTCTAATGAAGACACGGCCGAGTCTCGCCGTGGCTCCAGCGACGATGCCAATTTACCCCACAATTCACAGGACTTGGAAGCAGCAGCAGAAGCATACCATGTGCTCAATGATCAGCTCAAGTCCGATCTTCCCAAACTCATTGATCTTCGTACGCCCTTCTTAGATCCGTCTTTTGAAGCATTTGTAAAAATCCAGCTTCGTTTTTTCAACGACAACTACAACCACCTTACATCTCTTCTGGCCAAGCTTGACCATCAAACGAAGTCTGATTATCTCAGTGGAAATTTGGAAGCACGTCTAGATAATGTTTTAGCCAACATGAAAGATCTCCATATAGCTAGTTAATGACGAATACCCATATGAATACATGACAAATATAAACATAACTTAGTATATCTAGCAGAGAGAACTTCAAATCTGAACGCACTGAGTATCTGTAGGTTCCAGACATAGAAATATGGCAATCGACGTAATCAGTGACTATTCAAGGTGACAATTGAGGCATTGGTTGGTAAAAGTGAATAAGTAGTGCTGAAGAACATCCATAGTAGGGCGTGCGCTGCTCAATGCCGCTTATCTCCGGATAGATCATATTCTGAAGCTACAGAGACGACCGATCATATAGTAATAGTCCCCCATTCACTCGTAACCACACCGTATTGTTATAAAAACCGTTTCGACTGAAGAAAGCATGCAATTTTATTGATCAATTTAGGCAAAAAAATGCAAAAAATTGCAAAAAATTGCAAATTGTTCGAAAATAGAGAAATAGCTTGGAATTGAGAATATATAGATTTAATTGTACCAGTTTACAGTATAATTGATGCGACCTCCCATTAGTACACACCTCAATGGCATGTACCCACCTCTTCGACTTAAGACAGCCTTCCTAACATTGTATGACCCGGTGGCTTACGTAAGTGTTTGGTTACGCAGCCCCAGCGGTTTCGGGCACTGGACCGAGCGTTCCGCGCCTGAGCGAGAAAGGGTCCTGACAGGCGAAAGTTTATTGCTAACCGAGGCGCACACGTGAGGACTCAGAGTGCAGAAACGCGTGTAAATCACCAATCAAAAATTGATAGCAGATTATCAACACTGGTGTATAGAGTCTACAAAGGTAGGTGGAATTGAAATGCTGGGGTGGATGGATCAGCAACAGTAATAGAAAGAATGAAGAAACGTAGAAGCTCACAGAAATGAGAAGAATAGTGGAGAGTGTAGTACTAGATAGCTCGTATGTAACCAATACTTGTGACTAATTTGTTGAAGTGGCATCATAGTGTGGATTCACGGTCATAACCAAGTTGTAGATGGCGTGTGCGCGGACCACAGCGATCAACAGCGCACACGAAGTGCACGCGGTCAGGGTAAACTGGGGCACCAACGAAGGCTATTTTCACGTGATCTTATCGACGATTGATAGATGACGATTCAAACAGAATAAACCCCCAACAACGAGTCCATGTTTCGCCGATTAACCACCAAGCATACTCACGGACCCCGCAATAGTAGTCAGAATGCTGCTGCGCCAAAAGACGCTCTTGACGAGCCGTGGTGGATTCAGTATAACCTAGATTTGGAGAAGCAGAGCAGGGAAGACAAGCTCAACTCGAGCTCTAGCGAAGTCCAGACGCTCCAGAAATGGTTTGAGGCCGCCAAGTACCCGATTCCGTCCACGCACAACATCCTCGCCGCCTTGAAATCCCCCTTTTCCAATGGTGACCTCGACACGGCATTCTACCTTATACGGTACTATCAGCTCTGCAACTCAGGGCTCTTTCTCACCAACAGCACTCAAGACAAGGCCGGGCACACGATTTTGTTCCAAGGCTCGGAAAACTGGGAGAACGTCATGTGCTATCTCGACGCCTTGCTATTTTCGATGTTTGCCAACCTCGAGAGCTTTGAGCCCATATTATTCATCAGCAACCAGCATTCAGATCCTTTGGTTGACAAATTGGCCCTGCTATTACGAACATATGTTAGTTTGTTGCGCTCTGGTAACCTCATAACTGTAGATATCACCGAACAACTCTGCCAGCTTCTCCTGAAGCTTGGATTCACCGAGGCTATGTCTCACAGACAGCAAGATGCCGCCACTCTATTTGAGTTTCTCACTCAGACGCTTTCGATGCCGTTGCTTACATTCAAAGTAGATATAAAACACGGCGGAAAGCACGATAAAGATGACCAAAAAATATCAAAAGAAAGAATCTTATTCGTCTCCATACCAGAAGAAGACGAAGCAGAAGAGGGCAATGAAGATATTCTATTAGAGGAATGTCTTGAACACTACTTCAACAATTCTATAAGTGTACGCCGAGAATTGGAACGTAGAGCCACGCTAGAGTATGGGGCGCCCATGGATCCGGGACTGGTAGAAGTGGTGGGTTCTCCTTTGGAAACAGAGGGTATTCATGCTATTCCTGAGTGTCCGCTGCCAAGCTCATCTCCAGAAATTAAATCCCCCATTCCTTTCCCAAAGCACCAGGAGTCTGCAGTCAAAGAATCCGTACCACAATTTCCTTCACCGCCTCCAGTTCTGCATAGCGATTCTTCTAAAATCAATTATAGACTCAATAGTCGAACACGCTCTTCTACTCTCACCATATGGTCTCTTGCTAGCAATACCGACCAGCCGAAAAAAGAAGTCACTCTTCCCGCCTGGATGTTCTTGCGGCTCTTGCCTTTTTATACCGACGATAATAATATCGATGGCAGCACCAAAAACTCCAAAGATTTCGTTAATAGAAGACCGGTTTTGCCCATTTGTCTCAAGAGATACTCATATAATACTTCTGATTCGTCAGCAGCAAGATCCAAAAAACGGATCCAGATTCCTCCAGTCATTGACTTGCCCAGATTTGTAGCTGAAGATGCATCTGAGGCCGACCACAAGTTTAAATTGATCCTCGAAAGCGCCATATGTCATCGAGGAACATCGATATCTTCAGGCCACTTTGTCGCTGCAGTCCGAAAGAATTTCAAGAACGACTATGATGGATATGATGCTCCTTGGCTTCTTTATGATGACATGAAAAAGAACGGTCGGGTAGTAGAAAAATCATTTAAGAAGATATTTGATACTGAATGGCCCTATATGCTTTTCTACCGGTTAGTTTCCGACGAAGAAACTCTTAGCTCCAACTCCTCGGTGAAGACTCCAGTGCTAGCACCTCAAGGCTCCAAGAGCAAGTACTGGAAAGAGCTTGAAAAAATACCCAAAAACGAACAAACACCCTTGTCACCTATACAATCCGTCAATGCCTCGAGTCTTGACGAAAACATGCTGACAAACCCGCTTAACCATTCTAGTCTCAGTACTCCACTCCCAGAATTCTCTCCCAACGACTCCCGCTACGTCGATATACGCGACAAGTACTTCTGGTACGTCACCGATAAAGACAAGAACTACTATAAAGAAATACCCATCACCTCGACACATGGCTCAAGGGGGCCCAGCATCAGTATCTCTCCGCAGTTTCGCCGCAACAGTCAATGGAGCGATAAGTCTATCCATAGTGTGAACGTAGCCCAGATCACCAAGTCTGTTAATGAGTCAGACACCAGTACCTTGCATAAACCAAGGCTGTTGAACGAGGATGTGGAAAAGGAAGTGGAGAGAGTCAAGGATGAGGGTAAGCATCATAGGCATTTAAGGTCAAGGCACAGGAAGAGAAGGGAGGCGTATAAAAGAGACAAGTGCGTTGTCGTCTAAATAATAATAGAGCTTTAGAAAAACATTAGATTCGATCACCTATGCATAAGATATGCTCGCATTTACATAGATTAGATAATATATGACTCCAGTTGAAAGAAAAAAGACCCATTTTGAAAGAAATTTGCACCCATACGTTTTGACAGGTTGCAGCATTTTTCCTATTTCAGACCATGTTGAAAAGTGCATCAAAATGGCTGCAAATCCCTCATAGCAGGATTGAAGTTGAGACATTATAGAGGAGCCTGATAAGACTCTATAACTCATTTCTTTTCCATATACTCAATGGTATTAAAGAAAATATGTCGGTGATTGCAAACATTTATATTAATTTTAATATTTTTTTCCTGATTTCTACTATTTTACTCGTACATATATATCTCACCAGATAAACCTGCCATTACCGTCTTGGACACCTCCTGAGGAAGAAACTCGACACAACTCACTGCCTTATCACTAACCTTTATTCTCTTAGCTAGTCTGGTAGTTTTCCAGTCCCAAAAGAAGACCAGGCCCTTCGAATCTCCACTGGCCAAGTACCTTCCATCGGCAGAAAAATCGAGTCCTATACCATACCCCGCTACATTATGGCCGCGAAACACCTTGTTCCTGTTAAATCTGAACTTGCCATGGCCCTGTACAACCTGCACTGTATTGTCCATGGTCTGTAATGCAATAAATGCCCCGTCTGGGCTCACAGCCGCACACGGCATCGAGTGCTGGGTTGGGTCGGAAATAAGCTTGATAGGAATATTGACCTGCCATTGCCAAAAGCGCACAGATTTGTCGTCCGAAGTACTCATAAACTTGGTCTGGTTATCTATAATAGTCAAGGAGTTGATGGCTCCAAGATGGTGATTATACACTTGGATTGGAGTATCGTAATCGAGTCTGGCTAGATCGTAGTGCTCGATATCATGGTTGCTGAGTCCTACGATAAACTCGTTTTCGTGAACAGGATTGAATTTTATGACGTTAGGCGTTGCTTTTACCTTTACAGATTTGAGTATTTCGCCCGTTTCGGTGTCCCACAACCTCACCATTTTATCGTAGCCACAGCTAAGAAACTTGGTCCCATCGCTATTGAAATTTACATCTTTGACCGCTTGCTTGTGGCCATAAAACTCTCGTAAAAGACTACGCTCGTGGTACGTCTGCCAAAGCCGTATTACCCCGTCATTTCCGGAAGAAAGTAGAAGATGGCCCGACCTTGGAAAGAGTTCTAGCTTGGTTACTCCCTTAGTATGGCCTACAAATGTATGTATGAGTGTTTGGGGTGCGCTACACCGCTGGCTTCCTGGCGATTTATTGAGGTTTATGGGGATATCTCGCGGTATATGTATGTAGCTTCTGCCGAGATAATCGTGGAGCGAATTTCCAAAGAATTGACTGGTTTTCTCTACATCACTATCTTCTGTATCAGAATCATCTTCCTCGGGACCATCACTAGTTTTTGCACTCTCTATTGCTTCTTCTTTTTCCCCGTCATCTTCCTCGTAGCTGGCCCATGGGCTCTTTCCCTTCCTTGCCTTTTTCAATCTTTTCGCCTGGTTCTTGGTTTCCGTCGAGATATCCGGGCGAAACACCGCTGGGTCATAATACACATTCTCCATTGACGCCCCAAATATTCTTTTCTTCTGCCTAGGTACTGAACCGTGGAGTTGATTCTGGTCACTATCGCGATGAGCTGCGGGAGATGAGCTAGCATTGAGATTGTTCAAGTCTCCAGAATTCGGCACGCTGAAGTTATTGCCATTATCAGACTCGTCACTTGAACTTGAACCATAATCACCCACTATACTCATCCCAAATGTTCGTCACTGATATAGTATGGCTCGTGGTACATTTAGCGAGACGCGATAGAATTTCCAGACGCTCGCTCGCTGTCTCTAGCGAGAAATAGACACTGCGAATCAGAGACTAGCTAGAGATAATACAAAGTAAAAGGGACGGTAACACTGCAATGAAGAGAAACTTTCAATCATATCTTTCAATCATAGCTTTCAATCATAGCTTTCCATCATGGTATTGGTCTATGGTCTTCAGATCCAATCACCCAAACGATCTATCTCTACATACTATGCCGTGATTGCTCTCGCTAGAGCCTGTCACGTGGCTGGAGGATGAATCTCATCTCATCGCATCAGTTACAGTTGTAGCTAGTTGTAGCTAGTAATTATAGTCTAGTGGATAAAATGGCCAAGAGAAGAGTAGAGGAGGACTCAGATATAGATGTCAGCTCAACAGAGTCTGAAAGCGAAAACGAACAAACGGAACAAATCGACGAGGAAATCGTCAATGTCGACTTCGACTACTTTGATTTGAACCCAAAGGTCGACTTCCATGCCACCAAAACGTTTCTTACGCAACTTTTAGGAGACGACGCCTCGGAAGTGGACATTTCAGGGTTGGCCGACTTGATTTTGGCCGAAAACTCGGTGGGAACCACCATCAAAACCGAAGGTCAAGAGAGTGATCCATTTGCTTTATTGTCAGTGATCAATGTCAATAACAACTTGACCAATGGCAGTATCAAGAAATTGACGGGTTATATACTTGAAAAGACCAAGAAACAACCTGAATTTAACCTTGTATTGAGAAAGTTGCTTGGAAAAGAGTCGCCTGCCAAGGTAGGCTTGATTGTCAGTGAGCGTATGATCAATATGCCAGTAGAGGTTGTGCCTCCAATGTACAAGATGTTGCTTGAGGAGATGGAAAAGGCGGAAAACGCCAACGAAAAGTACGAGTTCGACTACTTTTTGGTGGTGTCGAAGGTGTACAATATCGTAGCAGCCAAGGAAGAAGAGGCGCAAAAGTCCAAGAAAAAGAAGGCCACAGAGCCCCAATACCAAAGGGACTATTTCCATCATGAGGACATTGTGTTGGAGGAAAACGCCAAGTACCACGGAGTGTATGACTATACCAATATAAAGCAAGACACGGATTCCAGAAGAGTGTTTACGGAGTACGGTATTGATCCGAAGTTGAGTTTGATCTTGATTGAAAAGGACCAGTTGGCCAAAAGCGTGCCAGAAATGGAAGAAAAGTTTCCGCCATTCTAAAGAATTTGAAGTATAGTTGCAAATGAAAGAGTGCTTATAGTGTATAAATCGAATAAAAGTAGGAAGTTCAAGAAAATTGACTAAATTAACAAGAGAACTAACATAATTAACTAAATGAAAGTAATAAGAGATAACATAATTAACTAACTGAATAAATGAAAGTAACAAGAGATCTAACATAATTAACTAACTGAATAAATGAAAGTATAGAGATCTAACATAATTAACTAACTAAATGAAAGTAGTAAAAGATCTAACATAATTAACTAACTAATGAAAGTAATTATTTAGTTGGCTTTTTTATTCTGCTAATAGTGATTGAATTATTTAACCAACATCAGACCTATATTAACAATATTAGAGTGAGCTGAAATATTTTAAGATATTCTACAATTTACCGTGTCAATTGGGACTATTAAATAGAAATACAAGTATTAATAACTATTGCTATTCTACATTTTACTAACTAGTTGAAACACTGGTAGTACTTGATCTATAATAAGACTCTCTATTCATTAAAGAACTAGCACTAGATATTTATAGCAGACCGTCTTTGAATGGCTGCGAAAAAAAGGCTTCCCAAAATAAGCAGCGACAAAATCAAAGCCTAGACTCGGAAAAAGACCAGAATTCACCAAATAGTACTAATTGGTACCAATTAGACTTGATTCATTATAAGTAGCCTCATTGAAAGTATTCTTTCAAAGTATTCTTTACAAAGTATTTACTTTTACTCTAGTCAAGTACATTTCACAGTTCCAAGTCATGGTGATTTGCAGCCAACAACACATACTGGCTCAACCGAAGGTTTATTTTTACAGAATGTCTGTAGAATCCCGGTGAAATCCCGGTACCATCGATCTCGAGTCAATTTCGTGCCTATTGCCGCACCTCTCCTCGCACATCCCCTTACCACATTTCAAGTACCCCTTATACCAGGACTGCATGACCCATGACCCATGACCATGACCCACATGTGGCGGTAAGACGCTCAACCCCGCACGAGTTACCACTTGCTTTATGAATATAAAGATAACATAGACCCAGCAAGTAGCTGCTGATCCAACTGACTGAGTGTAACACACATTAAGTGTAAAATAAGTGTAAACACAATAAGTGTAAAACACAATAAATTAACTAAATTCCCTTTTGTTATTTACAACATTTGCATCATACCCTTACCCCTTTATTGCCACTTAAGTATCTACTAGTATCTACATTTTAAACAAATAGGTCAATAGGTATACAATAGGTATATAGTGGTTTGTGTATAGGTGTGGTGATTTTTTCCACCAAACGATGTGCGAGTTTTAGAAAATATAAAAATTTTCACCAGTGAAAAATTATAGGTGAACAAACGGAAGATGGCGCCACCACACAAAAACCACAACTTCCGTCCGGAAAACGTGTTGAAAAGAGCCGAGGACTTGATCGGCGTCGACCAAAGAGAAGCTGCTCTCCAGACGCTTTATGAGTTGATCACCTCCAAGAGAATCAGGTACCTTCAGGTCGAAGACTTGGAGCCCATTGCTTCGTTGTTGATTGAGTTGGCAGTAGACCTTAGAAAAGGAAAGTTGGCCAAGGATGCTTTGCACCAGTACAAGAAGAACGTGCAGATGTCGGAAAACGGATTGGAGTCTGTCCAGGTGATTGTTCGTAAATTTATAGCATTATCGGAGAAGAAGTTGGACGAAGCCCAGGCAAAGGCCGACATCAAGATCGACCAGGACGAGGATGACGATTTGGAGACGTCCGAAACCCCGGAGTCCATTCTCTTGTCTGCGGTGTCCAACACAGACTCTGCCGACAGAACAGAAAGAGAGTTGGTCACTCCTTGGTTGCGTTTCTTATGGGAAGCCTTCAGAGCGGTGTTGGATATCTTGAGAAACAACTCCAAGTTGGAAGTCACGTACTCGTTCATTGTCAACCAGGCGTTCAAGTTCTGCTTGAACTTCAAGAGAAAGGCCGAGTTCAGAAGACTCTGTGAGTTGTTAAGAGCTCACATGCAGTCGATCACCACTAAGCCCGTTGCAGGCTCTTCGGCTCCTGCTTATACCAACACTGGTGTCAATGCCATTGACTTGTCGGATAACGAAACGGTCCAGCGTTACTTGGAGCAGAGATTCTCGCAGTTGAACATCGCCGTCAAGTTGGAGTTGTGGCAGGAGTCGTTCAGATCGGTAGACGACGTGCACACGTTGATCACGGCGTCCAAGAAGGCTCCAAAGCCTACGATGATGGCCAACTACTACGAAAACTTGGCCAGGATCTTTGCTGTTTCCGACAACGCCTTGTTTCATGCTGCGGCGTGGAACAAGTTCTTCAACTTGTACTCGCAATCTCCAAATGCCACCGACCAGGAATTGAACCATTACGCTTCTACTTTGGTGTTGTCGACCTTGGCTATCCACCAAAAGTCTTTGAATGCCAACGAGACGGTTGTAGACGAGCACAAGACCAAAAACTCCAAGTTGTCTTCTTTATTAAACCTCAATGCGGTTCCTACCAAAGACGGCTTGCTCAAGTCCATTATTAACAAACAGATTCTCTCGTTTGTAGACCCAGCTATCAGAGAGTTGTTTGAGATCTTGGAAGAAGACGAGTTCCACCCATTGACCATCAAGTCTAAGGTGGCCAAGGTGTTTGCTGTTATTGGTCAGGATAAAGACTACAAGCAGTACATTTCGACGTTGACCGAAGTCATTTTGATCAGATTGTACCAGCAAGTCAGTCAAGTTTACGAGACCGTCAAGCTCGACTTTTTGATTTCGTTGGGTATTTTTGAAGATTCCGAGTACGCCTTGACTCCTCTTCAAGTTGAAGATTTAATTGTCAATGCTGTTAAGGTTGGATACTTGAGCTTGACCATTGATCATGAGTCCGATGTAGTTCTGTTCAAATCCGATCCTTTCGAGGAATCTTTGGATGATACCTTGAATGACAAATTACAGATCTCTCCAGCCGAATTGGTCAGAACCCAGATCTCCAAGTTGGCGTGGACATTGTCAGAATCTGTTAGAATCATAGACGTCAACTACGAGGCTCGTACCCAAGAAGCCCGTGATATTGCTCTTCACAAAGCCATCAATGGTATGGTGAAAGAACAGCAAGAATTGGCCGATAGAGCCCAGATTATCAAGGAACGTCAAACTATTGCTGAACAAAAGAAGCGCGAGCAAGAAGAAATTGCAGCCAGACTTAAGCAAGAAAGAATTATTGAGGAGCAAAAGGCCGAACAAGAACGGTTGGCTGCTGAGCAAGAACGTAAGAGCTTGGAGAAGTTGGAGAGAGAACGTGCATTGATCAAGCAAAAGGAAAAGAGAAGAGTGGCCGAAGAAATCAACGCCAAGGGAATTATCAAGGTCGACTTGGACAACTTGGACAACTTGGATACTGCCCAATTGCAAGAAATGCAAATCGAACAGTTGAACAGAGACAGAAAGGAGTTGGACGAGAAGTTGAAGCAAGTTTCTCGCAAGTCCGACTACCTCGAAAGAGCCTTCAGAAGGTTTGAATTGCAGCATTTGGAGAAAGATGCCAAGGCGCAAGAAGTGATTGAGCGTGAAAACTACGAGAAGTTCAAGGCTTCCAAGGTTTCCAAGGCCAAGGCCCAGCACGAAAAGGCGTTGGAATTGAAGGAGCGTTTACTGAGAATCATCCCAGATTATACTCCTTTCAAGTCTGCCATTGAGAGTAAGAATGCTGAGATTATTGCTGCCAGAAAGGCCGAAGCTGAAGCCAGATTCGAGGCTGCCAAGAAGGAAAGAATCGAGCGTGTCAAGCAGCAGAGAATCCAGGAATTGATCCACAGGCGTGAAAGAGAAGCTAGGGCCAAGGCTGAAGAAGCTGAGAAGGCAGCCAAGGAAGCCGAGTTGAAGAAGTGGGCAGAAGAAATGAAGCAGCAGAAGGAGAAGGATGCTGAGTTGCGTAGAAAGAGAGAGGCTGTGGAGGCCCAAGCTGCTGCTGCCCAAGCTGCTGCTGCTGCTCCAAAGCCGGCTGCGCCTATGTCTTTCTCGGAAAGAATGAGATTGAAGAGAGAGGGTAAGTTGCAGTAAGTATGATAGTTTATATAGTTGTAACTACTAAACATTAGTTTATATATTGGTATTTCATTCAAGTAGTTTCAGTCGTTGAGTGGCGTAGTTGATAGAGTGATCATATTCTTGATCTCTATTCGTGCACTCACTTATGTTTTTTTTTTCTCGCTTTCTGCTCTTCTCGCTACGATTCTATTTTCGCACTCTTCTCTAATCTTTTGATCATCCTCGCATCTATCTACTTTAATGTCAATAAGAATGTGATTTAGAGACAGGGCTAGTTAGCTTAGAGATTTAAGTTAAAGTACAGTAGTACTGTTATGAATAGAATTCAAAGTATTATTCTAATTCAGTTAAAGAAGTACTCTTTGGTTGTGATGGTGTAGAGTTGTTTCATTTACTTGGTCTATATCACTCATTTGTTTCCATTATCTTGAACTTTTTTTTCCTCGCTATTGATAAACTTTTTTCCTCGCTATTATAAACTTTTTTCCTCGCTATCTCGCTAATATATCTTACCCGATCTCTAATCTTTTTCTCGCTATTAATCTCACTATTTGCTCTCGGTATCTTTTTCTCGCTATCCTCACTATTTGCTCTCTTAATCTTTTTCTCGCTATTTCTACAGTCACTTCTATTCTTTATGTCGATTACTATCATTGGTTCGCTCAATTACGACTTGGTCACATACACAGACAAGGTACCCCAAGCAGGAGAAACGTTCCAGGCCAATAGCTTCGAAAACCACCTCGGTGGAAAAGGTCTCAATGAGGCCATTGCGGCCGCAAGGCTCTTGCCTAAGGACTCCCCTATAAAGGTGAGAATGGTGGGAAATATCGGAGACGACACGTTTGGGACCGAACTCAAACAGGCATTGGTCGATTCCAATGTCGATACTCAGTTCATCACCACCATTCCCAACACATCCTCAGGAGTGGCGGTGATTTTGGTGGAGGAGTCGGGCGAAAATCGCATTTTGATCACCGCGGGAGCAAACAGCCATTTGCGCCCCACGCCTAAAGATTACCAAAAGTATTTCGCCAGCGACCCTACGCCAAACTCGTTTGTGTTGCTCCAGAACGAGTATCCTGATACCATCAAGTCCATAGAATGGCTCAAAGAAAACAGACCTAGTATCAATGTAGCCTATAATCCATCACCATTCAAGAACGAAGGCTTGGATGTGTGGAGCAAAATCGATCTTTTGATTGTGAACGAGGGCGAGGCCATCGCGGTGGCATCGTCGCTATTGAGCGCGCACGAGGTGCAACACTTAGAAGCGGCGCAAGCCAACGAAAGGGTGGCGGGGTTCTCGAGTTTGGCTACCAAAATCCACCTGTTGATCAACTCTAGTAACGTACACACTGTAGTCATCACCATGGGCAGCGTGGGATCGGTGTATGTGGGTCAAGACTGTAAAGTCCAGTTTGAGCCTTCGCGCAACGTCCCTAGCGTGGTGGATACCACCGGCGCGGGCGATACTTTTTTTGGCGGGGTAGTACTGAAGCTCGCGGCAGGAGCCTCGTTGGAAGACGCCATAAAGTTTGCCACGGTTGCCAGCTCTCTTGTAATACAAAAGAAAGGAGCTGTAGAGAGTATCCCAGAATATGAACACGTACAGTAAAAGAACAAATAGTAAATATAAATGCATCAAAACTACAGTAAAAGAACAAATAGTAAATATTAATGCATCAAAACTACAGTAAATGGGAGTTAGTAGAGGTAAGTATAATAAATAATTTACTTTATGCTGAAGCAAGATAGACCTCATCTAATGCATGAGAATATACGCAGTCGTAGTACCTCTGGTACCTTTCACAAGAGATAATAAGCACAACTAATGTAATTTTTTATGGTATTTTAAATAATGTGTAAATCAAGCCTTTCTAGAACGGATTTGGGCATCTGCCAGAGGAGAATCGGCTCTGCCCGACGCATTGACGTACTCGTTGACCTTGGCAGCCACCCCTCCTTTGACACTCTTTACAATCTTGGCCTTCTTGGACGACTTTCTTCTGTAGACATCGATGTAGAACGCAATGAACAACACCAAGTAAGAAGACAAAATAGCACACCCAGAGTACGCGGCCACCATGCTACCGGCACAGTCGCCACAGAATGGCAAGATGTTACGGTAGTTGTACAAGTAGGTATATACAACCTTGTTGTATGTGGCAAAGTAAACAAAACCTAAATCCAAAATAAACTGGATGATTTGAAAGCGGGTGACCCATTCTTTCCACCACACTCTGATGCCTCTGGCGGCCAAGAAGTAGTACCAGTACATAACCACATGGACCCCCAAGTTAAGCACAATAGGAACCCATGAGATAGGCGTCAACCCAATCAACTGGGTGTAACACAAGAGAGCCGTGGCACCGTGGTGGTAGGTGTGCAAAAAGGTGAGTTTTTTCTGCTTGACCACCAAAAACACGGTGTCGATGAATTCGGTGAACTTGGTCAAGTAGTTGAGGTAGTATAAACACACAAGTTGCTGGGACCAAGCCTGAGGGTGGCAGATGGCGTAAAAGAGGCCATGATGGTAAATCATGGGAATCAACTGCTCGACCATCAAAGTCATCAAGGTCAATGAAAGTGTGGTCAAAAACAAGTTGTGCAACTGAAACAACCCGTTCAACACAAACGGCTTGATGTTGAACTTCTTGAAAACGTAGTCACCACCGAAAATGACGGTGTAGTAGGTGGCGATAGCGACCGCCACGGGAGGGAAGGTGGAGAACGGCAATTCACCACCAACAAACACGAATTTGGAAGGAACGAAGGCGCCGCCGGAAACTTGGGTAACCGCCGCGTCGAACAACGGCCATAATTGGATGCCAAAGGGCACTTCGAACGAAGGAACTTGGATCATAATAAGTACTTGGCCTATATAATCTAAAATGCACCAAATATATAGCTAGAAACGAGCAAATATAGCAAATATAGCAAATATATACCTTGGATCGGTATGTTTACTCGAATGAAAGAAGTGTCAATAGATGCTGCAAACAATAAAATTAGCGATGGCGTTTTGTGTAGCGCGCGAAAATTTTCACCCGCGAACCCCTAAGATGAATGTGAAAGTTGAGGAAGAATAAGATTAAGATTAGGTGGGATAAGTGAAACTGAGAAAAGCTCTGTTGAGTAGAGTGATCTGCAGAGAAGTGAAAGATTTAAAAGTATTAGTTAGGTAGTAGAATGTCAGAATACGAGTCTGATGGCAGTGCCAGCAGCAGCAGCAGCAGCAGTAGCAGCAGTAGCAGCGAAATTTTAAAGCCGGTATTTATCAAAAAGAGAAGCGCAGATACAAAGACAGATACAAAGATAGGGACAAAGACGCTGGGCGCCAAAGAGCAGGTCGGAGTGACACAGGCGATGGTGGCCAAGATAGAAGCGAGAGTTGGCCAGGACGACGCCACCGACGACTACGATGGGGCTGATGACACCGATGACGTTGACCCGCAACGCGAATTGGAGCTTTGGCTCCAGCGGGAGCACGCGCGCATGCAGCGAGACCGAACGGTGCTCGCAGAGCGGGAGCAGGCCAGGCAAGACCAGGTGCGGGGCACCCAGGGTAAAGTCTAAGCCTAATCAGGGAGGGGGAAGCCAGGCGGAGTTTAATGGAGCTGAGGGGCGCCAGGCGGAGTTTGATGGAATTTAATGGAGCCTTGACTCGTTCTATGACTGCGAGTCTGACTGCGAGTCTGACTGCGAGTTGACTGAGTCATGGCGCGAGCCGCGCGAATCTCGGTGTCTCGGTAGTGTCGGCATTCAATCTCGTGTCGCCCTACTTCATCACTCTACAATGCTGCTAGTGCCACTCCCTCAATCGCTAGTGCCGGTGTTGGAGCCATACCTCCCACCAGCAGCACCTACTACGCCGTTTGTCACTCTTACATATGCACAGTCGGTGGACTCTCGAATCGCGGCATCGCCCGGCGAACAAACCCACATCTCGCACCCGGAAACAAAGACCATGACCCACTACTTGCGGTCTCGCCACGATGCCATCTTGGTGGGCATAGGCACGGTGTTGGCAGACGACCCCAAGCTCAACTGCCGGTACGTCGAAAATGACAACACCTCGACGCCCCGCCCGGTGGTGGTGGACCCGCACGCCAAATGGTTCTACGATTCGTCGCGGTTGCGCGCAGTGTGTGACGCCGGCCACGGCTTGGCTCCCTACATTCTCGTGGACGAGTCAGTAGATGTTGAGGCGTCTGACACCCTTACGCGTCACGGCGGAAAGTACATCAAACTACCATTGGTGCGCGGGCCACGCTCGTGGACTGCCATCGTCAACACCCTCTACGCGCACGGGCTTAAGTCGATCATGGTAGAGGGGGGCGCCATTGTAATTAACGATCTACTTAGTACCACTCTTGTGAATAGTCTTGTTGTGACGATCGGGCCTGTCTACTTGGGATCGGCCGGCGTGGCGGTTTCTCCCGCGCAACCCGTCGCCTTGGCAAACGTCCGCTGGTGGACCGGCACACAAGACTCGGTGATGTGTGCAAAGACAAGCATACAAATGCTGCAAAAAAAGTAGCTACAATAAATACAATAAATACAATAAATACAAATCATTAGGTACAGTATAGATATATATAGATACTATACATATACTATAGATATATGTAGATATATATAGATACTATAGATGCTATATAGACACTATATATACTATTGCTAAGCGTTAGAATGAATTATAAAATAACATTAGCACATGGTGTTTTTTGATACTTACTGTGCTAGCTCCTCTTTTCATTGAATTGCTCCTCTCATTGCTCCTCTCATTGCTCCTCTCATTGCCCCTTCCATTTTTTCCCCCTCTCATTGAATTGGCTACATTTTGAACTCAACATTTTGTTTTTTTTTTTTCGCAGCTTTCCTTCTATATTACATATTCTATGACCCTACAAGCAGATTCTGTAAGATGCATACCGCCCCGAGGTCTCGGATCTTCTGATGATCTTGACCACCTCGCCTCTCTTCAACCCCAAGTACCGGGCTACAGGGTCTTCTCTCTGGATTCTAGGCAATTGCGACTCCTTCAATCTGTATCTGTCCAACAACTCCTTTTTTTCTTCGCGCGATAACTTAATATGCTTAGGCACCAACTCGTGGTGGGTGATGTTGACCACCAAGTCTCCTTCCTGGAACGTTTCTATGGATGCTGGCGACACCGTGGGGATCAACTTGTTGGCACTGGGGGTGATTGACGACTGGTAGATGAAAATACCAGTGCTGAAGTTCTTTTCACTGATATGGATACAGAAGTTTCTCATTGTCTTGATTCCTACCGAGGCCTCGTCACAGAACTCCACCCATAAAGACCCCAAATCAGGGAACTTATTCAACGATTCGGGCGTAGGGTTGGCCTGGAAACACATCAACTTTCTTTGGGGAGTGCCCATACTATCACAGATCTTGGCTCTGAACTCATCCAATGACATATCGATTTCCTGTTGTGTGATGTAGTACCCCTAATAGTTAGTACTCGATTGTGATGCACTTGAAAAAAACTAACTTACTCTGTCCTTGACCATCTCCTTGACCGTCTTGAACGATCTGAACAAACGGGATATGGTTCTGTCGGCGTCTTCCATCTCTGCTGTATACTATATAACACTGGGTGTTTTGTTCTCATCGACAAAAATTTCAGTGATGTGTCACGTGAGCACAACAACCATCTACAAGCGTAGATGTTGAGTGCTTAGTGCTTGAGTTCTTGAGTGCTTGAGTGCCTGAGTTCTAGGATGTTTAGGATGTTTAAGAGTGCAATGCTTTTTTCTGGCTGCAACTCTTGGAAGTTATCCACCTTTTACTATATACAAATCTCTACTGCTATCTCCTCCCACTAACACAGAACAGTGCGCAACTTCTCACTACATCTCTCACTACATCTCAATATGTATCCCAAAATTGTGTTCACTCTCTCGTGTCTCTTGTACTCCACATCAGTTGGAAATATTCATTTCTCACATCTTATAATCGGCACAAACAATCGTTTCATCTCTTAATGTATTCGGTTTGAATTGCTATAAAATACACTGAGAAATCGGAAGTGACTATAGCAGATAAACTAGTATATCATCAATAATAAAGTATATACAGTAAATTGTTTCTACAATGGAAACCAAGCTGTCTGACTATCATGCAGATGTATATTCATTATATCTACTGAAGTGAATGTGTCAGTATTGTATAATCACTAGCTCTATGGCATTTAATATTGACACGATCTTTATTTACAGACTATTTCTCATGCTGATGTCATTGAATTTAGCAGATACTATGATCAATATAAATAATTGTTTAATCTAATTCTTGTTAATTTTCTTGATCAAACTTCCGTCTAAACCTTAGCTCAATATCAGAAGAGTTCTTCCAGATATTGGTTTTAATAGTCTGCAAGGTCATATCATTCGAAAGCTCCTGGCCCTTACAATCAAGAGCCAACCAGTCGACAGGCGTAAGCTTTTTATCTCTCATTTCCGAGGTCCTGGAGTCAAACTTTTCAGTCAAATACGCTAGGATCTTACTGACCCGCAACATATTGTGCGACGTGAGTTTAATTGAGCTTTCTAGCACAGGAAGCTTTTTGATTTTGCGCTGGCTTCGGCCGCCGATTTTTTGGCTGGGGTCAAGGGCAGAATAGTCACATTCCAAGAGCTGGAACGCGATCTTGGGCAGTTCTTTTTGCGGCCATTTGTTATAGAGAATCAACGTGCCGATCCACCGAGGCAACTGCAAGCGGAGGTTCCGGATAAGGGCGTCGTTGGGCTCCTTCTTGAGATTGAGAATGTCTTCAAACCGGAAGCTGCACAAGTCTCTGTAGTTGCCCAAATCGGGCGAGTACTCAAAGATGGTGATAAGCAAGTCGGGTGGGAAATGTGACAGCCTGATGATGGGATGGTACTGTCTGTCTTCGTCGGGAGCGTTTTCCAAGTCCAATAGTGTAAGATCTATATGGTCTGCTTGCATCAAAGATCCCACCACCTTTCCTTTGTGAGCATTAAACGTAGGCTGACAGTACTTTTCCCAGTACACTTTCTTGTTTGTTTGAAGAAGGTTCATGATCGAGTTTTCATAGTCAAAAGAACTGGTGGTTTTGGTGTCTGTATCGGTACTGACGGAGTCCTGGCTGAAACGAATGAAGTCGTACATCGGACTGGACTCGAGTGAATAATCTACAATGCTGGTGTTGGCTGAGACGTCGGGGCTGGCGTTATGGCTTTCGAGGTTGGAAGATACCGACACGTTCGACTTGGACGATTTGCGGCCAAAGTTCTTGAGGCGCCGCATGTTGGACGAAAGTGAGCTGGTATCAATAGAAACGGTGGTATCGTCTGTTCCATTCAAGTTCTTGCCTGCTTTACGCAAAACAAGCATTTCTTCTCTGAGTCTCGCATCAAAGTCCCATTCGTACTGGGTATACTGGTTCAAAAGAGAATTGAGAAGAATAGACCCAATGTAAAAGCGGTCGTCCTTATTGGACCGGAGCCTGGGCACTTGTTTGACACCAGCATTATCGAGATGATCTAGCGAGGTAAAGGGATAGTTTCGGACTAGCTCATCATAGTAGATCTCCACGTTCATAAAAGACGATTCTTTGATGGTGACAAGCAACTTTCCAGCTTTAACCTCGGCCTCACTCCAGTTGTTGAGGATTTCATCCGTCTGGTGTTGGTTATATATGGCGTCCATCTCCTTGAGTCTTTTTTCTCGGGCTTCTCCTATAAGGGTGTTTCCAGTATATGGGAAAAACTTGATTTCTTTGCATATCAACACGTCCCAGATAGTTATATCGCCATTCAAGTACATGACCATGATCTGTCTCTTATTGTTCAAGAATCTCTTTGCTATAATACTCTTTGGAACTATACGGAACAGCATAGACGGCCGGAGGTTGTAGGGAATAAGCCTGATTTGGGACTGCGAAATAGCATTGAGAAGAATTTCCACGGGTGTTTTATCCACCAAAATATCTTCTTCTTCTTTCAAATCTAGCTTGGTGCTCATGTTGACAAACTCACGAGAAGCACCGCCATTCACATTCAAAAACATCAGCGAATATACCTGGTCATCCTCATAATCAGACTCGTTAGAATCTTCGTACTGGTGATGAGAAAACGTCGAGTGAAGATCGTGGGTGTTTGTTTCTACCGATAAGTGGCTGACTATATCGTAAAAGTCCGAGTTCATGTCGTCGTTGTTGGAATTGGTCCCATCGGTCAATAAACCACTAAACTCATCATTAAGGTCGCCCCTATTGATGGAATGGTCCAACGAGCTTCTTAGGTATTGATATCTTGAGATGTTCTCGAGGTCGGGAATCCGGTGAAAAGCCAACGACGTATAGTTCGACAGTAATATCTGGTCGTCAGCATGGCTCAAGGCGAGAATAGGCGAATTTTCCTGGGCCACCAACATCAGCACGCCCAATTTTTCATCCAACACCGAATGGTCTAGCGACGTGAACGTGTCGAATTCAGGCAGCGGGTTGTGGTGGAGCTGATGGAGGTACGACATATCAGTCTTGACGATATTTCCGCCTTTATCACCAGAGTAGAACACGGAAAAGTTGTCGCTTTCAGAGGTAAGCGACCACACGGGATACTCGTGGACATCAAACGTTTTGTAGACCTTGAACGTACGAAGATCCCATAGTTTTATAGAAGAATCGGACGATCCACTGAGAATAAGCGTATCGTTCATTAAAAGACACCGCACGTTATCTTGGTGACCAATGAGTTTACGAACAAACGCTTTTGGGGCCCGTTTATCAAAGAGATTGACGGTGTTGTTGCAGCCGCCGGTGCTGATTAGGTTTGCCAGGTTGTTAGAGAGCGAGTAGATTGAGGTGCCGACCCCCAAAGTTCCCAGGGTGGTCCAGTTGTGGCCCGACGCATGTGAAGAGTTTATGAGTTGCCTTGACGGCTTCAAAGCTTGCAAATCCCATATGATAATCTTTCCATCTAGGCCCCCACTCACAATCTGATTATGGTTACTGTTGTAGGTCAATTTCTTTATATAATCGGTGTGATAGTTGGGAAACTTGTGGATGGACGAAGCGTCGTGTGAGTCGGTGGAAACGTCCATGAGCTTGATAGAAAGGTCGGACGAGCACAGCACGAGACTGGTGTTGTTGTTGATGAGCTTTATGTCGTTGATCCAGTCGAAGTGGATGTTATAGCTGGCGGTAATAGAATAAGACCCATTTGAACTAGGGTGTTTATAGTACGGCACGGGGTTGGACGAAATGGATGTTTCGAGCATGAGAATCCGCTCGTCGATGTCTTGATACGAAGAAGTGTCATTATCTGGAGGAACAAAGTGGTTCAGACTGGAAATGTTGGGGTTATCAGTGGTAGTGTTGGAACTGGCGGGATTGTTCCATACTTTTATTGTACCGTCTCTTCCAGCAGTAAAGACGTTTCCCTGAGAATATTGTATGGCATTGATGGGTAGTATATGGTTCTCATGGTCGTTGTTGTCGCCTAGTACATAGGAAAGGCCCTTTTTTGTTTTGGGAGGACCGCTTTTAACGGACATAGTTCCTACAGTTAGTGACAATTGAGCCAGGGCAGAGTGAATGGGGATGAGCAAAAAGGATGAGCAAAAAGAAGGATGAGCCCACGATTGGTGTATCACTTAGAGCCTTGATAGGGAGTAGGTGGTTGTATCAGTTAGAGGCTTGAAACTCCCAGGTGGTTGGTGTAGGGTGGTTGGTATAGGGTGTGGGGAGGGATTGGAAATTAGTGCAATTTCCGTTGTTTTCGGGGCGGGGCGAGAAGTAGCGGAGAGATGCAGGGAGAGATGCAGGGAGAGCGAGGGGAGAGCGAGGGGAGAGCCAGGGGAGGAATTACGGGAAACACTGCGGGATCACGATATGGAAAAGTGGAAAAGGCAGGCAAGGGGCTGGAGGGTCATAGTAGTTGGCTAGAGGCTACGGTCTCTTGGAGTATATGTTTTCTGGGGTGGGCTCGAATAATGGACCCTGGTTGATTGTGGTGCGTAGCGACAATGGCGGCCGTTGCAGACGATGTATCGCGCTAATAGAGAAAATAGAGAGAAAATAAAGAAAATAGAGAAGATAAAGAGAAATTAGAGAAGAGGAATTAGAGAAAATAGAGAGAATAATAATGCATGCTAAATAGATGTATATGAGAAAGGTATACAGCACAAGTTATGCGATTAATTGATGTGGAAAATGAACTAGTCCTCTGTATTATCCACTTACTCCTTCTATGGTCATTCACTCCACTTTAGTAATGCATCGCTATTCTATTCATTGCAGTCTATATTGTATTAATACTTTTTTCTCCCTATTTTCTTTTCCCTATTTTCTTTTCCCTATTTTCTTTTCCCTATTTTCTTTTCCCTATTTTCTTTTCCCTATTTTCTATTTCTCCCTATTTTTATCTCCCTATTTTCTTTTCTCCCTATTCTCTTTTATTTGTACTCATGTCAGAGTTGAAAGCAGCAGTGTACCTCCAGGTGGCACGCATGGTCGAGGAACAGATCCCCCTACACGTTGATGCCTCGCCCACATTTGTAGCTACACTTGTCGAGCTAGTGTTCAACCAGCTCGTGGCACTCGGCGAAGACCTCGAGCTGTTTGCCCACCACGCCGGTCGCACCACCATTTCTTCGCTGGACATGTACATGGCCGTGAGAAAAAATGACGAATTGACCCGTATCCTAAAAGAAATAGAAGACCACCACTAACTAACTGTCAAACTACTCCACTAACTAACTGACAAAACCACTCCACTAACTAACACTGTCAAACCCATTCTACAGACCTCCCACACCTTTTCACACTATCATTTTATCCCTTACGCGACTCTCGCCCCTCGCGGCGCGACTTCTCGCGCGACCTCGCCAGCCAGCCTCTTCCCGTTTAGGTTAAATGAGACGCGTCATTCGATGCCCATTATATATTATACTACATCTCCACTGCTTCGTACCTCTTGTATATATCAATTATATCACCATGGTACGAACAGAATCACCACTTAAAAGAATCCGTGACATCTCCAACATCACCCCTACGTCGTCCCCCACCTCAACCCCCAAGAAACAAAAACTTCAATCCACCTACAATACCTATAATACACCCACCAATACTCCAGGTTCCAGTCTTTTTCAATCCAAATCTACAGTCTATACACGCGCCAAGTCCCTCTTCCAACGTGGCTCCAAAAATTCTCCCGTGTTGGTCAGTAGAGAGAACGAAGCTGCTTGTCTTTGTCTGTTCATAAAAGACCACATTTGCTCCAACACACCTGCAAGCTTATACATATCGGGGCCTCCAGGAACCGGAAAAACGGCCCAGATCAATGCCACGTTCCAACAATTGCGCCAAAACCACTCTTTGTCCAATATCTTTAACCCTTCAGATGACATCTCCATAGAAAACCACACCGCCAAATTGGTCAAGATCAACTGCATGGCCATTCTGGCTCCAGAGCACATTTTCCACGAGATCTATAGCCATATCTCCGGCAAACTTTCCATATCATACACCAGAAAAAAGACCTGTGCCGACCTTAAGTCTCTTTTGAACCACCAGCAACCGCAAGTAACCAAGAGCTTTAGTTCTGTGGTGGTGGTTTTGGACGAAATGGACTCGCTCATCACGCGTGACCAGCAGATCCTCTTTGAGTTGTTCCATATGGCCTCGCCAAAGGTAGACACCGCTGCACGTTTGATCTTGGTGGGAGTCTCCAATGCATTGGATCTTACTGATAAGTTCTTGCCACGGTTGAAACGCAATGGCCTTCATCCACAAGCTCTTCCTTTTCTTCCGTACACCTTTGACCAAATCAAGGCTGTGGTTGTAGCGAGATTAAGGAGTTTAAATGAAGAAGAAAAGGAAAATGATGGTGACGTTGGTGACATTCCCATTTTTCACCCTGCAGCCATCCAATTGTGCTGCAAAAAGGCTGCTTCTGTCACAGGAGACCTTCGTAAAGCGTTTGACTTGGCGTATAAAAGCATAGAGGCCGTGGAAGAACTGGTTCGCCACGACAAAAACATAGATATAGCGTCGCTCACCCCGTCCAACTGTCCCAAAGTGCTGATTCCCCATGTAGCCCGAGTGTGTTTGGCTTCGTTCACCCAAAACCGAGTTTCCAACTTGAACTTGTTGCAGAAAGTAGTCTTGTGCTGTTTGTTTCGGTACCAAGCCCAAGAAACTGGCGATATCACCGTCAATTTGTTGTATGAATTCTACATAAAACAGTCTTGTGTTGAAAAGTTGATGGGATTGTTGAAAAGAGGTGAGTTTTGGGAGATTATTTCTGCGCTTGAGTCGGCTTCGGCAGTGACCCTAGGAGAGAAGAGAGGCTTGAAGGCTGCGGGAGCAGATCTTGGCAACAAGTTGATCAAGACCAATGTGCCTTATGATGATTTGGTGAAGTCTATAGGCGACATGGGAGTATTGAAGAGTATATTACAATGCTAAGTACTCAACACAAAAGAACACGACAATAACGAAAGAATATTTACCCAAACTAGACCATAGAATACATAATATACATAGTAATAATTAATAATTAGTATTTAGTAGTGTGGTGAATTAATAGAGTAGGTTAGAAAATAGAGTTATAGTGATTAATATTCTACTAGTTTATAGTATAACTCTTGAATAAAGTATAATGTTGAATATGCCCGGCAATAGAGATAAATTACTAGTATATTTAATAATGATGCAGTCTTGATTATGTGGTACTTGCACTTGACACCAGCCAAACTTATTTATAGTGGTTTATGTGGTTTATAGTGGTTTATAGTGGTTTACTAGTATATTTCCGGTATATTTCAGTCATTAGTTCAATAGTATACTTTACTCATGGTAGATCTTGGTAGTATCTCGGGGTATCTTGGTAGTATCTTGGTAGTTTATTTCTTAACTATGGACCGAGAAAACGTCCTAACATCTTAAAATTACAGTCTATCTCATCAATTGTTCTCACTCTATACTGGTTCATCTACTCATCTCTACTCTATCACCACTATATCACTACTCTATCACTACTCTATTACCACTCTATCAACTACTCTACCATTAGTACTGTATACCATTACTCGCGTCTAGAAAAAAAAAAGCATTGCACTCTTAAACATCCAAAACATCCTGACCATCCTAGCACTCAAGCACTCTTACGAATTCTACACGCCATTCTCTTTCCAATGATACCACTCACTATACTATTCTAAACAATTGACCACTCTATCAGAGTAGCCAATAGAGATCATACTATTCCTGCTTAAACGTATTATAGTGGTTTATTGGTTAATTGTGGGAGTTTCGTGGTTTTCTAGTATTTGGCCAGTTAAGTAGTTATACAGAAAATAGTACTGTATATAGCGAAATCTTTACTCGACTATATTAATTATTATTAAAGCTTATATATAGAGTAGCCTAATGATTTTAGTAGTACGGTGCTTTTAAAGTTTTGGGCCTTGGTGTATGGGTCTTGGTGTCTGCCTGTGGGCTGTTAGTGTGTCTGGGCTGTTAGTGTGTCTGTGGGCTTTAGTGGCTGTCTGTGGTGATTACATAATCCCTGCATACAGCCACAGGGAGAAAAATTTACAATCATGATAAACCACCAGCTATCGATATCACATACCATTATACACCGCCCAAAGCGAGTTATTATCATCTAGTCAACTCCTCACAATCACCATCGACCAATCAAGCATTCTATGGAAAAATCCATACTGTATTATACAATAATCCAAGAGTTTAACCGCCCAAGAGTCGAGTCTATAGTCTAGTCCATAAACTCAAACACATCCCCACCCCTCCACCAAACATTCCTTTGGTAAACTTATAACATGTCTTCTGGGTCGCGAGGGTCCAGTTCCGGCAGATACAACGACAGAAGCGAATATACCGAGTATGGAAAATCCCGAAGAAAGAACTTCTATTCTCCCAACACTTCGCGTAGAGATTATAAGAGCAGTGGAGTAGCCAAAGAAAGTCAGCCAAATGGCCAGAATCGTGCGTATAAGGCCCAAAATAGCATATCCACCGGGTCTACTACTGGGGGAAGTGGTTCTGGTCCCAATGTAAGAGACAGCAGGCTGTATATAAATGAGCAGTATTCGGGCTCCAAAGTGTCCTATGGCTCATATTATCCCAGTTACGGCACCTACAATGCCTTTAGTCAAACATCCGCCAAAAATGATCCTTCTTCAAACTACTACTCTTCTAGGAGCGACGGCTGGAGAGCCGATAGGCTCAAAGGAGGAGATTCGCGGCTTTCGTCGTCCAACAAACCAGCATATTCAAAAGCCACTCTCTCTTCTTCGGTACCGTCGTCATCATCATCATCGGAATTTAGGAGGTACGATGCGTATTCCGAGCCCTCTTCTTCAGCAGGTAAGTGGAAAGGTGCAGTTTCGTATAATGCCAATAAAGTGCCAGTATCGGGTAACAGAGGGTCTCTTTCGAATTCAGTACGATACGGCAAAGACTATAAAGAGCTCAAAGAAAGAGTACGAGGCGGATCTTCGGCTCTTCTGAATAGTGGAGGTAAAAGGAATGGTGATACGTATTACCCTTCATCTAGAGACTCTTTTTCTTCCAATTATCGCGATAGATATTCTAGTAGAGGACGATACGATAGGCGCAACTACAGTGCTGAGCCGGAAGATGAAGATCGAAGAAAGTCAGAGTCGAGGGAAAACGATGAATATCTGAGGAACTCCGACGAAGAGAAAGATGACATCGAAGTGGACGAAAACCATAACGATGACGAAAGCGAACATCATGATCAAAACCAACAAGATAATGACGGTATTGAACGTAGAAACGACCTTGATGAACAGAATGATAACGAAAATGATATTGAGGATGAGAATGAAGTTGAGATTGAGAACAAAGTTGAACCAAGTAATGAAGAAAAGGTGGTGGAGATCATCAAATTGGATGTTTCTAATGAGATATGCTATGAAGATGGGTGTAATTATCCATTGGACTACATGGAAACCTCGCTCAAACAACTAGAAACTGAATTTAAGGCTGAAAATACCAAAGGCGGCAGAGTATACATGAAATACTCACTAGCGCAGCCAATCACCAACCTCAACGAATATTCATTCTTTTCTGTTAATTTTTCCACTTTCATCAGAATCAAAGACAGAATAGTTGAGAAAATGAGAAAAGACAAAGCCACCATTAACCAGAAACGTCTTTTACTCCAGAAAGAGTATTCTCAAGGGTTCAAGAAATGGGAACAAGAAAGACTACTTATTGACCAGCAACTAAGAATTTTACACCCTGCTGATGATGAAATGAGACGAGAAATCGATTCCAGTGATAATAGAAAGCAGAAACAAATCACTACCGAGGTACCTCCCGATTTACTGCCTAATTTCAATCGCAGAAACAGAAGACACGGCGATTTGGTCACCACCGAAGCGGAATTCCAGGAAATCCTCCAGTCTCTTGGTAAAGAAGACGAGCAAGATCCGTTGGTGCGTGCTGAAAGAGTGGCTGCCACCATCCCCGACTTGATCCTAGACCCTATAGAACGGGACAATGTCAAGTTTATGGATTCCAACAACATCGTCACCAACAAAGCCGAATGGGCCAGCCGAGTCCACACCGATTTCACCAACAACTTCTCAGTCAAAGAGCACGAGTTGTTCTGCGAAGGGTTCTGCTACTATCCCAAGAGATTCGGGGCCATTTCTCGCCACATGGGCGGGCTTAGAACGGCGCAGGACTGTGTTTTGTACTACTATATCACCAAAAAAGCAGTGAATTACAAGCAGATGTTGGCACAGCACAAGAAGAAGCTTTCGAAAAAGGCCGGGCGCAAAAAGACATCGCGCTCGAGAGCTACTTCGCAGACCCAGACGCCTCTAGTTACGCCCAGCGACGAAAATGGGCCCCAGCTAGAGCTTGTAGATAAAGAATTAAATGAGGAGGTGTTTACTGATACGGGAAGGAGGAAGAGAGCGGCGGCGCCAACGTTCGAAGGGAAGAAGAAGAGAAAAAAGAGCAAAGACAACGATGACGAACAACACGAGCACGAACACGAACAGCACGAGCAAACACAGGCTATGAATGAGCACGAGCAAACACAGGCTATAAATGAGCACGAACAAACACAGTCTAATGAAGCTGAAAACAAAGTTGACAAAGCTGAAAACAAAGTTGAAAATAACGTGAATAAAGTGGAAAACCCAGATAAGGATATGCGACCAGAGAGACCAGTCCAAGAAGAATCTTCAGTAGTGCCAGTAGCTCCAGAATTACTTACAGATCCCGTACCACCTTCTTTACCACCTTCTTTACCACCTTCTTTACCACCTTCTTTACCACCTTCTTTACCAGTGGTGAATCTTCCAATAGAAACAGAAATTGTTGAAAAACCTAAAGTGGAAAAACTCAAAGGACTAACTGAAGGTCCAGTAAAGCTTGGGGAGTCCGATAAAATTGCTCACGATACGGATATTGGGGATGTGGATCACCTAAACGGGTATGAAGATCACAAGGAACGCCGTAAAACCATTTCTTCCTACTGGAGCATCATAGAAGCCAATATGTTTCCTGAATTGCTTCAAGAACACGGCTCCAAATGGACCACCATTGCCGACAAATTGACCACCAAAACAGCCACAATGGTACGTAATTACTACCAGCGCAATGCCGAAAAGAACGGCTGGCTAGCTATTGCTCAGGCTGCAGATGCCAGACTTGAAGCAAAGTACGCAGCGGTCCTCAAACTGGATCCTGAACCTAATAAAGAACAACCAAGCATTGAACAACCAAGTATCGGCACGTTCCAGCGACCTCCACTTCCTGCCATCTCTAAAATCGGCTCAATCAGCTCTCTTTTGACCGAATCGTCTGAACAATCAGAAGCTCCAAAACCTGTTCCTGTACCGCAAAGATCGTCTATTATGAGTCTCTTGAACTCAGAAGCCAGTCCCGTAAAGACCGAGCCGCCGCAACGTCTGAACAAGCTCCATGATATTCTCAACACCTCTGAGCCCAATAATGGCCCCGGCCCCAAACCTCATAAACCCCATGCTATTTCTGGCTTGTTGACGCAGCCCGACGAGTCGCCTGTATTATAGCTATAATTACAATACATTCTATAGAGTAGTAACTTGTATTTTTAGTTTTCAGTTGATGAAAAGTTTCACGTGACCGACGGCAATTCCGGGCAAGTCCTCTCTTTAAGCACCTCTGTTAGACTACCCAGAGGTGCTTCTGAGCTGAAACTCATTAGGTGTAGTCCTGTACAAATGCTGGACATGTGTATGCCCTCAGAAGCTGGTTTGGGAAGAGCTCGGGCCTTTTCTTCTGAGCCTTCTTTGACAGACCTTCGCAGGTCGGAAGTCGCAAAGGCACGTGAGAGCCCCGACCTACGTCGTTTCACCGACTTTTTACTTCAACTTTATGGTACGAGTGCTGGTTCATTTTGAAAAGTGCTTAATATTCCACAGTGCTATGATTTAGGGTGCTGTTAGAGTGTTTGGCATTCAAATGTAGAAGCTTCTATTTCATTTAAGTGTGACGATTTAGAGATATGGCTGCGAAAAGAGACGATTTTATGATTAATGAGAATTTCTTGATCATTCTTGTGAGTGCTTGGGATTTATATCTCATTATATACTGCCAAAGTACAATTTAGAGTCTAGTTCTTTTGGCACTTCTATTGAATATACAAAAAAGTAATTCACTTGATATCACTATATTCTCGTTTGACACACGTGACCAGATCCACGTGCCGGATGTCTCAACTTTTCCACTTTTCATGATAATTTTTCAACCAACTCAAGACTCTACACTAATGGCGTTCAGACTAGTTGCGGCCCCCAGAGGGATCAGCGTATTTGGCGCTAGAGCATGCAGAATGCTCTCAAGTACCAGTATACGTGGCCAAGAGCAAAGCAGACCGGCGGTGCCCGAAGGTTTGAAGCAAAGAATAAAGCAGGCCCGGATCAGTTTGCGCAGAGATGTCACTCTTGGTGGATTATACGAGGCTGAGGCCGACAGACTCAGAGTGGTGCCCAAGTTGAAGACGTTTTTCGGTGGAAACCCCGAACACGAAGAAAACTTGAACGAACTCAACGCCATAATAAGAAAGTACATCAACTTACCCACCAGAGTCCTTGGGGACGAAGAGCTCCGCGCTACCAAATACATCTCGTTCGAGACATACAAGGAAAGGACCCAGGCCGGGACCAGATTGAAGGCAGTACACTTTAAAGAATTGACCCAAGCATTGCATCGTTTGAGAAGTATCGACCCTCAGTTGATGCCTCGTGAAGTCAGCGATGTGTTGGACAAGTACAGAAACAATGCCCGTGATTCGATTGCGTACGCAGCCAAAGTCAAGACCCTCGACGAATTTGGCAGAGCCCACGCCAAAGCCAAGAGAAAGGCGTCACGTGCAGAGGTGTACCTCGTGAGAGGAGACGGCGAGGTGTTGGTGAACGGAAGACCGATTATGGAGTACTTTCCACGTGACACCGACCGCGCCAAGTTAGCGTATCCGTTCCAGGTGGTGGCCCAGGAAGGTAAGTATAATATCTTTGCCACGGTTTCTGGCGGGGGAGTTTCTGGCCAGGTTGAGGCTGTTATGTATGCTGTAGCCAAGGCGTTAATTGTATTCAATCCTTTGCTCAAGCCTAGACTTAAGAAGGCAGGTTTGATGACCTCGGATGCTAGAGTGGTGGAGAGAAAGAAGCCTGGTAAGGTCAAGGCCAGAAAGAGTCCTACCTGGGTCAAACGTTAATATGTATATAGAAATAAACACTCACTACAAGACTACAAGACTACAAGACTACACAGGACACACAGGAAATCACTGACTAACAATATACGCAGGGTATTAGTAAATCCACTGCACTGAAACTCACTCTCACTCACTATACTCACTATTTCTCACTAATCCTCACTATTTCTCACTAATCCTCACTTCTTCTCACTAATCCTTACTATTTCTCACTAATCCTCACTATTTCTCACTAATCCTTACTATTTCTCACTAATCCTCACCATTTCTCACTAATCCTTACTATTTCTCACTAATCCTCCCTATTTCTCACTAATCCTTACTAATACCAGTTTTTTCATACCGCCAATTTTATACCCTGACTCACTAATTACTCTTTCTATGTTGTCTATTATCACTTATCATCATGCTAAATATTTACACCTCTTTACTTTAAATGATTCGAGTTGAAATAAATGCATTGGTAAAGATTTTTCTCTTATTCTACTTCTTCTAAATAATGCAACACCGCTTTGGCTTCAGCCGTAGTGAGGCCTCCGATCTTTCCCTGGAAAGACTTGCCTTTGCCTCCACCCTTCAATGTGCCAATCCTCTCTTTGAGCTCAGGCGCAAGTTCAGAGGCTTTGGGCCCAATTACCTTGATCATGGTGTTGTTGAACAACACAATAGTGTGCTTCGTTTCAAGATCCACCTTATCAGTGGTATTGGCCAACGTAGACAACTCCTTTTGCACCAATGTAAGATACTCGGCGGAGTCGTCGGCACGATACACATGAGCTACGTTTTTGCCACCACCAAACTGGTCAGCTGCCTTGGCAGCCTCGATGGCCGCAAGCTCCTTCATCACCGCCAGTTCGCGCAGCGTCGCCTTACGGTAGTTGAGATTCAACGCGTCGATCTTGTCAGGAACTTCGTCGATTTGGCACGAGAGCTTGCTGCCGGCGTCCTTAAGAAGCTGGTGGCATGTCTGGGCGTACTTTGCCACTCTCGAGCCACATACAAAGTGTAATCTAGAGTGGCCTCCACGAACGTTGGTCTGGTGCAAAAGAGTAATGGCTTGGATCTGGCTGGTGGAACTCAAGTGGGTGCCGCAGCATGGGTTCAGATCCAAGTCGCCGATCTTGACCACTCTAATGATTCCTTTCGACAAGTCGTAGTCGTCTGGAATATGAGATGTATCGAGCTCGGCGCCGTCCTCACCATTTGGATCTGGCGTAACTACATTTATAGGAACAGCATCAAATATAAGCTGGTTCACCTTGGCGCTCACCTCGTCTACAATTTGGTCGTCCACCTTGGATGGAAGTTCGATATAGTTGACCATCTCGCCCATGGACCAGCTCAATGTTTCAAGCTCATACGTATCAAACACTGCCGACAAGAGATGCTGCCCCGTGTGCTGTTGCATCACATCAAGACGTCTGTTCCAATCAAGGTTGACCACCACCTGCGACCCTGGTGGCACCGGCTCGTTGGTGAGATGCAATGCCGTCAACTTGTCGCGCAAAACCGAGTCCACTTCGACCACCTTCTCTGTTCCCTCAACCTGAATAGTTCCCTTGTCGAACGGCTGACCACCTCCTTCGGGAAACAAAATAGTGTCTTGAAGCTCGACCGCATACTGCACCGGCTTGGGTGGTGGTGGTGCCGTCTTCAGGTTCTTGTTCTGTTTATCTTTGCTGGTAGGTGGCGCCTTGTATTCGTAGCTGGACACCACTGTAGTGGTGAAAGACTTGAGAAACGAGTTCTTTTGGCACGCCAATGCCCCGACAATAGTAGACATGATCAAAGTATTGAACACTTGTGGTGACGATGAGTAATTGCGCGCCGTTAATTTGATTGTTCGCACTGATGTGCGTCCCCCAAAAGATAAGTTTGGTTGCAAAACGAAAATCGCGCACCACAACACATCATGCGGTGATTATTTACGTGGTGATGTCTGGTCGCACCATTGGTTATGTTGTTGATAGTTGGTTATTTTTTCTTCAACATATCAAAAACCATCTAACTCTTGGTTACTGCTTGTAATACATTACATGACATAAATGATATATAGTATTTAACACAATAACTAATCCAGCTATATATGGAATGATATAATGATCCTTTATTTTTAAGATTAATAGTTGGCACCTAATACAGTTGACTAGATAATGTTAAAGAGTACCAGAAGATGTTTTGTCGTGTGTATAAATAAAGTGCGGTAAAATCAGGAGGTGATAGCATAATTTTAAAGAAAATGGTTGCAAAAAGACAAAAATAGAAAAAACACATCTACTGGAGGTGCGACTATGCAAACGCACCGATTCATTGACTGCTCAAAGTGATATTTTCTTATTTGGTATTATCTATGTATTCTCTAGCTATTTCGTAGCATCTATCTCCGGTTCATGGCAAAAAAAACCACCGCAGTACTAGCCAATACCGCCAAGGCACCCGGAATAAGCACAGCATTGGGAATTCCCTCGATGAAATCGCCTCCCTGGTGTCTTCTTTTTCTCTTTTCAATACTGCCATGATCAATAGGTGCAGGCTCGTGAGGGTTATGAATATAGAGATCGGCCTTGTCGTTGCCAAGACGCTGGTTGATCTTGACACACTCTACTAAATCGTTGTCTGACGTGATAGAGACCACATCTCCTTCGTCGTCAATGTAACTAATGGCGTATCTTTCACGCTCTGTATCTTCACCCGGTGGTGCGACATTTAAAATCACATAGTCTTTTGGGTGCAATTTTTCCTCGATTAATTCTGCCAAGCGACCAAACCCTTCGCTAGGCTTCACCTGAATACGATGCACTCTGCCTTCAATTGCCAAAGACTTGAATTTAAACGTGTAAGGAGTGTCGTCTGAAACAGAGTGAGGCGCGGTTCTGGCTGATTCTACGTACGACACCGAATCGGACGGCTTGATATCTACATTGAACGACTGGAATTCGGAAGGGGTGACGTCAGGGGCGCTTCCAGTAATGGAATCGGAGTGGACCGAGTCCGAATCGTCGTTATCAATCGAGGTCCAGAACTTGTTCCAAGCAGGACCTTCTTGAGCCGCTTGATGGTGCGAAACCTCATCAGAAGCTTCAAGCTGCTTGATTTGGTTCAATGTAGCATATGTAAGCTTTAAGACATCTACAATTCCAATGATATCGTTGTGCTCGCCAATTACAGGCAAGTTCAAGTAATGACCTTCAAACATCTGTCTCAATGCCTGCTGAATAGGCAAGGTCACCTTGGCTACATCTGGTTGGGGCGTCATCACTCGTACTATAGAGCATTTCTTGGGATCAAGCCCGGCTGCAATCACTCTCAAAACCACGTCTTTGGACGTGAAAATACCCGTCACCTCGTCGCTGTTGTCTTTCACCAATACAGCCGTGGTCCTGTTCTCTTTCATAAGCACGGTGGCGTCATAAACCGAAGCTTTTACGTTCGTATATACTGGCACCGTGGACATATCCAAGACATTATCCAAAGTGGGCCCATTCATTTTGTTCTTCAAGTTCTCAAAGTACTGGTAAATCTGCAAAGGCTGTTGCGCAGCGCTGCCCATTTCGGAGTGCACAGAGTCCAATGCCTCGTACAACTTTTTGGACGATGCGTGCATTCGTTCTAGTTTTTCCATCTGCTGCGCGTAACACTTGGTGATATCTAAAACACCTACAATCTGGTTATTGTCGTCCAAAACCGGCAAATGCCTAAACCCCTTTTCGACCATAAGAGTCAAGGCTTCGGACGCCGGGGTTTGCGCGTTGGCACACGTCGGATTGGGCGTCATGATCTGGTCGATCGTCACCGAGTTGGCGTTCAAACCAGATCCTACGATTCTAAAAGCCAAATCCTTGGCGGTAAAAATCCCCAAAAGTTCGCCTTCTTCGTTCACCACCAAAATACAGTTTTCTCTCTTGGCCGTCATTAGCTGCGACACTTCGTATACTGTAGATGTGGTTTTACATATGATAGGATCAGAAGGTTTAAGCGATAAAACTGTTCCAGGCGTGGCTCTTTTGTTTCTAGAAGTTCTTGCCCCTCCTTTTTTCTTTTTGCTCAAATCATTTTCGATCCGTCTTCGAATGGCGTCGTCTCGTTTGGACTGGCGGCGTCTGGAATCTGACACTTCGGCACCCGTAGCTGATGATCCTGACACAGAGCTCGCGCTTTTTCTGGCGTGCTTCAATGAAGACATCATGCGCTGGACTCTTTCGTGAAGAGTCTTTGGTTTTGACTTGGACTTTATCTTGACTATTTTTTCTGGGGATCCACGATTTTGGGAATAGGTAAACAAAAAACGAGGGAGAACACAAATACACTAAGAAGCTAAAAACTAGAGTAGATGAGGCAGTAGATGAGGCAGTAGATGAGGCAGTAGATGAGGCTTGAGTAGATTCGCTAAGTTTCCGGATTCTACATTCTATTCTCAATAGTTGGGCCAATGCCCTATTGATAAGGGGCGAGCCCGTGGTGGTGACGCGCGGTGATTCGGTGATCCTGCGTTGCCTAAAACGGGTTCGAAACGAGCATGCCAGTAAAATACCGTTTGACAACCGCACGGTGATACATCCTGATACAATAGTGTAACTAACGTTATGACACTATTCCATATGACGCCCGAGCTAGTAGCCGCTATCAAATCCTCACTGTTGGATGAGCGAGTGAAGAACGATCTCACTTCTCAACTGTACATATCCCATACAAACTTGATACAGTTGTACCGAACGTGTAAACCCACCGCCACGTACCTCGAACTAATCAAACTCACCACCCTCAAATTAAACAACTACGCCGAGCCCGCGCGGCCCAAAACCGCGGAGTTTCTACAATCCATGCAAAAACTCCGCTTGCAGGCCAAGGAATTGGAGTACCAGAAACTCGTGTCCCCTGCCCCGCAGCACCGCACATTATACGAACCCTCCGACGATGAGTTGACTCCGGCTCAGGCCCACAAGCAGCTCAAGAATCAAGTCACCACCATAGTCAATATTTTGATCAGTGTGTGCAGTGTAGCGTATGCCGTATGGTACTGGACAGATACCTCGTGGAAACTCAAAGATTCGTACCGGGTGCTACTTTGTTTGTTCTTTGCTCTTTTGGTATTGGTGGCAGAGGTGGTGGTCTACATGGGATATATTAATAAGATTGAGGAAGCAAAGGCGGCGGAGCGAAAGAAGAAAGAGGTAAAGTCGGTGGTGAGGTCTGTAAACATAAAGAAAAATATATAGTACATACAACCCTTTTCTACACTGATATACACTTACCCGTAGGTGACTCTGTCACTTTGCAGCCAGTCTCGTTTTGCAGTTCTCTCTCCGTTTGCAGTTCTCTCTTCGCAACCACCCCTTTATTTTCCTTTTTTGGCTGCAACTTTTATTTTCCTATTTCTTGCAGCCAAATTTCCTCACTCTTTCTCCCTTCTTTCTTCTTCTTTTCTATCCTTTACTGGTTTTCTTCTTCTTTTCTAGTCCTTGACTGTTTTTCTTCTCTTAATGCTCACTACAGCCCCTATTGTCACCTACTTCGGGTCCTGGCTCAAAGATAGGGTGATCTCTATACTCAAAACAGGTCCTATGCCAAAACACATAGCGCTTATCATGGATGGAAACAGAAGGTACGCAGAAAACCGCCACCTCGCATTCAAAGACGGCCACTATGCCGGCGCCAACTCCTTGGTAGAAGTTCTAGATGCATGTTACAAATTAGGAATCAGCCAAGTTACCATCTACGCTTTTTCCATAGAAAACTTTAACCGCCCCAAACAAGAAGTCGACACGTTATTTGGCATGCTCCGTGAAAAGCTCCAATACCTTTCTGAAAACGAAGACTCCTTCAGTCAACAGAAAGATATTGCCATTCGTATTTTGGGCAATCGCTCGTTGATTCCCCCAGATATCTTGACCGATTTAGAGTATGTCGAACATAAAACCCTCGGTCCAAACCCAAAAGGGTACCTCAATATTTGTTTTCCCTACACTTCCAGAGATGACATTACTGCTGCTATAAAGAAAACATTGGGTACCAATGAACACGACATAAGTATCCAAACTTTGGTCAATAACATGTATCTTGGCCCCGATGCTCCACAGTTGGATATCTTGATCAGAACCAGCGGCCACCATAGACTTAGCGATTTTATGCTTTGGCAATGCAACAAAGACTGTACTATTGAATTTGTCGATACACTCTGGCCCGATTTCAAGTTCTTGGCTATTACCAGGATTCTATTGAAGTGGAGCTACTACAAAACCATTGCCCCTGATGTCCCAACCAACAATGTAAAGCCCAAAAATCCTAAGAAAACTAACATCCTCAGTAGCTTGGCCCCACCGCCTACTTTAGCGACAGTGGGCAAGAGATAAACCACAAATGGCTACAAAGCAAAAGATTTTCATTCTATTATATACAGGTGGATAGATCTAGTTAACAGCTGCTCTGGCTTGTTCGGCAAGTCTCTTCAACTCCTCCTCTTGCTCAGATTGGCTACGTTCTTGGTTCAAGTAGATGTTGGCAGCACTGAAATCTTCCGATCTCAAAACAATGCCATTGGGGTTTCTTTCGCTCACCCATCTTGTTTGAACCACTGAGTTCAAGCTTTCATACAACTGTTCCAATGTATGAGCCTTAGTTAAAGTATAGTCATTGACGTCGAACCCGAGATTCTTTTGAAGCGCCTTGGCAAACTCGAATCTGAATGACAAATCATGTAAATCAATGTTGCTGTAGTTGGTGCTGCTAATGGAGGTGCCCCTTAATTGGTTGTATGTCTGGTTGATAGTTTCTTCCAATTTAGTAGAATTGTACGTAGCTTCAATATCTGGTTTCGAAACCTTTCTATTTTTCCATTGATTCACCTTGAAATCGCCCATATCCACCTCGACTTCAAACGGCTTGTAATCTGGCGAGTTTTCTTGGTTCAATATAACAATCTTGGCTTCGGGATCAGACTCGAAGTCATCTTGGTTCTTTATTATGTCTTCTCTCTTTTTGGCGTCTTTCTTTCCAAAGAGATTGAGGAAAGGCCTTGGTTGTGTAATTCCAAACAGCCTTATGCTGTGTATTCTAGTGGCGGTGGCAGCCAAACGTCTAACTGGAAACATCACCTACTTGTATAACCTGGTACCCTCAAGAATCGAAAATTTTCAACCAAATGAAAAATCACGTGATGCAAGCCAAACTACTACACAGGAACACTTACTTACTTACTTCATTACCTACTTACCTACTCAATTAATTACCTACTTACTTACTTACTTACTTACTTACTTACTTACTTACTTACTTACTTACTTACTTACTTACTTACTTACTTACTTACTTACTTACTTACTTACTTACTTACTTACTTACTTACTTACTTACTTACTTACTTACTTAATTAATTAATTACCTACTAATTAATTACCTACTAATTAATTACCTAATTAATTACAAGTATTTAGTTCATTACTAGTAACTCACTAATTTTGTCTATTTTGATATCTCGTACTACTATGCTAGTTGTGTTCTGTTCTGTACTTTCTCTTTAGAAAAGAAAAGGTTAATAATGCTATAATGACGTAGAAGCCCAAACCAACGGACTGCTGGTCAACGAACTTGTTTGATGAGATTTGGGGCTGCGATGGAGGATTTGTGAATGAATGGTAGTATCTTCTTCTTCTGAAACTTCCCGTATTTTCTCTTTTGAATCCTCCAGTATTCTCTACACTAGAAGGATAAGCAGAAGTGGAGGAGGAAGTGGTTGTTGGAGAGAATGACGATGACGAGGAGGAGGAGGAGGATGTTGGTTTAGTGGAAGAGGCATCTTGGGTTTGCACAGTTACCTGACCTATATCACACCAGCCATTCACAGGAATACAATTGATATACTTGCACCATTTGCAGTTATTATTGCTGTTTGGATCGGACATTTGGCCATTGAAGAAGTTCTTTGCGAGCGTAACAAAGTACACTATAATGAGCACAAATGCCACTCCTCTCACACCACACCATGCATAAAAGCGACCTCTTAGTTTATCGTCGAAATTATGCATTGGGTTCCAATTGCTAATGCCTTGTTGCCAGGTGGTTTTTTCGGTAGCAGTATAAGTGATTATTCCATCAATGTATATCCAAGAAGGATCCGGTAGAAGTACCAAAGACGTGAGTAGACCCATTGCAAAGCCACCCATATGGCTGAAATTATCGAGACCCGGCAATAAACCAAGGACTAGCGATACGATGATTTCGGCAACCATAATACAGATAAAAAGGGCATAATGCTTTGTGCCGTAGAGATTGGTGTTTTTGCGGCCACAGTAGGCAAACATAAGCAAATTGGTGGCCATGATGCCGAATAAGGCCCCGGAGGCTCCAGTGGAGGCTATTCCATCGGGACTGAAGTTAGCACCCAATAGAAACCCAGCGATTCCGCTCAGAATGTAGATCAAAAAGTACTTGATAAAGCCCACATTGCGCTCGATAGTGGAGCCCATAGTTACTTGGAGCAATAAATTGAAGATGATGTGGAGGAAGCCGGCATGAAGAAACATCGGTACAAAGATTCTATACCACTGGTCTGGAACGTACTTGTTGTCTATTAGTGGGATTCCAGATAACCCGCAGAGTTCTGGCAAAGAACACACGTTGGTGTCGACCGAAGTGCTATTTGGGCACGGAAACTGCACGGTGGTGTCATTGGTAATGGACTCCATCTGGTGCATACATGGCACGTATCTTGCGCCCATATTGATCAACAAGTACGTTGAAGGACCTAGCATGGGATTGAAGTACGGTTTTGTCTGGAAAGCCAGCCCTGTTAAGCTAGACATTCTGGCAAGCTCGACGATAAACACAATCACCTGAATAAGGGTGCAGAGCATGGTCACGTACGGAAGCTTGGTATAGTGAAACCTGGGCTTTCTTCTGAGTTGTCGGAGTCTATTTTTTTCGTTTATGCGTTGTCGTTGGACCTCGTCTACCGGAGGTGACGGAGACGGCAACGGAGGCTGCGGTTTGGGGGAGTCGAGAATGGGGTATTCGCTGAAGTTGGTATAATCATGAGTTTCTATGTTTGTTTGGGAGTCTTTTTTGAAAGGGTCGTTATGTAAAGGAGGATCATAGGAGGAGTCAAAGGAAGTTTGAAAAGGGTTCATACGGTTCATGGGGTTCATAAGGGGTTCATAGTTGCGTCTACTATTATGTTCATAGTTGTGTCCGTTTTGGTTGTTCAAGTCAGACATCTCGTACTCATTGGGCCGAAGCGGCATTTCTTTATTCACTTGAGGAGGTGTTGGTAGTTTTTTGGGAGATTTAGAAACGGGAACGGGCCTTGAACCAAACTCAAAGTCGTTTTGGGGACCATTGGAACCATGGGAACCATGGTCTTGGTAGTTTGGGTAGTTGTTGTGGTGGGCATAAGGCTCGTAATAGTGAGGATCTTGGGCATTGGACAAGAACTGGTTTCTCAAGTTGATGGAGCTTGACCTACTCCTCGAGTCGTAGGGCGGAAACATGGCCTAGTGAGGGTGAAAGGGTTGTGGGTGGAAGTTAGAAGTTGATATAAGTTGTGGGCGATGGATAGGATCAGTCACGTGCAGGCACCCAAGGGCAAGACAAGTCTATCAGCAGGGAGCTTATGTTAGGGTAGCCAGAGTATTTGTAGACAGTCTAGGACAAAGTCTACGACTATGCATGTGGTAGTATATGGTATATGTTGTTCTTGAGTTTAAAGCCTCGCGTCGCGTCTATCACGACGAGGCTGAGGCAGATGAGAAACTAAAATTGGGTACTAATAGACGCGAAGATACAGAATGGTAAAGGTACAGGTAAAGGTACAGGCAGGTACATAAAAGTATGCAAGAAAACATTAAAGATAGTATGCATGTGAAGAGTGCTAAACATCCTAAAGAAAGGAGGATATTTATAGAATTAGAATACTCAAGTGGTACGGTACATAACCATTGTTATTCTTTACAATTAATTAGGTAAACAATGATTATATTTATAATAAAGTATCGATATGGAACATAATTATGAAGTGTTTATATTACCGGAGTGACGATAATTTATGGGAGTATGAGATATGTACCAACTGTTGAGTGGAAGTGAGGATCAAGAGTGAGGATGTTCAAGAGTGCGAGATGTTCAAGAGTGCGAGATGTAGTGCGAGGATGTTTCCATATGAGTGCGAAGATGTTCAAGAGTGCAGGATGTTCAAGAGTGCAGGATGTTCAAGAGTGCAGGACGTTCAAGAGTGCAGGATGTTCAAGAGTTCGAAGTGAAGAGGGAGGATGTTCATGAGTGAGGATGTTCAAGAGTGCAGGATGTTCAAGAGTGCTAGGTTTTTCTTTGATGAGTGCGAGGATGTTGTAGAGTGTAGAGTGCTGAAGAGTGTGAATGTTCAAGAGTGAGGTGAAGTGCGAAGATGTTCTAGGATGTTTCCATATGAGTGCTAGGTTTTTCTTTGATGAGTGCGAGGATGTTGTAGAGTGAGGTGTTGAGTGAGGTAGAGTTAGAAGTGAAGAGTGAGTGCTAGGATGTTCAAGAGTTCGAAGTGTAAAGTGAGGATGTTCAGGAGTGAGGTGTAGAGTAAAGATGTAGAGTAAAGATGCTGGGTACTATGTTGAGAGTTATGGTACTGATGTAGATTGCAATGTTAGTGCGTTTTGCAGGATAATGCTCTTGCAGTCTTGAATGAGTCAATATTCTTTCTCATTCATCAGTGTTTTGTTTATGAGTGTGTACAAAGTAGTCTTACGTATTAGTTTTGTCTAGTATTTCCTGACGTTTATGATAATGGCTGCGAAATTCAGAGAGAGGATTTATCCAAGAACATGATGTGTGCAGGATGTTCCAAACGATCTGGTCCAGTCTCATTACTTTTAATCCTTCACTGGCTAATCTCAGTCTCTTTCTCTCACAAGGGGTAAGTTCTTAGTATCTCTCACAAAATATCAGTATACTATTAGATTTTTTAGTTCCTCTCATTTTCTCCTCACCGCTCCAGATTAGATGATAAATTCCAAGAGTCGAGAGTTCTAGTGAATAGTAAGGAAGTAGGATAGTATAGTTGGTCACTGAATCCAGTATCAATTTCGTCTGAAGTGTAGCTAAAGTAGTTAGTTAGTAAAGATACTAAGACAGTTAGTTAGTTAGTTAGTTAGTTAGTTAGTTAGAGTTACTTAGACTTACTTAGACTTAGTTAGTTAGTTAGTGGAGTTAGTTACTTACTTACTTAGTTAGTTACTTACTTACTTACTTAGTTAGTTACTTACTTACTTACTTACTTACTTACTTAGTAGAGTTAGTTAGTTAGTTACTTAGTTAGTTAGTAGAGTTGGTCAGTTACTTAGTGATCTGTTTTTAGTACTTCCTTATTGCTCTGTTTATTCTATGCTATTTTACACTACTCCTTGAACAACGCATCGTTCGACAAAGGATCAGTCTTCAAGATCTGGTTTCTCTTCTTAATCTTTCTTTCAGCAGCAGCCTCGGCTCTGGCTCTGGCCTGCTCGGCAGCCTGTTGCTTCATTTGAGCTCTGGCAAAGTTAGGAGAAACGTACTCCTTGTTCTCATAAATCTTGGGGCCTCCAAACGATCCCTCCAAAATGGTGATCAAGGTCAATACAAATCTAGGGCCGATTTCCACCAAGTTGAGTTCTTCAGGGTTGATTTCACTGGTGTCGGCATCCTTGACATTGAGAGTCTCGTTGATCTGGTAGTTTCTGATCCAGATCTTGTTGTCGACAATGGAAAAGGTCATCACATGGTCGATAAACGGCTTGGACTTTCTGGCATTAGGGGGAACTCCGAAAGAGTGGATAAAGAGTTCCTTCATCAATCTGAAATGGTCGTTTTCCATAAATGCTTTGTCGAAACTCAAGATTGGTCTGGACCCTTTCAAGCAGTTTCCAGTGAAGTTGAGCTCGTCTAACGTATGCAAGTTTTGGATGTGGAACTTCAACGTGGGGCCATTAGGTGGCTTGGTGAGCCACAAATATAAGTCTTGATGTTTTCTGGACTCGAAAAAAAAGATGTTGTTGCAGTTATATAACTCGGCCACTTCATTGAGCTGGTATAAGTTCTTTTTGGAGTCGAATTTGGGTTCCTTCCTGGCATGTGGCAATAGGGCCAATAAATCTGATATCAAGTGACGGTGTCTGTAAGTCACCCCTCTAGACGATATCACCAAAAGACGCTGTCTATTTATGTGCTTGGCTTTTTCAGACGTCTCTTTGCTAGACTTGTTCTGTAAAGCTTTGTAAATTGCCGACATCCTGGTTGTATTCACTATGATACTATGCTAGAGTGGAATTTTTCAGGCATCTCATCGGATTTTTGGCTCGCGGTTACCCGGATTTCCCCAACATGGGGAAGACATTAGAGAAGACACTACAAGACACTACAAGACACTACAAGACAAAGTTAAGACAAAGTTAAGACACTACAAGACAAAGTCAAGACACTACAAAACACTAATACCAATCTACATGATTAATTCTGTAAATATGATGAAAGGTGTAAATAAAGGTTATCTCCTGACATACAATTCGAGGAGAGAAGATATGATTTGGTGCTTTCAAAGTATCGTCTGTATATATATTCATGTATACTTTTAAATAGCTACTCGATGTAGATTGACCACCAGCAAAACACTGATGATAAGGAAATTGAGAAAATGGAGAAAGAACTTTCGGCTGAAAAGTCATGTAGTTGATCGGGAAACTTTTGGGTTTTGTTCTTTCATGTAGTTTGTTTAATGCTTTTCAGCTGGAGCGTGCTTTTCTAACCAGCTCTTGATGAACTTTTCTTCTTCTGGGGAAGACGCATTGATGGCTGGGTGCTTTGGAGCAGCAGGGCCCCATGGCTTAGGTGCAACGACGAAAACGACAGCACTTAAGGTAGCAATAGCTAATTGATGTGCTGGAACAGATCTACCAAGAATAGTGTAAGCAGAACCCATTGTGTTGTTGATGTGGTGTGTACTCAGTGGTTGTTGAAGTGAAATCGTTTCGGTTCAATTTTTGGAGGAAGAATTTTCATTGGCCGCGCGTCACGTGGGACGGGCGCGCGTGCCGTCGGTTGCGTATGCACGTGCGAGTCTATCTGTAAACCTCTTTTAGCATATTTTGCAGCTATTAGAGTTGAGTATCACTTATGATGTTGCATGCACATACCATTAGAACGTTGAACACCGAGCGGATGCTCGATCCCAACTTTGGAAAAAAGTATTCCAACCGAGCAATTTGGCGAGTTTCTTCAATTATTCTGAAAAAACCGGCCGATATCATCAATGACAACGTTAATGATGGTGTGGATGACAAGAAAAGTGTGCTGATTGTACGGAAAAGAGACCGGTTTAGAAGGTTTTGGAGGAGCATGTACGGTGAGCGAACGTCTAAGCTGGGATACTTCAAAAAGCCTGGTCACACCGAGAAACCAATCGATTCTCCATACTTGGATTCTTTATATCCAACACCCAAGAACCCAATCAGCATTAAGGAGGATTCAGAGCCCCAGAAAGTGGCTCAAGAACACCCGTACCAAACCCGCAGTCCCCAAAGCTTTGATGATGTGATTTCCAAAGGAACGGGTCCGCCAACTGGAACCAAAAACGAAAAGAGAGTGGGCCAAAATGTGTCTATTGTAGAGCCAGCTGATGAGATATCGGTGAGTCTTCCTGGCAGCAGTATCAGTGTTCCGGGTGTAAAAGGTTTGCCATGTACACAGAGCACCGTGCATACCTTATACGCACCAGTCTTTGCCAAAGCCAAAAGCACAAGCGTATATGTCAATTCGGGCTTTAGCGTATCTACACTTGAGATAAATGAGTCGGGAGAGGCTACCGAGACTGAGGTAGCTGCAATCCAAGATGAACTGGTGCCCCAGGAAAAAGATACTTTAAGACCTGTCGTCACCAGAAATAGCCCATTCCAGCCCGCTATATCTATGTAGCAACAAAAATAATACAAAAAGTATATCTACGTAGCCTATAATACAAAAATAATACAAAAAGTAAAACTATTTTGCTTATAATACATCATACGAAAAGTATGATAAAGTATGTAGCTGTAGTAGCACTTGTTTCTATGTCTAGCTACCTCAGCACTCATCATTAGGTACTCGCCATAACACATCCTACCTACCACTTAACACTAATAGAACAGAGCTTTATGATAACACATCCTACCTACCACTTAACACTAATAGAACAGAGCTTTATGATAACACATCCTACCTACCACTTAACACTAATAGAACAGAGCTTTATGATAACACATCAGTAACCAGCACTACATCGTGGGTGGTTATAGTCTTAATTATTTGCACCCAATGAGCCAATGTTATCTGCAGGAAAGCTCTCTTTTTTGAGATGCGATGATTTTTAATCTTCAACTAAGAAGAACTAAAAGACATAACGATGGTGGGACAGAGGAAACGATTGTCCAGTGGACTCACAGTGACGTCCAAGGTGTTTGTGAGGTCCAGAAATGGAGGGGCTTTGAAAGTGGTGAGAGAACATTACCTCAGAAACGATATTCCATGTTACTCAGCAGCGTGCACCAAATGTCAAAGCATAATGAAGCCCGATGCGCAAGGAAACGTCGCCAAGGCGATTTTGAGCGAGTCGCCCGCCAAAACCAAGTCGGGAGCAAGACACTATATTGTCGTAGATACAAATATCATCTTGCATGCCATTGATTTGTTGGAAAACGTCGATTGCTTTTATGATGTGATTATTCCCCAGACAGTATTGGAAGAGGTGAAAAACCGGTCATATCCTATCTACCAAAGAATCAGAGGACTAGTCAAATCAGAAGACAAGAGGTTTGTGGTGTTTCACAATGAATACAACGAGGAAAGCTTTGTCAACCGAGAAAAAGGCGAAAGTATTAATGATAGGAATGACCGGGCTATTAGAAAGGCGGTGACTTGGTACGAGAACCACTTGAATAACGATAATAGCAAGACCAAGATCAAGGTTATCTTTGTATGCAACGATGCTGATAACCGTCGCAAGGCAGCCGTCGAAGGAATTGATGCTAGGCTGTTGATAGAGTACATCGAAGACTTGAACAATGCGGACGACTTGAGAGACTTGATTCCGAATGAAAGTGGCACTTTCGAAGCCAGTGGCCGCCACGAGACCACGTATCCTGAATACTATACCAGTTCTAGAATAATGGCTGGGGTCAAGAACGGAACGTTATACCAAGGGGTATTGAACATTTCCACGTACAACTTCTTGCAAGGAACCGTCCAGACGCCGGCATTCAAAAAACCATTACTTATCACCGGTACCAAACACTTGAACCGTGGGTTCAACGGAGATTCTGTCATTGTAGAGTTGTTGCCCAAGGAAAAATGGGCCGAACCTTCGCACACTATTATTGAAGAAAGTACCATTGGAGCCAATGATAATGCGGAAGAAGAGGTGGAAGGTGAGGTCGAAGGGATTGTTTCGGATAAAGAGCGCATTTTGTTGGCCCAGGAAGCCGTGAAAGCCACCTCGGGCCCTGCTAGTGACGACCGGCTCCAGCCTACTGCCAAGGTGGTAGGAATCGTCAGAAGATCATGGAGATACTATGTTGGACAAATAGCCCCTACGTCAGTTTCCGAAGACGATACTGGCAATGCATCCAAGAACGTGTTTGTGGTTTTAATGGACAAAGTGTTGCCCAAGATCCGAATTAGAACCAGAAAAGCAAGAGAGTTATTGGGGCAGAGAATCGTGGTTGTAGTAGATTCGTGGCCCGCCAATTCCAGGTATCCCAATGGACACTTTGTTCGAGCATTGGGAGAAGTCGAAAGTGCCGAGGCCGAAACAGAAGCGTTGTTGTTGGAACATGACGTGGAGTATAGGCCCTTTTCCAAGAACGTTTTGGACTGCTTGCCCAAAGAGGGCTCCAACTGGGTTGTTCCTGACGTTACCAACACTAGCGATCCTCAATTGGCCAAAAGAGTGGATCTTCGTGATAAACTAGTATGTTCTATTGATCCACCCAACTGTGTGGATATCGACGATGCACTTCATGCTAGGCAATTGGAGAATGGTAACTTCGAGGTGGGTGTCCATATTGCAGACGTGACCCATTTTGTCAAGGCAGGAACGGCTCTAGACCACGAGGGTGCTGCTAGAGGTACTTCTGTGTATTTGGTGGACAAAAGAATCGATATGTTGCCGATGCTTCTTGGTACCAACTTGTGTTCTCTTAAGCCGTATGTCGACCGATTTGCGTTCTCTGTGATCTGGGAGCTTGACACCAATGCCAATGTGGTGGACGTCAAGTATATGAAGTCGATCATCAAGTCTAGAGAAGCGTTTTCGTACGAACAAGCCCAGATGAGAATCGACGATCCTTCGCAACAAGACGAATTGACCAAGTCCATGAGAATATTGTTGAAGTTGTCGAAAAAATTGAAGCAAAAAAGAATCGACGCAGGTGCTTTGAACTTGGCGTCACCAGAAGTAAAAGTCCATATGGATAGTGAAACTTCTGATCCTGGCGAGGTGGAAATCAAAAAGTTATTGGAGACCAATTCTTTGGTGGAAGAGTTCATGTTGTTTGCCAATATTTCTGTGGCCCGTAAGATCTATGATTCGTATCCTCAAACAGCCATGTTGAGAAGACACGCGCCTCCTCCGTCGACCAACTTCGAGGCTCTTAACGATATGCTTAGGGTGAGAAAACCCGGAATGCAGATCTCGTTGGAATCTTCCAAGGCTTTGGCGGACTCGTTGGACAGGTGCGTCGACGAAAAAGACCCATACTTCAACACTTTGTTGCGTATCATGTCCACCAGGTGCATGATGGCGGCCGAGTACTTTCCTGCTGGTTCGTACGGGTACCCTGAGTTCAGACACTATGGGCTTGCGGTTGATATCTACACCCATTTCACGTCGCCTATCCGTAGATACTGTGATATTGTAGCCCACAGACAGTTGGCCGGTGCCATTGGGTACGAGAACTTGGACTTGAGTCATCGTGACAAGAACAAGATGGAGCTTATTGTGCGCAATATCAATAGGCGTCATAGAAACGCCCAGTTTGCGGGACGAGCCAGCATTGAGTATTATGTTGGGCAAGTAATGAGAAACAACGAGGCAGAACACGAGGGATATATTATCAAGTGTTTTAATAATGGTATAGTTGTGTTGGTGCCGAAATTTGGAGTCGAGGGTTTGATCAAGCTCGAGATGTTGGGAGACGTTGCCACGGCTGAGTTCAACGAAGATACCTACGAGTTGAAGTTCAAGGACTTTAATGGCAACAACAGAGTGGTTTCTGTTTTTGACAAGGTCAAGGTGGACGTGAAGTCTGTGAAGGATGAAGTGAGCGGAAAGAGAAGAGCCCAATTGATCTTGAAGTAAATGGATAGAATAGAATCAAATACAAGTATAATTAAAATATAAACATTAATATTTAAAGTCAAGTTACAATAAACATTAACTTGACGAATTGTAGTGATAAACTTGTAACAGATGTATGCTTTTAGGACTTGTAATGAGACTCTTACGCCATAATAGTAGAATTATACCTTTTACTTGCAGAGATACTTATAAATACTTTAGTGATATACTTGTTTATGAAAGGTACTAGAGGTATCTGCCCAGCTCATCCAGCCATTGCTCCATCAAAGTATAAATAGTGGCTTGATTCTCTCCTAAATAGAACCCAGCAAGTAGCTTAGCTTTATTCAACTAATGAGTAACTTCTAATCAGTGACGTGGATATTTACTCTAGCATACTCTAAACTTGTAGTCACTTCTTTTCTCAAGCAGATGGACTTTTGAAATATTTTTTTAATGACATATTTTTAAAGTATTTTTTAGGTATGTATGTTTTTCGCAGCCATTAATTCGAACTGCCACAACCACCACCGCCACAATTACTGCTACATGCACTAGACGAGCCGCATGCTGAAGAGCCGCATGCTGAAGAGCTACAAGCGGAGTGACTGTTAGTATGACTAGTATCACTCGTAGTATGACTTGTGGTATGACTCGTAGTATGACTAGAGTGAAATGTAGTATGAGTAAAGCGACTAGTAGTATAACTAGTAGTATAACTAGTAGTATAACTAGAGTGACTAGTATTAGTTCTACCACGATAATGACTGTTCCCCTTGTCTAGGTTGTATCTAGGAGCACTTCGACAATCAGCCATTCCCGAGCATAGTACCTGAGAACAATTACTGGAGAATTTGCTAATAAAGTCATTAGAGCACAACTCCAGATAGCCTGGTCCTTGACAATTGGAACAGTAGGGACCGGCATCACGGAACGCACAACACTCGGCTCCCTCATGAAGATATAGGGTCAGGTACGGCTCCATAGGTGCAACTACAAAGAGCATGGAATTATTTAGATGAGTAGTGGAGGTAGAATCAGAGGACCAGGGCATTGTTTTGCCCTTGTACTTCTTCTTCAATTGATCTAACCTTTCTTTTACTTTTTTGGAAGGATAATTGACTGCTCCATGCAGACTGATATGAGTCAACCCAATTCCATCGGTAAATAATGGTCTACTAGCCAATTTTGTTACAGTTCTCGGTGACATTGGCGACAAGAGTCTTGCTATTCCACCAAACCGGCCAGTGGACCGGTTTTTAACACAGTACCAGCACAAACAAACCGAGTACTCTTCGCCCCAAAAATGCCGGTATAGCTTTGCGGTGAGCCCAAATCCCGAATCAAGTTTTGTTTCGTCGACCTTGTCATCATGGTCAATCACACACTTGATCACCGAATTGAGGCAATCTTCGAAGTAGTAGTTCATAGAGAGTTGATGCGTGTGCCATATCAAATCTACGTCCAAAGTAGGCACGAGCATCCGCAGCTTATCGAAATGAGTGAGTAGCTTGAAGAATCGCGAGTATCGAATGGACGATTCGTACAAGGTGGAACGAACTACACGAGAGCGAAGCCAGTCAAAGGTGTTCATCTTCTCTACAAACCGTTCTTGTCTCATCACACAACCCACCAAATCCTCGGCAATCTGAAAAGAATCGCGCACAAGCAAGTGGATTAAGTTCATCGACAAGTACGGCCTCAACAACACTACGATCCAGTTTCCCTGGTGCACACTTTCGGGAATCCCGACTACACTTCGCACTGCTTCTTCCAATGTCACTTTCAATGGTGCCGAATAGACCTCAAACTTCCACTTGACGTATGTGTCGACTTCGTCAGCTCGATAATCATTCTTGAGCTTGACACTCATGACCCGAGAGTAGTAACGATAAGCATTGGGAAGGAGCCGCGAGTGTTTCATATCGGCGTACATCTGGCGTTTGCGGAGCTCGTTATGACCAATTGTGGTGTCGGAGTCGCATTTACATTGAGTGGCCTTGTCGATTTTGCAGCTAAAGGACTCGTCTGCGAACCCTGTTTTTTCGTCATTGGTATAGGGAATGTCTTTGAGAATAGCATGGCTACATAAGGGACAGTGGACTGTTACTTTCTGATTAAGAACAAAAGACACGTCAAAGAAATACCCAAGATCCGTTTCGTCAGAACTGACCTTTTTTATTACATCGATATAATTGGTTTGGAGTTTTTCTTGGGGCTTGTACTGAAAAGTCTCCTTATCAATCAGGTCGCTAATTTTCTTGAGAGGAAATGGAAACCGGGCAAACAGCATGAGGTTGTTTCGGGCAAACGAGTCATAAAACGCCCGAGGGTTCAAGAGAAACGAGTGCCATACCATCAACACATCGAGCGGAGGTAACAAGTTGTCGTACAACTGAATGTGCTCTTTGTTCGTGGCATTTTCGTACGCGTCTTTTTCTACGTCGTCTTCTACACTAACGATTTCCTTGACACCAGTGACAAACACCACGAAACGTCTCACTGCTTCGGTTACGAAAACCTGCCATTTCTTGACATCTGCGGGGCCATAAGGCGGTGGTCCACCAAGAACGGTTTTCTTTAATTCTCCAAGACTTTGAAGAAACAACAAGTGGCTGATGGTGTCTGGTAAATCAGGTATGTGGTCTATATGAGAAGGGTACTTTGGAATCTTTTTGGACGGCTTGGGGTCCACATGCGAAGCTCGCGTTCTGGTAATGTTGTGCACATACCTGTAACTAGCAAAGTCGCGCGGCGAACTTTCATGTAAAATTTTAATGTACTCTGGTTTGGATGTATCGTTAGATTGATTCTTATTCATGATTGATTAGGTTGTAGATTAGTTGTAAATTAGTTGTAGATACTATCAACTGTAGTGCTGATTGCATTCTTTAAGTATCGGTTGTTTCTAGATGAGGAATGCAGATCTCCTATATATGCAGTCAAACTGTGCACCATTGGCCAAGGACGATCTTGATGGAGCTCGTAAATTATCAAGAAAAAATCCTCGCATACAAACAATACTTTGGCTGGTCGCATACGAACAAATGATGGCGCAATCATTCAACGTGTTGGTTCCTCATAACCAAAAAAACGAGCGGTGTACCAAAATGCATGATCTGGGTGCTTGCGCCTTGCATGTTCACTGCCCCGCACCTGATATCAGTTTTGCAACCAAAATAGGTGCCAACACGAACTACAATCCCACTAAATATCACAGACTAGTCTTTACTAAACATCACTAACTTTTCATACCAACTCTCACTAAACTTGAGCTTTACAGAATAGATTATTCTACGTCTCGAAATTGTTCACCTATGTATTTTGCCATGGGGGAACCTTCTCATATATACAAGTGTATTCTGTACGCTGTACAGAGACAAGAAAAACTAAAGTACGTAATAGTCTTCTGGTGGCCATATTTGTGGTCAGCACCGTAGTACGTAAATTGAGATCCTCAAGATTTTGATCAAAGTCTCCAACTACATTCTCTGGTAAGATCTAAAGCCAAGTACACTTCAGGCAATTCGGTGGGCCGGTGGGCTGGTGGGCCGGTGGGCTGGTGGCCGGTGTTCGGAATCTCGCGTTCGTGTAGTTGCACCAAAATGAAACCTACACATTTCTCTATTTAAAGAGGTAGTAAACTTACAATACCACTCTCTGAGTAGGACAATATATAATACATTGTAGAAAATCTCGTACTTTATCAATTGTCAAGGTGCTTCACTAACTGCTCAATAGTAACGATTTTAATATTGTGGGTCTTGGAAAACTCCACACAGTCGTCCAATCTTTGCATCAACCCGTCCAGATCTCTCACTAACTCGCAAATTACGGCTGCGGGTTGCAAACCGGCCATTTCACACAACTGCACACTGGCCTCAGTGTGGCCTCTTCTCTGTCTCAACAATCCAGGCACCGCTCTGAGGGGTAACACATGGCCCGGCTTTATGAAGTCGGTTGGTTTTGACGTGGGGTTGGCCAACGCATTGGCGGTGAGGGCTCTGTCGTGGGCCGAAATTCCGGTGGTGGTCCCCTCGCTGACGTCACACGTCACGGTATAGGCAGTTCCGTGTCTGTCTGTTCTGTCTTTGATCATAGGCTGCAAGTCGAGCTGGTCGGCTCTTTCGGTCGACACAGGCACGCACACGTAACCCGACGAGTACCTGATCAAGAAAGCCATCTTTTCCTGGGTGATCTTTTCTGCGGCGATGATCAAGTCGCCTTCGTTTTCACGGTCTTCATCGTCCATTACGATCAAGAACTCGCCGTTCTTAAATGCTTCTATTGCTTCGGTTGTGTCGTGAAATACAGTCATGGCGTGGTGAAAAGTGGAGTGAGACTACTGAAAAGTGACTGAAAAGTGACTGAAAAGTAACGAAAAGTGAGTGCTTCGGAAAAGTGAAAAATGTCTATGCAAAACTAATAGTGTCTACATTCAATGTATATATACCGCGCGACACACGGCGGTGACTGCATCGGTCAGGTATGATATCATCGGACGAGATGTGTCAACCATTTGTAATGGCATGTAATGACTTTTTCTGTGCTGACTAAAGATCGGCATGCCCAGCCGGCATGCTCATCCGACCATCGGGCGCCCAGCGGGCGCACCATCGGGCACCAACAAGCACCCGGCCAATGTCGCGCACGCGACAAAGTCAACTACCATGAGTTGGGCAACCATTCGCTGCAATGGGCTCCGTACACAAAGATCCTACTGGATTCAGCACGTCGTTCACGGCCACATACGAGGCCGATCCCACCACCGAATTCTTTTTCCACAAAATCGAATTGGCTGACCGGTACATCATCAATGTGCAGATCAACGGTGCGATGGACTCCACGTATGAGTTGCCGGTGTCGTCGAAAACGTTGATAAACCACCAGGCTGCTATTAATTTAGAAACCGACGAGGTGGAGCCTAGGATTGTTGTGGGGAATCACAGTAATCTCAAAGTTCAGATTGTCGCTGCACAAATAGGCAAGCTCATTGCCGCTTCTCAAAACCCCAAAGATACCGTTTTGTCGATCGGAAGTAAGTGGTTTGGGCGGGGTGACGTTCCAGAAGAAACCGATTTCGGGAAGTTGATGTTTGTATTGGGAAACGTGAAAAAGTTACTATAAAATTAAGTATTATGTAGTTTTCACTTGCATATAGTCTACAATAGAAGTTAATTATCCACATAATATTCACTTACATTATTCTATTCACTTACATTATTCTATTCGATTTCTCTGATAGTATTATTGATAGATTCTATTGAGACATCCTATTACTTGTAATTTCTAGACTTCATCCATTACTTGTAATTTCTAGACTTCATCCATTACTTGTAATTCTAGACATTGGTCTTTACTAATCTCTCCTTCTTTCCATATACAAGCTTGTGTGGCTTCATGAAACTCTCCAAGGTGGCCTGGTCCACCTTGGCTCTTCTTTCCTGGTACTCCCCCACAAACTTCTGCACGACCTCAATACACTCCTTCTTCATTTCTCCCGACAAAATGTCCCCCTTTTTGTAACCGTCAGCAAGTTTTTGCAACTTTTCGTCGTCGTCCTCAAAAAACGACAAGTACTGGTAAGCTACATCTACGTCAGGGTTACCTCCCTTGGCTCTATGTTCGTCTACAGTTGCCTGACCTCCGGAAAATGCATGCTTGTTGATCTTGTTCTTGATCTCCTTAGGGGTGTCGGTCATGAAGATGGACGAAGTGGTGTTGGAGGCCGACATTTTGGTGGTCGCACCCTGCAAAGCAGGAAAGAACTTGGCGTGGATCAACGAGGGTTTGGAAAACTTCAACTTCTCCGCGACATCTCTACACACTCTGAAGTACGGATCCTGGTCAATGGCACAAGGAATCAAGCATGGCGTCTTTTCGGGCAACCCCAACACATCAGGAAACGAAGAAGGAAACGCCGTGGCAATCTGCACACTGGCAAAATGCACCTTGCCTATACAGTCCGAGTCCTTGAACCCAAACACCGACTTGGCGGTGGATGTGGTGATTTGTCTCGAAGTTCGAACGACATTTTCGTAAAACGCGCCACTCATGTACTCCAAATCACTAAAGATAAACGTGTTTTCCGGATTGAACCCCACGGCAATGATATCCTTGGCGTTGTCCTTGGCAAACCCCTTGACGTCATCGATGGTCAACTTGGGCTTGAACAAAAACTTCTCGTCGTCCGTCAACTCAATCACCAACGGCACATCAAACACATCCTGCAACCACTTGGTGAACATGAACGGGATCATGTGACCCAAGTGCATCGAGTTGGACGAAGGGCCTCTGCCAGTGTACAAGAAGAAGGGCTTGCCTTGTTCGTACAAGGTCAAGATTCGGTCGAGGTCTCTTTCGGAAAAGAAAACCCCTCTTCTTAAAAAGGGGTGTGGCTTGTGGCCGGTGACTTGGGTGAACCTGGCGAGGGTTTCGGGCAATATGGCTCTGGTGCCAAACTGCTTGATCAACTTGTTGTAGTCGATCCCTTGGGATTCTCCGTCCACAACGGCACCTTCTACGTCCCAGGGTGTGACCACTTGTTCTGTAGAAGCACTTATTTCAACCTTGCTAACGCCTTCCTCTAAACCAGACATCTTATCTCTTTAACCCTTTCGAAGCAGTGATTTTTTGACTCACTGGTAAATCATCTCGTCACGTGGAACCACAGAAAATAATCCATTTCAGCTTAGTTGTAAAATGCACTTGAGCGAATTACTTTTAAGTCAGGAGTCAAAGAAATTGCTGGGCAGTACTTCACAACTCACTTTGTAAAGTAACATGTTATTTGAACCGAGAAAATGCCTTTACATTTGATTTGTACTGCTTAATACAACTTGAGTCGAATTCGGTTTGTTTCACGTGATACTGACCGGATCTCAACTCAGCTGTTGATAGACGCTCGTAAAGTGCCCAAAGCTGTCATTATTCACTGTGAACTCTCTTTACGAAAGCTATCTCTCTATATGTACTTCTTTTCGCTAATTCTGGCCCTGTTTGTGCCGTTTCTTCTGAGGCCATATACTGGTGACCCAGGTGGCCGGAAGTCGACTTTTCACGTGCCAAAACTTTTCACCACCGGATCTCAAAAAAATATTGACCTAGTTATACTCTTCATCATAGTATATCACCATAGTCTGCATGTATTAGCTACTAAGTGGAGCTGCCAATAATAACTGAGGCACAGAATATAATGCTTCTTCAGTCAACATCATTTGCTATCAGTATTCAATGAGACTTATAGACATACAAGTATTAACTGCTACAATATTCTATCTAAGCTATAACATTGTCTTTTTTCTATAGTAAAATACTCATTCTCTTTATAAAATTAGCTTTAAAAATGCTCTTAGTAATGAAAGCTTCACAATATGGCCATAAAAGACCTTTATTTAAGGTCTTGTTTCATAGGGATATACGAGTTTTGGTTTCCATATGAGCACTAAGATATTATGGTTTTGGTTTATTCGTAAACTATAATAGATATGGTTTCTCTTGGGCTATTATGGTTTTGGTTTATTCGTAGGGTATTACATCTTTCTACATTTTCATTATTTTAGATGTTAGATATTTATTACAGAGTAAGGCCCCTTTGACCATTTATCGTAAATTGTTTATTACCCATGCAGAAAAGATTAAACAACGCTTAGAAGTGTAATTTTTGGAAGAACCACTTGTTCTTACCAGCTTGGTGCTTTTCTTCCAAAGCCTTCTTAACAACCTTCTTGGCTTCTTCTCTTTGAGATGGTTCTTCCAAGGCTTCGGTGGTGACAGCGGCCTTGAAAGATTCGACATCTAACGAGTATCTGGTTGGCATTAAGTGGTTGTAGTTGACTAATTTGACAAAAGGCTTGACCTTGGTTCTCTTAGCAATCTTCTTTTCACTTTGGTTCTTGGAAACCTTCAATGGGTTTCTTTCAACACCAACGACAATGGCATGTGGGAATGGGTGAGACTTGGTACCTTCATCGTGAGGCTTGACGATGACAACCTTCTTACCGGCAAAACGGCCACGGACGACAATAGCTAGGATGTTAGTAAGAATTCGGAAATAACCTGACGAAATCGACCATAGACTTTATTAAAGTCTGAGAATTCCATCTTGTAAGACCCAAAGATGCTGGTGCTTCAGCATTAAATAACTCGGCTTTTCGTGCGTCTATCTTTGCATTCGGTATATTGCTGTTTGGTTGATTTCTCTACATTCTTTCATCACAATTTTCAAAGTCCAATAGGGTGGAATCTTCACAATCATTAAATTCTTCATCCGTTTAAACTCTCATATGGTGTCGTCTCCTCTTCTTTTCTGATTGATACATACCAACTTTTCCTGATTTAATGAACTTAGCCATTTTTGATGTCTTGTACTAGTAGATAAACCGTTCTTTTGAAAAATTTTATAAACACTTTTGATCGAAGCCCAACCGTCTTGGGACCTTCCATCGGGCTCACACCAGAGTGAAAATTTTAGTGACACAAAGGCGGTTGGCCGGGTAAGTCTTGGGCCACAGACCAGGAGACGGCCGGAGCACGTGTTCGAGTGACTGCTTTTCACCCCACCGCAACGAGGCTGCAGTCATGTGACTAACAATAATGATGCGAATGTGAAAGATCATGTGATCTCTGCAAACATTTGGGTGCAAATAATGTAGCAGGCAGAGTGCTAGGCTTTGCTAGACTTTGCTAGGCTTTGCTAGGCTTTTGTATGTTTTGATTGTTTTGATTGTCTTGTATATATCATAATCGTGCTACATGTTGGCTCTTAGAGCTATTTTATTGGTTGGCTTCTAGACTATTCTACTTGCTAGCTATCTTACTTTGTTCGCTGACTTCTCGAAAGAAGCTTCGAGTTCAGTTGCGTCACATTCCCAGTGTTCTTGGAGTGCACCGTTATGGGCCCGCGGTACTTTTGTCTGTCCTCTTTGGTGAAACTAGAATGCCTATTCTGTACAACCGACACAGGGGTGTTGGTAACAGCCAAAACCGCTGCCTGTAGTCCATTTCCATTGCCATTAAAGTGTGGTGCAAGGCCTGTAGACATGTCGAGACCGTTTGACGAGGCGATTGGCGGCGGTTTCCTACGCACAGACGTTCTGTTCCGAATTTTCGCAGCCATCATATGCAGCGGTTTTTGTTCGGATTCTGCCCGCTGCACTGGCGTGGCTGGCGCACTCGATACTCTATCGTGAGGCTGAGGAGCTCTTTCGTCCGGACCGTTACTTACGCTTCTGTGATGTGTTTTCGAAGTAAATGCCGGCGAATCGGCCAACTTTGGCAGGCTGCTCACATGGCTAGCACCAGAAGAAGGTCTCGAATCATTGATTTTTGTTCTTTCAATCTGGTTGAGTTTGGCCCTGGCCAAAGCCTCCGTCCACTGGTTTACATCGTACTTCTCTACTTCAAAAACAAACACTGTTTCGGTCGACTCAATCACAAATATGCCTACATTAGGAGGCGTTTTTTGGAACTTTCCTCCCGAACTGATCAACTCTTTGAACTGGATAAAAGAGTAGTTGAGCTTGATTTCGCTAATAAGCCTAGTGCTTTCGGTTCTTAGTAATATCAACGCTCTTCCATGCGTAGTGATCACTAACGTACACATCCTGGTCTTTTCCAATGGGTGTTTTCTCTCAACCCCACCGGAACCTGACGAAGCCTCATCGTTGCCCAGCTCCTTTTTATCGTGCGTAAGTCTCAACTTTTTGAATAATGCTGAAGCCTTGCTTCCAGAACTCTTCTCGGACAGTTCAGTATCTGGCTCAGAAGCATTTGAAGGTGACGAGGGGGGATCGATTTCTTCGATTTCAAAGTAGTTTATGATGGCATTATTTTCATTTTCGTCCACCGCAGTATTTGGAACTGCCGAAGGGCCACGGAGCCCGGTACTCGATCCATTTGCTACTTGTGATAGCATACTGGCACTGCTCCTTACACCCTGCATTTTGTTTGCCATTCCCAAAGGGGAGTTGTGCAAAAGTCCCTTGTGTCTTTTTTCAAATGCTTCGGTATTATCCCGATACACATTTACAGGCCCGACCTTGATAATTCTTTCGTCAGGATGCTTTAAAAACTCGCCCCACGCTACTTCCACCGAAGAAAGCGGCGCTACGTCCAAAACCCGCGGCGCTGCTTTCTTGACGGTCTTTTTGGTACTGGAAGAAGAGCGGAAGGCAGCACGGTTATTGATAGTGGGCCGCAATATGTTGGTTCCTGGAATATAATCGGGAGTAGATTGTTTTCTTACCGGCGCAGGAGCTGGTTCTTCGGTCTGCGAATCGCTGCTATCACCCAAACTTCCTTCTGATGGGTTTTGCTTGTTCAACACAAACGCAGCTGCACTTGCCGGGCTCATTGCTTTCCCTCCTTCGCTAAAAGATCTCAATTTCTCGGCTCTAGCTGGCTTTTTAGCGGGTTTCTTTATGATTGGCAGTGACACAGACTTGGGAAGTTCGGGCATTTTTTGCATGGATTTGGCCGTCATTTTATATGGCCCGATTTCTGGAGGTGGGGTCTCCCATATAGCTTCGAAGTTGTCAAAATCAACAGATTGAAAGAAATAGTGCTTTTGGATCTTTGGAATAGTGGCCCTTTTTGAAGGTTGCAACACCAAGATCTGCTTTATCAAGTCTCTGATGATTGTAGGGAACCCAGCACTGAACGCATACTGTAACTTTGTAATTTTCTGAAAGGTCAAGTACTCGTTTGTAGCTTTGAATGGGGGTTTTCCGGCAATCATTTGGTAGATAATACACCCAAACGCCCAGATATCGCCCGGCTTCCCACAATATTTGCTCTCCAACAACTCGGGAGAAACATACTCGGCCGTGCCCACAAAAGACTTGGCTCTTACATCTAGAGGATACTCTTCGCTTTCGTCATTCTTCTTTTCCAACAATCTAGCCGTCCCAAAGTCGGTGATTTGGATGCGCATGCGCAGGTCCAATAAGATGTTTTCTGGCTTGATGTCTCTATGGATGACCCCGTTATCGTGCATATACTTGATAGCATCCAAGATCTGGGCCCCAAAGTGTCTTACACAGTCCTCGTTGAGCGTATTGTGCTTTTTGATCAACGACAAGAGCTCGCCGTTGGAGGCATAGTCCAACACAAAATACAACGATGCTTTGTCTTGAAACGTAAAGTAGAGCGAGATAATACCCATCCGATTGCTCAAGCGGTTGAGAGCGTGTTTTTCAATATTGACGTACTTGACCTTTTTTTCCTTGATAATGTGTGTTTTGTCCAAGATCTTACACGCATAGTTCTTCTTTGTATGTTTGTCCGTAGCAAGAACCACAGTAGAATACGAGCCTTCACCGAGCGATTTGCCGAACTTAAAGTCCGTAACACTGCGTCTGATGATTTGGGGCGAGTCTCCGATGGATAAGGTCTTGACAGCAGCGCCTTTGTGGGCCCATTCGTCGTCCGGGACCTCCACAAACTCTTCTTTTTTTTCGTCGTTGCTGACCAAAACATTGAGCGAAGAATTGGTCATAGCAGGGTGGTTTCTGATGTTGAAATCAAACGACCCGTGGGACGTGGGGCTCATGGGAGCACTTCTGACGACGTCCTCGTCGGTCTGAAGCGACAGCAATCTGGACGAAATGTGCATGCGCGGCAAGTGCGATCTATAAACATTGCCGGCTTGGTTTTTCTGTGAATCTAGCGTGTCGGTGCTGTGGTGACTGTTGCTACGGTAGTCGTTGTATATGCTGTCCAACTCCGACTCTAGGTCCGTAAGAGCTGAAGCTGTCATAGTAAAGGCTATCTTGTGACGATCAATGCAGGCTTTAGTGATATTCAGTGAAATTTAATCAAATATAGCTCTTCAAATGCAATAGGGGAGTGCTAGGATGTTGACGTTGGCTGGTGCTTGCACAGTACTTTGTACAGTAGGGGGTTTGTACAGTAGAGCTTTTGTGTGTGGTGGGTCGGTAGAATGCTCGATGTTTCGATACAATGATTGACCTCTACTTGTTTGCAGATCCTGATAAAACTTAGGAGTGTCTGTAATGGCAAAGTTGTCCAGATTGGTTCGATATAGGCCGGCCCGGCACGTGACTCATATTCTCATATGGTAAACAGTGTGGGGAAGAACCGGCTAGGAGAGAATGAAGAGGGCAGAGAAGAGAACTGTAGGGGGAGTAGCGGTGACATGTCACTTCTACTCTCTGTAGACACGACGTATAGGTAATGACTCCGACCAACCCGATAAGGTCACGTTCTAATTGTCAGCACTTGCGAGCTTTTGTCGCTTTTCGGCAATTCTGGAAGTTGCAACCAGCAGACGTTGCACAGTAGACCCGAGTAGCTCTAGGTGCCTATTACACGTAACAATCACGGGAAAACTACCGGAAAACCACTCTAGAAACCCGATATCTCTCTGTTCTATCCACAGGAGCTACTCGTACGGAAGGTGGAGCTTGTCACGTGACACGGCCCTCCATTTGGTCTTTTGACAGGTCAGATAGGAAGATCAGGTAAGGTACGGCCATGTCATTCCCGTTTGAGGTGGACCACTTGCTCGCGCACCTTAGAGCTTCGTATGTTGTTCTAGCGGACAACGACAAGTATGCCGCGAGAATAATAAAGCAAATTGACGTGGAAGGAGAGACGTACCGAAAGATCCCCACGCTAGAGATTCCTGATTCTCCGCCAATTACCTTCCATGTGGCCCGGCATGTTCAGAAGTCTGTGTACAGAGAAAAGCCCCATAATAGAGACAATAGAGTTTATCATAGGCGGCATAAGAATCAGAAGAATCACTTGAAGAATCATTTAAAAGACGAGAGAGAAGACTCTGAAAAGTTGAAAGATCCCATAGATATCGAAGAGTCTGAAGGAGTTCTTTCTGATCAGGACGAGCCTGGTCATGTTCCAAGTGTTATTTCCAAAGACTATGAATTTCTGAGAGATGTGGACTATGAGGATGACGTAGATACGAAGAATGTGTTGGAGCAAGAAGACGTGGTTGGGCATAAACCAGAGCTTAATTACTCTAAAACTATCAGGGGTAGTAAGAAAAGTAATAAGAAAAGTAAATCGCCTGGAATTAGCCGGTTTTTTCAGTCAAAAGGAAAAGAAGAAATTGATCCTATTTCCGATAGTGACAGTGACGGTTCGATCATAACGCTGGTTGTCAGGCCTAGTTTGGAGCAGAACTTGGAGTTGATAGAGGAAGAAAACAACGCCGAAGTGACGGACGACGGCGACATTACTGAGACTGAAGAAAAGAGGAGGTCCAGAGTCAAGGGAAAGGAAAGACCGAATGATAATAGTGATGTGATTAGTATAGACAGTGATTTTGGAGTTCCTGTCGATTCAAATGGCCAGGTAGTTAGAAATTACGTGGCAAACAACGAAGTAGTCAGTGACAAAGTAAACGAAGAAGGTTTTGATGGAGTTAACGAAGGAGGTTCTGATGAAGGTGATGGAAGTGAAAGAGTGGATTCGGTGGAAGATGAGGGGGATATTTACCAGAGCGACGAATTTGACGATGTAGATTCTACCGATTCGGCATTTACTGATATCGAAACCGATTCCATACTAGACTCTTCGATTCTTTTAAATTCGTATGCCGATAGCACATTTTCGTATGGAAACACCAACACCAACAACTCCTTCAAAATAGATAAAAAGACCCGCCGATTGAAGAAACGTGGTGGCTCGTTTGACCAGCAGCCTAGTTTGACCAAATATAACCACTTCAGGCAGGTGGCTTCGCAGCTGCTGTTGTATCCTATGAATAAGCCCCCGACAAGAAAACAGCTTTCGTTTCATAAGTTTGATATAAACTCACACCCACAAGACGTGACGTCGAACTTGAGCTCTTTGATCAAGTCCCGGTTCAAAAACATCCATACCAATCCGCTAACGTACTATTCCTTTGTGGATTCTGCTATTTTATCGTCCGATACCAGAATCAGTATCAGCATATATATTCCTCCCAGCAACACTCCCACTATAAAACAGCTAAAAGTAGATCCCAAGCTAGCTATAGTGGATTGTATAGGCTACACATTGTTGACACTTAGTAAGATGGCTGGGTTTGAAAATATGCTAAGTGACATGTCTTTTATGAATCCCAACTGCTGGAGATTCGAGTTGGTGGACGAAGACGGAGAAAACTATGGATCGTTTGGAATTCTAGACAGATCAAGAGACTTGGCTTCGTATAATAGCCCCAAAGAAATCGCTCTATGTAAAATCACAAGCGAAACCGAGATCTCCAAGAATGAGACCCAGACTCCTCTTCCTGTAGAAGTTAAACTGAATCTTGCAGCGTATCTGAGAAGAATAACTAGTGAAGACAAAGAAAAGGCGCATGAACTTGTCAATTTGAGAATCATGACCAATAATAAGCCCAATGATGCTTTTGAATTCGAGGTCTCTTCCAACTGGACCGTAGGACAAGTTCTCAAAGAGTTCTGTGTAAAACAAGGTCTTCCTCTCAAGTACACTTTCAAGAGAGTCATTCCCACCACCAGCTTGCTTCTTAATGAAACAAAAGAGGTATCGTTGGATGATAAGGTTCAAGACTTGGGAGGAAACGTGTTGATGTTGGTTCCTTCCACGGACATTTTGCGTCAATTCCAAGAGAAGACGTCGTCGTTTTCCAATATCACCCCCTCTGAATCGACTTTCACCAATATTACCCCAGATAAAAAACAATTAGAAGACAAATTTGAACAGCTATCGCTCAGAAAGCCCTTATCAGCTATTCCGGAAGCCCGTCTAAAGACGTCCAAACCCACCAATTTCTCCACTAACCAGATCGACTCCAATAAGTATCTCAATGATATTATGACGGGAAGAAACCCTTCGTTACCCACCAACCTCAACACTATCTACTTCAAATGGAAGGTATTTAGAAAGAAGACAACCATTTTGAATAAAATAGAAAAGTTCTTGGTCTTGGACGGAGACTATATCCATCTTACCCCCACAGACGATATAGTATTCAAACAAACCCCCGGTGACAATCCATTTACCAATTCTAGTGAACATTCCAATACGAATAATCACCACCACCACCATCATATCCACCACTACAACTACACCAACTACTATAAAGAGCTGGTAATGAAGACATCGTCGTTCCACATCACCCAGATCGTGAAACTAAAGCAGTACAAGAACTCCAAAAACCCCAATCACTTCAAAATAGTGATTCAGAAAAACCAGGACAATTCCAAGGAGTCCATCAAAAAGAAGTACGATTTGGAAGCCATGAGCGTGCAAGAGTGCCAGGAAATCATCGACAAGCTCAAGTGGGTATTACAGATATATTCGATGATGTAACTCGATGAAACTAAGTTATATGTCAGGAACATATAATCCATAATCTATATACTGATAGGAATTGAAAACTTATAGATGACTAGCCTTGCACAGGAAAACACTAATTCTCATCCCTAATTCTCTCTACATCTACCCTTCTACATTTATACTTCTCTTTATACTTCTCTTTATACCTATAAAATAGCTAGTCTCTGCTATTCTTAATATGCGGTATGCGTTCAAGCATGTATAGCATGCATTGTACACATTGTAGTGTGTTCAAGTCTATTGTCTAATCTCTTTACTATTAGGCTGAGATCAAATAGTCTTGTTTATAAATTATACAAAAACTGTATATTCTAGTTAATTTTAGGGTCAAGTGGTACTTAAATCAGTACTATATAGATTATTTAAGCTTATTCTGTAATCTGGGGCATCTCCGGGCTTCTCTGGGCATCTCCGAGCTTCTCTGGGCATCTCATCTCCATATTTCGTTTCGCACCTCATCGCAAAAATGCACACAAGAGACAAGTTATAGACTAATGGCACAACTCTCCCTGAACTGGAAGAACCTCAGCAAGAAGTTGAAGGCCAAGCCTGCAACGTCAGACAAGTCTGCTGATAAGGAAAAGAGCAAGTCTATCGGTGGTCCCAAAGGTGAAAAAGGTGAAAAAGTTGAAAAGCTCATCGGTAATGCGAAAGGAAAGGTGGGTGGGAAGATTACTAAACCCACCAAGACCAAAACCAAGCCAACCACAACACCAACCACAACCAAAGAAGTCAATCATAAGTCGAACAAATCAAAGTTGGTGATTCCGGGGAAAAATATCGTCACCAGTATCAGAGCCATCGCCAAAGCCAACGAGCGTAGTATCGGCCCATTGGAAGCTACATTATGGAACAATGACAACGAGATTCTGGAACAAAACATTGTACGAGGCCCACAAGATGCTCCTGATAGAACCAAAAATAGAAAAACTCACCCGGGAAAGTATTTGGCTATGGATTGTGAGTTTGTAGGTATAGGCGAAGACGGAAAGGAATCGGCATTGGCACGGGTCTCCATAGTGAATTTCTACGGCTACGTCATCTACGATACCTTTGTAAAGCCCAAGGAAGTGGTCACTGACTGGAGAACGTGGGTCAGTGGAGTTACGGCCAAAGACATGGCCTCATCAGTCTCGTTCGAAGAGGCTCAGAAGAAAGTCGCCAGTCTTTTGGAGGGTAAGATATTGGTGGGCCATGCCGTCAATAACGACTTGGACTCGTTGTTTCTTTCTCATCCTAAGCTTATGATAAGAGATACTTCGAAATTCGCTCCTTACAAAGAGATAGCCGGTGGAAAACACCCCAGCTTGAAGAAATTGACCGAGCATTTTGTGAAAATTAATATTCAAGAAGGCTCTCATTCTTCTGTGGAAGATGCCAGAGCTACCATGTTACTATTTAGGTTGAGAAGAAGAGAGTTTGAAAACCAGCCCAATCTCAAGTTTCACTTCAAAGACTAATCAAGATAATTTTGCATATAATCTATTTCATAGTACAAATCGTTCCATACATAATCGTTAAATATTTAGTCATGAGTATAATTCTATTGGGTTTTTTAATCTTCTAGGCTGGCTCCTTCAACGTACAAACAGGCTGATCGGTAGCCCATAACTTGTAGGCTTCTTATATCTTCGCCCAACTTGATTTTATCGCTGTTTTCACCCACAGGCGTCAGGATGTTCATCTTTTTCACATCGCGGATCATCGAAGCGTTGTTCTCGTCCAAAATACGGTCCGCCAATAATCTATAGTGTTCTAGACAGTACGAACCGTTATTGGCGGAAACTTGAATGAACGAGATCGTATCAATCACTTCCAAGTCAATATTATTGATCAACCTATCATTCAATGCCAGCTTTACAATGTGATATACCAAGCGACTTATCTCTCTATCGGTTCTGAACAAGTAATCGTAGAGCTTCAAGAACTTAGAAGTGAAGGTCTGGTCAATAGACTCAGAAGCAAAGAAGTAGGCTGCCTGGATAAATGTGATTTTGGAGCTGACGGATTCCAATGTAAGATAAGAGATGATTAATTGAGGGAACGAATGCCCGTTATCAACGTCAATATACGTCGAATCAACACATACTTCCTTCAAATAATCTGTAAATGTATTATCATCAACGCTGAGGTAAATAAATACCAAAAAGTTTGTTGGATCCGTCATCAAGTAGTCATTGTTAGCTGGGCGTTGATCTTCATGGTTGAATGACTGGCTCTTCGTGGTACGCACTTCGTCGTCTGTGCTGGTCGAAAGCAAAGGAGTATTCTTGAATTTTTCAAGCGTCCTGGGATCTAGAGCAAGACCTTTCTTATTTGGATCAGTTTCTTCTCCAGGCTTTTCTACACTTCTCTTGATTTTGAATTGGTCTGGAAGATTCTTTCTTTTGACTTCAAAGTACTTTTTGAGATGACAAACACAGCTATGTCTGAACTGTGAAACTCTCAAGCCTTGGATCAATATGAAGAATATATGAAGATCAAAGTTTTGTTTGGTTATTTTTAGACCGTGAGTTAATTCAAAGTTGGTCAATAACGGCTCGAGAAGCAACCTTTGGTCAAAGATAGTATCGATGAAATCTGGCGAGTGCTGGTCCAATTTTGTCACAGTGTTGATCAAACTTAATACGGCTGGTTGGTACATTATGGAGTTGTTTATGAGACCAAAGCATAAAATGGTCCACATCATAGTGGACAACAAGGTGGAATTTGCTGGCAAGCCTTGTAAGATTCTGGCAATTGCAAAAGTCACATTGGTAACGAACTCCAAATCATTGTGTTGGCCCTTTGAGGTCAATTTAATGAAGCGACAAGCAACCAGATCGTTAATACCGTACTTTGAAAGAATACCAACTATAAGAATAGCTCTTCCTTGAAACAAGTTGTTGGGAGTAATAGCAGTATTGATAGAATTGGAACACCACCGGATTCTCCAGGCGTACTTGTCATTATCAGTAGCACCCATATTCACCATGAAATCGTTCAAATAATCACAGAGAATTTCAAAGTTCATGATCTTGTTATAGATTTGGAACGGGCCCACCGTTGAAGTCAACAATTCACGCGTCAATCCAAACAACATCTTAGCTCTCTGATCACTAAAATACCGAATGGTTTTGTCAATCAAAGTATGCTCTTGAGGAGTTAAATCTGGTTTGTGGAGGAAAGAATGGATCATGTTGATACACAACTTCTGGAGATCGTTTCCTAGCTCATTCAACGGACTTTGGCTTTGAGGTTCTCCACTAGAGTTCTTTGTTGCAGAGTTGCCTCTTGATTTGACCGTAGACGCCGGTGCTGGAGCCATTTCTGAGCTTTCTTCTTCAATGGCATCAAACAAATTGTTATCGATAAACAAGGAGATTAAGAAGAAAATGTCACCTAAGTAAAGCTTCGATAACTCGTACGAATTGAAGAACAACGAAATGGAGATTTTGACCAAGATCCGGATCTCAAACACTTTGGATTGCAACGCAATCGCACTGTCTCTCTCTCTATTTAAAGTACTGACACACTTCAATAGTCTGGCGATAATTTCTCCGCACACCTCAATTGAGGGACTGATGATGTTGATTATGGAAGTATCGTTCTGGCTGTCTATCGAGAACGAAACGACTTCGTCGATCAAAGTGGTCAATAACCTTGTTTCTCTGAACAAACTCTTCCAAATATAGTCGTTGATAATGCAAGTATTTTGCTTATTGGCCGCAGTAATCCGACAGAGCTGGCGAATAATGTCAAACGTCTTGTCGATTCCTTTACGTTCTTCCAAGTACACATAGCTGTAGATATTGTTTACCCAAGGACTGATGTAGATAATGGATGACAACTTGTTGTCTTCGCTGATTTTGTCGTAGTTATCAAAATATGCCTTGAAGAATCGGTAGGTCATCATCGGGTAGTTTTGAGACAAGTACTTCGAAACCTGGTGAACAAAATCCATGGAGTTGGAAGGAAATTGAATAAACTTGGATCGGCTGGCCGTGATCCCAAAATCAATGTTGAAGTATGAAGATAATGATCCAAACAACATGGCCGCAGAGCCTTTGACTTGGTCGTCGTTACTCAACAATCCCTGGAAAACAATGTTGTAAAGTCTTCCAAACCAGTGCATATAATGCCTTCTCTCGTCGTGTTCATAGGGTTCTTCGCCAGCAACACCATCTCTCAGATCTCTGCTTAATCTAGACGTGGTGAAGTATAGAAATCTCAAAATTTCTTGTCTTTCTTTAGACTTCAATATAACCTGCTGGTTATCGTTCAAAAAGATAGTAAATTCGTCCCTCTCGGTGCCAGTTATATGGCTGATTTCACACTTGGAGATATCAGCCACGCTATAAATATCAATAGGAATAAATTCCTTCGTGACGAAGTCGGTAGTGTCCATATTTCCAGGAGACTGAGCACATACTTGTATCCAGTTTCTTCCAATTCTCAAGCTGACTTTATCATACAGATCGGTTTTGGGATCGTACTGAGTCACATTATTGAAAACCACTCTTGTATCCTTTCCAATAGCAACTGTTGAAGGATCCAAGCACAAATTGTTGACAATGTCACGAGAGTCCACTTGTGAGTAGCAATAAAGCTTAGCACCCTTAAAAAAAGATGTGCTTCTGAGTATTTTGATGGTGTTACAGATACTATCAAGGCCGATTCTAGGGATGTTGAAGTAGTAAATCCTCTCACAGTTTACATACATCATTTCCGGAGCATACTTCTGGACCACCTCCGAGAACGAGTTGGCCAATTCGCTGGCAAACCTGAACTCAGTGAGATCATATATAAGATAATACTTGTTGTCCCATACCTGCGAGGCGGTCTCAAAGAGTTTGAATGCCATCAAAGTCACATCGTCGTCATAGTTCTTGAGTCTTTTCAAGTTCATCACCACCATCGGGGTACCATCTAGGTAGATAGAGCTATGAACCAACGGTTTGCCATTGACTTTCTCAAGATACTTCATCGACATTTTGCCCATAAAGTCGTTAAACTGAGCAATATTGAAAGCGTTGGAGTTTTCATTGGCGGACTTGAAAGGCGTACGGATCTGTAATTGCACAGATTGTTTAGGCAAACCTATTCTTTTGGATATTTTATCAAACGATTTAAGCTTGGCTATCCTATACTGAAGCACATCTCTTTTAAAATCTGTAGACTGTCCTCCACACCTTGGCTGACAATCTTGACCTTGATGATAAACACACTCTATCAAATTAAGCGAGTTACTGCCCAAACAAACCACCTTGATTTCCAGGTGAAAATAGTAGATAAACTTGTGCAAGTACCTTAACTCGGCGATTGGCTGAACAGTGGTGATTGCGAAAGGATACTCTGTGATTTCTTCTGTAGCAACCGACTTTAAAAACGCTCTTATCTTGAGATTTAATGCGTTCAAGTCGTCCATTTTCGCAACTAAGCCGGGCCATTTTAACAAGCCAAGAGACCCGTTGGCCATGTTCTGAATAACTTTAACAAGCTGCATAAGAGTTCGCTTGACTTTGGGCTTGATGGGAGCTATACTGAAAAAAGATTCCGGGCTGATGATAGAAGGACACAAGAATCTTAAGAATATAAATGAGCCCACGGCAGTAAGACTGGCATCTTCAAATTTTAGCTTCACACACTTGTAAATCTCAGCACAAATGACTTTGAACGAAGGTGGTATCAAATCAACGGAACTTACGATCAAATCAACCAACTTGCTAAAGTATTTCATGTATACCTTTGTATCGTCGCACGAACTATCTGTCTTTTCTACTTCAATAGTAACGCCGTCCTCGACGATTTCTTCAATGAATGGCTGGAGAACTTGCGTAAGATACTCTTTTCCGTGATTTGTAGCAAAGTTGGAAAGTAGTCTAGTCAATGTAGAGTTTCTTCTAAAGATATCGGTGGCCCTGGTGACGTTGGAGATTTCGTATCTGATCAATACCTTGAACAACTGATCGAGTTTTCCGACATAGCTAAAGATTCCAAACAATGACGATGCTAGCAAGTTGTACTCATTTGACGAGGCTACTTCTGCTATTGCTCCGTAAACATCGCCTAAGTTGCCTATCTCCTGAATGGTTTTTTCGGTGAACTCCTCACAGTCCATTTTCTGTTCTCTCGACTCCAACATGTTGGAAAAGACATTGAGAAAAATGGACCGGATCTTGACATTTTCATGGTAACCTAGCGGCAACACAAACTGCATTCCGATTTCTATATCGTACTGAAGAATGTTGGAAATACACTTGAGAACATTGTCAAGCAAGTTGTTCAACTTGTACTTGGACTTGGACTTGGAAAGGTCCATGTTGGTATACTTCTGGATCACTTTGTAGAACAATGAAAAGTAGTTACCAAATGACAAATCCTTATACTTTCTCACCTCTTCGTCTTTGATTCCATCAGGCACCTCAAGATATATTTCATCCAATAAAAGCAAGAGAGTTTTTGAGCTCTGCGCCGCCAAATCGACATTGAGAAAAGCGATTTCCTGCTCTTTATTCTGCCTATGTTTCTCCAGTTTAGCTTTAGAATCTCCAGACTTGGACGAGCCAGTTTCTATAGACTCACTCAGTTCTCCATTTTTAGGCTTCGGTGCCGCCTTAGGATCAGCTGGATCAATAGATTTGGTACTTTCAGACTCTTTTGGTTCAGGTTCAGGTTCGTAGAAAACTGATTGTTCCAACCATTCACACAATGCTTTAGCATAAGAATTACGAAGCTTAAAGGCTCCTGAAATCCCCGTTTTCTCCTTATCTTGAGCAAAAGCCTCGAGAAGTTTGCAGAATCGCAACTTCAATCTTAAAGTATCAACTGTACTATCGACTAGCCCAATAAAAGTCATGAATAAAGAGCAGATTTCGGGCAAGGCAGCAGCAAGAACAAAGTCGGCATCGTTTTTTATAGACAACATCGAGGTCATAATCACACAGACCTGCTCAAAATACAGAATACTTTCCGAGTTAACTTGTCTTTTTTCGGTATAAAAAATAGCAGTGGAGGTGAATTTCGCAGCCAACATCTGGTATACTGACGAATGGCACTCGTTAGACAAAGCGTCTTTAATCACTACCCTAATAACCAAATCAGAAGAAGTAAGCATGTGGAGACATTTATCGAAGAATTCACTCACCAAAGTAGCAGCTCTGGCCTTTTGGTCAGGATCATAATTGGAGAAATCTTCTCTCAAAAAGCACCCCGATGTCGAAACCAAGAAGCCTGTAAAGTGTCTAAAGAGTAAGTTTTCGTCGTTCAATTTGGTTTTGCTCTCCAACATTTCCAACCAACGATGGTTGGTCAACAACCACACATGGTATAAAGATCTGGTGGGTTTGGCGTGTCTCAAAACGCCTCTGAACCGCTTTTGCAAAGAGACAAAGCCTGTGAAAACATGATCGTCATTGACAAAGTTTTCAAGAGTCAGACTCAAATCTTCTTTGTATCCATCGTCCAACCTATAAAACTCCTTTCTCTTTTTGCACTCATCACAATACCAATTCATGGTGGTCTTTGCAAGGTTATAAAACTCTATATCATGCGTGCAAAGCGATAAAAGTAACACCTTTTCAATGGCATGGTTGGCATTAGCCCCAAAATCAATATACTCTTTCAGGTCAGGGTTCAGAAGCAACCTATTGTTGTCAATGATGGACTGAAATGCCGACCGACACTGCAAGAAACTGTTGACCAAAGTGAAACACGACTTAAATTTCAGATTAGCCATCGAAAAGGAGAGACACGCTTCACAAATCAGCTGGATAATGATATTGGAAACAACATAGTTGGAGAAAGTAGATAATGTGGTGTACAGTTTAGCAATCTCTGAGTTTTTATCGACAAAAACCATCGACAAACTACACGCCGAATCAAAGAGTTCATGGCTAGTTTTCAACGTGGATGTGCTCTTGAAAACAAACCGTATAGGCATGGAAGTCTCTTCTGAAAACCTAACCACCTGTCTTATTAATTCGTCATGTTCCATCAGCTCAAAGTTCAGTTCCTTCATAAGCTCAGCATCGTTAAAGTAGAGCTGTGGAGCTGAGGTGAATATCTTGAACAAATCAGACAACATTTCTTCGGTATCTCTGACCAACTGACACAAGTTCCGGAACTGTAGAGCAGTTGAAGTCACCGAAGCCGTCGACGAAGAGTTGGATCTTTCTTTGTCTGGCGAGACTATAGCTTTGGCATTGTGAACAAAGCTGTGGCTATGATGGTGGTGGTGATGAGAGGAATGTGAATGATGGGTTTGAGTTTGGTACGAGTGGTGGCTTGAATCGCTGCCTTCGGGTCTGTAGATTGAGTTCATTTCAGACACATAGTGATCGAGACTGGTCTTTTGCAAGTCTAAGATCTCTGAACTATTGCCATGTTGGTCAAACTGAAACGAGTCTACACTTAGTAGCTCAGTGACAGCAGACTCGTCACAAGAATGAGGAAAGTTGTGTGAGTTTGTGATGCTTTCGTGATGGCTCAAGATCTTGACTGAGCCATAGATCATAGACTTTAATGTGTACGAGATCTTTGACATCATTAGCATGAAAACATCCGAGCCTATATCCAATTCCGAAAGGTACTTGATGATTTTCACCAACGATCTCACATCTTTGACATTATCCTTGCAGCTCTCGAAGTTTTGGATGAACTTGTCGATGTAGTATTGGGGCTTCAACAACAATGCTGCAGTGTAAAAATTTACCTTGACGTTATCGTAGATATTGGCCATTTCATCCAGGAAATTGGCATAATTAGCTCCGAACTTCATCAAGTTATCGTGAGTAGAATCAACGTATTTATAACAAAACTTGAGGATCGGATGGTCAGAGAACTTCTCGGCTTTTAACCTCACTCCTAAATGGAATAATTTCACCAAAGCATCGAAACTTTCCAAGTCTTTACACTCTTCTGAGTTTGTAAGGATTGTGTGAAGAAACTGAAGTCTTTTGTTGGCTGGTTTCTTTTCTGACACGGCGAACTTCGCTACCCTGCTGCCTCTTCGTATTTTAGAAGGAGTTTCTACGTTCATGCCTTCTTTTTCAAGCTCAATGAAGTCTTCTAGGCACAACATCAATAACCATAAAGATACGAAAGAATAACACGGATGCCCAAAGAAATCATCTTCAAATATACTGGCTGCTTCGTCATACAACTTCTTACATTCCCGCTGAAACTCAACGTCCTCTTGTGTTACAATAACATTATAGTCCAAGGTTCTTGAAAAGCTCTGGTCTTGGATGCTGCTGGTAGCAAACACCAAGAAGGCCTTTTTCCAGGTATTGGACTTGATATAAGGCAAGATGTTGGCGTAGCAATATGAATATTTTTTGCCAGTTTCCTCCGAGTAGTATACAAATTTGAGGAGCTGAGTATATTTCTGAAGAATAGGCGTTGGAACAGCCAGTTTCAAGTCGATGCAGCGGAAGATCTTGGAGTACAAGAACTTGTAGTAGTCAACAGCATTAGCAGCAGCGACGTACTGTAGTATTAAAGCCACATTCATATCGATCTGCTCTGAGTAATTTGAAGTTTCCAACTCACCACAATCGTTCTGGTCAGGCATGATTTCATGTTGGACCTGGGGCGCTACAATATAACCGGGGGTTCGTATCAACTTAAAGATGTTTCTTATGTCTCGCGACGACAACAACTCCACCACTACTCTTACTATATTGTTGAAAGTTTCCGAGTCTATCTTTCTGGGCAAATCGTAGTAGCGGAACTTCGAGTATCTAAAGCTCAAATCTGTCAAACGTGCTGTGGAAAAGCTGATGTCTTTATTCCAATGTGACTTCAAGATATACGAGATCAACCTACAGATAATCAAGGTGGATGCTAGCGACTTTTCGTCGCGATCCTTCAAGTCCAAATAATTGCTTTCCTTATTAATCACCTCGAGGCATCTGGTGAAGCTAAGAAGAATATGTGACACCATCTCGGGGTGCTTCTTGCGGTTTTCATTGATGATGTTTCTTGTGACGACAAACTGCGAGTTGAGTTCGACCTCTGCCACTGACTGCCCCGTTTTGTTGGGCAACAATGACAATATCCTCTTTGTCAAGATATCAATGAACTCGAGCTGCTCCGTGGCCAACGACATCTGAACACACTAGAATGAGCCTAAAATACAGATTATGTGGGTTTAAGGTGGGTGGATGGTGGTGAGATGTCGAGTTTTGTGTTTTGGCAGTGTAGGAGGCCTCGACGTACGGGTTCTTTGTCTTGTTCTCTTGTCCACTTGCTGTATTTTAAATTTGTCTGAGGAAAAACTAAAAACGATTTTGGCGGAGGTGCCGAGCGCTGAGCTAACGGCGAGTACTTAACAAAGCATGGAAGTTGCACCCAAACAAGGGAATGGGGAGGCCGATGAATACTTTTTAGCTAGTTACAGAGTATTACAGGAGTGTTATATGTGTTCACCACGTCACTTGACAATCGTCGTGGCATATAGGTATTGATGGCCGGTCTTGTCGATCTCCCCATGTTTCGCCGGTGGCTCGCTGGAAGTACAGACTGCAGTGCGGAAGCTCCACTTGCTGGTTAGTGAGCTGTGGCAAATTCAGCCGTTGTGCGGTGGTCGTTCCCCGCGTCGTTTGCCGGCCAGGGGAGCGTTGCGCCTCGCTGTCTCCAGGGCTACACTCTCCAGGGCTACACTCTCCAGGGCTCTCGCGGTGTCTCACTAAGGCATCACAGCGAAAACTCAGCTGCATCGAAGCATACGTAATCCAAGGTGCATCCCAACTGATCCCTGACTACAAGGTTAGACCTGACTATCCTGCATCTCCAGTGCACAACTACAGGGTGGAAGTATTATTTTGACTCCTTACACTACCAACGGTAATATTTGTACATCTTTTGACCTGATTTTTCATCTTTCTCCTGAATTTTTCAGAATTTTTGAAAATTAATGTAAAATTGTTTTAAATAACATAAAAGCTGTATAGCCTAATAGACCTCCATCTACGAGATCTAGCATGATAGATTTACTAAATTGTTAAGTGCGCTTTTGTAAAAACCATCTCTATTAAATATACTGCACTATGCAGCAGGGTGATGCTCATCGGGGATACCAGTGGTGAAAGAAGAAGCCGACAAAGGTACCTTATGGTTAACCTTACGGGAAATGCCATTCCAAGGACTTTCGACTCGTACTGATCATTCCAATACGTTTGGTTATGTATTATAGTAAATGCTGATGCATGATAACTTCAATTCATCTGGCATAATATTTATGATTTCGAAAGGTAAAACAGGTGTCACTATTTATGATTTCTAGTATCTGGGCTGTATCTCAGTTAGCTCATCAATCCACTCTTTCAGGATGGGATGGGTGCAAAATTTTATTCGATCTACTTAAACTTAGACAAGACAACGTAGGTAATTAGTCTGACTTATCGTCAGCAAAGAGATTGACGTTCAAGAAATTACTGGAACCACAAAGGGCTTTTTCGCTTTGATTTCTATAGGTATTTAGTTTTCATATATTCATCAGTACAAGAACCTAAAATCAGGAGAGATCTTGGACCCGTCATTACCCTTTCCAAGCTCCTTTTGCCAATTCATGGTACCAGCCACAATCCTCTTGTTAAGTACAAGTAACTTGAATCTCAAGACCACCGCCGTGACAATCGCCAACAAGATAAAAGCACAATTACATACAAAGGCCGTCAAGTAACGAGGAGCAGAGCTCGATGGGTACAAGTAGGAGTTCCAGATAGAGGTGGAGTTCGAAATGGCATTCATCAATGCAATGGCAACAGCTCTCTTTGCCGGAGGTCTAGGGCAACAGTTAGACATCCACGACAATATGGTGGTGAAGGAACAATATAATGACGGAATCATGATGCACATGGCAAAATAACGGGCTCCGGTATTAAGGGTGGCAGCAGATATGATGAAAGAAGCCAATGCTATTACAAGCGGAATGGTGACATGGAAAAAGCGTTCGCCTGTTTTGTCAGCATGCCGGGCCCATATAAACGTAGCAACCACTGCAATACAGTAAGGTGGAGCGGTCAAACAAAGGGTGGTGGTTCTGTTGAAATTAAGAGTTTGCACTACGGAAGGAAAGAAGTTGGTGACACCACAGGCTGCCACAAGGAAAGACAAAGTCAAGGTCACCAACCACACTTTGGTATCCTTAACAGCAAGTAACAACCCGCTCATGGTGCTTTCCTGGGCTTCTGCGTCGGAGTCTGAAGTTCCCACGTCCTGTCTCAATTTCCACTGAATTATATCCTTTTCCTGCTGGCTCAAAAACTTGGTATTTGCGGGATTGTCAGGAAGAATAAAGTATGCAAAAGGAACAGAAGCTACGGTGATGGCACCTTCGATAAGGAACAAGTATCTCCACGACCTGAGACCTCCTTTACCGTCCATATTGTCCAATATACCAGCAGCAATCAAACCACTCCAAGCACTACTCATCAAAGAACCCGAGTAAAGAATGGAGTTTCTGAGCGAAAGCGACTTTCTGTCGTACCAGTTGGATAAAGTGGCCAAAGCTGCAGAAAAGAAACCAGATTCAACAACTCCAAGAAGCACTCTGATCGCAACCAAGCCTCCGTAGCTCTGCACCGCACCAGTGCAAGTAGAAATAGCACCCCAAATCGTCATCAAAACGGATATGTACAACGAAGGACGCCCGATTTTGTTAAGCAACATGTTGGAAGGAATTTGAAACAAAATGTATCCTACAAACAAAATAGAAATTGCCGTCTGATACTCGGCGCCCTTCAACCCCAAGTCTTTCTCGAGACCTCCGAGTCTGGCAGACGCAATATTGTTTCTGTCCAAGTAATTGAGAATATAGATATAAATGAGCATCGGCATGAGCCTAATATCTATTTTCCGCGTAGTTCTTTTGTCGAGCTGTTTGAGCTCTTCTTGTGTCAAATGTTGAAGCGATTCTGGCAAGTCGTAGTATTCCAAAGGCTCGTCCAACCCGAGATTATCTTCGGATATTCTGACCCCAATCAGCTTTCCGTTGAGCGAATCAACTTCTACGTTATCCTTGGTAGGAAGTTCATCGTGATATACTTCACTCTTGATTTTGTCAACCTCTGACATATTTAATTTAATTCGAATACCGATTAATATCAAGAGATATTAGAAACAATTTATATGCGGCAGAGATGAGTTCCAGATGAGCTCCAGATTAGTTCCATGGAGAAACACAAGTTACTGGGGAAAAAGCGGGGTCGCACGGTATGTCTTATTGTAACTCCATCCCTTTCCATGTCTCATGTATGCCCTGGTGCAATTCGAGACTGGGCAGATTGTTTTTTTGCATTTTTGTCTTTATTCCCGGATAAATTATGCGAGTTTGCGTGGGGGGACCTGTGGGGGATTAGCGCGACTGGTTGCGAACGTTGCAAGAAAGCGGGGACACGCTTGACAAGTCGGAGCAGATTTTTCCACAAGAGTGGTACGATGCAGCAGCCTACACACCTATAAGACGCCTGAGCGACGATCTCTATTGTACCTGGGTTCCGACACTCCCCTCGCTCAACTAGATCGGCGTTGACCTCATCGTCATGCGTTGATGCGGCGATTTTTCTGCCATGCGGCGCTCACACACATCTACTTGATGCAACCCCACATTCCTCCGACCAAGTCTGGGGGTCCACGCCTTAGCGAACAAGGTAGATCCGAAATGTACAGCTTTCATTTTTTTGTGTTCATATTGGACAAGCAAGGCGCGCCACCAAATTGATCGACCCAACAACACGCCTAAAAAATACCAGCCTTACGTAAAATGCTTGTAAAACGGACTAAGGTTTTCTTGCTGCAACAGCCACTCAAATACGAATGCTCCCCATAGTCCAGCAATAAACGAGTGCCAAGATTCAGTGATGTAGATGCATATTCGAAACATAAAGCCCGATAACGGAAAGCCTGATATGCAGCTATTGGGCAGATTATCTGGAGCCTGAATTTCTCGGACTGACTACAACTATCTCAATAAGTATAATAACTCGAACTTTCTGAACTGTTAGAGTATCTTTTAGCTTGTAGTTTTTCTACTTTTAATTTTTTTTGCTTGTCTTTTCATTTATTTATATTTCTTATACGACTCGCCGCTAGATCTGACCGTCAAATTGTAACAGTCGGGTAACTGCTAGGCTTTCGAGGAATCTCTATCAAGAACGTATAGGCTCGGTAGATGTTCGGGTGCTCCTTTCGTTGTCCGATGTCATACATTCTACATTCTACATTCTACATTCCTAACTATAATGTCTATTAGTTAAGCAAAGATCTATAGAATTACCATACTTCCTAGCTCCTACAAGCGTAACAGATATGAAGATCTACTCATACTTAGTAGAGTGAAACACTCACGTGCTCGATAGTTGCAGCGGTGGTGTCGCGCGACTTTTTTGCCACGAGATTAGCGACATTACTAGGGCATATCCCACTTCTTCGATTATCTACCTAGCACACCACATTTAGTTACGCATACCACTACACTCAGGACTTTCATACCAGACTACTCACAGCATCCACTTACTATAGAGAGTAGCCTAACTAAACAAATTACTTGCAATTTTGTAAAAGAGCCACAACCTAACAAGCATTTTAATTGACTATTAGCGAATTATTATGGCTAATCTGTCGCAAAGGAACGAGTCTCAGGATTCGGATATGTTTGATTCCGAATCAAGAGGTGGATCTCTTGAGGATGTGTTCAACAGAATCAGAAAACTGCGTGAAGAAGATGAAGACGCAAACCAAGAAAAGGATGATAGTGAGGAAGACACATTGATAAGATTATCGCGACTTGAGCGAAGAAGAAGAACATCTGCAATGCATGCTGACGATGAAGAAGATGACGAGGGGTTCAATCAAAATGATGTTGATACCGAAGAAGAAGACGATGATGACGATATAGGCAACGTTGAGCCCACTTCTTTCCTCAGAAGACTTATAGAATCGAACGCAAGAAGAAACCCAGGAGGCGAGTCAGAAGATCAAGATTTCGACGACGATGACGACAATACTGAAGGAAACAATGGAGAAGATGACGACGATGAAGATAACGAGCTTGAGGATGATGATCCGCGGTCTCAGTTTCTCAGAGCAGTAGGAGCTATATCTGGAGGAAATTCGTTTTCAGGCAGACTAGGCGAAACAGACGGAGCACGCGGCTTTGAAGATGTAGTTCAGCGTCTAATGGGTGGCGGGGTGATGTTTGGAGGAGCGCTTGGAGGCGGCATGCGTATGAACAATACTGGAGAAATGGACGGTTTGATCGAAAACTTGAATCAGAGAGAAGATACATACTTTATTCTCGAAACCTTGAACGAGTTATCGGGAAGACTACTTATGATGAATGGTATTACGGCTGAAAGATTAATACCGGCAAACAAACTCGCCAAGAGCTTGGTCAATATCATGGAGGATCCTATACTAGCAGAAGAATTGGAGCTCCATCTTGTGGCTTGTAGATGCTTATACAACTTCATTGAGGTAAACCAAGACTTCATCCATGATGCACTTAATAATAATGCAATCGAGGTGTTGTGTAACAAATTGCTTGAGATAAACTATATTGATCTCACGGAACAAGCTCTACAAACGCTTGAGATGATCTCCCGCGATCCCATTTCTCATAATCAAATCATTGCCAACGATGGGTTGAGAGCGTGTTTGCAGTATTTGGACTTTTTGACCAACCATGCCCAACGCAAATGCTTGACTATCGTATCCAATGTATGTACTAATATTTCATTCACCAATTTCGAAAAGATCAAAGGGGTGTTTGAAAATATTGCTGGAGTTGTCAGTAACCATAGTGACCCATTAGTAGTTGAAAATGGCTGGTTGGCGATATCTCGAATCATCATAAGCTTCAAACTCAAGCCAGAACTATTGAATGAATTATTTGGTGACAGGCCGAAGATTCTTAAGGAACTCACTGAAATAATATACTTGAGCTGTAACAAATCGCTGAATACCTCCGCCAACAACGATGCATCCAAGGTTGCCCTTAACTATTCATCGCTATTGAGTTTGATCAAATCTTTGGTTATATTGGTAAGCATTAGTGTGGAAGTATCCAAAATCCTCTTGAGTGAATGTTCTATTGGGGATATAATTGTCAAATCCTTGAACAAATATTCGAAGGATACAGCCTCGCATAAACCTGATGCCAGAGAAAATAATTCAACTACTTTAAATGTTGAAAGCATATCGATAGTGGCGTTGATGTCGGCGCCCAAAGAACTTCTTTCGCAATTTTTGATATTAATCGCATATCTCTTACCAATCACATATTCTTCAAAGGATACCCCATTTTTGAAGGACGATCACAAGGACCACAAAGAAAAGAATGAGATAAACCAAAAAAGGATTGAATTATGTACAGAGACCATTCCTGATGCCTACTGGGAATTCGTCAACAAGATATGGCCATTGTTGATAAATAGTTTCCTGGCATCAATGGACTTTGAAATCAGGAAAAAGGTGTTTATTTCCATCTTCAGAATTGTTTCATTTCCAAGTGGCTCTAAAAAAATTCAAGGAGTTGAGATTATTGCTAGTCTATTAGCATCAGTGATAAACCAAAGCAAATCTACCATATTGAAAGAGCATTCATTGATCGATACTGAACAGTCTCAGAAGAGAACTGATTCTGTTGATTGCGATGTTGAGATGCTCAGCAGTGAAGAAGAGGAAGATGGTTCTAAGGAGGAAAAAACTGCAAAGAGCAAGGACTCTAAAGATGATGACGAATCTGAAGAAGAAGAAGACAGTCATGGTTTTATTCTGACCAACCTCGAATTCCGTTTATCGAAACAACCCCCATCATCAAAAATCCATCCTAACATCTTATTGCTTAGTTCCCTTTTGATTGCAAAAAGTTTGATTAAGTCTGATCCCTCCACTTTCATCAGAGATTTCGAAAAGGAAGGCCTTATCAACGATACATCATCGATACTCAGATGTCTTGAAGCCAAGTATTCCAAAGCCCAGTTGGCTGAACTTAAACCTGCAGCAAGTTTACCAAAGATCTCTGCCAATTATACCAACAAATACGTTGACACTGAGTTCACAGACGAATACGAATATAAACTCACCGACGAGATAGTAATATCTCAAATAGTCGCTGCTGCAAACGGGGTGAAGGAAATCCACGATACTTCGAAGGTGGACGGTGAATCCAACTATGTTTCGAAGAGCGTGAAAATATTGGATGAAATTAGAGAAACCTTAATGGACGAGAATGCCAGGAATGATCTCGAATTCAAAGACTGGGCTGAACTTTGGACACGATTAGAGAACGTCGTCAGTTGTAAAACTTCAGACGGTATCGAAACTCCAATTTCAAGCTTCGAGCTTATGTCTTCGGGAATAATCACGGCTCTTTCTCATGTATTCTCAGATAATAATGAGCTAGGATATGAGTTTAGTGACTGCTACAAGGCTTTCATATCTGTATTTTTCGTCGACAAGTCAAGAATAGGAGAGAACAAAACATCATCCATTGCATTCTTGGTCAACAAATTACAAGAGGCACTAACTAGATCTGAGTCGTTTGAAATAATATCATCTGGAGGAAGTAACAATGGCATAAATGCCAATAGTAATCACGAGAACAACCAAACGGCTATCATGGCCAAACAAGTGAAGTTGAGGTTGTCAGCCGAAGATGGCCCCGAAAACCTCGAAAGCAAGTTGCCTGTCAATATGCAAAATATGATTTTATCCATACATGCCATTGCTACCTTCAAATCTGTCGATACGTTCTTGAAGCAACGGTTCTGGTTTTTGGAAGATTCAAGAGGATCTGACATTTCACGAGAAATCGGCGAAGGTGCTAATGACAACAGCGAAGATGATTCAGTTGGCGATCATAAGTCTGTGAACCTCGAGTTCTTGATCAACGGAGAAGTCATTCCAAATGAAATCACCATATATGGAGCAGTTTATCGATCTCTTCAAAACAAAACAGATGAGGTAATAGACCCTAGCAAGATATGGTCTAGCATTCACAATGTTACGTTCCGGAAGGTCAGCTCATCAGCTGCGAAGGAAAGCAAACTTTTATGTAACAATGTTGTTCTGGTTGAAAACGAGCTCGAGATTTACGATGCAACGACCCTCAATACTCTTAAGCTTTTGAAAGTGTTATTCGAGATGAATTACTTTGTCAAAAACAACATTGACAATAGTGAAGCTATTCCTGATAGTAGCTTTATGAACTGGAAATTAACAGTCAAATTGAACAGACAACTAGAAGAGCCATTAGTAGTTGCCAGTGGTACTTTACCGGGTTGGAGCATCCATGTTACTAAACAATTCCCATTCGTCTTCCCTTTAGAGACCAGAATGTTCTTTTTGCAGTCAACTTCGTTTGGCTATTCTCGTCTTATTCATCATTGGCAAGTCCGAACAAATCAAGCAAACGAAGATAGTGGAAACTCTAATAGTAGCAGCCAAAGACCCCAACTAGGACGCCCAACGAGGCATAAAGTTAGATTATCTCGTAAGTCGATACTTCAAAGTGCAGTCAAAGTACTTGGATTATATGGGTCAACTCCTGGAATACTTGAAATCGAATACTTTGACGAGGTTGGCTCGGGTTTGGGACCTACTTTGGAGTTTTATTCAACTGTTTCTAGGGAATTTGCTAAAAAGAAACTTCGGTTATGGAGAGATAATGACACTACATCAAAGGACGAAGAGAAGTACATCATCAACGAGTGTGGATTATTTCCATCTCCTTTAGATAATTCTCAAGTACTAGGAGAAAATGGAAGAAAGGTGCTTTACTTCTTTGCATCTTTAGGAAAATTTGTGGCAAGAGCTTTATTGGATTCAAGAATCATTGATATCAATTTCAACCCTATATTCTTGAAGCTAGTTCAGTATTTGAACTATGAAGACAAGCCCAGTAACCTTAAGAAAATGGCCAATTTGCCTAGTCTTAAACAAGTCGATCCAAAGCTAGCTATTTCAATAGAGCACTTATTGAAGTACTTGAAGCAGTATCCGCAGGTTAAGGAAGAGGAGAGAGACCAAATAGAAGTAGATGGAGCAACAATCAAAGATCTCTCCATTTATTTCAACCTTCCTGGTTACCCCGACTATGAACTTATACCCGGAGGGGACGATATCCAAGTAGATTCGAGCAACCTAGAATCATATATCAACAAAGTATTGGAGGCCACATTATACAGTGGTATAATACATCAAACAAAGGCGTTTATGGAGGGATTCTCGAAAGTGTTTCCAATCAACTCTCTTGTTCTTTTCACACCACAAGAATTAGTGGAGCTTTTCGGAAACGCTGAAGAAGACTGGTCTTTCGAGACTTTGAGCTCCGCTATACATGCCAATCATGGATATACCAAAGAGTCTGCTGCTATCAAGTCGTTGGTGAACATTTTGGTCAGCTTTTCAGAGACAGACAAGAGAACGTTCTTGCAGTTTTTAACCGGAGCACCAAAGTTGCCGATCGGAGGTTTCAAAGCATTAAGACCTGAACTTACTGTTGTCAGAAAACATGGAGAGAATAACCTACTGGACGACGACTACTTGCCCAGTGTTATGACCTGCGCCAACTACCTCAAATTGCCCAATTACTCTTCAGAAGAATTGATGAGAGAAAAATTATTACAGGCAATCCACGATGGTGCCGGTGCGTTCTTGTTATCATAACCTCTACATAGAAATACAAATAGCTTAATGATCCTGTAATTGCACACCTTGTACACTACTTGTATTGGTGTCTTAAACGGTTTCTTTCATCAAAAATAATCCGGCTAAGTTGCGTGATTTTTCACTTGGTTCGTGTACACTAAAGGGAAAGATAAGTCAAACCCATATTGATTAGTTTCGAGACTTATAAACTCTAAACCTGTATGATACCTCATAGTATATGTACTTAGATTAATCCAAAAACAATAGTGAAAGGTGCGAAGTCGGTGAAGTCTTAGGTTTATACCGAACGGATACGTACATTTGAGTTCTGAAGAGGATGTTGAAAGGTTAAGTTAGTTTCAAGCATTGATAAATTTACTTGAACCTAAATAATACATTATCTAGAATCTCAAGTATGAGTTGTACTCATGATTTGTATCGGCGTACCAAACTCTACACAACGATCTAAATGTCTTTTTCGATAGAATTATACCTTGATTACTCGCGACAAATGCGCACGACGCTCACTGAAATCAAAACGACCCCAAGTAAGTCATAATAACAAGATACTATAATATGTCAGAGCCATTGAAGTTAGAAAGTGTTGTTGGATCTTTGGTCAAAACGGCACCTCCAGGTGAATTGATTGGTGTTAGCAAAGATCTTCGTTCTTTGGTATCGGACCATTCCGGCAGCTCAACTATTGATAAGACAGTGGAGGAGTACATAAAGGAGAATGGATCGATATTCTCTTCAAAATACATAGCTTCCAAATACAACAAAGACCAATCAGGTACCAAGTATATTGATTACGTCAACAAGAAAGCTTTCAATATCGATTTGTCGTCTCAAAAGGCTATTGATGTCGAAGACATAGAACCGGAAGTACAATATCCTGACTACTACGAGGCCCTTGTTGAACAATTGGAAACGTATGGTGCCGATCACTATCCTTCTACATATGCTTTTACTGCTATACCAGATGGTTCTAAATTGCACGTTATCATTATAGGACAGAGAATCAATCAAGAGAATTTCTATACTGGTCAATGGAGATCTCACTATGTGCTTGACGGCAACTCGATTAATGGTGATGTGAAGCTTGATATTCACTACTATGAAGACGGTAACGTAAGATTGAACTTCAGCGAAGATATTGCCGGTAAACTTTCCAATACTAGTGCAGGTGAAATTGTAAACTTTATTGATAAGTCTGAAAACAACGTCACTTTGAAGATTGTGGAGAACTTCAATGAATTAAATCAAAACGCTTTTAAGAACTTGAGAAGGTTGCTTCCAGTAACAAGATCCAAGATTAACTGGGGCAAGGCAATTGGAAATTATAGACTTGGTTCAGATGTCGTTCACAAGAAATAGTCATATCCACAGTATCCACTTTCTGTAAAACATCCTCTAGAAGTCTTTTCCTTGAATGGCCATTTATTAGTTATATATTGATTATGAAATGCTAAAATCAACGAAGTTTGTACAACATCCAAATTACGAAGAAACCCAATAATATTATCCCTACGATCTTGGTAAGACTGGCATTACGTGTCATGACGGTTTTCAAGTTCCCGCTGGTACGTTTCACTGATTGCATTAGTTCACCAAAGTTGTCATTCAACGAGTCTAGAATCAGGTTCTCTTGCTGTATTGATCCGTGTATATCATTGTTGACAGTATTCCGGAATGTATGTAAGGTTTGCGCTAAATCATCGAACCGCTTGTTGTTTTGCTCCTCCCTATGCGAATATAGTAAATCACTCATGTTATCATTTAGATCACGTACTTACTCTCTATTGATAACTACCAAAATATTGTTTTTCCCGCGCACGACACTTGTGGAGAAACAGTACAATTAATACTAATTGCTACAGAATGGAGATGATAGTGTTTATTGCATATTATTGACCTCTGGAAAGTTATTTATATTCGAAAATTGAGGGTTTCGAGGTGAAGTTTCAGCGAAACCATTACCAAACCCACTACTTGTAGGTTGTTGTTGTAGCTGGATGGGATCTTGGGCCAAGTATGAATTATACTCAGGTTGAGGATACTTTGGGACTTGATATTGAGAAGATGGGCCAGTTGGATAAGGTGCCATAGATGTATGGGACGCATTGTAGTTTGCTCTTTGAGAAATCAGCGCATCCATCAACTGGTTATACTCCTTGACCTCACTGTTAAGTTGATTGTTCAAAACAACGAGTTCTTCCTTTCTAACGCTATGCTTATCTATAAACTTTCCAAGTTGGGGTCTCAAAGGAATTATCTCGTTGTATAAGTTTGTGATTTCGTCCTCATTGACGGTTGATGGGTTCGAGGAAAGTAAAGCTAATAACTTCTCGATTTTTCTCAGTTCAACCTGTAATATCTGGTTTTCTGCGTTGGCTTCTTCAGCCAATTCTTCGGGAGTTTTGTTAACAATGGGGGTAACATAATTCAAGGGAAAGATTCCAATTCTACCCGATGGCAAGGAACCACGCCACCAATCTCGATAAACCGACTCAATCACTGTGATGACATCACCCTTTCGAAATGACAATTCATCTGGCTCGTACGAGATTAGGTCATATAACGCACGGACTTTGGTAACTGTAGCAATAGTCTGTGCTCCAGGATCAGGCGATTTATTTGGTTGTCTGTCTTTTTGAATTTGGCTTGCGTAGTTCTGTGGTTCTGCCGGAGGCAAAGGTTTATTCATATAACCTTTCCTGAGATTTTGTTCTCTTTCGTATTCTTGTAATGAAAGCTGAAGTATTCTCTGTAATTCTTCATCTTCTTTCTTCTTATCTTTCGATGAAATTTCCGTTTTGGCCGGCTTATCAGGTCCAGGTCCGGCTTGCTTATAGTACTGAGGATACTCTGACTTTGCAAGATTATAAGCATCAGTCATTGGCTTGAGAGAAGGGTCCAGTTTGAAAGCATTATACAATTGCTCTAATACCTCGACAACCCTTATCTTGACGCTCTTGTGAAGTTTGCGGTCGCCTAAACGTTTGATAAGGGAATCCTGTAAAAATGTTTTGGTTGCAATCTCTTGCTTCATGCGAGATCCGCAATTTTCTGCTATAGCAACCAATAACGAAAGAGTACGAAGAATAACGTTTGCATCTTTCAAGTTCATCCGACTGCTTATCGACGCCACCGCAGGTTTGGTTGCTTCTTCGGGGTTTACCGATACATAATCACATACTTCAAGAATGTATTCCCAGTTGTCACCTGTTAAAGTAGCATCAGTTGCCCTTTCTACAAGCTTTTCAAGCTCAGACTTCTTAAACATCGCAAATCAAGGTATCTGGGGTCGCCTGATTGTACGATAAGTGATCTTACAAATATCCTTTCAAATATCCCTTTTTTCGTAATTTGTACCACTCCTTCTTTCTTTTCAAGTTCAATCAGACGTATTTCTAATTGAGCTGCAATCTGTATCAATAGTAAATGATAATTGGTCTACTTGAATGACCAACTCACCCCCTCATAAGAAGAGGTTATTCGTGATACAGTTTGGTCACGTGCGCGGGTAAGCATACTGAGATCTTATTTTACGCTTCTCACCGATCTTCTAGATAGCTGAACAGCTGAACGGGACGAGAAAATAGGAGACCTATGTGGACTAGTTTGTATCTGTATATATGAGCTAAACAGAGGGTCACTCGTCTGTAGCTTAGAATGTTAGGGTACATAACGTATTTGTACGGGTTAGGGGCGGCTAGTCGCGCCAAACACTTTTCTCCTATTGTCTCACAATAATTGTAATCTACGGTAACGCAAATCTTGGGTAGTTCATTTGCTTGGCATAGAGATATACATGTAAACAGGTGTCACGAGGTAGGGAATAGGACCTCGAACCCCTCTATCTTGCAGCATCTAACAGAATTTCACCAATTATGGCTGTCAAATTGCTTGTCAATTTGCTGTTATTTACATATTCATTATTAACTGATGTCTCGCCCGTAACAATTGGGCTTAATGCGTGCGGTTTTTACAAAACAGGCCATTACTTCTACTAATTGGTGGTGCCCAAAATCCGAGCCTCGCTAAATTTCATGACTAGTGCTCTAAACTTTCGTTGCTCCTATTCACGGCGTGCTACACATCCGCATCCTTCCTTTTCCGACTTATATGCAGTATTTTTTTGTTGTATATCTTGTCGCCCAGCGCGCACTCTATTGATGTAAATAAGAGTTTGCACTTTACAGTTTCTTTCAAAGCTAACGACTGAAATCTGTTTACAGAGCTCAGGTACTGGTTTAAAGATCCTTGCAGATATAAGTCCGAAACTAGAAAGTCAATTTATTCTCCTTGATCAAATGTCTTCTGACGGACTCGCTGTGCCGGAAACACGTCGTAGACGTGGGTCTTCAGTGGGCAGGTTCGAAGTTGGTGATACTTCTCCATCTTTGTCCACCATGAACACTTCAAGGTTACAGAGAAGTAGATCGGATGCAAGAATCTATGCTTTGAATAAAGAATCCAAAAGTGATGGTGCCATTTTTCAAAAATTCATCATCGCTTTCAATGAGTTATCTTATCGCCAAACTTGGATTAAACCTGCCATTGTATTAATTCTTTCATTCGCCACATACTTCATTTCGGATCCAGATTCCCAAGTCCATGCATTTTTCAAAGCTATGATCATACCATCATATCATATCGAGGGAACTAACCAATATGGGAAAGGAAAGAATGACTTTTACTTTGTCGGGTTTTACGCCCTCTTCTTCACGTTCGTTCGTGAATTCACCATGTGTTGCTGTTTAAGACCATTGGCTCGTTTTGCCGGAATTAAAATCGAAGGCAAAATCAAAAGGTTTATGGAACAGACATACGCTATGCTTTACTATGGTGTAGCAGGTCCTTTGGGTGCTTACATAATGCGTGGATTACCATTATGGTATTTCAACACAACCGAATTTTACGTGAGCTACCCTCATTACACCCACGATTTGTTCTTTAAGGTATACTATTTGGGTCAAGCTGCCTTTTGGGTGCAACAATCCGTTGTTTTGGTGTTACAATTAGAAAAACCCCGTAAAGATTTCAAAGAGTTGGTCTTGCATCATATTGTGACAATTGCTTTAATCTGGACTTCTTACCGTTTCCACTTCACCTGGATGGGAATTGCAGTCTTTATTACTATGGATATCTCGGATTTCTTCTTGGCATTATCAAAAACTTTGAACTACTTGGATTCAATCTTTACCGGGCCTGTTTTGATGGTGTTTGTTTGCGTTTGGGTCTACCTTAGACATTACATCAACTTGAAAATTTTATGGTCAGTCTTGACCGAATTCAAAACCGTTGGTGAGTGGGAAGTTAACTGGGAGACCCAACAATACAAGTGTTACATTTCGCAACCTATTGTTTTTGGCTTATTAGGAACTTTGCAACTTGTTAATGCTTATTGGTTGTTCTTGATTTTACGTATCTTGTACAGATTCGTAGTCGGGGGAATAGCTGCCGACGAGAGATCTGACGACGAATACGAAGACGAGTCTAGCGAAGATGAAAACAAAAAGAAACAATAATCAGTTTACACTACATATCAGAACCCTTCTGAACTAAAATAGAATCCTCGATGATCAAATGCTAATAATCCTTCCACATCTTAAATACTAACAACCTTTTCACATATTTTTGGTTGTTTTACATTCTCTAATACTTAATTTACATTATCTTTAACAGCTTCGTAGTGAGAACTTTTGTCACGTGTTACATAAAGCATTCTTGATTGTCAGAAATATTTTATTACGATGAATATTTCCAATCGAGACATTTGCTCATATGACGATTTATTTGACGGCTGAGGAATTGTACACTTATCATGAGAGTCATCATATAGCAGAAGGTGCTGATGATACTCGCAAATATATATCAGAGCGAGGTCCCTCTGTCATCAGATTTCATGACCAAAAGAACTCCGAATCACTCGATATAAATAGTCTAGAATGTGACGCAGAGGTGTTCGAGCAACAAGTATTCGACAATCGTGAAGAAATCTTACAAGACCGTTCAATCCAAGAGTACATAAGTAGTCAAAGGATACATAAGGCAAACTTCTTGAAGGAGATAGCGGAAAAAGGATTGTCTCTCAAGTCTACAAAAGAGGAAAATAAACCCAAAACCATGAATTACTAAATTATCATAATTTGTATCTTTAATAATTTATTATGACTTAGCTATTTACAGTTATTTTGATTATGCTAAAGCAGCAGGTGCTTCTGGTGAAGCTGTAGGAATCTGCTTGCTCTGAGTTGATTTCTTTAATTCTTTCAATTTCTCTAATCTCTCTTCTAATCCACTCTCAGCAGCCTTGGATAATATACCTACCATCAACGAGGTTGCTCTAACGGAATCATCGTTACATGGAATTGGGTAGGTCAATAATGATGGTTCCATGTCCGTATCACATAAACCAATAGTAGGAACTCTCAGCAATATACATTCATTGATACAGGTTCTGTTTTCAACCGGGTTCAAAATAACAATAAGATCTGGCTTAATGAGTAAATCATTCTCTACCTTACGGTTAGTTGGATTGTTACTCATGTCAACCTCGATCTTACTCTCTCCCTTGATTTGACTGGTGACTTCAATATAGTTGGTAATAATACCAGGAATCCATCTTTTGTCGATGTAGTATCCTTTTGATCTGGTAGCAGCTTCTTCTAAAGCACGTTGCTCGGCCCAGTTTTTCGAAGTTCCCACATACAAAATAACACCACCTTTCTCTGAAACACCTTTAATGACCTTACAAGCACGCTTGAGTGCAGCGATGGTTTCATTTAAATCGATTAAATGGACACCATCGTATTCACCATATATGAAGTGTTGAGTACTTGGTCTCCACATAGCCTTGGAGTGGCCCAAATGACACCCTGCTGCTAATAAGCTGGAGATTGTGGTGTCTTTTAACTCCTGAGGATTGGTAACGTCTTCTCTTGGTTTATATACATCGGTAAGCTTAGAGCCTAAATTCCCTGACAATCTGGAGTGAGACAAATGTCTCAAATACAACTCTTGGTCAGAGTATGGTTTATGATCTGGGGTTGGTACCAAGTTAGGGTATTGGTTGATGAATGAGAAAGAAGTGGTGGAACTAAGCACTTGCGAAGCATCTTTGTCACCTGTACGTGATGAAGATTGAGAAGCCCATGGTCTATTAATGACTTCCTTCTTTGGTAAATTCATCTGAGAGTACATGAACTCTTCTAACTCCTCATCCAATTGCTTTATTTTATCTTGTGGTAAAGAGTTTAAGTCTTGTTGCAACTTCTGCAATCTAGAGTTGATTAATTTGGTGGGTGTACTGTTTAAGGTTGATATCATTTCCTTTGTTTCAGCCTTCAACTCTCTCAAGTATTTGTTTCTAGCTGAAGCTTCTTCATCTCGAGCATGAGCATCTGCAATAGCCTTATCTCTCAATCTCTTTTGATTCAATTGTTCATCGACAGTCTCAGTCACGGTGGAGTAACTTTTTTTGTAGCGCAAGCCACTCCGCCCCGAAAGGTTGCGTAGAGTTGGTTGATATACCCTTGATATATGTGACATGATGCCCTAAGACTAACTTCCAGTGCTCTAGTGAAGAACTTTCCCACAAATCACTACAGTATTGAGTTGGTTCCGGTAGTGTGATAAATTTTTCACTGATTTCGAATTCTAACACGACCTCACGTTTCGTGTGCGACCAACTCACCGCGCATATAATCGCATAGATTGACCATGAGAAGAATCGAGTATGCAGCAGCAATAGCTATTGTGAGCAAAAGAGGAGGACTTCAAAAATTTGATTAATGAACTTTTTAATAATCAACTTCTATTACAGTTATGCTCTACTATCTCGATTCCAACCTTACTCTTTTGGAGTTCACAGCGAAAATTATGACAATGATAGATAGACATGAGTGGGGAATGGCAAAAATAGTGACTCTTGATAGGGATACTTTTGACTCATTCGAGTTGAAGCTTTCCAAAGAACTTCTAACTGTCAAGCAATATAATCTAATAGAACGAATTGAATTGGTTTTGTTGGACAGTATAGAGGAGGTGAAAGATTTCATTAAAGACCAGTATCGATCTGTTTACTGCAAAAAGAACATAAAACCTCGTACAGTATTTGCATTTCATAATATTACAAGGATGATTATTGATAAAAATTGTGAAGAGCCCAATGTAGCGTTATTTGAGAGTTTCCCAAGGCCATTGAATGAAATACTCTGTCTCTTATCAAATCTCGTACAATTTACTGACATCTGCATATTCTTTAGTGACGATTGCTCAGAGGATACATCAAATGGAGCTCAAGAAAATACTATATGGACTCGACCCGTTCCTGAAAAACAATTGAGTGACCCAGGGAATACCTACGGCGATACAGTGGTGGTAGGACAAATTCTATCTAGATGGATTAAATTATGGACCGAGTACTAAATTACAAACTTTTCTTATAAACAGCATCAAATTTCTTTTATTTAGATTTCCTTAACTTGATGATCATCTTCTTCATCGTCACCTTCATCGTCATCAGCTTCAGCACCTGCACCGGCTTGACCCAATTGGCTGGCCAATTTGCTAATGTCAAAGTCACCGGCTCCACCAGCACCACCGGCTCCACCCATCATTGATGCAAAGTCGAGTCCGCCAGGTCCACCGGCTCCACCGGCTCCACCCATCATTGAAGCAAAGTCAAGTCCTCCTGGACCTCCTGGGCCACCTGGACCGCCACCCATGTTCATCATATTGGCCATGTCGTCATCCTTTTCTGGTTCTTCTTCTTGCTCGTCCTCATCGACCCATTTGTCAAAATCAGTCTTGATGTAATGGTACTTCAATTTCTCCTTGGTTAATCTTGGCCAGTACTCTTCTTTCAAGTTCTTCTTTCTTAAGACCAAGTATATATGAGATCCACTGTCGGTGTTCTTGTGCGAGTTTTCTGGGTCAATCTCTTCGAAGAAATCGATATTCAAGTCGTAATGAACAGTCTTGTCTGAGTTATCGGCGCTTAACTTCAAGTTTGTAGCAGTCAAGTCCAATTTAGTATTGACTGGGTCGACAACTTGAATTGTCAAGTAAATAACGTTCTTAGAAGCTTCCTCAGGGTTGGAGCGTTGAGCCCATAAAACAGTAGGTGTAACAGTGGTCATTTTGGTGTAATTAAACTAAAAGTTGTAACTTAACTGGAAATGTTCTCTTAAGTACGAACCGCTTTTTCGTGGAAATTAGATTCTCGAACGTTCCAGAGTGGTTTGTACTGTATATAATAATTGGTCCTGCATGGACGTGTCTACTCTTATTATGTACAGTATGCGAATTTAGCGAAATGACTGCAAAAAATGACAAGTATCCAGGCTCTTGCAAGCATTTGATGTTCTCGAATTGTTTTTCTGCGCTTTATCGCTTCCGGTATTTGAAGGAAGAGGTTGATCCTCTCACGAGTTTTGAAGGTGCACCAACGGAAATATTTTGAACCGAATAGTAGCTCTTTAGAGTAGATGACTATATAGCTAAAACATAACATCGCATCTTGACTCTCATTTTTGCCGCACACATCTATTCCTCTCGAGGGCTATACAAGTGCTTCTTGTGTATTTGCCGGATATTGTATTCAATCTGATTGATAACCGAGCACCATCCTCGTGATATTCGTTTCATAAGGTTAACTTTTCATTGTATGGTTAGCGCGTGCTAAACGTAAGTTTTCGTCTTTGTTAGAGACGCTATTGTCAATTGTCTATCTTCATTTTAATAAGATTGCAAGTACCGCAATTATACTTCACGATTAGCTGTACAAAAGTCTGTCAACAATGGGTACTTAATGTATCTTAATAAGTTGTTGTAGTTATTAAGCTCTCTTGAAAATAATAGTATAATGTAATTGAATCAATGATGTTAGGTTCGTTACTCATTAGTCAGTTGAAGAAAGCTAACTACTTGTTGAGTTCTATTTGGGAGAGAGAATTAAGACACTATTTATAGTTCGGTGGAGCAATGAGCTATTGCAAGCGGTGTGCTCTTGTAGGCGATAGACGAGACTGGCCATGACACCAATGTCGGCATAGGGCCGTAGCTGACTAACATCGTAGCTAAAATGAAGAGCTATTACAAGCAATGGCGTGATAAGCGTGGAACAATGTGGTTAGTGTATTATTGAAACAGAATCGGCTCTTTATGCAGTCCTAGTACCTCTGGTACCTTTCAAATGACATAAGAATTAACGATGCGAGTACCACAAAACCCTAATCACTTGTAGTGATACGAAGTACAAGACATTTATCATATAACGCCGCGGACACTTTTCCATTTACAAGAATCACTACATAGCTCTTCAAATCTGTAGTTTCGTACTCGAGACTTGTTGCTAGGAACAAACACTACTCCACTGCGAATATCTGAATGACGTCATAGACCAGCTCTGAAATACTTTTGCACGTGACTCTTGTTAGCAATTGACTTAATGCCGATATGGCCATATCCAACAAGCAATAAGAAGTAGTTACAACCATTGATCTTCACTTAGATGTTGTCAGCTCTCCCACTTGAAATCCAGGTGAGGCTTATTATGATCACCCCGAGCTCCTCATTAAAGTATGTCAACTCTCACTTTTACATGTTGTATAATGATCTTTTTTACAACAAGATTATAGAGACATTTGGGGAAGGCATATTGAGAGTGATCATCAAGATATTACCGTGGTTGAAGAGATACATCAAAAGTTTGGATGCCTTTAGGTTCGAGGCTAGGAACGCTATAGCATCAAGGTTGAAACTTATTGACAAGCCAGATACAGGCGATACAGATGACCCCGCATTTTTATTGAATTCTTTATATGTGAAGGATTCTTGGAGATATGTGTATTCTGTACTCAAAAACAGACGCTTGTTTGCAGAGTACTCAGACTACAAAATAGATGAGCCTACGAACTATGTATATAACCATTTCGTCGAGATCAACAGGACTTATTTACTTTCATATGCCGAAGATATGTGGCTTTCTGCAGGAAAATACAATTTGAACATAGGACTTGTCATTAAACACGGAAGCGGACTAGGAACGACAAAGTTCGAAGTCAAATATAAAAAGCCGAATGGTGGCGATGTCACCCAAACTTTCTATCCTCCAACCAATATCAATGAGATTCTTCCAAAACAACAGTTTTGTTTACTAAAAATCGGAGAGTTTGAAATACCACAGTATTTTGAAGGAGAAACTAAGGAAGACTTGTATCATCATGAGAAGTTATTCAAAGTCAGATTGGTTATGGAGGAAATTGGTTTGTACTTGAAATCTGGCTTTCGCATATTTTTCATTGACGTTGCTCAGCACTCTATGCTATTTAATGATTACGACTTACTCTATTATGCAATCAACGAAACAGATTATAAGTACTTTATAAACCTTCCCCTTAAAAATTTGTACAAGGTGTTGAGTGTGGTGGAAAATGGAAACTTGAAGGGCTCAGATAAGAAAAAACTCCCCTATGGACAAGGAGATCCTGACCTTACTGATTTGTCACTAGACGAAAATTATAAAATTCCAAATAATGCCCAAAGAATTCACACAACTGATGTGGATACTGATAATGACTCTGAATTGATGAACTATTCTAACTTTTATTTCAACAACAGGTTTAAAATGAGACTCTTTAAATTTAACACGATATACCAACAACGACAATTCATCAACAGATTTGGAAACTTTGAGCTAGATTGGAGAGATTATGCTGATGTGCAGGGAAAGAACGTAAAAAAGGAGCATAACGTGGGACCTGCAAGTCAACGCAAAAGCTGCAATTACGATATTGAAGGTATAAAATGGAAGATTCCAATTCTCGGGGAATTGTAAGTTATTTGCTTAAATCATAATACGGTCGACGCAGTGTATCTCATTTGATATGTAGCTATACTTGAACGAATCGATTGCAACATAAGAATTTAATTATGTACATAACACATTTACCAATTATCTGGTCATGGACGTTCCATCTAAAGAAGACCCTCCTTTTGGAATTCGTATAATAGTACTTTTGATTACTGTATAAATCATAAATTCGGTTCGCCCAGTCTTTACCCTTATAATTCACTTAGCTAGAATTCTAATTGTTTCGTATTAACTGTAATGTGCAAATGGTGACGACTTCGCGAAATACGTATTTTTCAGAATAAATACAAATACATTACAATATCGAACCCTCAATAAGCCTATTCATACTGTAGCTTAGAATATCAAATCAACAGATCAAGCAAAGAAACTGTAGTCCAGGATCTACTCTACTCTTCGTCTGTCGAAGTAATATTATGTATATTTCCCTATTGAAATTCCTCTAGCACGTGATTAGATATGTTTCTACAAGTTGATTGAATGACCTCTCCATAGGGCCAAGTTGACTTTGAGGAAACTGATCTTCATTACGTATGACAGCATTGACAAAAGGCGAGTCAGCTGCAGCACAGCCAATTGAACAATCAAAACAAGCAACAATTAATGAGGAGAGTCTAGACTTTTCTGCCTCTCAAGGAAAAACAGATGTTTATGAAGAATCACTGAACATTCAACCTGTTAAGCCAGAGAGCAAGGGAAATACTAGTAAGGATTCATCAGATGAAGAAAACAATGTTGGTGACGATAATGAAAGTAGTGAGAGTGATGGTGAATCAAATGCCAGTCCTGAATTTAATAACAAGCGAATCATATTACAAAGATTCACTATTTACAACTCACTTACCACCATGTACATTGTAGGAAGCAATGCAAAAGAAAGTTTATTCAGAATCTTAGAAATTGGTAAAGATTCGACTGATCAGAAGAAACTCATGATAATTGAAGATAAAAATTACTTTTATACGAGGAAGGATATGGTGGAGTTATTAAACGGATTGGATGAAAGTATAGAAGGTGGAGTGCACAAAATTGCACAAGGATATGGACTCTTGGGCTTGATAAGATTTACCAAGGGGTACTACTTGAGTATTATTACTAAGTGTAGCCAGGTTGCAATTCTAGGTGGACATTACATTTATCATACAGATGAGACCAAATTAATCCCTCTAGATATAAATTATAGAAGGCCTGAAAAATACAGTGACGAGGAGCGCTTATTATCAATTTTCAAATACCTTGATCTAGGGAAAACCTTCTATTTCAGCTACGCTTACGATTTAACGAATAGCTTGCAAACTAATTTTGTAAGAAACAAAAAGCTTGCCACGGAATATCAATACAACATTGATTTCGATTACAAAAATCAAGCCGACAGAGATGACCATTTCAGGACATTTGAACACAATGAAAGATTTGTATGGAATAATCTTCTTCTAGAGCCGGTTATTGCCAACCCTGATATCGCTACATATGAGTGGTTTCAACCGATAATACATGGTTTCATTGATCAGGCAAACATATCAGTATACGGTAAAAAGTTTTACATAACGATAATAGCTAGGAGGTCACACCATTTCGCTGGTGCCAGATTCCTCAAGCGGGGTGTCAATGATAGGGGCAATGTTGCTAATGAAATAGAAACAGAACAAATCGTCTCTGACATGCTCGTATCATCCTTCCACGATAGTAAATATGGCTTTTACAACAATCCACGATATACAAGCTTCGTCCAACATAGAGGATCAATTCCATTATATTGGACCCAAGATTTGAATAGGTTACCAAAACCGCCAATTGAAATAAACCTTTCTGATCCGTTTTATCAAAGTTCTGCAATTCATTTCAATAATCTTTTTCAGAGGTATGGGCTGCCGATAATCATACTCAATCTCATCAAGACTAAAGAAAAACAACCAAGGGAACTGAAATTAAATTCCCATTTTAACGATTGCATCAAGTACCTCAATCAATTTTTGCCTCTTGAGCACAAGTTAAAGTATCACAGTTTTGATATGTCGAAGCATTCTAAAAAGAACTTAGATGTCATCCTGCCGTTGCAGAAAATAGCTTCGAAATCTATCGAACAAACTGGATTTTTTCACAATGGAACAGATTTAGCATCCACAAAACTTCAAAAAGGTATAATAAGAACTAATTGTATTGATTGTCTTGATAGGACAAATGCAGCACAATTCATCATTTGTAAGGAAGCCTTGTCAAACCAACTCAAGAGCCTAGGCTTGATACCTGAGTCGAAAACACTAGAGTATGATTCTGACCTTATTAATATATTAACAGAAATGTTTCACGATCATGGGGATACCATTGCAGTTCAATATGGTGGCTCAAATCTTGTTAACACAATGGACTCTTATCGTCGTATAAATCAGTGGTCCTCACATACAAGAGACATTCTCAATAGTGTGAAGAGAATTTACTCGAACTCATTTATGGATCTGATAAGACAGGAGGCAATTAATTTATTCCTAGGTAATTACATCTATGATCCTAATAAGCCAAAACTATGGGAATTACAAAATGATTTCTATTTGCATAATGCCATGTCCATCGAAAATATAAGAGTGAAGTTAAGTTACGTACTTTGGTACAACCGAAAATTTCTATCGAAAAGCAGATTCATTCTAGCTGGGAATGATAACTCTAAAAATAACAGAAGACTAGGTGATGAAAAACTCATCCCATATCCAGACTATAATGACAACTGGTTCAATGAGTGCTATGTTCCGAGAAAATATCAATCGTTTTCTGAGGTCTTTCAATTCAATATGAATTCAAATGCTAGATACTTTCCATCAAATTTCAATAATAGCCCGAACAAAAATTTTGACTATAGTCCATTTGAGTCTCGAAAAGCTCGACAGGATGAACCATATGGGCAAAATAAATCTGCATTTACTGATAATGATAGGATAGTGGAGAAAAGATTAGAGCCTGTACAACCCTTCGCAAGTGCAATGAAAAAAGATAATAACATTACAATGGTAGATAGCTTTGTGAGCTCAGAAGGGCTGGATAACTCATATGAGGTGGAAGACTCATTAAGTCATCCTGGAAAATTTAAGTCATTCTTAGCTAACAAGATAGAAAAATTGGGATATCCTGGAAAATCCAATAGGCTGAAACTCAAAGGCAACGTCACAAATAATTTAGAGAAATCCGAATTCATGAAGAATAGTTCAGATCAATCAACAAATGCTGTGAGGAGAAACTCAAACAATATTATTGAACCCGAAATAGACGAGAATGACGTCCGGCTTTATGAAGATCAATGGAACTTACCTCAGCTAGTATCGTCAATTCACGAACAAACAGCTCTGTACGAGGAACCAAAGTTCATCTCGGCAAGTTCTGACGATATCGAAATATATAAGTTTTATACTTCGATATTGTCACATACCGCGGAGAAAATGACACAGGAAAATGATGGAAATTGGAGAGCTCTATATTACCATTCTTCACATGACATGGAATTGTATTCTTCATATCTAGGTAACGAAGAAGAGAAATCCTTTGACTTCAATACTGAAGATGAATATTTTAAGTAGAAATCTTATGAATGCACAAACAAGTCGAACAGTAATGTATATACCCTTTGTAAGCCAATTCAACGGCTCAATTCAAAGAACTCAATCCGCAGGATATAGAAAAAGCCGGACAACTGGCCCGACCTGTAATACGCCGACAATGCCAATTCCGAGAATCGAGCTCACCGAAAAGTCAAAAACAAAACCAAGAACGTAAGCCTGACAACACACAATACGTCAATAAGCTAGAAGCAATCCCCTTACAAACGGAAAGTCACTTCGCACTGGAGAGACCAACTCCACTCCCAAAAATCATGATGCCACAAGGTGGCATAACTCAACGTCACTTCTATACATAAAAGCGCTGCCCGAAATATATTAAACGGTCTTTGATTTCGATAGGATTATGACCTTATTCTTACATCAGCTACAAATTATAACCTTCTAGTAAGCAGACAATTTCAAAGCATACGCCACTGGTTTGTGGGAAGATTTCCCGGATTTTACGCTGTACACTCAATCATCAAACAGTCCATGAATCTGCGGAGCGGTACACCATTACAATAAAAAACGTATAATAAATTACATGATTTAATACAACAAAAAATTCTATGTTACCTTTATAAATTTTTCAACAATAACGACCAAGTAAAAGAGTACGGCTGATTAGCGCTGCCTCGGTTCTTCCAACAAATGCTGTATGATTGTCATCCTTGTGAATGGAGGGAGCTTGCTAAATCCTGTCGGAAAATTAATATGTAACAGCTGCAAAAAGCATATATGATTTTGAAATCAAGATTGATGAAGGTTCTGAAGGGACACCTACAATTGTATTCTATGAACAATTAGTCTATCCTATTGAACGAAATCTTGGAATAGCATTGTTTTAGCTTCAATGGTGAATAGAATAACATGTTGGGAGTCATTACAAGAGGATAATCTGTTCCAAAAATTTTTGTACTGATATCTTGATAGAATACAAAACCTCGATAAACGTTAGATCCATTTACAAAAGATTATCGAAAACGACGACAAAAGATTCGATAAACTGATATAAATATTAATGAAAATATATAATAAAAGTTAGCTGGCAATCGCATCCATTGTTTTTCAACACTGCTGATAGATCGTTAAAAGTAACTTGTCATCTGAGTGTTTATTCTTGATCGAAAGAATGTAACTATTGGTAAGGTTAGCCTTGCTAGTCTTTTATTTTCCATATTTTGTCATGAATTTAACATATTTGATGTACAATTCTACCGTCCTTACAGCTGTAAAAGACTATTTCTACATTTGAATTCGTGGTAGCTGGATCCGTGTAATAATGTTGATATTAGCATGTATATTGAATATTTTTTTTTTTTCAATATTACTTACAGTCGCCATGAGCAAAGTATGAAATGAAATGAGACCAAACGGCTTTAGTAATCGTTTTACTTCTAGTTTTAACATGCGCTGGCTTATTTGAATTGATGTGAAGAATAAGTTGATTTGTGATGTCTATGCGATCAAGAACTAGATACGTAGAGAATAATAAAAATTGTAGATATTGAGAGACAGTTAAATGGATTGAGAGAATTCATGATAGGTATAGGCCTACTACTGTTCCGATCCCAAACTGTAAGTCGACGTTTTTGACTTGAATTGTACGGATTACGTTCGAAAAGCTTAAGTGTATAGCCAAAGTATTATCGATAATTTTTCGGAGAATGGTGTTTTAAGTAAGAAGGTCGAGCCAAGGTAATTGGATTCTTCGCGGCTTCTGTCACTATCGTAGGACGCAACCAACAATTCATAGTACCTAAGGTGCCGAGTGTCGGGTATAATAAAAGCTGGCAGTGATATAGAGGTGTGGAGCTGCGATCGTAGTTATTCAATTAATTTTTTATTTCTGTACATGTTCTCTTGAAATCATTTTTTGTACTATTCTCAATACTTGCGTTTATCGAGGAAGCTATATGTGAATTGAATTGGAGGTAATATGCTGCATTGATTTTGTAGATCAAGGTAATTCGCAGTAAACCGTTTGTAGTTATAAATTCATGGTGTCTAGAGAGGAAGAGGGTTGTGTGTATGTTTTGAGCTGAGCAAAGTTAATGATTGGTTGAGTACAGGAGTAAGAGTTCTATATAATGGTTACAAAAATATCAAAGTATATGTGGAAATTCATGTTACGTGTTCTAAAATTTGCTATGTAATAGATTCGATGACATTTCGAAGAGAAAAGTGCGGAGACTGGTGTAATGGTGACACTCGAATTGTCTCAAGATTTTGTTTTTGGTTGGTCAAATGCTGTTCCATTTCGATACATATAGCATTTAGTTACTCTCTCAATGATACATGTTTCATTTTTTAGGCTGTTAGTCTTGATTATATGTTTTTTGTAGTACATTGTAAAGACACATACACTCTTCAATGACTTACTTTTTTGGACTGGCCCTGGGGGGCGGATAGAGAAAGCCCTTTTATGAGGAACAGTGGGGCGCCCGTAGCTTTAAGTGATGTATGGTAGTTTTTTGCGAAGGAGAAAGCATGGTGAACTTTAACATAATGATTTTTCTTGACGCGTTAACGTTTGCATGTAGCTATTAGCATTCTTTGGTCAGGTCTTTTCCTTTGGTCTTGCTATGTTTCTCAATATTTTATGAGATAATCATGAGCAGCATTTTGTTGTGTGTTATGAAAATGGGCATTAGGTATACTGTAATGCGGTTGTACGAAGATCACCGTTGGAGTAAGATCAAAGGACTGTGTTTTTCATTTGAGTGGGAAGGGAGGTGGTGTTAAGTTACGGTTTTGCTTGATAGCTGTATTCTACGTATTAGAAGAAATTAAGTCCGGAGTTGAACAAGATTTCTATTTCAGGGCATAAGTTTTGATATATATTGCCTAATTGATGTTTTTAATAACTAGTCGGTTATTTGCGACCATAAAGTTGGAGATATTGAACATTGGTTTGCCAAATGCTGAACACCAGCTTTTGGTGGCATTTCTTGCGAGCCTAATCGTACAAAAAAATATCATCTGTTTTCGATCTAAGACTGAGGTGAATATAGAGTAGATAATCTTTCTGGCGTAACATGTATTCAACAATCGAATTGATACTATCACTGTTAGGTTTTATACTCTTCATTTAAAACAAAGTGGTTAGCTAAAACTGCTTAAAGTCAAATCTAGCTAGAAGAGAAATGTAGGCACATTTATATTCGGTGTGGAACCGTGAAAAAGCAACGATTGAAAAAGGGTTCCAAATAGGTTATTGCAATAAGTCTTGTCGGTTGCTAACGGGATTATTGATATCAATGACTCTCCTTAGTTGCTGGTTACCTAGTTGATTGTAAACGTCATGCAACCTGACTACGAAGGTCATTGATGTCAATAAGCTTTATTGCTTCCACAAGTTCATTGGTTGCAAAAAATCACTCAACCTTGATAAGGTTTATTGATTGCAATTACAAGCTATCGATAGTATCTTATTGGTTGCAAAAATCGTTCAACTCTGTTAAAGGTCATTGATTGCAACTAAGAGATAAGGATAGTGTTGGTGGCTTTTTTAGAATAGGGTCTCAAGCATTTCCAGTACCTCTGGTACCTCGCAATCACGTCCCTTTTCTCATCTGCAATTTCGTCAGGACGATTGGGAAGCGAAGAATGGGCTTATAGCATTACTCCCTGAACCTTTTGGCAATTCGGTATACGTTAAAACTTGATACTTTCTATCTCTTAGCCATTACGTTCAGAAAATAACGCCGATATGGAAGAGCAAAATGTAAGTTTAGGTCCTCCCATGCAACTAAACATCAAGTATCCATGACACAGCTTTAGAAATTAACTTCATTAATACAAAACCTTGACAGTCACTCTTACCGTGGCTGCAAACTACCAAAAGTTCCTCCTAAAATTATGCAACCGTCTCTCCTAAAAGCAAATCAATCCACTTAAGTAGAGGTATTGGTGGCTGCACATGAATGTATTTCCTAGCACACCTCTAAACCGCCCTAACACTCGGCCATCTGTAGAATTTTTTAAAGTTTTCAGTACTCTACTTAAAAGTCGATGCAGGATTTGAGGTGGGGCTGAATTGATTGGGAATAAGGCGTTTGCCCGTATGTTTATAATTTGCTGAGCACCATTGGGTTCTATCGTACCCGGAGAATCTCGTTTCGATACATTTCGCAAGATTTTTTTTCTCCGAAGGAGGAGTTCGTAGATAAGGAGGAAATCGGGTAGGTCACTTGATATGCCCCAAACTCGACCAAGAATCCACAGAAATAGTTGGATACTCAATTATACAGTTCAATTTGACCAGACATGTACCAATGTATGATAAATAAACTTTAGAAGGTTACGAACTGACACTTGATAACATTTATAATCCTCGTTTTTTTTTTTGACTAATTGAGGGATGAAAGGCTGAGATTTTGTGAGACCGGAACAAAAAAAAAATTGATCGAGAAACTATGCACATCAACATATATAATTAACCAATTCCTTACTCAACAAAATACATGGTTATATTTTGAACTTAGAATCATGTCTCTGTCCAAAGAAAGTCTTCTTGTAAAGAAAATTAACTATCCGTAAGTAGACTAAACTGAACGCCTTCCTCAAGTGGTCAATATATTGAAGGAATGACAACTAACTAATCTTAGATTCTGGTATGGTGGTGTTGCCAGTATGGTTGCCTGCTTGGTCACTCATCCATTGGACCTTGCAAAAGTCAGATTACAGACAGCAAAGACTCCCGGACAGTCCTTGGGGTCTATGGTTTACCAAATAATAACTAAGGAAGGTTTCTTCAAGATCTACTCTGGATTGACTGCGTCCTTACTAAGACAGGCAACTTACTCGACAGCTAGATTCGGTATCTATGAAACTTTGAAAGATATGTATGTTGATAAGACCCAAAATCATAGACCCTCTACTGCTGTTTTGCTTCCTTTGTCTATGATTGCAGGAGGGTTAGGGGGCTTAGTTGGTAACCCGTCCGATGTTGTGAATATCAGAATGCAAAATGACTTAAGTTTGCCTGTCGAGCAAAGAAGGAATTACAGAAACGCTTTTGATGGTATATATCGTATTTGCAAAGATGAGAGCGTTGGAACATTATTCAGAGGTTTAACTCCAAATTTGGTCCGTGGTGTGTTGATGACCGCTTCTCAGGTTGTCACATATGATATTGCCAAATCTTTATTGGTGGATACAATTGGACTTGATGCTACTAAGAAATCGACTCACTTCAGTGCTTCATTAATGGCAGGCTTAGTCGCGACTACTGTTTGCTCACCTGCTGATGTAGTCAAAACCAGAATTATGAATGCGAAAGAATCTTCTGGTGGCGCTATTTCGATTTTGACCAATGCTGTTAAGAATGAGGGTGTTGGATTCATGTTTAGAGGTTGGTTACCATCTTTCATTAGATTGGGTCCTCACACTATCGTTACGTTCTTGGCTTTGGAGCAATTGAGAAAATTTAAATTGGGAATGTAAATCTGAATTTTCAGCATGAACTAACAAATAAATCATAGAGCATATATATATAGACATATTGTATATATAGTATAATAGACTAATTTTTTCTACTTGGTACTACAAAACAGTTTCGATCGATGAACAAATTGTCGATTCTTTTATTTATTTGTATCTGATCGTATTTGATTTCGCAAATCCTAAGATGAAGGTCATACTGGACTACTCAGTCGGGCGTATTAATTAGACCTGAATATTGTCTAATTCAGCCTTTTCAAATGCTTCCTTTTCGGCTTCCAAAATGTAAGGAATTAAGTAGTGAGTGTCTTGTTCAGGTTGAACTGCCTTGTTTGGTGGTAAAATCTGGTGAGACAATGCTAATTGATGAGCAGTAATAATTCTGTAGTTTCTGGCGTATGATTCCTCATCAGGTAATCTGGAAATTGCCTTTTGCATGACTGGGCTTTCTTCGGCCAATAAATCATTGAATCTATTGGGTTAGTACTAGAAATTGACGAAACATTATTATACGAGCTGTGATCCATCAAAGTAGCTGATGCAGCTATGCTCTCGTACACAATAGTGTATTCTTTCATTCGTTTACCAGCTGATACTTACTTTAAACCCATCTCTCTGTAACCGGCATAGGCTACAAAAGTCTTTGCCAATGGGGTGACAATCTTGGACAACGTAGGTCTGGATAAGATAAAGTCAGCTGCCTTAACAATAGAGGTAACTGATGCCATCTTGATTAACGATATATAGTAGCTTCGTAAGTGAGTTGATTTTTAGAAATTATAAAAATTGTGAGTGTGTGTAAAGCAAAATTTATTCGCATTTAATTGGTCGAGACCAAACCTCTATTTTCTAAACTAGAACGCGAACTGATATCATAGAACAAAGATACATATATATAGTCTCTAGGTTTCAGCAAGCAATGAGCGTTCACTAGTAGTGATATTCATCGGTACTTTCTCCGGCAGTGCTTGGAAATCCACACTCTTTCAAAATGTTTTCCGGACCATCTTCGTTTACCAAGTCTAAGATCTCTTGATTCTTGCAGAGAAATAAACCCATGTAGCCACATGAGTTTAAGCCCAAGCTCTTAAACTTTCCGACTGATCTTGGAACAAGCATAATGTATTTTGTAGTAATAATGACATTGTAAGAAATGTGATCGGCGTTATTTTCCCTCAAGACAGTCAATGTTCTTTGAAGCAAGGAAGAGAAATACATTGTTAAGTCCTCCTCTTCAAGATCATCAGGTCCTTGAGGAAATGGAGCAACAAAATGCGCAAAGGGAAGATCTGGGTTTTGCAAGGGCTCCTTTTTAACATCAGGAATGAATGGGGCGGAGGTTGAAGCCAAGATCTCAGGATAAGCTGTAAATTGATCTGGTAATGTCATGAATTGAATATGCTTATGAGGCTGTGAAGCTCCACTCTGAGGTCCACAGTTATAGAAGGCAAACCAATTTTCTTTAGTCTCTTTTAATTTATTCAATATAGTAAGAGTTCCAGCTAGTTCTGAAGTTGACAATGGTGTATTCTGAGATTTGAACTCCTTCGTAATAACCATAAAGTGCTTAGGAACGACAGGGAATTTGTTGAAAACAATTTTGAATTCATCTTCGGGTCCGAAATCTTCTTCAATTGTAAGCTCTGGTTCCGGTTTAGCGAAAGGATTGGATTCAATTGTACCCTTTTCTGGTCTGTGTGCCAACGATTTCAATAACGTGGTTTGAATGTCAATTGAACTTTGTCCGAGTTTTTTATGAGAAATAGTATTTTCAGCGGAAGCGCCATTAAACTGGATATACTTGTTATCGATAGCTTCCTGGAATCTCTCAGCTAGTTTCTCATTGAAATTTGGTGAAAGTTTGTAGAACATATTGTCGACGTTGAGCCTAATCAAGCTTGCTTCGGACTTTTTTTTCCACTCACTTCTAAAATTATGTACTACGATTTCAAGGTTGGAAGTATTAATGCAAATATATAATTATACAGATAGAATGTAGAAAAGAAAATTCGATGTATATGACGAATGTCTGATAGATAAAATTTAAGTTCATGGAATGATGCTTGAATGCAAAGTTGAAGCGAACAGGGCCGAGGTGGCTATTTTCTTCGGAACCAGTTAATTAACTTGTTTGTCTTTTTCTTACTAGTGGCTCGTCCCTCGTCAGCGATCAGAGAGGAAGATCTGGAGAACTTGGGTGTCAAATCGTGCAATGATATTGAAAATGATCTAGATTTCGAATGAGGACCTCTCAATAGCGATGAAGAGCCGTTAGAGTCGGTCAACACAGGCAGAGACAAAATTGAAATGGATTCGGATCCTCTTCTTTGGCCAATTGGGCCCTTTTTGGACAGCTTGGCAGATGCTTTGCCATTTTCAGTAGGCCCTTGCAAACTATTCGAAGTATCATTTTTCATTTCAGCTTGTGCGAACGGATTATAATTCGATTTTATTTTGCCTTCTTGCTTATCCTCTTGAGGTGGCGTGTTGATAATTTGAGGAACATCAACTTCTTTGGAGATCACTATGGTCGCATTATGAGGTGAATCTGGTTGGCTATTAATAAGTTGCGAGCGCCTGCTCGTTGCAGAGCTAGTTTTGAAAACAGGAATTTGGGTCATTTTCAATATCCTCTCTTCGGATGATGACATCGGTCTTCTGGAGCCTCTTCTTGGAGAAGATTTTACGGACGAATTGACAGACGAACTGCATGAATCCACGAGTATGGTCTGATAGGTGTTCAGAGTAGTCGGTGATTGGGGTGAAAAGGTATGGTTTGAGGTCTCATCTCCCTGGATTGAATCATCGTGAGCTACCAAAGTCGAATCATTATGCACCACATCTTGAGAATTTTGATCACCCGAGAAATAATCCTGTTTGAATGTAGAGCTCGTTGAGGGAGACGAGGTGCCCTCGCATCCTGAACTAACAACAATTGACGGGGTCTTGTTGACTGATCTATCAATAATAGTTCCTTCACTATTACTGTAAACCTCATTTAAAGTAGTGGGTGAAGATAGAGCATGATTCCTCGAAACCTCTCGCGTAGGTTTTGCTTTACTGGCAAGTTCATGATGGGAACTCAAGCACGAAGAATCTGTAGATTGCATTGTCTCACTGCTAGAGATGGCTGAGTCTGAATGATTACTTATTGGACTTGCCGACTTATTTTTTAGGTCATCGGCTATAGAGCCATTAACTTTGTCGCCTTTGTTCGAGGGTAATGCTGCACCCTTTGACACATTGATCGAAGATTCCTGACTCGGGGCCGAGTTAATGGGAGTAGACTTTAGCTCAGTCAGTTGAGATGTAGTTAGCACCGGTGAAGTCGCTATTAAACCAAACTTTTCTTGGTTATTTAAGAAGGGTGGCGAAGGAACTCTCTTATAATCTGGAGTTATGGACCGCACATCCCCGAACCTCGATGGGGTTTGCCGTTGCATTAAACTCCTCTTGGGGTTGGACTTCAAACTAGGCAAGCTTGACGAATGCCCCAATGATCTGCTTTCCTTGTGAGGGTTCGCAGCGAAATTGTTACCGCTATTTGATCTGACAATATTAACACTTTCAGAAGAGGAAACTCTCAAAGCATTCGAGATCCTGTTGGATTGATCATAAAATATTTGATAGCGATTTGCCTTCGCACCTGATCTCTTTCCAGTTGGCGTTGAGTTATTAAGCATTGACAAGGTAGGTGTATTGGAATTGGTAACATAATGAGACGAGTTTGCTGAGTCTCTCGATGAATTTGAAAAAGTCTTTTCTATCAAATTGGAAGGCTTGCTTGTACTTCTCAAACTGGAGCTAGATGAGTTAGCAGATAAATTTGAATACAAGCCATTTCCTAAAACGTGACTAGGCGGCATATTGGCAAATACATCAATGGAGTTTTCATTATCCGATTGAATATATTCCAACGATTGCTCCCTTTGGTCTTCGAACAAACCCTCGTCGTCCTCCTCTTCCTCAATCAAATCACCCGTATTCTCTTGTATTGGCTGATTGAACAATAAATGTGATGCATTTCCTGTGCCATGGTTCAAAATATTGCTAGAGTAGTTGCCGGAGACAGAGGTTAAGGGTGAAGAGACGAATGACGAGGAGGACTGCTGAACAAATGGTGAAGCCAAAAAATCGTCATCGGAGAATATTTCGGGGGGAACCAATTCGGTCTTGTTGTGATTTAAGCTTGCTGTAGATAAATTGCTAGATGAATAGCCCCCACCGATGTGAAGATTTGCATTCAATATCTCATCCAAGTCTATAACAGCCTCTGGAACATTTTCACTGTTCATCGTTGATTCCTCGGTCGCAAAAAATTTGTTCTTTTTCGTTGTTGCACTCGAATAAGAAGATGCACGTCTATGATTTAGCTTTATGGGAGAATTCAAACTGTTGCTGGCGCTATGAAACATTGTTTTTCTAGCTGGTGATACGGTATTATAATTGCGAGGAGAAGATCCAGCTGCATTTCTTCCGATCTCTGGAGTTTTGACGGGAAAAGAAAAGTCTGTTGAGCTCTGTTTGTTTGTGAAATCTTCCAAGTTGTTGAAGTTAAAGTGTTTCTCATCTTCAGTCTCACTAGCCTTATTCAGATTGTTTATATTGATATTACTCATTGATTTAGATGAAGGCGATGGTGAAAATAGACCTAGACCCATGGCATCGAAATCTCCCGATATGGCGGCAGATCTTCTGTGCCTGTGAGTTCGAGGCCCAACCGGGGTTGATAGATGATTAGTTTGGTTTGGGAGCGAGCTCATGATGTAGTAATAGTCTTGATGCAATGATGTGAATGGGTGGAGGATTGCTCAATTGATAAGTCCAATTGAACTCTCGATGCAAATATATGAAGATTGATATTTAGGATTGAATTAGTTTAATCAACGGGCTAGTCTTCGATAATCTATGGTTTATGTGATTCTTTTTGACGCGTTAACGGTTATATTGTCCTTCGGAAATGTTATGATGAATGCTCGCCTACTGTGAGATAGATGAGATGCCACTTCCGAACAAGTACGTCCCAGTTGCGGGCCTTTATAGATTCCACTAATTTTGCTATCTCAGCAACTGCTACTCTCCGAATTCGATCGACAATGTTTCTTCAAAAACTTGATCCATCTATGATCAACTCAGAAAATTATGAACAAACTCGTGTAGAGGCAAAGGAAATGTGTACAACAATTGCGAAAAAATAGGCCCAAGAATCTGAACTAAATTTGATAGTACGGAACTTCGGTAATGAGATTTCCGCGCTACTCTGCTTATGCTTTATATGGGATGGAAGCTGGTATTTAGCTACAATCACAGTGAGCTGACCTGATTTCTAAACTTTATGCCAAAATTTAGTTAGATACCAAAAAAAAATATGTGAATTTGTATTGATACTAAAACTTAATTCGGTTCATGTACTGGGCGTTCAAATGCACCAAAATAGCTAGCTTTGGGTAATTTCAAACTCTATATCTCTTAATTAGTATCAAAATGGGAGTCAAACTTTTTTTTTGGGCGTATGAGTGTTTACGTACCTATAAATAGAGACAATTAATTCATAACACTGCGACTAAAAATTGTGCGGGGGGAGATGATTAAACCTATAAAATACTCCTGTGTGAGGGGTAAAAAGTTTCGATCGGATTCCTACTCGAAACAGCTAGATGATAAGGTTATCTAGGTTTGATCTCCGGAATAGCGATACACATACAAAGGGGATGTTCCGGGAACAATTAAATAGTCGTTATCTAATGATCTTCACTGGTACAATCACGAGATCTAATTAGCACAAATCGCATATTTGTTTTGTTATCAGTGCTCAAGGGCACTACTCGCAGCCAGAGCGGAGTTACCGGGCCCGGAGTTCCAGCCTTTCATTTCTACGTGAGAGTAGTGCTTTCTTATCTGAACTATCATCCCCTGCTCTTATCGCGAATGTCGCATGAACTACTCTCCTTCAATTATATACCACGTATAGTCTCATTTACCTTTTATAATTTTTGCTACATATCTTCAAAATTTCGATTTGATGCTGTTATTTGTATGAATATTATATAATTTACAAATAAAGCCGGGTAATCTAAAGCTGCTTCTACACTTTTGATCTAACTGACTTCTATATTATTCCAAATGAACTACTTCTTCTTATGTTTCTTTGCAATTCTTCTTAATGCTCTCTGTTCATTCTTCATGACACCATCAACCATCTTATACTTACCCTTGACACCCTTTGGTCTACCACTTAATCCTCTGTTGGCACCAGTAGCTACAACCAAAGTTGCTCTTGGTTTAGTAGCTTGCTTCTTGGTCATCTTTCTCATTAATTTTTGAATTTCATCTGCCTTATCTCTTTCAGATTTACCACTATCTTCGTTAATCAAATCGGATTTCTTCTTGAGCTTCTCTAATCTTCTCAAAGCTCTCATCTTCTTACGACCTTGCGCTTCCAAGACCTTCTTGATCGGTCTAGCATTCAATTGTCTATCCTTTTCCTTGATTGCCAATGCGGCTTCTTTAGTTATTGGCTTCACAATCTTAGAATGCTTCTTCTCATCGTGAATAAACCAATCAGGTAAATCATCTTTGTCTCTGAAAGAGTATCTATTTATACCTTCTTCAATAAGATCGTATCTGTTCTTTTGACCCAATGCCACCTGGTGAGCCAAAGTCATAGCTTCGACTGTTGCAAGGTCTACCTTTTCTTGCTGAGTTTTAGCCTTTGCTATTTTATGGCTCAATGTTTCATTATCAGAATCCGAGTCAGATTCCATAGGTTCGTCTTTCTCTGCTGGTACAATTTCAAAATCGCTACCTTCACTATCTCCTTCGTCGGAAGATTCATCACTGCTGTCTTCTGCCACTTGTGGTTTCGAAGCTGGCTTCTGTGCCTTATCTTTATTCGCCTTGGCTTGTGTCATATCATTTATCAAAGCATCGTCTCCCAACTCTCCAAAAATCGAATCTGAGGCAAAGAAAACTTTGGCACTTTTAGACAAGCCATCCTTCCCTTTCTTCTCAGCAATCAATTTGATATGTTCGTCATCGTCAGAATCCAGATCAGAGGCATCTTCCATTTCGTAGTCTTTTTCTTCCTCCTGGTCTTCATCTTCATCTGACTTGATTCCGTCCCAGCCTTCATCATCCACATCTCCTCTCGTTTGTTTAGCACGATAATTGGCATCACGCTCGGATTTTCTTTGCTGGTATGCGCTATACATGTCATCCAATTGAGCTTCTAAATCGTCCAATTCATCAGCGGAGTCTTGCTCGACCTCATCACCAATGTGGATCTCATTGTCTTTTGCTATTTGCTCTTCACTGAATATCATCTTCTTTTTACCCTTAGCTAATTTATCCAACTCTCCAGTTTTTTCAGCAGTTCTTAAATTGAACAATGAATCAGCTCCGATTTGCGCAGCATCGATACCAATATTCATATCAGTTAACATGTTCATTTGGTTTCTGACAATTTCCTTTTGTTTTAATTCATTGGCAGTTTTCTTTGCTCTCTTCAATTTTTGTCTTTGTTTGTCCGTAAGAGCTTGCAATTCCTTTTCGATTTGCTGATCTTCTGTTAATGGTTCTACCTCAACCGCTTCTTTGTCTTCTTCTTTTTCATCCAATCCTAATATTTCACGAGCTTGCTTTCTGAACTTTAATATGGATTTGAATTCTTTTTTACCCAATACTTTCAAATCTTTAATACATTCCAAAAGTTCTGGTGTACAACTCTTCAATTTCCTCAATATTTTCCACTCATGATCGTCCTTTTCTGGTTCGTCCAATTTATTAAGATCTCCTAAGGCATTGATTGGATCTTCATTCTTGATAAATTCCAATAACGGCATAGTATGGTACAATAAATAGTCTCCCTCTTCATAACCGGATCTATGTCTGGTTTTCTTTTCAGGATTGAAAACCTTAGCTTCGTTATTAGTAGTCGAAGTGGCTAATTCTTCGAAGACTTCTTTTGGATCAAGTAATCTTGGATCCAATTTCTTTGGTGCTTTGAACCCTTTACACACAACGAAAATTTCTGCGGAAACATTACGAGAAGCAGGTGGTTTGGTTGCTTCGACCTTTTCAAATAACTGTTGAAATACCCACATTAAGTTGTTATAATCTCTAGATCTGAAAATCTTGGTGACGAAAGTACCACCAGCATTTAAGTTTTCAACAGCGAGTTTTAATGCTTGTAAAGTTAATTGAGATTGCGTGAAGGCATCTTGAACCCAGCCCATACCAACATTAGGCGCACCATCATGTAACACAGTGTCAGCCTTCCATGTTTTCATGTGTCCTCTCAACTTAGACCTACAGTCTTCAGTGGTGATGTCAGATTGGAAAGTGATACAGTTTGGTAATGGCTTGATTGGAACAATATCCACACCAATAATCAAAGAGTTGATGGGACACAATTGTGATGCAACTTGACACCACGAACCTGGTGCCGCACATAAATCAATCACCACTTTGGACTTCTCTAAGAAATGTCCATACTTTTCATTAATTTGTACGATCTTGAACGAAGAACGAGCACGATAACCCTTTTCTTTGGCCAAGAAATAGTACCTATCCAAACGACCCTTGGAGTTCTTCTTCTGTGTCTTTCCAGCCATCTCGCTTGTTTGGTTGGCTTTCTTGTGAAGAGATGACTTTTCGCGATGGGTAAAATATTTCTAGCGAGATGAGTACACTTAAATTACACAAAAATTTGATATACCGCATCCTGTATACAAGACTGACATCATATATATATTATCTATAGTTGAGATGGTGGGGCTAAAGCCACTTCTTTGAGCCGGCTAGAGCTCCCATTCAGCGAGTTCTGCACTATCTGCTTCGGGGTCTATTATGCTGTTATCGATAGAGCCTATACTACTCAAATTACAGAAAATACACTCTTTTGTGAGGAAATTATCTAACTCTTTTTTGTTCTGAGACGAGGGATCTCTCTTGAAGTTTTGGAAGACTTTTTTGAACTTGTAGTTTCCTTTTGGTTTGAGATATGAGCGAATCAAGCAGTCTTTATGGAAGCCATGATGACAGTTGGGGAAGTAAACGTAATTTTTGCTAATCAACAACGTGTTGCATAGATGGCATGGCTCACCTGGCTGTATTATTGAGTAGATTTTAGCTTTGTCGGTCACTTTATAGGACTCCTTAATCTTGGACTTGAGGTTTGACGAAATTGCCAAGGATTCCTTCATCTCAAGAGAAAGCTGGTTGATCTTATTATTGTACTGGTTAAGAGATTTGACAATCTCGTCTTTAAAGTTATTGATCATTATAGATTCAGGGAACAACGGCAAAAGATCTTTCAACCCAATTATACCAATATTGTTAGAGGAATTGGAAAGACTCAAAATATACTTTAATACCTTATTGAAATTCTCCAGCATACCTTTTTCTTTGTCGTCGACACTATCTGATTTCTCGACACCGGTTCCATTCATCACACTCTTTGCAATATCGTTGGTAATGCTTTTGATATCGGATCCTTTCTCTTGCTCAGGTTCATCAGCCGTATCACCGTTTGCATCAAGCTTCTCTGATTTTACGTCCTGTAAAAAGTCGAAAGTTTTTCCTTGGTTGACACGATCAATCAAATATTTGGCATACATGATCCATAATTGTTTTCTGGATGAGTAGTTCTCTTCTTCCAAATTGATTTTTCCAACCACAGTAATATCTTGTTCTCGGTCTCCTTCGTTATAAAACTTATTTTCAGTGGCCTTAAAGTTAAATTGGTCGTCAGAGTTCAGATTAAAACCTGAAACTTTTAGCTGACCATTATTCTCGATGAACTCGTCGTATTTTCTCAAGACAAACTCTCCTAAATCAGTCAAATCGTTGCTCAACGCCAATTTTAGAGCTTGGTCAAACAAACTCATATCATTTAATAGAATTAATACCGCTGGCTGATACTGTTCATACGCCAAGCATAATCTCAAGATGAACTGATGGTCATATGCCAGAGATTTTTTGGAAGATGTGGGCTCTTCTAATTTCATGTGGTTCAAGAACTTTATGACTTGTTTCACCGCTAAGTTGTTGTTGTCAGGATAGGTTATCAACAAGGAAAGATAATAATTGTTGATTTGCTTGTTAAGGACACCTTTGGAGTATATGAGTTTCAGCAAAAACTGAATACTGTAGTTCTCATTTATTGGGATGTTGCGTTTGGTTTTGTTGTAAGTCAAAATAGCGGGCAAAAAATTCTCATATTTGATGTCATTGCCGAATTTTAGCCATGTTTCAACCGTTGATTTGGGGCTATTCATCAACAAAGTGATTGCATTTTCGTAGATTATTTCTCTGAGTTCTTTTTTGGAGCAAGAATAAATCTTAATTATGGTTTTCAAAGCTTCTTTCCAATTTGAATTATCTATGTAGTATTTCAAGATGAACTCATAGTCCTCAATCAAATCAGCATAATATAATAGTTTCGAAGGAAAGTGAAGCTCCTTTATGATTTGATATATAGTTTTACTATCCAATAGCTTGTAGTTTTTTTGCAAGAATAGCTTGAATTGATCGTTTAGATCATTGAGTAACCCCAGTTTGAAACCTCTGAGATCGGCACCTCCATTTAACTCCTTATCTGTGGATAATGAGGAAACAATCAATCCATTGGCTGTTTCATATTCAAGTCTGTAGATCAACCTTAGCATCAACTCGACAATCCAACTTGACAAAATGATTATTCTGATCCTATTGTTTTCAACATTTTTGGAATGGTCATATTTGGAAAGTAGGTATTCTACTAAGAGCTTTTCAGAAATAATTTTCAATAGAAAGGATGATTCCGATGAATTGATCGGAATTTCATTTGACGGGACTTTGCTAGAGTTCAGTTGAATGTTTAGAAGCATTAAACATACCTTTTCAAATGGCTCCGTCAGTTTTGCCAATATTTTGATACCTCTTACTTGTAATTTGAGAAGCTCTTCTGGCGATGGGTAGGATACGGCCCCATCGTCCAGCACTATAGTATCTTGGTTTAATGAGCTGTCAATACCGAAGCCTCCTTGCTGGAGGTAATGGTAACCTTGCTTTACCAACACAGCATCTCTCTTAAAAAAGTCAGGATCAGTGGTATCCCCATGGTCGCTACTTTTGAAACACTTCAAAGCCTCATCGTATTTGCCCATCTTGTAGTAGTTATACCAAACCGAGATGGCTTCATTCTGAATAATAAGCTCATATATAGAGTTGTTTGTGTAGATCCAATAGGTTTGGGCTTTGAAGTCGAATGTAATATCTAGTACCTCCTCATTCTTATTGACGTGCTGCTTAAAACTCAATGTGACAGGCGGATTTGAGGACAAGGTCAACTTGTTAAAAATTAGCAAGCTCTGATGGGTCTTGTTCAACGTAATCAAATGATGCGGAGTTAATATCAAAGAACCTGATCGCAAGCTGAGTGATTCTCCGCCAGTGTTTAATTTTTTGGCTTGGGATAATTGAATTTCCGAATCATTAGTATATATTTCATTGGTGGCACGGGAAATGTGTACATATTGCTCGTTGTTTGTGACAAAAGCAGCATCCCTGAAGTTGGATAAGTTTGTAATATTGGGTGTGATAGACTTGAATACCTTGATTAATTCTGCATAAGACGTATCAAAACAGTCCCAAGAGTAAATCTTATCCTCGGTGACGGCATTAATTTGGGTGCAATTCTCCGCAAATGCAAGGCCCATCAACTGGCTTGGCAGCGTTGGTTTATAAACGAATTTGATGTATTTGTCATCTCTCTTGTTTTCTTGTGATATTGGGTCGTGGGATTTAACCAATGCAATGTAAATTGAACCGTCTGAGGTTCCAAATAAGAAGTCATTTGTGGTATCTGACAGACTAGGAGAGTCAGGGAATGCAAAGTATTTTATATTTAAGTTTTTAAATCTGGGTAGTATCTTGAAAGAAGAGTAGGAATCATGCAAATAGTAGTAAGAATTGTTGTTTACTTCAATAAACAAGTGGAGTCCGTTGGGATGGAGCCAATACGCAGTAGCCTTGGAAGGCGTAGTTCCGGGAATTTGGAAACGTTTGACTTGAGTGGGATTCTTTAAGTCAATCTTATAAATAAGCCCATCGACTATAAGGAACATCTTGTTGTTTTGAACAGCAACCAGATGCAATTTGTGGTTGAGACCAAACTGGAGCTGCACTTGTTCGATATCAAAGGTTGGATTGTCATGATCGCCCAATGCAAGTCTGGACTGGTCGGACTGGTTATTACTTGACACCTCATACGAATCTGATTCGATTGACCCAGTGACCTCTTTACCATTCATCCCCATAGTTGGCTCAAAGTATACTACTTTACTAGCTGTATTAGTTTCCTATCGCTTAGCTGAGTCGAGTAGTACTGCATATAACAAAATATATCCGGAGACTAGGACTATACAAGATCAGCGTAATAATAGTAAGTGGATATGAGACTACTTACAGGCAAAAGTTGTTCTGATTATTCGAGTCATTGTCCATTACTTCGCCTATAACCTCGGCCTATAATCTCGACAGTCGTTCATTAAATGTTTTTGCAAAATTTGACATTCTCACTATAACAACTCTATTGATTACTACATCTGTATATACCTCTTGGCTTCATGAAATGCTGTGCTGAATTCACAGCCGTTAGCAATCTTCGATTTTGGTCTGACAAGTCATCCAGGAAGCGAAATGGCGGAGCTGGTGAAGTCACGTTTTTCCAAGTGTGCGAAATCCCCCCTAATATAAATGTTTCCAAAATTGTCTCCGATCAACGAACTCCGCTAGTGAAATTGAAATTCATATTATTGTGGCAAAGTACCAGTGTCATACTGATCAATTGGTATGAACGTTATAAAATTTCAAAAGAAATATCCCGTGTTGGATCAATCGGAAATCTTCTCCATCATTGAGGATTTCCGAGGCATTGATATTAATGACAATGGATGGGTCGAAAAGAAAGATATCATTACTTCAGTATCTCTGAAAGGCCCTTACACGTACGACCAAGCAAGAGAAGCATTGAAGAAAGTGGACCTCGATGCATCGGGTCATGTTGAATTGGACGATTACGTTGATTTGATTGCTAAATTGAAGGAAGAAGATGGAGCAGCCACTCCAGCTCAACCGGAAGCTCCAGGTCGTCCATTGAACAAGAAAGCTCCTCCTCCAGTTCCAACTCAAAATGCTGCTCACAAGACTTTTATTAGTGGTAAAACCTCGGGTACCACCCATACTATCAATGATGAAGAAAGAACTGAATTTACCAGACACATCAATTCTGTTCTTAGCGGCGATTCTGATATTGGAGAACGTTTACCATTTGATACGGAAACCTTCCAGATTTTTGATGAGTGTCGTGATGGTTTGGTGTTGTCAAAGTTGATCAACGACTCTGTTCCAGACACAATTGACACCAGAGTCTTAAACTTGCCAAAGGGAAAGAAAGTTTTGAACAACTTCCAAATGTCCGAAAATGCCAACATTGTTATTAATTCAGCTAAAGCAATTGGGTGTGTTGTTGTCAATGTTCACTCTGAGGATATTATCGATGGTAAGGAACACTTGATTTTGGGGTTGATTTGGCAAATCATCAGAAGAGGATTGTTGGCCAAAGTCGATATCAAATTCCATCCTGAGTTATACCGTCTTTTAGAAGAAGATGAAACTTTAGAACAATTCTTGAGATTGCCTCCTGAGCAAATCTTATTGCGTTGGTTCAACTACCATTTGAAGAATGCTGGATCCCAAAGAAGAGTAACCAATTTCTCAAAAGATATTAGCGATGGTGAAAATTATACTGTATTATTAAACCAATTGCAGCCTGAACATTGTGATTTGTCACCCTTACAAACTACCAACATTAACCGTCGTGCTGAACAGGTATTGGACAATGCCGAAAAGATTGGTTGCAGAAAATACTTGACTCCATCTTCCTTGGTGTCTGGTAACCCCAGATTGAACTTGGCTTTCGTGGCTCATTTGTTTAATACTTATCCAGGTTTGGATCCTATTGAAGATATCGAACACATAGAGATCGAAGAGTTCGACGCTGAAGGTGAAAGAGAAGCTAGAGTGTTTACGTTATGGCTTAACTCCTTGGACGTTGACCCACCAATTGTGTCATTGTTCGAAGATTTGAAAGATGGTTTGGTATTATTGCAGGCATTCGAAAAAGTTATGCCCGGATCAGTATCGTTCAAGCATGTGAATAAGAAGCCAGCCAATGGTGAATTATCGCGTTTCAAAGCTTTGGAAAATACCAACTACTCAGTGGAAATTGGTAAGGCCAACAAGTTTTCCTTAGTGGGAATTGAAGGCTCAGATATCGTCGATGGTAACAAATTGTTGACCTTGGGTTTGGTATGGCAATTGATGAGACGTAATATCACCAACACTCTCGCTCAAATAGGCAACAATTCTAACCTTACTGATAGTGACATCTTGAAATGGGCCAATAACCAAGTTACCAAGGGTGGTAAGAGCTCTACAATTAGATCCTTCAAGGACCAATCAATCTCTACAGGTGTGTTCCTCTTGGATGTGTTACATGGTCTCAAACCAGGTTACGTTGACTACGACTTGGTTTACCAGGGTAATACCGAAGAAGAGAGATACGCCAATGCCAAATTGGCTATCTCTATCGCCAGAAAATTGGGTGCTTTAATTTGGTTGTTACCAGAAGATATCAACGAAGTTAGAAGCAGATTGGTTTTGTCCTTCGTTGGTAGTTTAATGGCTGTCGAACAGCACATATAAAACATTTAATTTTGTAATAGTATATGATTAGGATCTAAAGAAACTGTAGATTCTTCACGAATACTGTAATTCATGTGTAGTTCATTCTTTGTTCTAGATATTCTCTTGGTTGACGTTCCTGCATTTAAACGCACAACCAATAAAAATCGCGAGATTAAAAACTTTTCCAAGATAATCAAACAGTGAGGTTAAGCAGCGTTAGGTATAGCAGTGCTACTCCAAGTTCAGAGAGAAAATACAAACATGTCCACTCCTATCTTACCATTTACCGAAGCCAATTCGAAGAGAGTTGCTTCTTTGTTCAGAAAAGCTTTGAGAACTGCCTTCGACAGCTCGTTGAAATTTGATGCATACCGTAACGAAACCATAAAGATTCGGGCCCAGTTCGATGCCAACAAGACCATCAGCGATGCTGGTGAGTTGGAGAAAGTCATCAAAAACACTGAAGCCAAATTAGCAGAATGGAAGCACCCAGACCCTTATATCACCCCATGCAGACCTGGAGGAACCAAATACCAAAGAAACATCCCTGTGCCTAGAGGTCCTCTTGTTCCAGGAGACTGGTAAAAATACTTGCCGAAAGATTAAGACTCTTATCCATACGTTAACGGCGTAAGTTCACTATCAATTGCATCTCACTGTTCAAACACCATCGTTCAGAAATCAATTCGAAATCAATTCGAAATCAATCCTTCCTACATACAACGGTAAAAGGTCTTTCAATCAAACCAGATTAGCTGTCAGAAATAAACATCTATTCTGAACAAGTTAGCTTGTGTTCACCCGAATATCGTACGAAATAAAATAATTACGAAATTAACAGACATTCATGTAATCAAGAACGAGGTAGATTTCAATCTAGCTTCGCGATCTTTGTAAATATTTCTCCGATCTCTTGAGAACTGACATGAGAATGTAAAGAGCCAATCTCTTGAAAACTGCCTGAAATATGTACCGACTGGTTTCAGCTCTCGTGGTCGTGCGTTACTCGATTTATACATGTAGGTTTTTGCAACAATTAATGGCGGCAACTTTCGTAGCACTTTAGAAGCAATGAATCCAATTGCTACAAGAGTTTGGAGCTATTCCAAATTACTTAGTGCATTGTTTTGTTTTGATTTACTGAAAGAAATACAACACGTCTCTCCCTATATTTCAATTGAACAAGGTATCACTCCAGAAACGCCAATTGGCGCAGATAATCCTACTTCATGTTATAGCCTCTTGGAAAAAGAGCGACTTCCTTCTTTAAGTTTGTATAATGTGACAATTTCCACGTTATTTCTGCTTGGTTTGGCAAAATTAAATGAACTTTCATACATACCCTCAAATAAGTTCAATACTATTGTAGCCAATGCTATTGGCGAAGATGTAAGCAAGATTGTGCCAGTTGATTCCCATCATTATATTATTGGTAGAGTGCTTGGGGTCTCATTGATCTTTGGATTCACCTTGATGTTTAGTTTCTTACTTTGGTTAGTATCGTCAAGTATCCTGAGTGCTCAAACGTTCGACAATGAATGTAAAAATAAAATCAGTGATGGTCTAGCCGAGAAAGATGATTTTCCTTTCAAAAATTCTGCTGTTGATGTGGTCTTATTGGATTCCACCTCCGCCATTGTTACAGATGAGTTGGATTTGAAATATCACATTAATTATCTGGAAGATACGGGAAGCTCACTAATGAATAAATATGAAGGTGGAGGAAATCTCGTTCAAATTTGCGAAGTTATTAACGACCCGACCGAGACTGTAGAGCCGAAGTTACGTAATGGTTCCAAGGATCAATTAAATGGGTGCGAAAAAGTCAACGATATCAAGTTCAATCTTGATATATTTACGGCTTCTGTAAAAAACAAGACGAGCAACTGCGAATTTGAGGTTCCAAAGTTGGATACTCACAAGACAAGCAACTGCGAATTTGAGGTTCCAAAGTTGGACACTCCTACAAGACTATCACTTGATGAGGAGGAATCCTTGAATGATAAAATTGAACCTGAAGAGACAGTCATCAGAACTCTTCTGATGGAATCAAAATTACTTCTCAGTCCTAGCTGTACGGCAGAATCAGTTCTAGACTACTTTGATATTGATAGACCCATCAACGACTTACAAGACCACGAGACATTAGAGAAGACAATTGAATGGGCCACAAGTGATGGCAAAATAGATCACGAAATGATTAGTAGCGAAGTACAAATCTTGTTTGAAGAATCCACCACTCCTCAAAAGGCAAAGGACATGACTCTAAAGTTCAAGCTTTTAGTACGGTTGGATTTGGAAGAGGGTGATCCTACACTAAATCCATTCATACAACATTATCATTCTACATTCATCAAATATTTTGATAATTTTTTGCAATTAATCGACAAAAATAATGAAGTAAGTAATGATATCATGCTTTTACTACGTGATATTATAACATACTTGGATGTGAGTCTGGTAGATATACAGGCATATCGAGATTGCCTAAAGCTTCTCCTTGATTCAATTTCTGAAGACGAAACACGGAATAAAATAGTATCGAGCTGTTTGTTTTCAATTACATGCGCGCTAGCTCTAAGTATGTTTGCACCTGTATTCTTTGAAGAGTTCGATCGAGTATTCAAAGAAGAAGACGAACGAAAGCAGATAGTTGCCATTCGTAATATCAAGTACTACACCATTTGCAACAGAGAGAATATAGCCAATGAGCTTCGAAAGAACTACACTAAAAATAAGAGTAAGTGTTGCAGCTATTCGATAGTGCGAATCTTTTTGAAAAATATCAAAACCATTAGGTCAAAGGGAAAAGAAGCTGTTAATTCTGCACTAATTCAGGAAGTTGTGGACATGTACTTAGTTCTTTATGAGGTATATCTCAATAATGAAGTGGTTCCATCATCAATTCAGTTTGATCTCTCGACCGGATATTTTCAGGCTATGTACACTTGTCTTTGCAACTTGTTTCACTTGCGAGGAGAAATTAAAGAACCTACTTTTAAGCACATGAAGTTAACCTACAAATGATACTTATACTTCAATTCCACTAATCAAGCTAAAATATTATTACCATTCCCAAATTCAATATACCAGAGAGTTTGATAATACATAAATGATGCGGGGCATCTTCAAAACCACCTAATCGAGATCGCATCGAGCTTTGCACGTGACACATCAATAATTTTTTTTTTCTAGATGAGCTGCTGCATACTACTGAAAAATTAGCTTGAAAGTGAAAGACTTCATCTCATCTTTTACATTACACTGCAATGCCTAGATCTAGACGTTCCAAGCTCGTTACTTTAGCACAAACCGACAAGAAAGGTAAGGAAAATAAAACCCGTATCTTCGATGAGGTCAGATCAGCATTGGATGAATTCCAATATGTTTGGGTTTTGAAATTAGATGATGTTCGTACTCCAGTCTTACAGGATATTAGATCAGACTGGACTGGATCCAAGCTTGTTTTAGGTAAAAGAAGGGTTTTAGAAAAGGCATTAGGTGACACAATAGAAGAAGAATATAAGGATAACTTGCATAAGTTATCAAAGACTTGTTCTGGTCTTCCAGGATTATTATTCACTAACGAAACTCCTGAAACTGTTCAAGCTTACTTCAGTGCTTACACCAAGCAAGACTATACCAGAGCAAACTCCAAGTCACCAATAGACTTCACCATTCCAGAAGGTATTATTTATTCCAGAGGTGGTCAAATTCCTCTTGAAGAAGACGTCCCAATGTCCCACTCATTGGAAGAAACCTTGAGAAACAAATACAAGATCCCAACCAAGATCAAGGCCGGTAAGATTGTTCTTAATGAGCCATATGTTGTGTGTAACAAAGGCGACAAATTAGATGTCAGACAAGCATTGATTTTGAAACAATTTGGTGTTGCAGCATCCGAATTCAAGGTAAAAGTTCTTTCTTACTACGATAACGAAACTTCCGAAGTTACCGTGCTTGAGGAATAAGCGTCCTGCTGAATTCAAACTTATTTTCTTATTGCATCAGAGCTAATAAAATTTCTCATCTTTGGTCTCTCATTTAAAGATTCTTGTACATTATCACCTTTATAAAGTCAATAAACTAGTATTTGCTATAAATAATGTAATACCATGCTGCATTCAATCGAGTAAGCACTACATGTCAAGTTAGTGATGGCTCGATGCATCACATACTTCTTTACCCAAGAACGTTTACTGAAATCACGGATTTATAGTTTTTCTCTATTCTCTTGAATCTATATTAGGGTATTAAATAATTACTATAGTACAAACGTCATGCATTAGTTGGTTTCATCGGCATCCAGTTCTACCACAGGAACTCTATTCTGTACAAAATAAAGGCGGGCAGGTCCATTTCCGGTGTTTTTGAAGCCGTACGTGTTTCTGCTGGGTATTTGAAAGGAACAGCCTCTGGTCACCACAAACTTATCAGTGTTCAAAGTCACCTCGATCAAGCCTTTGACAACGTGAAAATTATAAATGACATCGCCGGAATCTCTCAACAGTTTGGCTCCATCGAGAGGGAACTCTATAAGACCAGTGGCACTGAAATCGTTGTTTTGATCGAACAAAGATGCAATTTTGAAGTTGTCTAGGCCTGGATTCACGTCTCTGGGTGCTTCAAAAGTGCCACCGTTCGGGGCTACTGCTACGAGCTTATTAGTCTTGGCATCATCCTCCACCACAGAAAGAGTCAAGGCTTTATCTGCAAACCACTCTGAGCCGGTTACTTCAGGATCGGATTCGTAATCGTATACCTCAGATTCTGCTTTTTTGGAGTTTTTTGTTTTCAGTTTGTGTTTCTTCTTTGTATTGACGGCAGTAGTGGAATTATCGGGTATATGTACAACTTCCTTTATTTCCTGCAACGGAACCTTCTTAATGTCGTTTGCCAAGGTTGTATCAGGATCCGGTAAAGTTTCAAACGCTCTGGTGTAAACTATTCTTTCACCTCTCCAAAATGCTAGCGGTGCTATTCTTGTCCTTCTAGACCGGCGGAGCCCATCCAGAGGAGGAGAAGGAAGAGGCGACGCCTTTGTGATGATCTCTTTAGGTTGCTGTGAGCTTCGCCTTCTTCCTGGCTTTTTGACACTAGGTGGGGGCGAAAGCAATTCACTACTCTCATCATTAAAGTTGTTACTGTCTTGAGTGCTATCTTCATTCTGATCGTCATCATCATCGTCATCGTTGTCAGATTCTGGTAACACTGCTGCTCTCCTTCTTTTGTGACCTATACCTAAAGCCATATTTTTGGTAAGTGATGAAGGTTTGGGTTTGGGTTTGGTGGGAGCTTTAGGTTTTTCTTTAGGCTTCTCTTTGGGTTTGCTTTTAGGTTTCTCTTTAGGTTTAGTTATAGGTGATAAACTTACAGGAGAAAGGGAATGATCATCGATTCCGAAATCATCGAATCCGTGGTTGATGCTAAAGTCTTCAACGTCATTTTCAGCATTTTCTTCCACTTCTTCTTTGCTTTCTCTGCTGTCTCGCCTTTCTGGTAAAGGCGATCTCAACGGCGATTTCATGTTCTTTTTCTTGACAGCGTATTTAGAAGACATCAGCAATGGCGACAAGTTGAAAGAAGCCGCCTCGGCGTCCGTAAAGTTGATCATTCGTGCCACATTATCAATGTTATCTTTGGGGGTTACTGTTTGGGTGTATCCAGAGTCACGTTTCAGCTTGTTGGAATCTCTTGAAGTGCTTGGTCTATTTGGCTTCGGTAAAGGTTTCTTCACAGACTTAGTGGTATCATCCTCATCACTGAAGAATTCATCTATATCTTCCATATTGTACTTATCCTTGGTGAGATTAGCACGGGGCCGGATTCCGGTTCTGCGGGACTGGTTCCCCAAATTCAACAAGTCCATTGCCGACTAACTATTTCTATTGATATACAGTCTTAAAGACCATAAGGCTGTTGAATAAGTGCTAGAGTGCTGTAAATGTTTAGGATGTTTGTTTGTAAGTCACGTATATGTCACAAAACGCGCTCTGCCGCATGACTAAAAATGCAAAGTGGCCGCGTCTAGAGCTGCAAAAATAACGAAGTTGAGAAGCTGCAAAAAGCGATAACCAGAAGAAAAGAAGAACATTAATAGAACAGATACCAGGAATTCATACTTTTTTACCAGCTAGTATGATCCTAAATATATGCCTTCGGCTCTTTCATCATGAAATTGGAAAATGTAGTTTATCAGTAGAGCTTAATACGAGATGTTAACGTTTCTTCCTTTCCGTATAAACGTACAAGTTGGTGAATAAGATAAATAATTATTAATATTACCATCAATTGGTAGTAGATTCGACAAGTACGATTGAGTTTTCAATTGAAGAGAATAGAAACACTACCGATAACTAAATTGTTCAGTATATAGAGGAAGACTTGCAAGTAAACCATAAGATGAAAATAATTCACAAGAGAATTAGTAGGTCAACGTTAGTACAATACGGCTAGACGGTTTCGAGCCAGCTTCAGTTCGCACCATTTTTTGCACCCAGACTCAAAGTTAGAGAGCAACAAGTAGATGGGTTACTAGAGAATTAATATTTGATGTTGTGGGGATACTTAGTAGGATACTTTATTATTGGCACATTCATTTAATTAGTGATATAGTTTCAAATTTATGCTAACATTTTAACAAACTTGGAGCAATTCAGGTAAATCATAGTCTAATATACTTACGACTACCTTTGGAAAATTATATTGATGCGCTTAAACTCTTGGTTATCATATATTGTCTACTATTAAAAACAATCTCTACTTGCATATGTGGGTCTAGTCCACCAGTGTACTCGTTTGATAATCCTGCCCTAGAGTGGGAACTTATATACTTGCAAGGGATATCTCATCATCATTCTTCGTAACTTCATACACCACAACTAATCCATCTGTATACGTAAGATAAAGTAGAAAACGAGGAATGTCTTTGGACGGAGACCGGTCTCTTACTGCCAAGCCCGATATAGTACGATACCCATTGTAACCTAAGACCAAGCTAAGGGCATTTGGAAAGATATGCTCTTGCCGCATTCCGTACACTCCGCGATGAACACATAATCGCATGATGGTGACAAGACCCTGTTGGGTAAGAGCAATGAAGCAGCTTAGTTGAGGAATGAGATGGGTGATGGAGATTCTGTCGGCAAACTCACTAGCATCATTGAAAGGAATCAACAAGTCAAAGATCCTCTTGGTGGCAGCGTTACAAAAGAGAGTATCTGATCGGAACAATCCCACCCGTTTGCTTGTTGAGACAGCAAGCAAAGTTGTGTGGCTTTGGTCAGCATCGTCTAGTCTGTACAGATTCTTATTCAAAGACACCTTTGATTCACGCAGTTTCACATCACGATATACCTTCGACAAGCCTTTGTTAACTCTCCGATACTCATCGTCTACACCAGTTAGTTTGGCAGATTCGAAGACCAGTTCATGGTGCAGCGAAGCAGCTGAAAGACTGGTTACTGGGGTCTCGAAAAACTGCCAGTTGGCTGCAATACCCAAATGGCTGGTTTTCACCGGATCAAAGAGTAGATCAAGTATAGTCGACTCGTTGATTATATGCTTTACTTCTTCGTCTTCATCAATAAAAGAGTCTCCAAATACAGCACATATCGACTTAACTTCATGGAAGTACGCAGTGCTGATAGGCTTGGCTGTCCAGCAGTCTTCACCTAGCAAAGCCCTGGTTATCACGTTGGGCGCAAGAAAGATCACTCGCTGGAACCGTTTGAAGTTCATGTCTTCTCTGTAAGCTTCGCTTCTTTCAAACTGCAACATGGCTGGATCTATATAGTACATGTGTTCTTGTCTATAATGCTCGTACTCTTTTTGGCCAATAGGTCCTTGGTTGAGCCGGAACTTGAAGTTGAATACTAGCAATTCGGCAGAGATCGAGACACACGAGACTCTGATATCATGGGTTTTATCGGCCTGGATCTTGTGCTCAATAAATGATACTTCGGGGATATTATGAAGGATCTGGTGCGACTTGACATGGTAAAACTGTCTATCACGAGGGTCATAGTAGAATAATGTAATACTTTGTGAATTATCCGATGCAATAATTAAATTGTGGGCTTGTCCATTATCGTTGTAGCTCAAAAAGTCGAGACCCCACAACGAAGCTTCCATTTTAATCTTCAAATCACAGTGGATTTTTAGCCCAAAGAACCGGTTATCGTGATAATTATCGTCTTCTGGTTGTTTCATCAGCACAAACTTTTCAATGTGCTTAATAATGGTTTCCACATACCATATCATCAACGTGCCATCATCAAGACAAGCACCTAGCACAGACTTACCATTAAAATCATCATATGACTTTAGAAAGTTGATTGTATGGGGAAATCGTGGCCATGTAGAAATGAGTCTATCAGTGGTTGAGGTGACAGAAGGACGGCAATCAAACCTTAAAACCGGCTTTGTATTTGGTATATGTGTCACATTGTTAAATTCAAAAAACAACAACTCAGACGTACATGCCAAAACCAAGTAATCATTCCCAGAAACATCAGTTACTATGGTGGAGATGTTATTCTTGTACCTTCTAGTTCCTTCCGCAAACAACTTCTTGATACTCAAATGTTTGAGTTTGACAGAATCCCTGAACTTTTCGGCCGGTGCTCTTCTTAGCATTCTCGAAGGATCCACGTTCTCTAGAGTGGAAAGATCGGGATGAAACTCATCATATATACCTCTATTGCCATAAATTTCTTTTAGTGTTCTTTCATCATGCATTTCCCATTTTTTAAACGCAGTCTGACTGTTAGTGGGAAACTTACCGTCTTCAGCCAACGTCTTGTTGACCAATTCAATACGGTCATTCGAATTGTTAGAATACCGCCTGTCTTTATGCTTATCCACAAGCTTATACTCCACATTATCATCACTACAGATCAATTCGGTTTCATCACTCTCCTTACTAGAATCAAAAGAGCTTCGTTCACTACCAGTAGTGAAGCTTTCTCTTCTGTTTAGATAAAACATATCAGCATCGGTATTATCGTCGTTTTGGGAGATGAAATCCACCACTTCTCGCAGCCCCACGTCAAAAACACCCAAATCATCATGTTCATACAATTCAGAATCGGAATCTTCCTCGTTTTCTCTCGCCCACCTACTATACCATGGACCATCTTCGTCTTCGTCTGTCCCCACATCGTGCACGCCATAAAAGTCACTTTCTGCTTCTCTTTCTTCCCCTTCTTCTATATCTGAGTCTGTTTCGCCTACCCCATGAAGATCATCTGGGTCCACCTCATGTAAATTGTCGCTAATGTAGCCATCACCAAGTACATTGTGGGGTCGGTATTTTGAGACTCGCTTGACTCCACGATAGTGTAGAAAGTAATTGAACCGCGTGTTGGGCGAAAGACCTGTATCATGTATATCCATACCTCCTTCTTTTCTCTTTTTGATATTGTTTCATATAGTTTCCTATCTCTCACTGTTCATACAATTAGGTATACTCTGCTAGTATCGCATGATTTGGTAAGCAAAATTAGTGAGGCTCGCGAGGGACTAGAGAGACTAGAGAGACTGAAGAGACAGTAGAAGAGAACATAGTGGTGTGAACTTATAATGGGCAACCACGCGGATTATAGCAACTATTCAGAGAACCTTACCAAAGAAGAAGTCCTCCAATCTGTTCTCGATTCATATGAAGCATTGAGCTACGATACTTCCAACTGGGTTGCGAATTTGTCAAATTGCTCATCGTTGGTTTGGCACGCCTACCATTCGTTGAAAGTAAGGGTGAATTGGGCAGGTTTTTATGTTTTAAATCCAGAAAACGTACAAGAGCTTATTCTTGGTCCGTTTCAAGGGAAAGTCGCATGTCAAATCATCAAAATCGGCTCTGGTGTTTGCGGAACTGCTGCGCACACCAAATTGACTCAATTGGTGCCGGACGTTGAAGCATTTCCAGGCCATATTGCTTGCGATGGAGAAACAAAGAGTGAAATTGTGGTGCCATTAGTAAAGGATGATAAGATTGTGGGAGTATTGGACTTAGACTGTTTAGACCATGCTGGGTTTGACGAAGTTGATCAACAATTTTTGGAGAAGTTGGCTCAATTAATAGTGAAAACAAGCAACCTTCACTCCAACTGACCTACCTACTAATACCCACACCAATAAACAGTAATCAACAAAATTGCGAAGCTATTCAGGTATAACAAATCTTTTAAACCTACAAGCTACTAAAGCATCTGCTTTCCAGCCTACAGCCTACATCTCTTTCTTTCGTATAAAATCATTAATTTCACACCTATTTCATGTCACAATTTTGGTAAAACACATTAGAAGAAGAGTTGAGACTGGTAGTCTTCGTAAGTCATCAATAAATAAGACAAAGCCATTGATAATAAGAATATTATATACTAATAATAAGGAATACTTATCATTTGTAGTCGAGACGGTTCCATCTTCATTAACTTTTTCATCTGAATAGAATTAATGTCACTCAGAGTAATTAATTGTTTCTTATCGTTTTTTTTTACAGCTCAACTCTGGTTGTTCAGCTCTTCTCTGCTTCGGCTCTCCTTTGTTCTTCTCTTTCCAAGTTATGGTACAACAAGCCCTTGGCCTTTTCCACAGCATGGGCACTTCCAGAAATAGTAAAGATTCTTTCTTCTTTGCCTTCGACCTCTTCGGAAATGCCAATCGTAGCACCACTGACCTTTCTAACCCCTTGGATTCTCGACCCATTTTTACCAATCAAAGCACCAACTATTTCATTAGGGAAGCTAATAGAAGTGGTGGTGATATGGTGAGGTTTTCTGTAAGCAGAGTTGCTCTTAGGGGTACCGTTTGTTGGAGCACTATTGTAGTTGTGGCCCCTTGGAATATAGTAGTTTGTTCCCACTATGGAAGAAAAGTCTTCAATGAGACATCTGGAAATAATTCTTAACGAGTCATACAAGTTATCAACACTTCCCTGCAATTCAACCAATCTTTCGTTGGAGCCTGGCAAGAACAGTTTGGAAGCAATCATCGAGATATTATACTGGCTCTGAATCTGCTGGATTCTCAACCCTTTCGATCCAATTAAAGTGCCCATCTGACTATTTGGTATCAACAATCTGAGAATGGTAGTTTCGTTTTCAATACATGGATTGGCCGATAATTGTTTGAGGGGGAAGAAATTGTAGGTCTCGATGGTGGAGTTGCACAATGCTTGAGCAAAGTAACTCAAGGCTTTGGCACAGTCGTCAAGAGTTCCACTGACAGTCAAGATTCTATCGTGAGAGCCAGGTTGCAACTTGGAGATGCCTGCCTTGGTATTTGTCTCTGCTCTAATGGAATCAATGACCTGCCCGTTTTGGCCGATGAGGCAACCGGATTCTTTGGCAGAAACCAAAACTCTGTAGTTTATCAAGGCAGAAGCATTGGATTTATCGTGTAAGGATGGTAACGTGGTGGATTGTTCGTGTTGTTCGGTAGAGCTAGCTTCATCAGTGTTTATGGTAGATTCAGTTGTGGGAATAGCCGCAGTGTTTTGTTGGCTTTCTACTTCGAAATTGTTGCCTCCAGCGTTGGGCTCGCTGGTGAACTTGGTATCAAACAAGGATTCCGTCATTAAATTTTAGTGGCGAAGAAAATGTTGGAATTGTCTGATATGGAATTTCGTTAGGTCTGATGGATGCGAGAATATGTTTCAAGGACGTGTGTGAATAAAGTATCTACGGTCAAAAGTTTGTGGCACGTGCTTTTGAAAGGATAATTTTTCTTCATACAGTGAGTACAGACTACTGAATATACTTTACTTGAGTACTGATCTATCACGTTTTTGCCCTTTGATTTGGTCGTCACCGTTGGAAAAATTTTCGTGTTAGGTAAGCACTTACCAACAAAAGGCGCCAAGCGTAGGCGAAAAGAGTAGCGAAGAGCCGAGCAGAGTAGCTCCCGTTACGGCATGACGCGCGTCTACTGATCGCGTGACTGGCTAGGGGCTGAAATAAAATTATGTGTATTGTGTGTATTGTGATTAGCTTGCGTAGTATTGACTGTGTACATTGTAGTGTATGTACATTAGTATTAATCTAGACCGTGCCAATGTAGTCCTTTAGACTTATGGTATAGCTACTGCCCTTTCTTCTTGAGTTATGGGTCAGTGGGGAAATGGATCCTGAGGTGGGATACGTCATTGGAGTGTCATCGTCTTCGTTATTTACTATATCAGCGTATGAGTAGTACTGTATAGTGTGACCTTCGTCTTCCTCAGTCTCTTCCGGCGATATGAGGTACTTGTCGAGATCATTTCTGACCTTGTTAAAAAAGCCATTATGATCTGGGTGCGCGGGTTCAATTGGGTTTATTGGGGTAGGTTGGTCGTGATGGTCGTGATGGTCGTTATTATCTAGCGAGGACATTAGCGAAGCACTGATGATCGACCGGGACCGCGACCGCGACAGCGAGCACGGGCGGTTTCGGTAATCCAAGGCGGTGTCGCTACAATAATGGTTATGTGGGGACGCGGATGCATGTTGGTTTGCCGCTACGCTTTGGGCAGTTACTGCGCGCGAAATTTCGGGGCTATTCGCACAGCTGCACTGGTCGTCGCCGTAGCAGTTCAATTTTATATTATTGAGGCCTATGCTGGGGTCATTAAGCATAAGGGCTGAGTGGTCTAAGATGGGCGTGGTGTAGTCTTCGGTGGTGTAGTGCTGGGGGATTTCCGGGTTTATTATGGAGCGATTGTTGCACTCTATGGAACGCTCAAAGATGCAGGGGTGTGTTTCTTTCGTGTCTAATGGGTCCACACCTTCATGGTGGGGTTCATGGTGGCCTAGGGGCTTAGTGAGCCTATGGGCGGTCTTTTTCAAAAACTTGTGCAACTTTTGGTGGTGCGAAGCTTGACATTGGTGGGGTGTCGATTCGCTTACAGGCAGTGTGTGTTCAGGTTTGTGGGTGTTTGAATTTTCCATTGCAATAAATGGACCTACTTCAACAAGAGGATACGAGGATTTCCAAACGAGTCCGAGCTACATACCTTATATACAATTTTCAAATCATTACATCCCAAATGGATCTATGTTGCATGGAGGGGATCAAGCCACTTACTTCATACTGCTTGTTACACAAAACGGAATTGCCTCACTCTTTTTACAAAATAGGAAATGACCAGAATATATTCGACAGCTTCCATACATGTAGGATTTTTAAAAGTCGGCACATTTAAGAGACTTCGCGTGTTCAAGTCCAAAATGTATGACGTAGTGGTCCGTCCGGAGATTGGTTTTGATTAAAATCGATGATCACGATAGAATATTAAGGAAAAGCGCAGCAGCATCACCTGTCATAAATAGATAACACCACGTAGTGGCTGTATGCCGATCATACATGCCCCGTACGGCTCGTGAATCTTATGCTGGGTGGTCCCCTCAGCGTGCATGGCCCAATACACCCCCAAAACCCAAATTGGATGACGGTGGAGGAGGCTTATGTAATCATGTGAGCGGCTCAACTTTTCACCGCCGCACTGCTCGCCCAATTGATTATCTCCTGCTGCAACCCTATTGGTCAAGTCAAGGGAGAAAAACAAGTACCCAAAACCGCTAAAAAACTGTGTTCGAGCGGACGCGAGTTTTCTGAGTGCTGACATCCTATTGGTCAGTTCTTGGGATTCTGACAACTACTCAAAACCAAAACACTGAGGCGCCGCGTGCCCCCCTTTGTCGGTGTAGGGCGTTGTAGCAATCCCCCCTCTATAAAAATCTCTGATTTGTTTTGATTATTTGATATTCAACAACACGTCTTTTTCTGCGATTAAGATGAGTTTACCTGAACCTTTGGAGGCTGCTAGCCCCGTATTTGAATTGGAACACTATTCATTCTTGGATCTGATTGCCTTTAGCTTTCCTGCGTATGTATATGAGTTCACTTCCTCAATCAACCCCTCGTTGGTGGAAGTTTTTATGTTTTTGACTTTGGCAACTGGATGTATCTTGTTGGGTGCACACAGTAGTATCAGCAAGCCTCGTAATGCTGCGTTGCCTAACACCGACAAAAGTAGCCCTTATTATGATGTAACTGACAACGACGAGTCGAAGTACATCATTACGTCGTATGACCTGTTGCAGTTACGCCTTGCCCAAATTGACAAGATCAAACTTCAACATGTTATTGCCATGCCTATTTTTTCTGCGGCCGCGTTATACGGTATTTGGTACGTTAATCGGTATGTGAGTGCGAGCCAGATCAACTACTGGCTCAACGTGAACGCTCTTGTGACCGGAACTTTTGCTGTTTACCGCAATAGTGATGTTATGTTGACCCGCTTGGTTCGTCGCTACACCAAGTACTTTGGAAAGGACTCGTCTTTCGTATTTGGACGCTACAGAATTGCCTTTAGCAACGATGTAGAAACTCCGTTAGGCGCGCTTCTGTACATCGATACTGAAAAATTGTTGCACGAGCACAAGAAAGACAAGCTGTGGATCCCCAAGTTGGTTAAATACTTGGACGACGAAGGAATTAGTGTTTTGGAGCCTCCGCAAATTGCACCCACGGAGTACTCAGGATATGTGTTTGACCTTAAACCATTGTTGCTTTTGCCTTTTAGTGTTGCAGCCAGTTATTTGTTTTATCAGCACAATCCTGTACTCAACTCCGCGTACCCCGAACCGGCCACTAATTGGTTGATTCACAACTTTATTCTGGCCAACATCGCAACATATGTAATTGGGCTTTTGCAATTTCCCAAGTTCCTGTTGTCGTATGTGTTATTGGCCGGGTTATTCATCTACGATGCTTTTTTTGTGTTCAAAACTGGGGTTATGATGGAGGTGGCTCACACCGTGACAGCACCCATCAAAATCTTAATCCCGCAAAACCCTTCCGAATCGGGTGGCGCGATGAGCTTGCTTGGGTTAGGAGACATTGTTATCCCAGGAACATTGGCTTCATTATGCTTACGCTACGATCTATTTAGATACCACGAGCAAGAGATAAGAGCATTCCACCACTTGGCGCCATATCCTCGTCCATACTTTAAAGCCGCAATTGCGTCGTATGTCGTGGGTCTTGCTACTACCTCAGCCGTGTTGAAATTGGCTGGAACAGGCCAGCCTGCATTGGTCTACATTGTGCCCAGTATGATTATCGGCATCACGTCAGTAGCGTGGTTACGTGGCGAAATTTTTCAATTGTTCAGCTATGACAGTGGAGTCAAAGATTTTGACGAGGACAAATACGTCAACGTAGAAGATGTAGAGACGTCTGACTCAGAGTACCTGGATTCTGGAGACGATTCGTTGGACGATTGGATCGATAAAGTCGAGGAAAAATATATTTCTGAGGAAGACGCCACAGATATCGATGAAATTGCCAAGCAAGGTCCCAAGCCCGTGGTATACGTATTTAGCGACGAATCTGAAGAGGATGAAGACGACGATACCTACTTGATTGGAGATTCAGATGACGAAGAAGAAGAAGAGGATTTCGAAGAGGAGGTGGCCTTTACAACTGAAACTGATGACTTGACCCAATTGAAAAACGATATGAAGAAAGAGGTCTGGGAATTTTATGAGAAATTAGATTAAAGTATTTCGTGTATATGAGCTGGGCGCAAACAATGTCAACCGCAATCGCGCAACGATATAGTTTTTTTGTTTTCAGCCGATGCAGCCACCTTAATTTTAGTTCACGCAATTTTTTGATATCACACGTGTAGATCAAAGTGCGATAAGCATGCCCGCAAAATTTTCAAATATGGTGCCAATCTTCGTATGCAAAAGGCATCACCTGAAATCAGTCATTCGTTGTGTGATGGAAGTCCGCGTTAGCGCAATTCAAGTGCGCGGGTCGGTAATTTCAGCCATAATCTTTAGTCGCCCGCGTCCGATATCGCTTTTATCATTAATCAGCTATGGCGCGGGTACTTTGCATGACCAAAGCCCTACGGGGTTTGTCGAAAAAAAACATCTGTCGCAGCAAATATACGCTAACTAGAGCTTAGGGTGAAATTTTCTCTCACTATCTCGCCCTCGCGGACGATTGGCACGACTATCATGGAAAAAACTTACTCCAGTCATTCCCCACACCATTGCAAATTTGAGTCTTAGACCTTACAAGATGAAAAAGTAGAGACCTAGACTCAGTCTAATTCCTCGGTTTTGGACCGTTCGGGAACAAATATCCTAAAACCTGTTCGGAAATAACATGTGGCGGTTTGACCAGCGATTCTCTACAATTAGTCTATGTACGATGAGCAACTACTCGAGCCAAGATGGATGTTTATCTTTTTTGGCTGTCAATTCAAAGATGAACTCGCGGGAAGGCATTGTCTTTTTATTTTTTTTAGTGATCACTATTATTTTTTTTTCCACCATTTGTGCACTGCCCCTGAAAATTCACTTATCTTTATCAAAGAGGAAACGTACAAAGTCAGATTTAGCAAAGATTGCTGGTGTGGGTTATGGTAGGCTTATTTCGTACAAAGAAATTGAGACATTCGACACCTGAGGGGAAAAACAATAATCGCAGATTATTATAAGGACTACAAAAAATTGTGGTGGAGGTGCGGTGGGGGTACATCAAAGTTGTTTTCGGAGCTCAAAGATAGCGCGGTTCGAGCGGAGCACTGCGGGGGCCATATCAGTTTCAACAAGCCAGTTTCAAGCCGACTGCTATCGTTTCAAGCTTTGCTAGCAAGTCCTTATCCAGCATGAAACCAGGCTGCTGCATCGAGTCTAAAGATGTGTTTGCCACCTTTAACGCAATGAGGCATTAAACATTTTACTCTGTTAAGCGTGTTTTGGGTTGCATCGTTGTGCCCCCCCCCCCGACTACATTCGTGAATTCTTGCGACCTGACCTTCTCTTGGGCACGTTCCTGCCTAAGAGGGTTTTTCTCGTGTGGCCATTTTTTTCTTTTGGGAAAATTCGTTGTTTATCTCTTTTTGTCGATCACTCTTGTTTATCTAATTGCGCTCGAATAATTCACCGTATCATTTTTTTTTTCGATTATTTTCTATTATCTGTGGAATATTTTGCTCACTCATAACACGTCCTCATTCTATTTAATAAAAGCCATGCGGTGCAAATTGAAATATTGATAAAGGAGGTCAAATATAATTCTTATAAGTCTACCGGTTAGCACAGATAAATATAAATCGATATAAATCGATATAAATCGCAAAAATCCGGAGTCTACGGGTTAGACACCACAATAAATTCCCACCACTTCACTATGAAACGCTCGTTGGAAGATTTGTCGTCTTCATATACCAGCTCAAGTAGCGGTACAGCCCCAACCACAGCGTATTCCCACAAATCACTCAAAAGATTGAGGATAGAGAACGAAATCTTCTCCAAAAGCATAAAAGACATTGAAAAAATGTTTGCTCCAGCACAGTCTACAAGATCACCGCAGGCGGTAGGATCCAAAAATCCATCATGCGACCAATATTTGCCCGACACAAACGACCATGGCAAGTACAAATATGATTGCATCAACCTTGCTTTTTTGCCCAGCCAACAAACACAGTCGCCTCAAACAACCTCTTCTTGTACTGACACTACAGTCTCGGAGAACGTTGCGGTGATGGCCAAGGCGGTGCCCATCCTCCCCAGCCAAAGACTGATGCTCCAGCCCAAGTCTACTTTGAATCGCACCCCACCGTTGTTTTTGGATTTTGATCTCACCGATCCAGACCACGACTTGGCATTCCCCAAAGAAAGTTTGGAACACGACTTGAATCTTATTGATCAATTGGTGCTATTACACTAGTCCTTACATTATACCCTTCTCGCATAGCATTTACTTCTAAACTTCTATACAGTTACTTCTACGGTCCCACCGATTTTGCATATATAATTATGACTTCAATCTTGTAGAACCCCTAACTCCTATAGCCGTGCCAACCATGGCGGTGAGGGGCCTAAAAAAGGTGACGCCAAACTTGGTAGTGGCGAAAAAAAAAAAAGATCTTGATAGCCACTATCTTTCCACAGTCGCGTTTCCGAGATTCGGTGAGTCTCCACTAATTAATCGCACTGTATCGTCGTGATCATGGCTTATACATTATTCCTAAACAAGGCAATCAATAAAAATAATAGTTTCACTCTCCTATTATCTCGTTGTTACCTAATCACTGCTCTACATTGTTTGCACTTTACAAATGTTACCCAGCAGATCCACACTTTTTATAATAAACAACAATCATTATCTTTTAATATAGAAAAGAATATGCTAGTATGTTCTGTTACCTCTATCTGGTAGAATGATATCCTGTATCTAGTACCGTACTTATCGTTGGTGTTTGTCTGTGTGCTCCATAATTATCACCATTTCGTGCACCCACCAAAATATTTTTTTTTTTCCCGCCAACATGATCAACTTGGAAAGCTTGAAGCTTGACTAACTAAGACTTTCTGGCTAGTGATTTCCAGTAAACTATTATGGTATTGGCAGATTTGGGGGCTCGGTTGAGAGGCGCGCTCTCCTCCGTGGACTCTGCATCGGAAGATGAAGTGAATTCCATGGTAAAAAACATCTGTACGGCCCTTCTTGAGTCAGATGTCAATGTCAAGCTAGTGGCCAGACTCAGAGATAACATCAAAAGCAAGGTGAAAGATGAGTTGAAGGAGTCAGAAAACGCCAACAACAAACGAAAGAAGCTCCAGAAGATTATTTACGACGAATTGTGTGGATTGGTGGATTCGCACGAAGAGCCACCTCAGCCCAAGAAACTCAACCACAAGGTCCGCACAAAGACCATTCGGGGCAAAAAAGTGGCTGTGAGAGACGATAAGGTCGACTCGCATGTGATCATGATGGTGGGGCTTCAGGGTGCTGGTAAAACGACGTCTTGTACGAAATTGGCCGTGTACTACAAGAAGAGAGGGTTCAAGGTGGGGTTAGTTTGTGCCGATACGTTCAGAGCAGGTGCGTTTGACCAGTTGAGACAGAACGCCATCAAGTCGCTGATTCCTTTCTATGGCCAGTACAATTTGCAGGATCCGGTAGGCATTGCTGTAGAAGGTGTGAATACGTTCAAGAAGGAGAAGTTCGATATAATTATAGTCGATACCTCGGGTAGACACAGACAAGAGCAGTCGCTTTTTGACGAGATGATTCAAATTTCCGACAACATCAAGCCTGCGCAGACCATTATGGTGATGGACGGGTCGATTGGACAGGCCGCCGAATCACAAGCCAAAGCGTTCAAAGAAAGCTCCAATTTCGGGTCGATCATCTTGACCAAAATGGACGGCCATGCAAAAGGAGGTGGTGCCATTTCGGCCGTCGCAGCCACCCATACTCCGGTGATATTCATCGGTACCGGAGAGCATGTCACTGACTTTGAAACCTTCAAACCCACCACATTCATATCCAAATTACTTGGTATTGGAGACATTCAGTCGTTAATTGAACATGTGCAATCGTTGGATTTACAGAACGACGAGGGCCACAAACAGACCATGGATAACATCAAAGAGGGCAAATTCACCCTTAAAGATTTGCAGAACCAAATGAACAACTTCTTGAAAATGGGCCCTTTGACCAATATTGCATCGATGGTTCCGGGCTTAAGTAACATTTTGTCACAAGCAGGCGAAGAAGAGACGTCGAAAAAGATCAAAAACACCATATATATCATGGATTCCATGACCCAAAAGGAATTGGAAAGTGACGGCAGAATATTTATCAAAGAGCCGTCTAGAATTATTAGGGTCGCTCAAGGATCCGGATGTTCTGCTTCGGAGATCGAAATGGTGTTGCAGCAGCACAGAATGATGGGATCTATGGCCAAAAGTGCCATGGCAGCAGGAGGCCCGGGAGGAATGCCAGGAGCAGCTGGAAACCCCCAGATGGCCAGAATGATGCAACAGGCGCAATCGAATCCTAATTTTATGCAGCAAGCCATGAATATGTTTGGCGGAGGAGGTGCTGGCGGAATGCCAGATATGGCTTCTATGATGAATAATCCTCAAATGATGCAACAAGCGCAGCAAATGATGAGACTGAACCCGCAGATGATGCAGCAGGCCCAGCAGATGATGCAGAATCCGGGCATGATGCAGAAGATGATGAGTCAGTTTGGAATGGGTGGCATGGGTATGTAGAAGTAACTCCCAAGGAGCCGCTTCAAAAACATAAAACTAATAAAGAACGATACCATAGTTGTAGGCGAAGCCAATGCAAAAAATATAGCTTAAGGCGAGCCCAGAGCTATAATCTGTTATCGTGAAATGGGCCCTAGCATAAAAAATATAAGATTAATAAAGAACGAAACGATAAGTTGTGAATGAACTGTAGATTATTGCAAGAATTGTTGGAATTAACTTAGGTAGGAGTCTCTTATAAAAAATGGGAACAATAAGACTTGAACAATAGTCAAACGATTCAGCATAAAATTTAGATAGTCTCCTTGGTTTTGTCTTTGCTTCATGAGTGCTAGGATGTTCAAATAAATGTTTAATACATACAAAAGGTGATAATAAATAGAAGTGTTTGAATACCTTCATGAATAGTACATATTCAAGAAGACGCATAGTCATACTCTACTTGAATACGTTTCACATTATGTTCAATGAAAATATGGGTGCAAAATAATAAAATTTCATTGACTTCAGAAGAGACTACCGGTCAGAATTCGAAAATAGAAGCATATACTTATTATACATTGAAGTATTTTCAATATTTTAAATGGTTTGCTCATATATCTTATTATTCTTTATACGTCAGCTAGTATCATCGCATATATATTTTCATTTTTATAGCACTAAATACACTTATAATGAACTTCTTCACTTCCATGGTATTGGACCCGACGGTATACCTGTAGAGCTCTTTAGCTCTAGTTGATAGTACTATTTGCTTAAAGAAGTTACATACCTTAAATATAATTCTCTTGCAATAAATAAAACATTATACCTAATAATATCTTCTTTTTCGATTAAGTTCGAAATATTTCAGGTGCTTTCCATGGCCCGAACTGCCAACTATGATGCTTTAGAGCTAGCCTAGTAGAAAGAATCATCAGATCATAACAACTGATCAGTTAATGATAAAGAATCAATTGCAATTGATATACTTCATTGATTACAAGTAGATAGGATTGATTAAGCCCATCTAATGCTTTGTTATTTCCTAGTACAAGACTAGTCTTATGTTACATCACTAAAAGTCAGTCTTATATTACATTAGTTGGCCTGTCGCCTATAGAAGCGTTTTTCTTTATCTATAGAAATCGGGTCTGGCAGTGTTCACACCATACTCGCTCAAGGCTCCACTCAAGTCTTGCATGGTCAACACTATCTTACCCTGTTGGTTACCAGCATTGCTACCCGAATGGGACGGCTGCAGCTGCTCAGCCAGGCCATCGACAGCAGACCCATTTCCAGAACCAGCTCCGGTAATAGATTGTTGATTGGCGTATTGTTGGCCCTGCAATAAGAGCTTGGCTCTGACTTGGGGATTGGACGAGTTATAGACCGCAGAAGAGTTTCTGATTCTTGAGTATTCGTACGCATCTTGGGTTATATCCGATATGAACTTTTGGGTGGCCAACGCAAGCAATCTTTTGATCTTTATGTTGGACAGTTCGAACCCGTTCTTTGCCAAGTAGTAGTCGGTGACGGCATCGGGTATTATGGGGGCAAAATCGCCATCCATCAAGTCTAGCACTTCCTCTAGGGTTTTGTCTTTCCGAGTTAGTTCTGGAAGGTCTGGAATAATAGGTGCTGCTGCCGAAGCAGCAGCAGCAGCAGCAGCAGCAGCCGCAGCAGCCTTTGGATCTTTCTTAGCAGTTTCCAGCGTCCCCTCTGAGTTGGGCACATTCTCAGGAGCTTCTTTGATATGTTCGTCAACGTCTTTAAACTCTTCATCCATTTCTTCATCAAACGGCTCACTCATCTTACAAGTTGACTAGTTCTGCTCTCTATTTCTTCTATTTGTCTTCTACTTCTGCTGCTCTTGGTGAATCTATTTTGAAATTCCTAGCAAATCACGTGATGCAAAAATTCCCCAGACTGATAAAGACAACCAGAAGTATAGTAGAAGCACCATAGTAGAGAGACCACTAGTAGCTTTGGTGATAATTGGTAAAATAGCGGGAAAACGTTATGAGTAATCCACATGAATCTCCTACGTTTGGAAACTCGCTTTCTTTACGGGTGGACGGCGCAATTGGAGCCATGTCTCTCTCTCCCAATGGAAGAGATGCCGTGCTAGCAGGCCGTCGAGGCTTGTTTATTATAGATTTGGATGATCCCTTCACTACTCCACGGTGGCTACACCACATAACTTCATGGGAAGTAGCAGACGTCCAATGGTCGCCCAACCAAGCCAAACCTTCATGGTGTATTTCCACCTCCAACCAAAAGGCTCTTCTATGGGACTTGGCCAGACCTTCAACAAATGCTATAGTAAATGTACTACATGGCCATACAAGAGCTATTACAGATATTAACTTTCATCCTTCCAACCCCGAAGTTTTGGCCACCTGCTCAATTGACTCGTTTGTGCTTAGCTGGGATATGAGAACTCCCAGGAAACCCGTGGCTAAATGGGCCGAATGGCGTGCAGGAGCCACCCAAGTCAAATGGAACCACGAAAACCCTTACGAAATAGCCTCGAGTCACGACAATGCTTTTTTTGTGTGGGATTCACGGAAAGGGTCGTTGCCCATTATCAAAGTAGAAAAGGCCCATAATGGGAAAATTAACGGACTAGACTTTTCAAATGGTTCTTCAAATATCATAACGTGTTCTAACGATAAGAAAGTCAAGTTCTGGAACCTCAAATCTGACAAGTTGGAAACCTCCAAAAGCTCCGACTTTTTCGAGCATTCTCTCGCTTCCACCTCTTTGAAGCCTACCGTAGTGATAAACGCAGGGTATCCCGTAGCAAGAGCCAGGTCACTTCCTTTTGGAACAGATAAAGCTTGTGGGATTATGCCGTTAAGAGGAGGCCAAGATGCTATCCATATAATCAACTACGACTCAGCGTACCAAACAGCATTGGAAACTGACGATACCCAAGAAATTATCGGAGAAGCTATACATTTATTCAAAGGCCATAATGGGCCCATGAAGGACTTTCTTTGGAGAACAAGACACGAAAACTATGCTGGGTTTGAGACGAAAAATAAGTGGAAAGACTACCAATTAGTTACATGGTCGTCGTCAGATTATGACTTGAAGTTATGGTCTCATGATGAAGACTTGTACAAACAAGTCAACTATAATCCGTCGTACAACCGGATGCTTTCTTTGTTCAAAAATGGCGATCTGGACGAAGATAACTCTATACCTTCTTCACCCACCAAGGAAAGTGGCTCCAGGACCCCAATTGCTCGTACCTATAATACTTATTGCATAGAACCGCCTGTATCTCTTGAAGATATGAAGCGCAGAAACAACGGAGACGTTCTATCGTCGATGGCACTTTTCAAAATCGCAGAGAAACATTCACAGAACGGCCATCATCTCAACCAATTGAACCATTTAGACTGGATATCGGGAGTCAGAATAGGTCGTGCTGGACATGACCACAAGACCACTGATTATGAAGAAGACGGACCTTCCAATCTAGGAGAAGAAGTCAGTATTGTAGGACACAAGTTTCCCAAGGTCCGCTTCGAAAAGATCTCTGTTTCTACTGGAGAATTGGTTATTAGTCTAAGAGGACCTGCTCCGGTGCAAAAGCAGGAAACGGAAGTAGAAGATGATAATTCGGAGAAGGATGTGAATGTTTCTGTTGCAGATAAAAACAGGTCTAGTATTGCAAACAATAGCACTACAAGTAATGAAGTTGAGGTTGCCGACGATGAAATTAACAATACCGTGAACAGTAATATAAACAGCAACGTCACATCGAATACGAACAATAACTTGAATAACGAGGACCAAGAGAAATTGGTGTTTATTAGAATATTAATTAAGTTTCCAAAGGCTTATCCCTATCTAGAAGACAAAAAAGAATTGGGAGGAAAGAGCCTGGCCAAGTTCCAGAAAATGAATTCGGTTGTTTTTGATATAGAAGAAACCCACGAATTGACATCGACTTTAAGAATGGAGATGTTAAGGAATTTAAACGAAATTGCACATTTTTTCACCAATAGATATAAACGGTTTTGTTTGGAACCTTGTTTAAGGTACTTGATGGGAGACAAATTAGAGTTGGACGACGAGTTAATGAAAGAAGATGTACAAATAGATAATACAGACGATAACATTGATGGAGAAATAGAGGTGGGAAATGAAGGATGGGCCGATGATTTGATCAACCAGCAGCCAGATTACCATGAGACTATGAAGGATGATTCGTCTTGTGAAGAGGATCTTGAGTACCCCGATCTTATGCCAGGCGTAGGCAGCAACGATTTGTTACAAAGCACTGATTCGCTCAAGAAAAGCAAGTCAAGTTCTGAAGACGATACTGAAGCAGCAAAGACGTTCTTTGACTCTACTCCTGTTCCCAAAGGATGTGGAGCTTCTTGGTCACCTACTGGGCAATTGGTGTGCTTTTTCATACCCAAACACGAAGAAGACGATAATAAAACCAAGCAGAAGTTTGACATATTTAAGTTCACCGACTTTAGTTTGAATAGTCACCATCATCACAATTCTGATCATTCTGATACATATTCTGAGTCCAGTCATGAAGAGTACGAGGAGGATTACGCGGAGCTTGAAATGGCCAACTCGACTACTTCTTCCTCCAACGATAGTTTTGCTAATGACTGGGACGAGGTTCTTCAGGACGATGCGCCAGCTAGAGCCAGAATTCCTGGTTTATTCAAAACCTCTGTAGGCTTAGGAAACAGGTATATCAGCAAGCAAGAAGACTCCATCAAAAGACTCGCCAGTCACGGAGGGTCTGCTTCCAACTACAAGTCTTCTAATCCCGGAGAAACGTGGAAAAGAAAGAAGGAAAAGAAGAATAAGAACATTGTAGGGATCTTTGATTTTAGCCATTTGTTGCCTGATAAATACGAGTTGGCATGTGAATACCGGGTTCTAGGCGACAATCCTGAGAATTTGGCCCGGTATAACGGCGAAGTGGCACTTAAGTATGGGCTCAAGGAGATTAGTGATGTATGGAAGATCTTGGAAATGGTTTTGGTGAAAGATATACAGCCCGAAAACATTAATCCAGGGTTCTTTTTCCTGCCTAGCATGGATCCCAACTGGAGAAATATCCGCAATTCAGAAGTACTCAATCAACTAGTGCACACCTCTGAAGCCACCAAGAAGTTTGGCCAGAAAAAGACCCACCAGTTTTACTGGGGAACGCATCCTTTTGGCCATACTTGGTTGGTAGACGAGATATTTGAGTACTTTGAACGAAAGGGCAATATTCAGATGCTAGCGATGATTTCTTGTATCTTGTATGAAAACACCATTAACATGAGGAACAACGAATCTGATTTGTTCAACGTACCCATACATACTCCGTACAATGCATTGCCTCCAGCACCGTCGGTGGTGGCCATGAAGAAGTTTAATGATAGCAGGTTGTTCCCCAGATCGGACCAATTCAACCTTTCGTTTCATGAATCTTTCAGCACTGATAACAGAGGAGCTCTTGAATATGTTAATTCCAACCATCGCAACTCGTCGATTCTGGTCTTGAGAAAAGACCAGCTGCTGATCACCGGTGGGTATTATGCCAAATCTGTTTCTTCTTCGCTAGATGTAGGCAGTATCAAAGACGGTTCTCCAGAAAGGTACGTCAACAAAAAGAACGTCCCACTGTCTACTTCAGCAGTCGCTTCGCTCAACGACAAGTACGCTGCACCAGCTTCTTACTCTAAGACTCCAAAACAGAAACGCAAATTGGAAAAACCCAAAAATATCCAGCCCAAAAGTACCGTCAAAAGCAAGGCTAGGGTGCCACCCACCGTCTCTATTGAAATGCAAAACGCCGTAGAATTAGATCTTTTTGAAGATACGTACCGAAGGCCATTGTTGCAATCGCAAGACCAGGACAAAATAGCCAGCTATAGAGAGCAGTATGCCAATATGCTCTTCTTGTGGGGACTTCCTATCAATCGAATTAAGATTCTCAAATTCAATTATCCTGAAGATAAAAAGGTAGAAAACTATCATTCTCCATTTGAGGTACATCGGTGCCACTTTGGTATCAAGACAAAGAGACGGCAAACACACAACCAGCCGTTTATCAGCTCAGTTACCCTGGTTGCCACCTCCAAGAACAATGCCTGGAACACGTCCAAGCGTAATGTCTTCAAGTATTGTGTTCTATGTAACTTGCTGGTGTACAAGAACTTGGTGGTTTGTACCAATTGTGAGCATGTATTGCATTCGGACTGTGCTTCCGAGTGGTGGGCCCAAAACCAGGACGTTGATCCCGAGTGTCCTAGTGGTTGTGGCTGCAACTGTTTAGAGCATACAATCTAAAATTATAGAAGAAACATAATAAACATTAGCAAAGTAAGCCTATCCTTATCTCCTCTCCCTTCTATTAATACTCATTAGTGAGTGTAAGCTAACTTATCTATACTAAATACTATTGAGTTGATATAGTCGCATTTTTTGCACCCAAAATTATTATTTGGCTCTGAGTTGCAAACTAACAAGCAAGGTAGAGAGTCACTTTGCAACGTTAGCGATGACTTGACGTTATGGTGTTATTCCTAATTATGATGCTAGTTAATATCATAGATCTTCTAGTATTAGAATGCTTGAAATGTATGGGTTCTGACCCTGTATAATAGGTGGAAAGATTCAAGGCTAAATAGTTCATTATGATATTTATTCGATAAATGTGAAAACAAGCGGACTCTATTGTTGATTCAATACTCAGATTTCTAAATTGGATTGATCTAGATTAAACAATGCACTATCTTTCAGTCAAAGGACCAGAATTATGCAATGGTAGGAGAATCTTTACTACCAAACAGTAGCGACACAAGCTCGTCTTAACAATATGTAGATATTGGTGGTAGCTTTAGAATTTCCATATGGTGCTGGAATGTCTGTACAAGATTATAAACCCAACATTAATTATTAGATCGTTATAAATTAAATTGTAATAAAAAGGGTAATAAATATGGTGTGAGTCTAGTTATTTCTGTTTGAGTTTGGCGTCCCACTTGCAATATAACAGATCAAGATACGCTACAACCTCGGTGGATCCCACAGAATATACTTCTGTATCTGTACGGTACGCCTCCCAGCTAGAAGAGCCTATCTTTGAGTCTTGTCTACCACCATTCAAAGCACAATAAACCGGGGCATTAGCAGCTGTATAGCCAGATACAACATGATATGGCGAGCCCAAGGAGCGAACGAAATAGTAGAGGATAACCGTTAAGTAGTAAAAAAAAGGTCCTAGAAGATGTCGCGACGAGTACTTGACGAATACGCCGGGATGCACCAAGTACTGGGCGATACCAAGCTTTGCCAACTGTTCGTATGTTCCGAAATGCATGAGATCAAGCAATCTCTTGGAGCCTTCCAAAGGCATCGACGAGTGGAGCAATTGAAGGTCGTCAAAAGAGACGTACTCCAATTCAGACATGGCATAGCTGATCCATATGAGTCTTCCTCCGTCTTGTAGCATGCCTCTTATATGACGCAGAAAATAGTAGGGTGCAAACACATTACACTGAAACAAAAGTCCCATTCCGTCAGAAGACAATTCTCCTACACTTTGAGACCTGAAGACGGGGTATCTTACGGCAGTTTCTGGGTCAGAAAGCGTTTGCTTGACCAACTTGCCAAAGCCAATATAGTAATCTACGTTGGCGGCCACATTGACAAACACACAGTCGAGATGGGTATAATTTTTGGCCAAATCCCGGATCCCATCAGCAACTGACGTCATTCTTGAAAAGTCCATCACCAAGTAGTCGAACTCCACAGACCCCGACCGCTTGGACTTGGCAAGACTCTTTTCTATGTATGCTATGGCCTGCTGGGTCCCTCTGAGCGTGGTGGACGTCACGATCATGGTGACGTCTTTGCTCTCATGCACATCCTGGAGAAATCGGGTGCATATGCCGAGGCCCAAGCGAGAATGGGCTCCTATCACCAACACGGTGGTGGAGTTGCTGAGCGTGTGGGAAGTGTCCGTGCTCAGGTCTGTCATCAAGTACCACTACTCTAAATCGAGAGAACTATATAATTAATTAAGAACTGACGTGGTGTGCGTATTAAACACGATCATAGGCATCGCTAGCCGAATGGTTAGTGGCGCTGAAAATTCTGTCATGAAACAATTATAGACGAGAGCAATTGGTTCAGCCGTGCTTCGCGTATAATTGATTCTTCGCGTGTCTTTTTATTATTTGGTGTCTATTATTCAGTTTAATTGTCTGCTATCTACTATTTGGTGTCTCAACTGGTCGTCCCATTGAGCCACCATCTTGTCCAACGTCGCAACCACGTCTTCCGCGCCGGTAGTGTCGATTTGCTGCGTCTCAATATACTCTTTTCCCCATCTATCTGAGGAAGAGGCCAACTTGACATCCTGGGGCTCGTTGTGAAGCGCGCTTCTCACTGGCGCATTGGCCGCAGTGTAGCCAGAGATGTTATGTACGGTGGACCCAAGGTGTCTGGCTAAATAAAAGAGCATTAACATGCCGTAGTAGGTAAATACGTTCAAGTACACGAAAAAAGAGTGCGAAATGAAAATTCCGGGCTGCACCAATTGCAGGTGGATCCCTTGGCTAGCTAGTTTCTTGTAGGACCCAAAGTGGACCAAGTCGATCATTCTCTTGGACCCTTCGTATGGAATGTCGGTTTTTAACAATTGAAAGTCGTCAAATGAAAAGTACTGGGGGCTCGACATGAGCGACAGAATCCAAATCACTTTCCCGCCGTTCGCAAGCAATTTTTGTAGTTTGTGCAACAAGTAATAAGGCCCAAACACATTGCCTTGGAACATTAATCCGAGCCCGTCTTGCGACTTGACCCCTTTTTTCTGGATCTTATACTGCGGATTAGTCACGCCCTCTACAGGATTGCTCAACACCTCTTTGGTCGCGCCCCACCAATCAATACCGGAATACACCGTCTGGGCAGCATTTACAAAGAAATAGTCAATGTGTGTGTAGCGTTTGGCCAACTCATGGTAGGCTGAGAGAACAGACACCATGTTGCCGAAATCAACCAAAACATAGTCGAATTCCAATTGGCCTGTACGTAATGTTTTTGTATTAGAATACTCTTTCAAACTGGTGATGGCTTCCTGGACTCTGGGCAAAGTTCTGGAGGTCACCACTATGGTGAGGTTCTTGTCCAATGGGACCTGTTCAAGCAATCTGTACCCGATATTCAAGCCTAGGTTGGATGTTGTGCCGGTGATCACCGCCACAGTAGCTTCTTTAATGAGTGACATACTATTTATCTATCTTAATTTAACTCTTTGCTAACCCAACTCTTACTCTTCTTCCTCTTCTTCCTCTCGTTCCCGTCGTATTCGCAGCCGTGAAAAACGCGTGTGCAGTATTTCACAATAAATCTGCCATTGTAAGTCGAAAAACTGACCTTGGACAGAAAGAACTATCTCCTGGATATAAGACATCTGAATACACCCGTATACTTCTATATCCCTGTTTGTACGTGTCTTTTTCTCATAATTCTTTGTGGTAAAGGAGATCACTTTGATGATCCGGTCTCACTGTACTCGACAATTTTGCAGTATTTGTAAACATTGAAAAATTGAGATTTCAACGAAAATTATTCTGCATGAAAAGAGCTGAACAAGTTTTGCCACTAGCTTGCATTGCTTGAACAGTCTGGTAATCTATAATGTATGTCACTATAGATCGCCACACAATACTTGTTAATTCCCGGGTCACAACAACACAAGAAAAGGTTGCGTGGTCTAGTTGGTTATGGCATCTGCTTAACACGCAGAACGTCCCCAGTTCGATCCTGGGCGGAATCATTTCTTCTCCATTTTTTTGCAACTTTACATCACTCCAATCTACAGAGACAATCTACGAGAACATTAATAATTCAATAGGTTTTCATGATGGGCTCACTTCGTCTTTAGTACTTTCAAGCTAAAACATTTGTTTTTTGGTCTCTTTTTTAGATTATTTCTATTTTAGCAATCACAGTATGATTCTTCAATATGTACTTTAGCTATTATTTCTATTTAAATGAAGAATTAATAGAAGTATTCAAATTGTATTTTTTTTTGTCATTTACATTATTGCTTAAACTATTAGGAGCTAAGTTTTAAGTACATTAAAACACTTATAAAGAATAAAAAGTATTTTATGGCTCGTGTTATTCAATTACCAGATGGGTTAGTGTTTATTCGTTAGTTCTATTCGTGTTTATTCGTTAGATTTGCCATATATTATTCCAGCCAATATTCTTCCTCACAGCATTCGAAAACCCCTCGTTGTAACTCACCCATATTCTGGTAGTCTCACTTTCTCCCGTAGGCTTCGTCTCGTTGATTTGGCTCGCCAACCCGTCGTACCGGCCCTTGAAGAAATCTACACTGCTACTGACCTTGGCCCTCTTCTGTTTTTGGACCTCGGCTTCTTTTTCGGCCTCCACTGCTCTCTTCTCTGTTTTCTTACCTAGACTTAAACGCTCCAACTCTGAAGTAATTAACGGAAACAAGGTGTTTCTACGTAACTGAACTTGTTTTTGTTTACCCGCAAGCGATACTGGTGCCAATTGGTTGTCGTAGTATACTATAGGATCCCAGTTTGGCGAAAGCTGCAAGTTTATGGTGCCAAACTCCAAATCACGCTCTGTTTCCAACCTCAAATCCATTTCTTTGACCAACGCAGTGATTTTTTCAACCGTGGATTTTTCACTTACCAGCAAGTTGGATTTGACTTTGGACGAGAGATCTGGGGTGAACATCTTGCTAAAGTATGGAAGAATATAGCTGGCATACATTTCGGGATTGTCGCCCAATCCTAGCTTCATTTGTACGGGAAGTTTATCTGCCACAGCTTTAATTGTAGACTTGTTTTGTTTGATCGACTCGAAGGTTTCAAAGTCGAGGTTCTTGCTATTTGGAATCAACGATTCTTTCTTTTGACGGTTGATTTCACTGAATAATGACCAGACTTTTAAGCCTACTAGAGAAGTATAATTGGAAGTATCGTGATCGCTGATATTTCCAAGAGTATCGTAATAGTTTAACCAATCACTGAATATCGAAGGCTTGACTAAAGAATCGTCCTGAAACCTTACTACGTCCAAATACTGATTGAAACATCCTCTAATAACCTTGTCAAACGAGCTGCTATTGCTGGCAGCAGATCTTCCGTTACCGTTCATGAACAAGTCCAAAAGCATCTCGAAATTCTCATCCTTGGAAAGCGAACCGTCTCTTTTAAACAACATATCTACAGTAGAGAACCACGACATTTGAGCATCTTTAAACGAATTTTTGGCTGAGGTTTCAGTACTATTGACTTTTCGCCCATTGAACTGCAAGTAGTTCATACTGGCACGAATGTCTCCTTCACAGATCTCTACTATTTCGCCGATTTTCTGGTAGTCTAGACCCAACTTTTCGATCTCATTGATGCGCATGAGATGGTCTTTTATGGACCTCAATGCATTTCCACTCAGCCCTTTGGTCATAGGTTTTCTAAGAGGCACGATTTCACTGATCTGCCTCAATTTATCCATAGGAGATCCACCAAAACGGTTGGTATTATTGGAATAAATGTCGTTGGCTATGCAAATAATGGGTCTGTTCAACACAAACGGTTTCTTTCCCTTTTTATCTTCATTTCTCTTGTATAACGATCTTTGGTCCGAATATACCAAATCATTGAGCACCTTGATAATTTCGTTAGAGTTGAAAGCAGAGTCGATCTCGTCAATAACTAAACAACTGGGTTTCCCATCTGAGTTGATCTTATTGGAAGTCAAAGCGTTCATGATCTTCAACTTAAGTGCTACATTACTGCCATTTCCACTGCCTGGAGTATTGGATCCTTGCGGCAAAGTATCCATAGAGTTGGAAGCATTGAGCTCTTCCACGTTATACCCTAGTTGTCTTGCTAGTACGTGGATAGCCACTGTTTTACCGATCCCCGAAGGTCCATGGACCAATAAGATCTTACGTTTGGGTCTGCCCAAAGCATCTACATACTCTGTATTACTGTCGTCTCTTTCCTCTCCAAACACAACGGGCGCCCATTTCTTCAACCAGTGAAGTACCGTTCTATACTGCCTGTCGTTTCCCGCAGAACACAACTGCACATACGAATGCGGCCGGTACTTTTCCGTCCACACCTGGTCCGCGCGCTTGGCTTTGGTGGCTCTTTTTTCGCTCAATTGCTCGAGTTTCGCGTTATTTTCTTTGATGGACCTTCTCAACTTGGCTTTGCTGAACAACACGTCCATATCCAAATACCCACCATTTTGTAGCTCTGAGGTATCGATATCACGATGTGACTTTTTTTTAGGTTTAAGCTGTATTTCGTTTCCGCTGAAAAGTTTGACTTTTTTACTAGCAGAATAATCTGTATCAAACAAATCTGTATTCTTTTCTTGACCCTCTTGGTTATCTTTATCTTGGGCCTGGCCAAATAGGAATGAGGCACCAAAAGCAGAATTTATATCGTTCTTTTGTCCAGGTTCAAACAAGCTCGACTGTGTAAAAGATAAGCTCTCTGTGCTCAAATCGCCACCATTGCTATTCATTATGGCTCACTCAGCAAGTTCTTAGCTGAATCTCTCAGTTAATTGATGAGACTTTAATCCAAAAAAGACGCGTAACTGAAAAATAATAAAATAAATAGACTAATTAGAACGAGATGCGACAGAGATGAGATGAGCATAACATATTTTCTAGTCATAGATAGACGAGTTGCAGTGGTGTGAGTACCTATATAGCATATTATAGACGTGTATACTCCATACCCTACCTAAAATGTCGATGGCTGCGAACCCTGCTAACTTTATGACATGCCTTCTGTTAGGTTCCTTCCCATAGCTTGCGTATCTGTAAGTCATCTCTTCTACTTCTCTACTTCCGAAAAATGTAAAGGTGGAAATGTCTCCACTTGAATTGCTTAGCATTCACATCGTTTCATCTTTCCACTTGATAGAATGAACGCAGTCCCACTACCACAACTACTTCACAGAAAATAGACTTATAGTACGTATTCGACTCTTACCGCTTATATATCATCTCAACTTCATTGTCTACAAGTGTGTATTCAGGTGGTTGCCTGTACTCCTTGTCAAATTAAGATGGCATATATACATTCCTACACCAGCAAGGGCAACGCGGGCACAAACGCCGACAACTCATTTTAGCTTGTTATCATCTGGGAGGGCTCACCTTCATCTCTTTTTTCTTTTTTTATATATGGTGCCTCCCTCAACTGATGCTAGCCAAGAATTGGGGCTATTACTATGTTCCTATTATTTGATACCCCGGTTGTTTTATACTCATAAAGACAAGCTGAACCGATAAGTTTAACCAGAGAAAATTAGAGCCGCACCACCGATTGGTGTCCACCGTGGACGGCCCTTGTAGGGTCTTATCGCAACAGAGGTTATTCTCATGCAGTCTATCGCCGAGATACTTTGCACAAAAAAATATTTCGATTTAAGCTTCTACATCGAGCATGAACTAACTAATCAAAATGTAATCAAATTATCAATGAAGGTACGACAACTCTTCGGAGTTGTGTAGACCAAAAAGCTTTGATTCGATTTACAACAAGTAATACAATACTGCGAGAGATAATGAAAATGTAGCGAAAGGTATAGGCTAATGTTCGGACCAGAAACTACGATGTTGTGGCTTTCTTTTATTATTTAAAGAGAGAAATAGTGAAAAATAGAGGGTAGATGCTGAGGCGTTACAACAGGTTCGATCAAAACGCTCCCCATTTCCTTTATTTTGTCACCCTCGGAATTCTTTCGCACGACATTAATGTCCCGTGGTTTGTATTACAGCTGTTGTTCAAAAAAGATGCACGGTAACAATTGTGGTAAAATTCGCACAATTATGACGTGAAAAAAATTCGGAAAAGGGTTCAATCTTGAAAATTGATTCGACATTTTTTATTTTGTCGTCCTCGAAAATTAAAATAGCGCGCAATTTGATTGAACTTATTGAACTACTTTCTAGAATTCGAAGTTTCGCAGCAATAACAAAAAAAAAACGAAGTAACCAAATATTTGTCGAAGAACAAAGATTAGCCAGCGAATTTCCCAAAGTATCGCAATGGAAAAGTACTCGCACATGCCAGACACTAAGGGATCCTCTTACTACAAAACCACTATGTCCTCTTCACCTTCGCCCCGACACCAACATCCTAGCGCTCATAAGGAAACCTCTGGTATCCGGATATCAGTATAGTTCTCCCTCGCACTACTCTCGCCTCATATAAAGTGCATGCTCGCACTGAATTTGACAGCTCCTCATAGCCCATGACAACATTAACTGTAGCTACAAAGGCGACTTTTATCGCATACCCCACCTTGATTGCTGTGGGACTCGTCAACTATAATGCTAGAGGGGTGTCCATAGCTGTTGAATACGTTGACGAAAAGACAATTGATGCCAAAAGTGCCAGTATCAAATTGGTGACTGAGAGCCGCACCTTTTATGACCAATTAGACGCTTTAAATTATTTAGCTGCTACGTATCCAGAAGCTTTACCGCAAAAGGGTCAATCTGAGGAATGGACCAAGTTCGCATTGGAAAAATTGGCCAACACAAATTTCAAGGAAATTGCCGAAAATTTGGAAAAGTTGGATTCTTATCTCAACTTCCGAACATTTTTGGTTGACTTCCATGTAAGCTTAGCTGATATCGTCACGTTTGGCGTTTTGAGAGCCAACCCCGTAATGGGATCTGTTCTCAAAAGTGGAACTTATGTAAATGTATCCAGATGGTACCAATTCTTGGCTTCCGATAACCAGATCGAGACTATCTTGGAAGATGTAGGCAAGTCTATTGTAGAATCGAGGAAGTCAAATAAAAGCTCAAAAGGGTCCAAGAAGGAAACGCATCGTGCTAGCTTCGAAATCAACTTACCAAATGCCAAAGTCGGCGAAGTTGTCACCCGTTTTCCGCCAGAACCGTCAGGATACTTGCACATTGGACATGTAAAAGCTGCAATTCTTAACGAATACTTTGCTCACGCATACAAAGGAAAGTTGATTATTAGGTTCGACGATACTAATCCCACCAAGGAAAAGGTCGAGTTTCAAGATGCCATTATTGAAGATTTGGCACTCTTGGGAATTAAAGGCGACATGGTCACCTATTCTTCGGACTATTTCGACCAGATGTATGAATTAGCCGTAAAATTAATCAAATTGGGAAAAGCGTACTGTGACGATACTCCATTAGAGAAAATGAGAGAAGAAAGAATGGTGGGTGACAAGTCCGCTAGAAGAGACAGAAGCGTAGAAGAGAACCTAAAGATCTTTACTGTAGATATGAAGAATGGCACCGAAGAAGGTCTCAAGAATTGTCTCAGAGCCAAAATTGACTACAAGGCCCTTAACAAAACCTTGAGAGACCCGGTGCTTTACAGAACCAACTTGACTCCTCATCACAGAACAGGAACAACTTGGAAAATGTACCCAACCTACGATTTCTGTGTACCTGTAGTTGATTCGATTGAAGGTATAACCCACTCTTTAAGAACCAACGAGTATCGCGACCGTAATGCCCAGTACGAGTGGATCTTGAAAGCACTCGATTTGAGGCACGTAGATATTTGGGACTTTGGCAGGATCAATTTCGTTAGAACTTTACTCTCAAAGCGTAAACTTCAGTGGTTTGTCGACAAAAAGTACGTTTCTAATTGGGATGATCCGAGATTCCCAACTATTAGAGGTGTAAGAAGAAGAGGTATGACAGTCGAAGGCTTGAGAAATTTCATCATGTCGCAGGGCCCTTCCAAGAATATCATTAATTTGGATTGGTCCACTATTTGGGCTCTAAACAAAAAGGTTATAGATCCTGTAGCTCCCAGGTTTACTGCTATTGACTTGGACAATTGTGTCGAGATCAACTTAATTAATTGTTCATCCGATATTAAAACTGAAGACAAGCCAAAACATAAAAAGAATTCTGATTTGGGTTTAAAGAAAGTTGTCTTTACAAATAAAATCTTGATTGACCAAGCCGATGCAAATAGCTTTGATGATCATGAAGAAATTACTCTTATGGACTGGGGCAATGCTATCATTAAAACCATACGTCGTGAAGGTGAAATTGTCAAGTCTATAGATGCAGAACTTCATTTGGATGGTGATTTCCGTAAAACTTCGAAGAAAATCACTTGGTTGGCCAATACGTCTGACAAAGTAACCGTCGAATTGGTAGACTTTGACCATTTGATCACCAAAGACAAGCTAGAGGAAGGCGACAATTTCGAAGATTTTATTACGCCACAGACTGAGTTTCATTCTCAAGCATATGCTGATTTGAATATCAAGAACTTGAAAGCGGGTGATATCATTCAATTTGAAAGAAAAGGGTATTTCATAGTTGATCAACCATACTCCGAAGGAAAAGCTATTTTATTTACTATTCCTGACGGTAAGACGGTTTCCAGATATGGAGTTAAAAAGTAAGTTGAACTAAATTGAATAAACATGAATCTTATACACTAGTTTCGTCAACACGAGGCTCCTTATCAATAGAGAAGATCTTAAACACCACATACCTTCAATCGTAATCTTACAAGGCGAATAACTCGTCATAACGTAGTGAGCAGAAACGTTCTTGTCTTTGTATATAAAGAAAATACATACGTCGACCTGAGACAATCTCAAGAAGTATCTATATAGCTTGATTTCACTGAATATGTGACTTTTAGCTCATCCATTGAGAGAAGCTCAAGAATTCGCAATCGTCGTATTCTTCAATGGGCTAACTCTCTTTTCATCTAGTGATAGCTAACTTATACTCATCCTCGCAATCATCAGGGTCCCCTCCGTCATCAACGCAGTTGTCCCTAATCATCTTTGCGTGAAATCTGTACTCATCTTCGCAATCGTCAGGATCTCCACCGTCATCAACGCAGTTGTCCCGTTGAACAAGCTTTTTGATATAAGCATCGTTTGTCGCAAGTGCTAAAGTGATGGAAAGAACCATCATCAAAACAAATAATTTTCTTTGCATTTTTAGTAACCTGAATTAGCTGGTAAGATATCACTATGATTATTGAAGAATTGCTCAGCTATCGGTGGAAATGGCTCTCATTTATGCTGCAAAATTTGCACTAAAAGAACTGCCTCGTAAATATTAGTTCAGGCTATCTTGTGTCATTTCCGTTACATTCTCGTATGACACGCTCCGTACTTTGTACGGCTCAATTTTAGCAATATTAAAAGTATGATAGGACACGTTGAAGGAAAGCCCAGAGACACCTTCTTGAGGAGAATGATAAGATGTGTAGATAGACAGCCACTTGCATGCGCATTCGCCCTAAATGGTAATTTTTTATGCAACCTGGGATATATTTTTTAATGCGGCAGTCAAATCGTGACTTTTTGGTATACCGAGGAATTGAAACTGCGATAGAACCTAAAATCCTCTAGTGCCCAGGCGCAGACGACACTACTCGTAATCTCTTGTCTGCTTCCTCAAAGTCACTTTCAATTGAAGCACATGACGAAGAAACAAGCTTTTGTAGTACAATAAGTTCGACCAGAGTGCACGCTATTTATTTTAATTTCTGAGGGTGACAACCTAAAAAAATGTCGTTGCGATTTTCATAATTAAACCCTCTTGCGAAATTGTTGCACGTATTTAACCAGAATTGTAGGAATTTCACCGCCATTGCCGTGCAACTTTTTTGAACAATGCCTGAAATACAAATTCACGGAGACGACATTAATGTCTTATATGGAGTGACAAAAAAAAAAGAAGACAGGGTGCGATTTGGTCGAACTTATTGTAGTATCCCCTTTCCAAACTTCTTATTTGACAGGGCTGCAGACCTGAAATGCAGGTTTATCACGAAGTCTCAAGAGGCAATCACCTACATCCAAAATATAACGATCTTTTTCGACTTTTGCATAATCGCATCAAACACGAACGGCAAAGGGGCAGCTGTTCAGGATCTTGAATGTGGCGTTGCCCAAGCAGAGGATTGAGGTGTTCAAGGAATGGGCATGCACCACTTGGGTCCCAACTACTTGCCCACTAGGAAGGGTAGGCCAAAGTCGCTTACTCGTACTGAGACTATTTTTCACTGATTAAAATTAGTAGCGTTCTGTTAGGTGGCTTTGATCTTGCAAATTACGAAGGGGGCGTGGTTGCTGCACCGCTTACACAAAAGGACCAAAGTACGTCCCATTCCTATTACAACAGGTTCAATCTAACTGCATCCTATTTTCTTTTATTTTATCGCCCTCGGAATTCATTTGCACGACATTAATATCGCCTCCATGTTTTGAATACATGATGATGTAATATAAAAATAATGAAGTATCATTCATGACGCCTCTAAGAGGGGTGGGATATGATATATACTTATATATAAATCTCCCATGTTCAAAATAGTTGCACGGTAATGGTGGTAAAATTCGCACGATTTTGGTTTAATACGTGCAACAATATTGCACCAGGGTTCAATCCTGACCTTTAATATTATGTCACCCTCGGAAATTAAAATAAAGATTTGGTCGAACTTAACATATTAGTGCGAATAGTATTTTGTTAGATACTTTAATAGTGGTGTGTCAGTAGTGTGGTCAGTGTTGACGCAAGTGCTGCGGAACTAACATAATAAAGACAAGTGGACTTGTTGCTGATATTTTTTAAATGATCTAACTTGATGTTTCTACAATTTATTGTGTATGATAATCTAAGCCTTGGTGAATACTATAAATGAAAATTCGAGTATACTTGAATTGTAACTCGAAAATCACTTAGTTGATTGATTAGTGACTTTCACCTCTGTTTCATTTGCTTTTACTTTTGCTACTATTTTGCTACTATTTTTATTACTATTTTGCTTATATTTGCTTCTAATTCTGGTTCTTCTTTTGCTCTTGTTTTGCTACAATTGCTTATAATTTATTTTGCTTCATTCGCTTTCGCTCATGAAGCCACCTCGTAATGCTCATTCGCTACGCTCATGAGCTCATGAGCTCAGCCAAACTGCTTCAATTCAATCTCACCCTCATCCTCGTCAACTATCTCCCTCGAAGTTGCCTTCAATTTAACCAACTCTTCAGCCAATGTCTTCTGCTCTCCACTAAGTCTTTCAGTCACAACCACCTTGAAACTCTGCGGGTTCAATTGCACCAAAAACATCAACTTACTGTGTAAATATTCTCTGGAAATTACGTCGTTGTCGTTATATCTCAATAATAAGGGGATAAGAATCGAATACAACGGAACCACTTTGACATCGTCTTTAAACGTCTTGGTGAGCATAAACAAGATCTCAAACGCTATTTTGGGCTCCACCTGTTTGTTCTGCTCAGACAAGAGCTTGATGAGCTGCGTCATCAAATACTTCATCACCAACACCTCTTTATTGGTTCTGATCGAGTACTGGTTCAAAGTCTTGATACACTGGATCGACATCGTTGCACTTTCTTCCTGGCCAAGCAAGCCTATCAAAGCATCGCTGAGTTCAATCAGCTCTTGCTGCTTGAGCTGAATGTCTCCGCTGGTAATTAACAACATCGAAGTTATCACTGAATAATTAGAATCTTTACTAATCTGATAATAGCCCCGAATAATCTCGCTAAAGCTCTTTACCAAATTAACTTCAAACAGTAACGATTCACTAATAACCTGCTTGATATGCGGCAACACCACCGATATCAACAACTCGTTCTTGTACTCGTATATCTTGGCAAAAATAAATAAAAGACACGAATACAAGTCAATCTTTACTACGTCAGGAAACTGAGCCATAATTTCGATCAACTTCTCAAACGTTTTCTTGAGAATAAGCAAGTTTGGGGCACTATCACAGTGCTTGAGAGTAAGGATTTGTGACTGGTTGGTGGCATCAAAGTCGCTTCTCAAGAATGGAAGAATGGTGAATAACGGCAACATCCCAACCCGAATAAGCTCAAAAAGCTTATCAAAGCCATTTTCAAAAGACTCTTTTTTCTTACCTTTGGAAGTGATGTACGTATTGGCTATTGTACTGATGATATCGATCAATTCACATTGAAACTCTACATTATCGTCGATCAATATCAACCGGTCAAACAAGTCAATAAGCTCGCCAAATATCTCGTCGTGGAATATAAGCTCGACCAAATCAGCACTCCTGACCAACCGTTTCATCGACGTCAAGATCTCCGTCTTATTCTTGTTGTTCTTGATCAATGACTCTACACATTGACTGAACATTACAAAGAAAAAGTTCTGCTCGTCTCCAGACAAGTACTCGGCTATGAACTCGGGGTTTCTGTCGAGCTCAATACTCAAAACACTGATGAAATTGATCCAGTAGTTGCCGTAAATTTCCAACTCCTTATTGGAGTTATCGTTGAACTTGAGAGTGGAAAAGTCGCGAAGCACTAGTATCCATAAAGAAGTCAATAATTTCGAGTACTTGTCTAAAGTTACCAACAAATCGGGCTCGGTACTATCCTTATCTTCCTCACTATCAATTTTAAGCAAGGCCCAGCAGTTAAGGATCGACAATTGAATGGACTTTCTGCCGAATTCAGACATATTTTCAAGAAACCCAAACTTTAAAAACTTTGATGCTGAAATTTCTTCCAATAAATATATCAAAGTTTTTAAGATTCTTTGCTTGGAGTAGAACTTTATTCTGGGCAAATTGATAAATTTGGAGCTTACATTGATGGTATTAACAATCACTTTGGTATCGTTATCCCCATTGAAACATGGGATCAAAGCACTGATAATCTGGGCCTGTTGTTGCTCCAATATCGAGGTGCTAGGATACAAAGGATCAGATAAATTTCCAAAAAGTCCTAGCACTTTGTCCAATAAATTAATACCCTGTAGTTTTACGATAGATATAGGAGATGTTGAGCCGAGAAACGAGATCTTGACGATTTCCTGGATCTTGTCTTTAAGAATATTAAAGAGATTACTATTACGAGTTTCTCCGCTGCCCGCCAAATCCAATAACCGGTTCATCAATTCATAGATAAACAACTTGAATTCCCAGGTGATAGGCTCGTTTTTGTCGACATTGTCACCGTCATTCCCCACAATATTCTCTATTTCTTCGTCTTTGAATACGTTAGAAGGCCCGTTTGTTCCCAATGTCTTTTTCTTCTGTCTCTGCTGCAAAGGCAAGAGTTTTTGCTGGTAATTGGCTTCTATAAAAGGCCCTACGAGTTTTTTGGAGCTGAATTTAAAGAGTGAGTTCAAAATCACAAACCAGTTCATATCCAAAGACGACTCTAGCCAAAGAATAATCAACAGTTTTAGCTCTTCACAAGGTTTCAAGTTCATGGAAATCCACAACAAGTTGACTGTGTCTTTAGAAAGGACTTTGACACCGTAGATCTTGATCAATTCAACGTAGCATTCATAGGCTGCATGGTACAATTGAATTGATGAGGTGAAGGGAAATATAGAGTCTTTGAGTAAAGAAGATGGAGACATTGATGTCAAGCCTACCTTGAGAGTTTTGGATATAATCAAGTTAAGCAATTCAGTGAAGAACTCGACTTCGTCTTCTATCAACTTGGGATCAAATATAATTAGCTCCTGGAACAATGAAAGAAGATGCTTATAAGTACTGGTATAGTCGTCGATAGTAGTCAAGCCTACTCCATTTGACAAGGCTACAATTAGATTCTTTATCATAGTCTTTTCTCTTACTGGAATCTCTCTCAATCTGGGCCCAAGAGAAGTGACAAAGATCTTTAGCAAATGGGTCATTGCGCCAGGAGAGTTGAACTTGCACTTTAAGTTTACAAGAGTCTTGTTTTGGATATCGTAGCCAAACGAGTCGTTCAAGTAATTGGAGAAGATCTGCGTCAAAGTATCAGGAATGAAATTGATACAGTCAATATTGGAGTCAAATAGGATGGTGATGGACTCCAAAGAATAGTGATATACTATGGGGTTTGGATCTTTAAGCAATTGGCAACCAATATTGAAAATGCTATTGAACCCTAGCTTGGTGTATTGGAAGATTCGGGCCAATGCAATGATAGAGAATCCTCTTGTATAAGGATTAGAATCTTTGACTATATCATTGATCAACTTATCTATAGCTTCACCTACAACTTGTTTGGAACTAGTTTGATAAACCAACCCAATTGAATTGGTATTGATTTTGACCAAGCTAGTGTTTCTCAGCTCGATATTAAAGAGAATCTCTCCGATAATCTTGAGAATCTGAGGATCAAGTACAAGTTTTCTCTTGGAGCAATTGTTCAAAAGTCCATGGATAGCTACGGAAATATTGACTTGAATGGCCTTCAATCTAAGCGGATCAGTGGATTTGGAGGTGAGCGAGTTTCTGATTTGTTCAAGCAACGATATTTGGATCTGCAAGCTCAAATTAGGGAATACTAGCTGGAATAACTCAACTGACAAGTCGATTAACGAAGTTATCAAGTTGGGTGAAAACTCTTCAAAAACAGAGTACCGGCGTGTTAAAAAAATATTGGGGTCGTAATTGATAGAATAGTCTACCGATTTAAACACCAAGTTTTCAAAGTAATCGATCCATGTTTGAAAGGTGATATCTAGCTGAGTTTCAATGGATTTTAAAGGAGGTGGGCTTAAAGATTTGGTGAATGAGTCTCTGAACTTTACAAACTCAGACACTTCATCAGAAGAGCCGTCTCTTGAGTCTTGCGCCGAATCTTTGATCAAAAGCTCATCAATATCTCCGACTTGGAACTTACTGGTTACACCAAAAGAATAGTTATAATCTTCGCCCAAAATGATGGTATCGTCGTCGAAATCATTAATTCTTGTACTAGCATTATCGGTGCTTTTCCCCTTTGTCTTTTCGAACTCGGGCGATATAATTCTGCTGAAAATCTTGCTATCACTAAAGATCTTGATCAAGAATATCATCATGTTGGAATTGATATCGTGTTTAAGTAAAGTGGCCAATTTGGTATAACTCTGCAAAATAATCTTTTTACTGTACAATATCAAGCTTATAAGCACTCTATCTGAAGATAAGCTCGATGCATCGGCGAACTGAATATTGTTGATCAAATTGGGATTATAGTCGGTTTCATTAAATGACTGACTATTGAAGTTTGTGTAGGATCCCACTGATTCCAAGTTGCTTTCAAGGTACGTCAAGTAGTTATACGACTTTGTTAACAAGAACTGAAGTTGTTTGAGAGATTCGGGCGATAATTCCACTGACGAAATGTAGTTTAAAAGACACACAAGACTGAAGTTTCTGAGCTTCAAGTTCTCAATGATCTCCTTTGTTTGGTTGTTTGCTGGGTCGGAAACGTTGGTGCTGATGAATTGAGACGTCAATAAACTCTTCCAGAAGACCAAAAACTGCGACGAATTGAGCTTGACAAACTCACTATCATTATAGAACGTTACCAAAGACGATAAAATGATCCAACAGGCCGAATTGTTGAGAAAATTGTTTCTATTGCTGGTATTATTGTGCTTCAAATTTTGGGTGCAAAAACTCAAGATCTTGACTATGGTGGAGTTTTGAAGCAAAATTGAGTCGGTTTGTTTGATCAATGCAGAAAGTACCAAAGAACAGCTTATTAATCTTGTAGAATGCTTACCAGAAATGTTTTCTTCCGTAGAAGGACCTTTTTCTTCAGAAGTCTTGTATTCCTGATTAACCATTTTGAAAGCATGTAATATGAGTAAGTTAATCTCCACTTGGTTAACTCTGGCATACAATAATAACGACTTTAAGGCATAATTCCTGATATACGAATTATCATTTATAATCAACTTGAATAGAATTTCTCTGATGAAAGAGTTTTTCTCTTGCGACTTGCTTTCTTCACCTTCTTCTTCCAATGCTGTTTCAGCCTCAACTTCCTCACTCAACTCTAAAGATTTAGCCTTCTTTTCGTCTCTTGATTTAGACTGAATGACAGAATTGAAATTTATTCCATAAGGTATAAGCATTTCAAAAATGTAGAGTAAGAAATAGGCCTGATACGAGTTATGATACGGTCTTATTTCTTTAACTTTGGAGTCTTTTGATCTTGATTTCGAGCTCGATTTGCCTTTGAAGCCAAACAACGTCGACTCTCTTTTTCGGTTGAGTGAAAACAGCGCTCTAGAACCGGCATTTCCAGCATAAACCAGGCTTCTTTTGTTGACTGGAGCAGCACTGGTGTCTGTATCTATAGCGGACTTTTCATTATTGTAGTCCAAATTGAATTTAGAGTAGATATATCCAGTTAAAACCTCGTAACAAGAAGAGCCTGTGTCCTTTACAATAAAGTCTATTAAGGTGCTCCACTGGATCATGATTTTGTTCCAATGCTGGTTTTGAATGTGGTTTTTGACGTAACTCAATTCACCAAATTTAACCAAAATATGGTCTAGTATCAAGATTAAATTGGAAGAAAGAAACTCAGAGTTTTGGAACTGCTCCAATTGGATGTAGACCACCAAAGTCTCAATGATACTGGACTGAAACAAGAGTGTTTCGGTATATGAATGTATGTGGGAGTTGCTATCGTGGTTGTTCAAGTGGTTTTTCTCCTTCTTTATATCGATACTAATAGAATCGTTTTCGTGATCTACAACAGTCGATAACGAGTCGTCCCAGCAGTTCAAAGACGGTAAAGGATACATGGTTGCAATCAAGTACTCTATAGCATTGAACTTGCCAGTAGGAACCAAGTTGAGTAAAAGGTTAGCTAGCAAGTCGATACTGGCTACTCTCAACTCTTTATTATAGTTCGAAAGGCAGTAATGAAGAATCTTTTCGTTGGAGCTTAACAAGTTGATTTGAAACTGGTTTTGCTGGGTCATAATAGCTTCTGGTTTCATTTTGGAGCCTGCGGATGTTGAAGAAGTAGACAACGCAAGCAAGTTTTCGTAGTGGGTGGAAATGCTAAGAAGAAGAAAGTTTTTATAGCATAAAATATAGTTCTTTTTGAGAAGTACCGTTGATCCGGCATCTGTGTCTTGAATATTGTACGATATAGGCAACTGAATGATCTGCTTCGAGACCAATTTCAAGAGTTTTTGCTGCATTTTCTCGTCTATATCCAACTTGGAAGCGTTTTTTGTAATGGAGTTAAGAAGATAAATCAAAGAACTGTCAATTCCTGGACTTTTCTTTATGATTTTGTAGATTTGGTTGATTGCAAAATTGTTGATTGAGGTCAACGAAGTGGGAAAGGTTTCAAACAAATCAATAAGAATGATGATGGAGATCGACATGATACCATTTACCTCGTCAGCGTCTGACAATTGGATGTTTCCAAGGAGATCGTTGGCCAAGTCATGAACTCTATTGGACATATTGTGGAGAATCAACATCAAGTTTCGTGAAACAAGTTTGTATATATTTAAGGATAACTTCTCCTCATCTGTTGGTGGTGGAGAGTTAGTCTTAGTCTTGAGTTTCGGTTCCACTTTGTAGTGGTCGATCAAGCTGGTGAGTTGGCTAAAGTAGAGGGCATAGTCGACTTCCGATTCCGAATTCAAATGGGTGTTGAGATTGATCAAGTAGCTGAACACACTGCCCTTGTCAATGCCGTTTTTTATTCCGGGAAACTGAACGATTGAGCCCATGATGCTATAGCTAGTATTACAGTATAACGGTGAAATTTATTTGGATCAAAATAGAAAATGTGACGCGCACGAACGCGATAAAAGCATTGACACGTAGTGGGTGTATACGTGTATGTGGGTGTTTACGTGTATGTGGGTGTTTACGTGTATGTGAGTGTATGTGAGTGTATGTATGGCTGTATGTATGAGTTCTTTGTATAACTCTATGATATTGGCAACTACGTTGTAGAATCTATAGTCCTGGGTAAATAAAGATATGATATAAGAAGATATTCAGTGAGAGATCAAAAGACTGCGAATAAATGAGTGGTAATATAAGTTGATAGGGTTTGAATCCTACGGCCGATCTTGCTAATAGACGAATCTGATGTCTTGATTCACATTTTTCTTTACTCTACGGTGTAAATCTTTGTTATAATTTGTATTATTTGATTTCTCCAACGGTCTTTACAATTTGATATTACGTGAAGAATGGGGAAGAAAAGGCTCCAAGAGTGCACTTCTATATCTAAAAAGTGCTAGGATGTTCCTTCTGATGAGTGCTGATGGAAGTGCAACCTTGAGAATATATGGGTTTCTAATGTATATCTGTTCTGCAATTAATTATAGAGGTATCCGGCACTCATATAAATTTAGAACTCTGCACAAAAATCAATCACTCTAGGATGTCACCTCTATAATATCCTAAAATAATGATTTTCCAACTAGCACTCTCCAACCCATTACCTACAACATGCAATCCAGCACTATTTAGGTATGTTACTTTAAAATTGCACAATTGTTAGCTTATAGTGTTTGTGGTTATCTCCCTAGCAACCGCATCTTACTCTTTGGCTTTCCTTCCAACGGAGCCAGTCTTTCCGGATTAGGCGACCCTTTTATAGGCGAAAGCTCGTGCGATATCTTGATTTTACGGCTGGACAGCTTTGTTTCCAGACTAGAGACGCTTTTCTTGGACTCTTTGGAAAATAAACTGGTATTACTCTTTATACTGGACAGTCGGCTTATATCGTTGTGGAGGTTTGTGCTGGAGGGAGAAGGAGTTAAGCTGGCATTTCTAATCTTTAGAGAAGACGAGGGATTATATGCTTCTAAACCTAGTTGATTGGGGTAGTTTTCTGTGGCTAGAGCATGCTGGTTGGTAGTGGTAGTTGTGGAGGTAGATTTGAGACCCGTAGTGGTGGATTTTTGGATAAAAGACTGCACTTCATTGGTCATATCCTGAAGCTTTTTTAGCGACGAGGATTTCTTCATGTGTGGCTGGCTGAAAGAACGCGTATGTGAGGAAGCACTGGGTGGACCAGCACTCAATACTTCTCTCATACTCACCACCAGGAGATCGCCTTCAAACGAGTTGTCGGAGGAGTTTTTTTCGAGAACTTCGACTTTTTCAGTCAACTCTTTCACTTCTCGCTGGTAATTGCTGATATACAAGTCCTTTTCTATGCCTTGTTTGCGTTCTCTCTCAAGATCACTTTCCAATATAGCCAACTTTTCAAGCAATTCGTTGTTGAATTGGTTGGCCAACTCGAGTTTGTTTGAAAGAATACGGTCGTTGGATTCCATACTATCATTAGCTATCTCAATTGATACCAATTTCTGCTTAAGACTGGTGACTCTATCCTCGCTTTCTTTGAGCTTGGTGGACGAAGAGAGATGGAGATCGTTGAGTTCTTGGGTTAGTTGGAAAATTCTTGCTGTGGATGTGTCTATCTGGGCCTTCTTGTCGTCTAGAGACTGGTGTAATGTTACATTTGTTTGTTCGAGTCCCTGAAGTTCCTCCTCCAATGCCTGCTCGAGCTCTTTACTGGACTCCTGGAACTCGTTTAAAACTGCCTCGAGCTCTAGAACCTTTTCTATTAGTTCTTCTTTGGATAGTTCGGCCAACACCTTGCGGCTGTACCGAGTAGGAGTTAATGGAACGTCTTGGTCCCGTACAGGCGTCGGACTGTCCATCGTTGGTGTTGTTTAAGACTATTGAGAATACAAATATATGGGTGGTTGGGGCACGACCGATAAGAGTCCACATCCCACGAAATAACCCTACGACGATATCCCACGAAATAACCCTACGCTTTCAACTACCTTCACACCTTCCAATTGAACACTTCTGACTGCTCTACTAGTCCATGGGAACTCAATGTTCTCTGTTAAAGAACCTAGAAATAGTCTTGATACTAGAAAAATTATTTGGCTGCGAAAAATGCTGGAACCTAGCACTTCACTAACTAGCATACAATAACCTTTACAAGTTAAAAGCTATATTCGAGTATAGTAATTGGCTTTGGTATATCATATGGAGCTCTTCTGTATATCTTTTTATATTATTTTAGGCATTGGAACTATCAAATATTAGGTAGGGCTAATGTAAGAAAAGATGGCATATACTATACCTACTGAATCGTAAACTAGGATAGAGTCTAAGCCTGGGTGAGTGGCTGCGAAAAATTAATACTAGTTTCGGATAGTATAAGATGTACATTATTCTCTACTTATGCTATGAAGACATCTTGGCCAAAGTATTTAAAGACTAAGTATTCATGAATATCCAGCCGTCTTCCGAAAGAGCCTAGCCCTAAGAGCCACTCTAACACATCTCTCAGAAAATAAACTAGTATCTCCATACTTTCAGCTATCTAGATCAAGTCATACTATGACTTTACAACAGCGTTATACTGTGAGTAGTAGGTGACCTTGGACTATTTGGAATCTTGGTACCTTTAAAATCTACAAAAGCTGCAAAAGAAGTTTCAAGAGAACATTGCAACATAGGTATGAAATCATAACTATACATTGAAATTGTGAATATACTAACAGAGTTGGTGGTTAGAAGTTGTTCGTGGGTGTAGGTGGTAATGGGTACGGAAAATTGGTACCTTTAAATCTAGCGCAAAAGACGTGGGACTGTTTAGTAAGAGAAAGTGTAGTGTATATTTGAGAGATGTCTTGGAGATGAAACAAGGAGTTTAGTAGGTGAGATGGTGGATTTTGGAGCGCAGAAAGTTAGCGAGAAACAGTGCGAACAGAGTAAAAAACAGTGGGAAGTAGCGAACAAAGGTTAGTGAGAGATATTGAGGGAGATAGACTAGTAGATGAAGTGAGAGTAGGTGTAATGAAGATAGTGTAGTACATTATGAGTTAGTGAGAGATAGAGAGATACTATAGTAGAAAATAGTAAGACTAATAGAAGTAGCAAGAGAGTCATAGAGACCCAACGTAGTGATAGATGTAGTTAGTGATAGATGTAGTTAGTGAGAGATGTAGTGAGATATGGTAATAGATCTTAGTGAGATATGGTAATAGATTTTAGTGAGCACGGTAAATGTTAGAGATCAGTTCGCTTGTAAGATAGCGAAAAAATGTGAGAGGATTAAAGAGAAGTTAGTGAGTAGTGCGTAGGGAGGGAGATAGACTAATGCACGTGGTGAGATAGTGTAGTGTACTGAGATAGTGTAGTGTACTGAGATAGTATAGTGTCTGTGTTTGTTAGTGAAATTCCTGCACATTACTCCCTGTGTTGTTCGTGTACTTTTTCATCATTAGTAAGGTTACCCGCTTCACAAAGTAGGGTAACACTACAGTATGGAAGATCAACAGGAAATCGGAGGAGCACAAGCGCTTCTCCAGCTAGGATCGAAGCTTAAAGACGGCGAAGAAGAGCCCGAGCTCAATATCAGTGAAATAGAAGAAAGTCATGGCATCAGGCATGAAGAAGGTGACGAAAGAAATGAAGATGGAGAAGACGAAGACAAAACAACTAATCAGCAGATAAACGATGCTGTTGAAGCCGCCGTGATGAGATATGTGGGTGGCACCTTAGATACCAGCGGCCGGCGGAACAATAAAAGACGGATCAACCACGAAGAAATCATGAATAATATCAACGATTTCAACCAGTGGAGTGGTTTTTTGGACGACGACGAAGACTACAATTATCAGCCCAAGAGCAAGAGAAGAAGAGTCAGTCAAGATATCGATCCTGAGTTGGCTGGGTTGGGCACGACGGAGCATGACCAGTTGGTGGAAGCAGCCATTATTGATGCCAGAGAGCTCACGAGGCATATAAACCATGGAGAGTTGGATAATGAGGTTCTTCAGAATTTGAATGGCGTTCCGCCGCATCAAGCTCAGCAAGTGCTCGCCGCTGCAAATGCAGCGGTACAAAATCATGGAGGTGAGTCGATTTCGGCCATCACCCAGCTCGCACAGGCGGCTTCTTCGTTGTCAAGCACTCTTAAGAAAAAGACGACTCCGCGGAGCAAAAAGGCATTGAAACGCATCGAAGAAAGTCTCATCAACTATGCCACGGGAAACGACGCGAGTGAGGCCGAAAAACCCCCAGAAAAGACCAGTTTTAGCCACCTCAATGACGTAGAATCGCTCATTGAAGAGGCGTCTTCCCAGGCTTGTGATTGGTACAACTCTTTGGCCGATAACACTGGAAAAGGTCCTCGTCTGTTTGCACCTGTAGAAATCAGTGCAGTGGACCATTTCATCTCAGGCTACTGCCATTTGTTCAAGTGGACTAGACAAGATGCGTGCAACCGAATTTGGTCCAATGAGCGTAAGAAGGATACGTTTTGGGAGTCTCTTACCAGAGTATTGCCTTACAGGTCGCGAGCATCCATTTACAAGCACGTCAGAAGACTGTACCATATCTTTGAGATCCGGGGAAAATGGAACAAAGAAGACGACGAGTTTTTGCGGCGGTTGGCAACAGATCACGAAGGAAAATGGAAGAAAATCGGTGAAATCATGGGCAGAATGCCCGAGGATTGTAGAGACAGATGGAGAAACTACGTCAAGTGCGGCGACCAGAGAACGTCTCAGAAATGGACCACCGAAGAAGAAGATACTCTCAAAGAAATCGTCACCGATATGGTGAGCCAGAGTGACGGCAAAGACAAGCTGAATGGAATTAACTGGACTCTTGTCAGTGACCGTATGAACGGGCGCAGATCTCGTATTCAGTGCAGGTATAAGTGGCAGAAGCTAATGAGGCGAGAGCTGATGCTAAGGACGACGTACATGTCGCCCGAAGTCAAGGTATGGCTACTTAAACGATTGGAGGTTGCTGGGTTTGATATGGTGCTGAAGATCGACTGGAACTATATCAGCAGGCTTTATCATAATGAGCAAAAAGAGCTTCTTCCTGATCCTGACTATGACTGGGACGCGGCAGACTTTAAAGCTGCGTTTGAAAAAATGAAGACGGAAATAAAAGACCACCGCAAGCTTCCGTTACACACCTTGATTCAGAAGCTCACGCACGAGCACTTTAAAAAGCATCAAAAAATCGATAGTGTCGATGAAAGGTTGATGCCTCAAGATCAGAACTTGGGACCACCAATCAACACTCTTCCTGCCAAAGCGTACAGTGAAAAGTATGATAAGAAAGGAGATGATCATGGCAATGGAGAGAGTCAAGACGGAGACCCTGCTACTATTGCCAATGCTGCGGTTGCAGCCATTTCGTCTGTAGATGTAGAGAATCCCCAGCAGCAGGAGTATAGTTTGTGGAGATAAATATGTACACCACAATCAATCTTATGAATTGAAAAGATATGATGTAGAAACTTGTTGGGCAAAGAAAATTAGAGCACTTAGTCATAATATGCAACATCACTCTTTAAACTCATCACTTAATCGAGTAGAACAACAAGTTCAGGTAGGTACAAGACAAGTTTTAGTAGTAGTAGTTCAGGTCTGTAAAACATCCTAGTTAGAGTATGAGCATTACACTCTACAATATTTAGCAAAGACCAAACAAGATTTCATTCTTAGCATTAACAAATTTTGCAGCTATTATCGGAGAAAAGTAAATGAAGCAACGGATTCATATTCGTAATCCTAACTAAGAAGTATTAGCCAAAGCAACTACATTAAGAACTTACAAGATCTTTATACTCTGCACGAAAACAACCTGGCACTCTACAGCACACCTTAGCACTCCAACATCTAGCACCTAAATACTGGACTAAGCGCACCGAAAAATTAGTCTCACTGCTAGTTGCCTAGAAAAGAGATAAACTAACCTTTATAGTACCTTATAGTACCTTATAATCAGTGCTTTTTGTTATCTGACTTGTATTTTTGTGCAGCTACGTCTACATCTCCTGGTCCTACCTTTAAGCTATTCACCTCCTCTACTCACTCAACACACACTCACCCACTATTCTACTTTCGCTCTATTTTTCTACGGTTTCTCGCTATTTTTCTACTCTCTCGCTATTTTTCTACTCTCTCGCTATTTTTCTACTGTTTCTCGCTATTTTTCTACCCTCCCTTTTTCTACTCTCGCTATTTTTCGATTTAGTGAAACCAAATTGAAATAATGCGAATACATTAATTCATTGATATTGATTAAAGTGCATTGTGTTTATTTTGTGCTATTATGATCGACCAGAACCCTAGTGAAGATGAGTTGATGTCGTTCTACAACATCCCGACAATGCGACCACGATCACTCGACGACCTCAATCTCAATTCCCAAGACCATTACGACCCCGAACAGATCGCCCAGTTGTCGGAAGACGAGCGATTCAATCTTTTGAGTAAGCTTATAAATGGAGAAGACGTTGAAGACGGGCCAAAGGGCCATAGGAGTTCCAGAAGTGACTTTGAGGATCCTTTGGCTGGAAGAGGCTCGAATATTTACAAGCAGTTGGTCCAGAAACAGGTGATTCTGCTGGCATCGGACTCAGAATTGGCCCAGTACTTGATCTCGTCGCCTTCGTTCAATTCCAAGCAGTTCTTGACCACTATCCACTCCCAGACTCCTATAGAAGACCTTACGGCTGCTTTGGACCGTCTCGAACACAACATTCACAGCCAAACCTCCGAACTCAAAGGTGTGATAGACTCCAACTTTATCAAGTTTATCAGCTGTAAAAATAGCATAGATGTGATTTTAACCGACTTTAAGAACCAGAAGTCAAAGCTCCAGAAACAGCGCGACGGTTCAAAGGTGTTTAACCCCAATCGTCATGCTTTGCTTAACCGTGACGCCAATGCTTCGTTGTCTTCAGTATTGGAAGATTCAATCAATAATCTCAACACCAATTCGTCTCTTATCATCAGACCCATTGCGGAAACGAAGCTAAAAGAATCGAAAATGCAAAGACTCATTGATTTCATCAAAATACACCAGGATTTCTTTGATTTGCCAAACAAGCTTATTGGATACATATCAAACCATATGCACGATGCATTTATTGAAGACTATAACCAGTTTCTACACAATAAACAGTCGTTTTTGGCGTACCAAAAGACCAAATATACTGGCGAGTTTGCCAGACTAACCCAGCAAAAAGACTTCAAGGCTATCGAACAGTTGAAGCAAGACCAGCTTATGATCAATACATCCATCTATAAAGTGTTTGACGAGGTCGATAACATTATAGAGCACTATAAAAAGAGAATATTCAAAGAGTTATTGACCCTCGACTTCGAAGTTTCCGAGAAATCCGCCGATAATAACCATTTCTTGGCCTTAACCGATAAGCTTTACCAGCTAGATAATTCCAATACCGATAATCCTATCTACGACTTCTTGATGAACCAGCTTGATTCCTTAGACGAAGAATTGGAGTACCAGATTGCCAAGTTCGACAGTAAGTTTAGTATGATGCAAAGAAAGCTCAATGATTATATCAACTCTTTGCCTGATAGCAGAAAAAACGGGTCCAATATCAAGTATATCAGCGATAAGTACGACGAAATCGAGGATTACTTGGTGACCTCCAACGATACCTCCATTGAGCGGTACTTGGACGAGTCTATGGCCAGTGGAAGTGCCAAAAACGGCACGGACTTGATATCTATATTCCAAAGCAGTGAAAGCTTGGACCTTTCTATTATCAACGAAACATGGTTGGTTCTCAACAATTTCATCAACTACCTCAACGATCTTTTCACCCGAAACTTGCGGAAATTCACCAACAATTACAAGCACTATTACTCTTACAACATCGATTTTGATGGGAAAATCCGTGACAAGTTCGTCTCCATGGTCGAGAAATTGAATGTCATCTTGACTACTTTATTTGAAGACGACGAAAATGGTGCCAACAATAACCAATTGGAGTCGTCTCCCAAGAACTATAAGCAGTTCTTGCCCAACTTCACCAACTCCTTATCGGCCATGTTCTACTTGGGAGGAATTCAGAACAAAATCAACGAACTTCTCAGTAATTTGGGTGAATTTGTGGGAACTGTAGGCAACTTATCTTCCAGCACAGACACCAACAAAATCGTCAAGAACTTGAGAAATGGCTCGTCCAAAATCAACCAGAAGATCTTGGAAGCGACATGTTCTGTATGGGTCAATGACTGCTCTCAGCTTTTTGATTTAGAGTCTTGGGAGATTCGGGAGAGTATCAATGACAAAAGCATGGACGGTTCTTTCACCAAGTTGATGAATATTATTGAGTGCTACCAGTCATACATATTGTACGAACTCAAACAACTTATTACTAACGATATAAAATCAGAGTTCAAGATTGTTTCCACATACCCCAGTAAACGAATCTTGGTCAGTATCGAAATCCAGTTCATGAGAAGTCTCAACAGAATAATAGACAGTATCATGAAAAAGTACACCATTGAAAGAAATATCGGCAAGAACGAGGATGGGACCTATAAAGTTCTCACCATGAATAATTTTGATAAGTTGTCTCGCTCAATATACCCGAGATTGATCCAGAAATTCGACAAGTTATTCGACAAGAGCTTACTGACCCAAAACCTCAAGTTGTTTGCCGATATAGACAAGGCGTCGCTCACTATATTTGACGATATTATAAATAGAGAAAAGGTTTGGCTTACTGCCAAGGTCAACAAGTACTTTCTGAATTGCAGAGACAATACGGTTATCAAGCCACTGAAAATGAAGGTCCATGGCTTTATCTACGAGATCTTGATTCATTACGTGAAATTGACTCACAAGGTCAAGCCCATCACCTCCGGAGAGATCTTTGTAAGTATAGTCAATGAGCTCCAAATGCACCTTGTCAAGAACATCTTGGACAACTTGAGAGCAACCAACGATTTAACTGCCAACGAGCTTATCAATCTTAAGTTGGACTCCAATTTCTTTATGGAGGTGTTTGAAATCTCTAGCTCTCTCAAGTTTAACGACCAAACCTTCAAGTCGTTGGAAATATTGCTCAATACCATCGAAGAGAAGTTGGGTGATTCTAGCTATTCCAAGACAAAATTCAAGCAGGTATTGGAAACAAACTTGAGAGACTCGGAAAGTCAATTCAGTTGCTTTTAAGACCCCGAGAAATAATTCAGTATATACTTTATAATTAACGAAGAGAAGATCAAAGCCAATTCAGTTGTAGTACATATTGTGTAGCGAAGATAAGATCAAATTAGTTGATTTAAAACCACCTCGAAAGTCAGTTCAGTGATATGATATAGCCTCTACAAAGAAAAGATCACATCAACTACTTTAGAGCCAGGATAGATGCTCTTGGACATATGGCCATAAATTTTTCCGATCAGATAAAATTGACAGATTCGCGCTTACATAAGCATTTTTGCAGCCATTGCCAAGAACGACTTCACTCTACAAGATTTATTACCCAACGTATATTAACAACTCGAGCCAGTAAGCAGAATGGGCCCTAACCATTCTGCTTACCGAGATACTCCAAACTTCCCCCCTCCAACAGAAAGAAAATAAGGAAAATAAAATTAGTTAGCCAACTGAACAAACCAAAAAGCCAATACTCTAGTGGAGTAAATCCATCGTGTGTGTGTGTGTGTGTGTGTAGACTTATTCAGAATGTTCAGTGGTGAAAGGAAAATTAAATACAATAAACTCAAGAAGAAGCTTTTTCAGTGGCATCACCCTTTTGGGTAATAACCTCTTTCTGGGTCTCAACCGAATCAGAAGCATCTTCGTCGTGACCTATTCTAGTGTTTTTGACTTTTTCAAACAAGGCTTCCTGTTCAGCCAAAGTCAAGTCGTTCTTCTTCTTACCCTTGATATGGTACATTGGGTTTAATTCGACCAAGGTCAAATTCTTGCAGAAAGGCAAGTGACCATACTTTTCTTCGAAGAACATGAGAGCAAGAGTGAGGATAACACAAAGCCAGTAGATATTGTAAGAAATGACAGAACCGTAAGTTGCAGAGTTTTGCCAACCTAATAAGGCATTGAAAACATCCCAACCATTGTCGGTTTCAGGGTTACAGCAGTTGACGTGCCAGACCGATTTGGAAATATCATAAGTACCAGGACCACTTCCATTTTCAGCAGCATCACCACCAGTTTGGTTATTGTAAACGTGTTGTTCGAAATACCAAATACCTCTCGAGAATAAACCGGCAGAGATCAAGTACAAAATACCGGTGGAAATGATCAAGAAAATCTGTAAAGAAACAGTGGAACCCGAGTAGTACAAAATGGTTCCTACGGCAAGCCCAGCAATGATTCCACAGATAACGGGGATAGGGAAAGCAGTGGCAGGAGAGTTCAACCCAACACCACCAACAAAAACAACTGCTTCCAAACCTTCTCTCAAACAAGTGATGAAAGGTAAAATGAACATACAGTATTTTTTGGTGAGGTAACCAATTTTGAATCTGTCCTTCTTTTTGTCGGGAACTTTAATCAAGGCTCTGGCCAACTTGACTCTCCACTTTTCCTTCATTTTGTTGATCCGCAACATAGCAATACCCATAATGGAGATCAATACAGTAGCAATAATACAGAAGATACCTTCCCACAAGTCTTCCGACTTGGCCCAAACATCGTTTTTAAGCGAGTAGAACGCACCGATAAAAGCAGCACCGATAATTATACATAGGATCACCCCCGCAACCGCACCAAACCAGACCTGTCGCTTCAATTTTTTATAGATGGTGGGGTCCTCAGTGCCTCCAAGACCTTGCTTCAAGAACGCAAGAAGAACTGAAACAACCACGATGGCTTCTAGAGCTTCTCTAAACACAATAAAGAAAATCTGAACATTGAAAACATTCACCATGTTGGAGGGGATCAGTAGTGAATAGTCTGAAGAATTTTACAGAGACTTGGACAAAGACTTGAATTTATAGGGCGGACAATTTTCAATTTCATTGTAATTTAATAAAATATGGTCCAGGCGACTTTGTTTTTTATTTTTTATTATATTGCATGCACCACAAAGCCTGGAGATGCATGAGCTTGCAATCTTTTTCATCTATGAAATGCGCTATTGGAGAGGGAGGGAAAAACGAAGGGTGAACACGTATCAACGGTTACGGATATATAGTCTTGGAGATAGCGAGTTCAGGTATCGAGAGACCACCAGAACGGATGTTCTTTGTAAAGGATGTTTTCTAATTCCTTTGTTGAAAAATTTTTGGTTGTGTTATCAGATTATGCATTGTTCAGCCGAAAGGCTCGTTAATTAATAATTGAGCCAATCGGAAAAAGAGCCAATGGTAAGGGTCAGGATATCCAATCCGGTAGCCACATACGAGTTATTAGGTATGGGTTAGTTTTCTTGGCGTCCCCTTATTAATTTTTCAAACAAAAAAAAAAAAAAAAAAAAAGCCGCATCTCAAGATCCCTAAAAGCCATTTATTGGGGGAGGCGTTCCGGCAACGGATTAGTGAGTGCAGCCAATGAAACGAGAGCATACGAGGCGGGTTACACTTTGGATCTCACCTAAATATTGATGGATTATTTTCCACATACATTATACATTATTCACTATAGATGTCACCTATCTGCCAAGTGTCAACAATGCTGTCGTACTGATATGTCAAATCCATCGCTACTACATTATCAGATGGGAAAATTTCTTAGCCTTTTGTATCGTGCATTTGCTTGTCAAGAATCAAATTGCTCGGCAAGTCACGCGAGCTGCGCGTGACAGCACCCGCCTGAGACACGTGATGAAATATCTGTCATTGAACAAACTCTTCCTTTCCTACTACCATGAGTGTGGAGCAAGCATTTACTTTGAGAGGACACGGGGCACTGGTGACTGCTTCTGACTCAATTGTGTGTGGTGAAAAGACCCTATTTGTTTCGGGAGACTCGGATGGCTGGCTAGTATGGTGGGATATAGGCTTGAAGAGGCCAGTTGCCAAGTGGAAGGGCCATGATGCCAACATCATTACTATCCAAATGATGGATTCTACGAGGTTTTTGAGCCATTCTAGGGACTCTAGTGTTAAAATATGGCATTTTGACTCTCTTCAATTACAACCAGTGCTTCCCAAGTTCGAAATACCCACCAATTCTTTAAACTTTTGCAATGTAGCATACCGTCATCCTTACCTATTGACGCCAGCATCGGTCAATTCCAATAACTTTGACATTTACTTACTTGAGGAGTCCGAAGAATATGAATTGTCCAGAATTATATCAAATTGTGACCCTTATGAGTTATATACCCGTCATTCTGGTATCATTGAAATTCCATCCGATCTGAATGGGGCTCGATCTGGGTTTGGAATTCTCATGAAACTAGGGTTTATTGACGCCATGACTGTATTCTTAGGCTTTGAATCGGGCCATATATTGACTGTACATATCGATTTTCCACCGGCTATTTCAAGCACCTCTCTGACTAAAACCTTGACTGATCGGACTCTTATTAACAAAGACCCGAAACTTACACTAACTTATTATAACTCTTTGCACTCTCCAAACCCTATAATATCATTGACTGGATCTAACATTCTTATATCTGGGTCAACAAATAAGAAAATTGTTGCTCACGATTATAAGAACAATACTGTGATACATGAACATAAACTCAACCACGCTGGAATCCTGTGTATATCCAAGTATAGCAACGGATATGTGATTGGATATTGGAATGGAGTATTAGAAGGGATAGTGTTGGGTTCCAAAGAGCCGTTTTTCGTCATTAACAGAGAAGTGCCTCGTGTAAATGCTATAGACTCGAATACCACTTCAGTGAACGAACCTTCGAAAGATATGAAGAGCTCGATCAAATTGACCAGCTTATGTGTGATTGAACCAGGTACCGGCTCTAATACTGGTAAATCATATAAACAATTGATAAAGTCAAAGAGAACGGGCATTTCTGATAGGCCATTGATAATGGTGGGTTATGAAGATGGAGCCATTATAGCATTTAAATAATCAGTAAAATAATGAAGGTATTCTTTGGTAGATTGAGATTAATCATTTACAATCGTTCAATATCATTATTCTCTACTAGTCATATCGACATAATTATTCATCATTTTTGTATATTAATATCTAATCTTTTTCAAATTATACACTACAATTAAAGATACAATAATTTTGCTTTATTGTATTATATTCAAAATATTTCAAAAAACAGATATTACTTACTATAAGGCAAATTAATCACTTTAATTTCCTACATTTCAATAAAACCTTTAGTATCGGCAACTTTAGTCATTGCAATTCAACAAAACGTTGATGGTGAATAAAGAAAGGTAATTAGAAACATGTTTCGTGTTACTTCATGCTATCATTACTTATATTTTGTGATTCACTTTTACTTATATTCTTTGTTTTAGGAGATTTGGAAGTTTGAATGTAAACTAATACGTAATGATCATCCATAATATTAATCTCTACAGCAAAGTTTACCAGATCTGAGAGTGATTGGATTGTTAGATTGAGAGATTAGAATAAAGTTCAAGATTTCGTTTTGGTCAGCTTTTGGAAAGAAGTTTACATTTAAACTGTGACTTGAAATATGTTATGCAAATAGCATGTGCTAGAGGAGAAAGGGTAACTATGGGGATGTCTTAAGGGCGATAAGAGAATTGCATCTCAAGCATTCGTAGTATCTAGTTACACCATGATTGAATTAATTATCAAGGTGCATCCTAGCACATATATTCTTTATTGCTTTAAATATCAAGACAGCTGGAGATATAACCATTCAGTACGTACGTTGTGACATACTTTGGGTTGATGTATACAATCATATTTATAGTATTTATTTAATTTGAGTATATACCTGAAATTGACATGTCAAATAATGAGATTCAAGGTCAGCAAAAAGGACGTCATCACTAGTTGTTGCAGGATAGAGTTATTCGATAATGAATTCTTTCAAAACACAGGAGCCACTATTCATTCGTAGACTCAGCCAACTGGAGTTCACATGTATTTTTTTTTAATTTGATAGCATTGACTCTGATTTTTTTTTGATTTTGTAATAATGTTTGATGAATTCTTATTAATATAATAAGAATATAGACAACAAACATAAAGAGAGAAACAAAGTCATTCGGTAGAATGAAAGATAGAGAAAGAGAAGAATTAGAAGATGCTATCCAGTTGAGCAGTGAGTATTAGATCGTTATCTTGCCTTTAGTTCAGTTGATTCAACATACTATGATTTTATCCACCATTGGATCGTTATCAATAGCTATGCAACAAAATTGACGAAGCAGAGTTGATTTTCTCAAGATGAATGAGTAATGCCATGAACAATTCTGCTCACCTTGACCTTTGTCGAATCATGTGCTTCTACTAAGTGTTTAAGGCCAAGTTCAAGTTATTGGGCTCAAACACTTGCGAGTTTCTCTTGTAATTTTGGTTACCATTGGAGTTGTTGGAGTTGTTGGAGTTGTTATTGTACATCGACCTTCTGTTGTACTTTTTCCCTTGGTTATTATACTGTTGGTGGTTTTGGTGGTTTCCTTGGTTGTTATTGAAATGCTGCTGGTTGCCGAAGCCATTACTGCTATTTCTGTATGATCTGTTGTAATGCTGGTTTTGCGGATTTTGGACTTGGTGTTGCTGCTGATTTTGGGGGGTTTGCCCATTAAGCTGGTTATATGTGTATGGATTAAACTGATACGCAGGGTTAATATCGTAGGCTGGGTCGTTGATTGAATGGTTGGGCGGGGTAGGAGTTCTGGGCTTTCCTTCGTAATAATTGTGATTGTTCTGTTTAAATCCATGCTGAGCCTGGTTATTGACTGGTGCTTGCGGCAAGTTAGGTCTTTTAGGCAAGGTTATTTGAGTAGGCGTGGTGGGGGTGTTGAAAGTGGAGAAATCAGCACCGCTTTTGCTATCGAATCTGATGGAATTTCTCTTGTTCTTTCTTCTTTTACCTTGGATAGTGTTGTTTCTCGAGATAGAAGACGTCTTTTGGTGACCTGGTCCGGTTGGAGCATGTGGACCCGAACCGGTTCTTTGGGGCGTATTACTGTTGCTATTGCCCGAAAGGTTGGGATCCGTCAAGTCCGGCGAGTTTATCAAGGTGGCTTCTTCGTCAAAAGAGCAATTGAGGAGCGTTTCATTGGTATCGTTCAAGATTTCGTCCAAATCTACATCCACCTTTTCGTGCTTGGTGATCTTGTCTTGTAAATCAGGATGCTTGGCCAATAATGCTACTATGGCTTCTACGTTTTCTTGAAGCGCTGCCTTTGATTCCTGGCCGTGAATCTTGGCTACCTTGGCCAATTTGCTCAACAATTCCAAGATGGTTTTGTTCTTGGTCACATAAAGATTGTCCATTGTCTTTTTCTTGTTGGTCAAGCTGTCCAATAATGTATCTATATCTTTGTCATTATTGACCAATTTCGACGACAACGCCTCGTATCTCTGGGTGTTTTCCAATTTGTAGGCTTCAAACTGGGAAGTCAAACTATTAAGTTCCTTCTGGTAGTGTTTCTTGTACTCCACCTGCGATGCAATCAACGCATCATAAGCGATCTTCAATCTTTCGTATTCGGCCGTAGAAGACGCCGAAGACTCCTGTAAGTTCTCACACCTGATCCTCATATTCTTATTGTTCAATTCCAACAGTTCATTGGCTGAAGAAAGCTCATTATACTGGTCTTCCAAGTCACTGATTCTTCTCTCTTTTCTCTTCAATAACGCACTTATCATGTCGTTTTCGTGCTTGGCGTTGGCCAACTGGTCAACAAACGACTCGTTCTTCTGAACCGCCAACTTATACTTCTTTTTATGTTCATCACTCGAGAGTTTGGTGCTTTCTAGCTCCTCCTTCAACCCGTCTATCTGTGAATGCAAAGAGTCAATGAACTTGGACGTACTCTGCTGTTTAATAGGGCTATTTTCGTCCATATTACCTTCTTAAAACCTAACTATCAATTCGATCTTTGGACGATATAATGCAAAATCTGTACTTTGTGCGATCTAATTTGTTAGCTTCAACTAAAGAAATTGTTGAATCAGATTCAAAAATTCTTGATTTGATATCGACTACTATAAGATCAATGTTCTACCTTTTGTTTAATCAGTATGGTAGTGGGAAAAAATTTAGACGGTGAATTTTGTGTTTATCTAAAAATGTAAACAGAACAGTCACGTGACAATGCTTGAAGAATACTGACGGATTAGTGGGGGATAGACCTTGGTCTTTTGGTTCTGGAGATGGGTTTGGGTATAGAGGCAAGGGCAGAGAAGAGACCCGGAGGTGGAGAGTATAGTGAGGGCGTGGTAATTCGGTGGTGTGTAGTTTAGTATGGGTGTTGATGTTTCGGCACGTGCCGCTGATTCGTGTTTGGATGTTCCACCAAAACAATAATACATATCACGAGTAATGAACCAGCGTAGAGTAGCAGTGGTGTAGAGTAAAGGTACAAGTCCGAATAAAGCTGACAACCCTGCAAAACCGTTCAAAAACGTAGTATAGTAATCAAAAATAGTTTCACTAATACTTGTAGGCTGTGTTTAAACAAAGAGTCGGCGTTCCTGTAAATTGTCCATAAAAAGCAACATGCAGGGCCTGTAGTTTCGCACATTAATCGTGGGGTAAAAAATATGGAAAAATGATTCCGCCCAGGATCGAACTGGGGACGTTCTGCGTGTTAAGCAGATGCCATAACCAACTAGACCACGCAACCATTTGTTGAGATAAAAGGAATGTTAAAATATTATATGTGGAGGATCGAAATTTACAAGAAAGACAAGATCAAGATAAAGAAAGAGAAGCTTAAAAGGAAAGCGAAGGAGCGTTTATCATAGGAAAAGTACACATTTTATCATATACTGAACTCTACGCTATCAGAATACATATAACCAAGCTCACAGGAACAATATTCCAGCAATTGACCAATCAAGGGCAATCATATAGGGTAGATCATAGGGCTAGTGGAAGATTATATGAGCAACTACTTTTCACAGTTTATACCGCAGCTTGGCAAGTCAGAAACCAAAACCTACGTCGTGCAAGATGCGAGTAGCCAGCCACGACTAAACTACATCGGAGTATTCAATCCCACGCTAGTCAACGACAAAAGCGACTCTACTGAAGAGTACCTCAAACAGATTCTATGCTTTGTTGCTCCTGGAGAAGCAGATAGGGTGGAACAACTTAAGGTGGTGGGGTTGATCCGAGGAATAGACTCTTTTGCCCGAAACTTTGGCTCCACGCAAAACACCCCCAATGTGATTGAGTCTACAAAGTCTACTATCATATTGCATCAGCTAGAGGAGAACTATCACTTGATATGTTCAGTTTCTGGGGTATCCAAAGTTGCCAGTCAGCAGTTGGGGAAATTACTTGAGAGTTCTTACCACTTATTTGTGCTTTTCCACCGTAATTTTGGTAGTATCCATAGTCAGTTTGGATTGGACGTATTGAAAAGTACTTTGGACGAGTTTTGGGGTGGATTCTTGAACAACTATAACGTCAATAACCTGAGTCTCAGCTGGTTCAATAGGGTGAATTATAAGGGGTTTCTTGGGCTAATTGATAAAAGAACATACAAAAAGTCGTCTATATCACTCAACAACTCGACCCACCAAGAAATCGACCAGCTTATCAATAACAGCTCTTCTGATACGCCCAAAGGAATCATTATATCGTATTTCAACAAGACCAGTGCCAAAAATTACGGCCATATTTACATGAACAATTACCATGATGACCAGTTGGGTGACGACATTATACCGAAACAAGCGTTGGTGGATATTTCAAACTGGTTGGAGTACTATGATTATCATGAAAGACTTGATACCGAGAATTTGGCCAGTATCAGCTCAAGTACTATTTTCAAAAGTAACCTCCGTAGTAGTGAAGATGAAACTAATGGAGCTGAGGATGGTGAAGCAGATGCAATGTCACTTAGAACAGCAACAGCTTCCGCTCTAGAGATCCTTCATCCTGTGAACTTGACCAATAGTTTGGTGGTGCTGCCATTAAACTACACTGTCAATAGCATGATGAATATTGGAGAGCATGTTAGGGGTGCCCCAGACTCCAATAATGCCGAGACTAGTAAGAAAGACGGTGGGTGGTTTCCAATACTCAGCAATTTCCAGGGAAGTACCAGCAATTTCCAGGGAAGTACCAGCAATTTCCAGGGAAATACCAGCAATAATCCAGTAAATGTCGAGACCAATGAGAATAATGAGGAAGAAGAAGAAGAAGAGGAGGAAGCAGAAGGAGTTTATTTGCTTGGAGCCAGAAACGAAAATGATTCAGAGCCTTTAGAGTCTATGGTGATTCATCGCAAATTGATTTACTTGGCTACGAAATATATCGAGAATGGGTCGATTATGGTCGAGGATAGAGAGTACCAGCTTGTTATATACACCAAAAACGATCTCTACATCTCGCTAATCTTCGACTCTTGTAACTCTTCACTAGACAGTGTCGAGTTTTACCAGAACCTTGCGCACGATGTTCTTGAGCCGTCAATAGAAGAAATAAGCGGATTAATTAGTGGAGGAAGCATGATTGGCAATAGTGTTACGTCGTTAAAGTCACTCAATGCTTTGATCCATACTACGTATGAGCTCGACAGCGACTTCTTTTTCGTGGTTTATGACGAGAAAGAACACTGGATCAACTCGTCGCTTCCGTACTTGCCAAAGCCCAACAGCCATGATAAGCTAAGTATGGTGATGTACTTTCTACACGAACAACTAAGTTCGGTTTTTTTGACGCAAGAGTTCTTTACGGCGAACAACACTACCGAGTACTTCCACAAGTTCACCAGTTATAAAAACGACTGGATGCTCTACTACATTCAGCACAAGGATAAGTACATTATTATAATTAAAAACCACAATAGAAACTCCAGAAGTAAGAGGTTAAGAAAAGAAGAACATACAGAGGTGGTTGGGAACCAGCTCGGGAACCAGCTCGGGAACCAGCTCGGGAACCAGTTTGGGAACCAGTTTGGGAACCAGTTTGGGAACCAGCTCGGGTTTTTGGACAGCTTGGGCGTGGATGTAAAGTATTGGTTGGAGAGCTTCAGTTTGAGTGGAGAGACATAACCATTTCTTATTAAGTAGTTAATTATAATACATACAGGCGATTATAAAATTAGTTTAGTGAGTGGTGGTGGCAGGAACATCACCTGGGGTAGCTTGAGCCACTTCTTCTGTTTGATGTGGCGGAACAGTAGCCGAAGGCGATGCTACAGGGGTTGCGTCTTCGGGCTGGGTGGCAGTAGGAGGCAGAGAGATGGTAGGAGATGCTGAGTGCAAAGCTTCCTTGGCCTTTAATCCATCTACCCAGTCGATAAAGGCAGGCACATCTTTGGCTATGGCACTGCCAAGGTTGGCGTGCGCGAACCAGTGGGGCACGTGACCGCCCGGGTTGGAGCAGGTGGCCATGATCCAGTTCAAGTGCTTTGTTTCAGGGTCGTACGACACCTTCTCGATGGACGTGTAGGTGCCGACGACGAAGTTGGCGTCCAAGCCCGGTCTTTCGTAGTTCTTGGGGTTGACGGCCAAGGAAAGCACGTAAGCTTCGTGCTCGCTCTCCTTGTGCACGTGCACCAACTCGTAAAACACCCGCTTTTTCAATGGGAACGGAAACTTGTAGTATAACTGAGCCAAGTAGGTGATGGAGTTGGGGTCGGCGCCGGGAAGCTCGAAAGGAGTCAATTCGTAGTCGTAAAGCATTTCGATGTACTTTTTTTCATATTCAGTATGGGTGAATTTCAAGTCCGTGAGCGAGCCTACAACATACTGCATCAATTCATGGAAGTAGCGTTCCTTCAAAGGGTCACCAAATTCGGAGAAGTTGTAGGATCTGGCGTGCCATGTAGAATCATTGAGTTTATTATTCAGGTAAGTTTGCACCGAAATAGGGAGCTGGGTCGCGGTCACGTACTTGTGTTTTTTTCCGGCCTTCCAATTCGACTCAATTAACTCAAAGATGTACTTTGCTTCGTTGATCAAAGTGGGAGCATCGAGCTTGGTAAGGTCTTCGATTGGTTCGGTGTTGTTGGTGATATTAGCGACGCTCATTATAATTACAGTGTCTACGTAGAAGAACCGGGAACACCTCTATATAAATAGTACTGGGTTTATTGTAGTCACATGAATAGCAACCATAGAGCTCCGAAGAACAAAATAAAGTAAAAATAAGCCAAATAATACCGAAACAAAATGAGCCCATCTACAAGCGCGATTAGTAGTGGGTTGTAGTGGGGTTAGTAGTGGGGTTAGTAGTCGGATTAGTAGTCCGGTTACTAGTCTCTTACTAGCCGCTTACTAGCCGCTTACTAGCCACTTACTAGCCACTTACTAGCCCGTTTACTAGCAACACCTTTGATTGTATATAGAGCATTGATGTAGTGGTATGACTCTGAGTGATGGCTCTTGATTCTGGGGGACGTCACGAAGTTGCGCGCTGCCGAGAGAATTAGCGAGATAGTCTGGAATTCTGTGACGTAGTGCGGCAGCCCCGAATATTTGCTGGCTGAGCTGAGTGATGGCATAACAGAATAGTTTAAACTAGTTACTAGTTTACAACTAGTTTACAACTAGAAACAAGAACATAGGTTTGAAACAAGAACATACGTTTGAAACAGAGCATGGTTACATACAAGAATATAGGGTCAAAAGCGTAGGTGGCAGGCTTATGACTGTGATGTCTTGGAAGGCTTGGAATGCCAATGCTACGGCTGATGCGGCTAAAATTGGCGCGAACTGACACATAGCGTGGAAAATTACCACACTAGTCGGTGAGTTTTGGTAGTGTGCGGACTCGCCAAAACAAGTAGTGACGTGCGAATTCTGTGACCATCTCACGGTACTATAAAGCATAGGACGTCACTAAAAATTTAACCATGAAGCACCTCACATCCGATATTTTCGGTGCAATTTTGTGGCTATGTCTACAATTAGACTCATACTAATGTCCTACAATTAGACTCATCCCAATGTCCTATAACTAGACTTCTGTTGTACAATTAGACTTCTTAGACTTCTGTCCTTCTGTTCTACAATGTTCTAGTGCGTTCCGAAAATCAGGGACGTTCGGTGGGTCTTATTTTCCGGTACACGACCACATGACTGATAAATTCATTCCCTGTTACTAACCAACAGTCAAGTGTTGTTCACCTCACTATTACTGTCGTGATCACTTGATTGTTGATTATAGACCAACCACACAGTCCGTAGAGCTATCAGAATGTCACCCACCGCAGGCATCGCATTGTCCAGCGACGAGCCGTTCCAAGGACCCAACCTCAATGTCAAACTCGTGTGTCCAGAATGCAAAATCTTCCCTCCCGACTTGATAGAAAGGTTCAGCGAAGGCGATATCGTATGTGGAAGCTGTGGATTGGTTCTTAGTGATAGAGTGGTGGATACTCGTTCAGAATGGAGAACGTTCAGCAACGACGACCAGAACGGAGACGATCCCAGCCGTGTGGGAGACGCCGGCAACCCGTTGATGGATACCGAGGATTTGTCAACCATGATCTCGTATGTTCCAGAAAACACCCGTGTAGGCAAAGAGTTGAATAGAGCGCAGCTGAAGTCGTTGGTGGACAAGAAAGACAACCATTTGGCCGCAGCGTACGCCAAGATATCGCAGATGTGCGACGGGTATCAGCTTCCCAAGATCGTCCAGGACGGTGCAAAGGAGGTGTATAAGCTAGTGCATGATGAACGTCCATTAAGAGGCAAATCCCAGGAATCTATCATGGCAGCTGCCATTTTTATAGGGTGCCGTAAAGCCAAGGTGGCCCGGTCGTTTAAGGAGATATGGGCCTTGACAAATGTGCCTCGTAAGGAAATCGGCAAGGTATTCAAGATCATCATCAAGGTTATACAGGATAAGAACGCCGCGGATCCAAATGCTCTTATGTTCAACCAAGACAATATCCAGACGACGCAGACTTCGGCCGAGGATTTGATCCGCCGTTTCTGTTCCCATTTGGGTCTTTCCACCCAGGTCACCAACGGAGCCGAGCATATAGCCAGAAGATGCAAAGAAGTGGGTGTTTTGGCCGGAAGGTCGCCCACCACCATTGCGGCCACTGTAATATATATGGCAGCTTTGGTATTTGGAGCAGACTTGGCGCCTTCCAAAATCTCGGATAAGACTGGTGTGAGTGACGGGACTATTAAGACCTCGTACAAGGTGATGTACGAGGAGAAGGAGAAGCTTATTGATCCGTATTGGATAGAGAGTGGGAAGGTGAAGATGGAGAATATCCCAAAGAATTAGCTCGAAGCACCAACAAATATATCAAGAAAATACCCCAAAAAAATACCCCAAAAAAGTACTCTCCGAAGTACATATCAAGAATCAAAAATTAATGGTGTTGGAAACTAAATAATAGGAAGAAAAAACTCGGCAAAGGAAATACAAGAAAATTAATGTTACGTTTACTACCAAGAAAATCATCTAGTAATGGATTCTAACAGCAAAGTATCGAGCGTGATATAACCGTTCAATAGTAGATATATAACCATGTATTTATTCTACTACAAGTTTTGACTTTGAAATAGCATTTTACTATAAATATTCTTATGCAAACTCTGTTTATTATTTCAAATACATTGCTGGGTTTCATTCTGTAGAGTACTAGATAGAGCTAAGAAGTCTATAAAAGTGCAAATTTAATCTTTCTCGATTGAAATTACAATTTTTTACTTTATCTTACCATCTTAGACTTGATTAGTATTGTAAGTAACCCACTCGACTTATGGATATTCATTGCTTAATACAGACTGCGATTCAATATTTTTTAGGTTCTGAAGTAAAGCTAAGTGCTTTTTTCTTCAATTCCTATTGACTTCTTATATTCTTGCAGTTATTCAGATGGTTCATCATTTGCTATGTACTAGCTAATAAAAAGATTTTATAGACTGGCTTTTAAATAATTTAGGAATTTAATTAAAATAATAGGTTTCATGGTTTCTTAAAGACTTACTTTTAAAATCAAACAGTGATACTGGAATGGTTTATTTTCATCATTCTAAAGTAGGCATTTTCATTTACTATGACTAGTTTTTCCCGTAGTAATATAGTAATCTGAGTTTTATTCGTATTCGTAGATTACTCCTGCTGCCCCAGTCTATGACTATTGAATCTGCTTCTTCCGGTCTGGTCCAAAATGAGCTGCATTAGTCTGACTACTCTCGCGGTAGATCGTTATCTTAAATATTAAATTCTTTTAATGTAGCTGGTGACTTATTACCATTCTCCAACTTTGAAGTAACTAATAAAAGGTGCTAGAGGTACTGAGAATTATCAAGACCCCATCTTAAATTTGTAATATGTCGATCTCAATTTACAAGACCCAATCACTCACTTACTGTTTCCATAGGACTTATCAGCCATTGCAAATGAAAGACTTATCGGTACAAGACTAACTATCTTTGCTTATACTTACTACAAACTAGCCCAAAAGATTAGACCTTACTTATCTTTACTACACTAGTTAAACAATTGTAATTAATTTATCTAATATGTAAGTAGCGATTTAAATATTGTAACGAATTAAAATTTAAAGTTGAAAGATCTCGGTTGTTTTGAACTTTTTGAGTATCTTTGGTTGTCGAATGACTAATTCATTCTCTACTTGAAGCTTCTTGACTGTGAAGATATCAGCTCTCGAGGTCTTACTCTTTGAGAATATATCCCTACCACCAGGATATCATTTCAGCAATGTGAGTATAAATTGTAATTGTTTTTGTTTCCTATTTTTATTATACCTCAGCACGTCCGACTAGTATTGATCAGGTACTAGTCAAATCATCATTAATTTTAGTCAAGACTTCAGTAGGTTCTTTTATAACAACCTGTTCTTCTTTACTCTTTTTTACCAAATACGATTTTTAACAGTGAGTTGTTTTGGGTGTCATCGGTTTCTCTTCAGAATGAAGTTATGTTCACTTAAGATTACCAAAGGTATTCGCCCTACCACCAGGCTAGCTCCTTTGGATTTTATAAGCTCACCATTATTCATACTTTAGTCCTTCGACTGTTTTCGTATCACTGGCCCAATAGCAATACTCTTACAGTCTTTGGATATTTTGAGTAGCCGACTATCCTTTTACAGTAAGTACCGTTTTTAGTACTCACTCTCTAACTGTTATATCTTTTCTTTGGCTCTTATAAGCTTATTACCATTTACCTTTTCTAACAGTGAGTTTGAGGAATTATCAATTTCTCTTCAGAATAAATTATAGCTTACTTAAGTTTACCTAAGAAGCTCGCCCTACCACCAGGCTACTTTCTTTGGATTTTATAAGCTTGCTACTATTCATTCTCCATCAACTGTGTTCATATTACTGGCCCAATAGTAATACTAGTCCAGTCTTTGGATTTTCGGAGCTCCTGATTTCCTAGTGAGTACCAATTTCAGTACTCAATCTCTAACTGTTATATCCTTCTTTTGGTAATAAGCTTATTGCCTGTCATACTTCAATCCATAAATTATAGCTTTTGGATTTAAGTACCGGCTTCTATCGAGTACCGTTTTTAATACTCTCTCTTTAACCATTGGTCTTTCTACTTTATCTTTTTGTGAGTACGTTTTTGTACTCTTCATATTTTTCTTCTTCAGCATTGTAACTTGCAAACCTGGGAAAGTATTAGTGATAGCAGCATCTTTCCCTTTTAGTTTTAAAATATTTTAAAACTGTTTTTTTTAGTCATGGAATTTTGCACCCAAAATTTTCAGTGTCGAGACTATACTTGAATACGGACAAGGAGTTCACGAGCAGCCCATTTCATTCTGGTGATCCTCTTTTTCATGCTAGTCTTTTGACGTCTAGCTTCCATTTTCATGTCTTCAACAAAGTACCTGAATTTATCCTTACTTCTGTTGCACTTTCTTTGTAATGTACTAGAGTACTTTAAGTCTTCGACTTTGCTGAAAACGTTTCTGATCTTGATCTTCAATTTATCTTTGGTGCTGAGTTTAGGACATGAAGGAATAAAGAAATATTTAGGGGCCGCAGCTCCCCACATTTCTTCATCTCGCTTGGCCTTTTCAATATAGTCACTTCTATATTGAAGTTTCATTCCTCCAGAATATGCTACATTGTATTGCATTGTTTCGCTTGCCTGTTGCTTTTGGTATCCCATTCTTTCATCACATACCTTCTGCTTTTCTTGTACTGGCTTGCTTACCTGTTTCTTTTGGAATTTGGCTCTTTCTTCATTAACCTTCTGTCTGTGCACCTGTTCTTGTTTGTGTCTTCTGCTTTCCAACTCTTGATCCAAGACCTTCTTCTTTTCGGCAATCTTCCTCATCAAGTTTCTTTCCATTTCCTGCCACCCTCTCTCATCTCTTGCCATTCTTTCCTTCTTTTCTTGTTCTATTCTTTGTTCCATTGTGATGGTTTCCTTCACAGTCTCAGGGTCTTTAAGATAGATATCAAGAATTTCATCGACAAGCCTCGATTGAGTCTCGGATGCCCATCCATGATGATAAGGCTCGGCTTTGGAGGTTTGGCCATTTTCTTTCCAGGTTTTTTTGGTGTCGATCAAGTCTTGAACAAAATCTCCTACAACATCTCTGAATTCATTAATACTCTCAGAGACCGAAGGCCAAGATTCATCTGAGAAGATGGTCAAATTCTTGGAAGTCGAGAAAGATTCTTCTTCTTGTAAAGCTGCAGTTTCAATCTTGACGTTTTCAGCAGTGTAGCCAAGTTTCTCTGAAGAGTTAGCAGGCAAAGTTGTTTGCTTCTTGACTATATTCAATGGCTTGGTTTCTTCAAACTCCTCAAGCCAGGGATTTTGTTCAACCATTTTCAATGGTTCAGTTTCTTTGAACAACTCACCAAGCAAACCTGTTTGCTTCTTGATATTCAATGGCCTACATTTTTCAACCTCTTCAAGATGAGCTACTTCCTCTGCCTTCTCTAAGGTTTCAATATGGGGTTGAGCTACTTCTTCAACCTTTTCCAAGGTTTTAGTTTGAGGTTGAGCTACTTCTTCAACCTTTTCCAAGGTTTCAGTTTGGGGTTGAGCTGCATCAACCACCTTCGCAGTGGTTTCAGGTTGAGGAACTGGCTCTTCCGTTGCCTTTTCTGGTACAGGGGTACTCTCAATAATTCTAGAACCTGACTTTGAAGAAGATTTCGAAACTGCTTTTTTCGGTTTCTTTCCTTTCTTCTTCAGAGCTTTACTCTTCTTGGTGGTTTTCTTAGTCCTTTTCAAGCCAGCTTCCTGTTTCAATTCGCTTTCAGGAATCTGACTGATTTTCTGAAAAGGAAACCGTCTAACTGGAATAACAAATTTGCTACTCTTTCTAGTTTCATTAGAATTATTGGCGATTCCTTCAAACATTGCAATTCTGGCAGAGGTTTTGGTTTGAGGCTTCAGAATTATCTCTGAAGTTATTTCCTTAGCCTTTTCCTTGACTTCCACATTGTTAGTGGGGATACTTTGAGAGTTGCCAGCAACTTCGCATGTTTTCTCTGATTTCTTGTTCTTCTCATCAGTACTTTCAATTGAAGTTGCTGAGGAGTTCTGGATATCAGCACTGGAAAAAACCAGCACTTTTGCGGATCCGGGAGATGAACAAGTTTTAGATTCTGGACTATTTGGAAAGCTGCTAGCATTCAGTGATTTTTTGCCTGGGTTTGAGGTTGGTTCGTCTATTTTAGCTAAACTCGAGGTGCGAAGTGCTTTTCTTCTTTCTTTGATTTCCTCGATGTAATAAAGCAATTTTTGGCAAGCAGAAGTTTGGTATTGGTCATGAGCAGCTAAGCACTCAATTTGGGAAGTGAGCTCTTTGTCAAATGCCTTGAGGCTTTTGGCAGAGCGTTGACCTAAAAACTTGTGGAGATCGGATTCAGTGAATCTCTCGAGGTCAATTTCGCTTCCACCAAACTTAACTTTCACCCCAACAGTATCAAGACCGTTGGTGACACCCTGAGGGCCGTTCAGGCCATTTTCAGGGTCTTCGATCAGGTTGGCTGAAGGCATTTTCTGCGTAGCGCAGCTGAATTCACATTCAGGTTCGTTCAACTCCTTCTCTGAAACGGCATCGTTTGGCAACTTAGCACCACGAACTACCAGTTCAGTATCCGGAGCATCCAGATTTCCTTCAGCTGAAGGATCGGTGTCCCCTAAGGAGGGGAGGAGCTTTTCTCTCGTGAGAGAGGGGCTGCTATCCTCAGGTTTCTTGGACTCAACGAGATCCAAAGAACGGAGGCTGGCAGCGGGGGCGACGTGAGCGTCGGAAACAACTGAAAGTGACATTAGTAACTTTCGGTGGGATGATAATAAACTAATTTTAATAAAACGAGCTTATTAGAGAAGAAGAAGAGGAAATGGATTTGACTAGAGGTTCGCGAGACTATTATTTGTACTCCAGGGATCTTGTTTGTGCACCAAGAATATTGCAATTTTTTGCAGCCAAGGGTGTCCACAGAAACAGGGTGAGTAACCATATGGCCTCTCTACTGTCGCAAGAGAGGCACGGGACCATAATCTGTTGTCTAGGGTCACCAAAGTGTAAATTTGGTATCAGTAGTTGTGCACAAATTTGACACAACTTGTAATTTTTTTTTGCAGCCAAATCTCAAATCCCGAGACTCACAAATTCTGCCACAGGTGCGCGTGCATGGCTGCGGGAGGGCTTGGCATAAACTTTACATGAAATTTCTAGTGCAGGATGCATGAAATAGGCTGCAAACAACCATATAGCTTCTAATTTCTTCAACAGAGTAGGTACTTTAAGAATCAACCTTGTTATTTATTATTCTCTTGATTCATACTTTTTTATTGCTTGAGTATTTAAAGGTTTAGCCTATTTATCGTCCAGACCAATAATCTCTTGCCACGTCTTGCCCTCATTCTTCAACTCAGCCAACAATTCATCTCTAATGTGTGCTGGCAAGCCTGGGCCCTTATAGGCAAAAGCAGTGTAGAGCTGCACGAAAGTAGCACCAGCTTTACCAAACTCAAGAGCATCCTTTCCGGAAGAAATACCACCACATCCCACAAGGACCAAGTCGGAGTCTTTGGTGTACTTACGAAGAGTTCTCAAGGCTTGCAACGACAATGGTTTCAATGGCTTACCCGACAAACCACCGGTTTCATTGATAAGACTGGTGTTGGTAGTCTTGAGGCTAGAAACAGGACGAGAGATCGTAGTGTTGGATATAATGATACCGTCGACCTTGGCAGACTTGGCAGAGGTGGCAATGGACTCGATTTCGGGCTCAGTGAGGTCGGGGGCTACTTTGACCAAGACCGGAGGCAATTGGCCCACCAAATTGACCCCTGCTGAGTTTCTTTCTTTGACTACAGTGGTCAACAAGTTGGTGAGTTTTTGTTCCGACTGAAGATCTCTCAATCCCGGGGTATTGGGAGAAGAGACATTGATCACAAGAACATCGGCATAAGGAGAAAGACGCTCTACTCCTTTGACGTAGTCTTCTACTTCGTCACCAAACTTGTTCTTACCCAAGTTAATACCAAGTAATCTTCCGTTACGGAACGAATTCGACTCGGGCACTTGTCCGTGGTGCAGAGCCAAAAGCTTAGAAAACCGCAATCTCAAAGAACTGATCACGTTGAAGTGTCCAGTAGAGTTGAAGCCGTATCTGTTGATGACGGCGTCGTCTCTAGGCAACCTAAAAAACCGCGGTTGGGGGTTTCCCGGTTGCGGCAAAGGGGTAATTGAGCCTATTTCTACATACGAAAACCCACAGTTATATAATCCTTCAATAGCTTCACCATCTTTATCCAAACCAGCAGCCAATCCAATGGGCGAGTTGAGCTTTTTGCCAAACACATTCACCCCCAATATACGTGCGTCTTCACCAAAAAGTTCTTCGTCCGAGATGCGTGGTGCCAAACCATACTTGAGCGCGGCAATTCCCAATTTGTGTCCTTCCTCAGCATCGGTGAATGCTCTCATCAAAGGACAGAAAAAGTACTCGTGAATGGCCGATCTCAGGTCCATACAATAGTATCCTCCGGCAGCTAGAGCCACTAGTCCTGCTGCAAAGGAAACTGGTCCTGGGACTATAGACGCTTGGGAGGGTCTGACTTTACCTCTAATTGAGCTGCGAAATGCCTTAAACATGTTGGTGGGCTGTTTCAGATGGAACGATTGGTTTTGAATATAGGCACATGCCCACGTGATTTTTCAGTCTGTGTGCAGGATGCTGTATGCAGTCCGGGTTAGGCGATGATGCTAAGTTGAAAAATCCATCTCATCTCAAAGCTACAGAGATAATGGGATCTAAGGTGCCTAAAAATGGCAAGGTCGAGAGGCGAAGTACCGGGAAGTTCGAGCGAGGCTCGGGCAGTAGGGGAAACTCAGCCAAAAGTAAAAGAGTCAGGGCCGGTTTGCAGAAAATGGACCGTCAGTACCAAGAAGCCATAAGATCGGCTGAAGGGACCGAGATGTTGTTACAGGAAGAGGCCGGGTTCATTGAAGCCGAAGGCATGGAGAAAACGTACAAGTTCCGTCAAGATGACATTCAAGATAACGTGGATGTCAGTACTGCCAACAAGAAGTTTGATCTCAAGCTCGATGAGTTTGGGCCTTATACCATAGACTATTCGAGAAACGGAAGAGAATTATTGCTTGGGGGCAGAAAAGGACATGTGGCGGTGCTTGACTGGAGAAAGGGCCTGTTGGACTGTGAGCTCCACCTAAACGAAACCATAAATGCCGTCAAGTTCCTTCACAATGACCAGTACATGGCGGTGGCCCAGAAAAAGTATACGTTCATATATGACAAGACCGGGCTAGAACTTCATAGATTGAAGCAGCATGTTGAAACCACGCTTCTTGACTTCTTACCGTACCACTTTCTTCTCACGACAGCAGGAAATTCTGGCTTTTTAAGGTACCATGATGTCTCGACCGGTACTTTAGTCAGTGAGTTTAGAACCAAACTAGGACCCACACAAGCCATGAAACAGAACCCCTGGAATGCTGTAATGCACTTGGGCCACGGGAATGGTACGGTGTCGCTCTGGTCGCCCAGTATGTCCACCCCGTTGGCAAAACTCCAGTGTGCCCGAGGCCCCATCAGAGACGTCGCCATTGATAGAGAAGGCAAGTATATGACGGTGGCAGGATCCGATAAGAGCATCAAGGTATGGGACCTTAGGAAGTTGGAGGTGATGGACACGTATTTTTCACCCACGCCAGCCACTTCTCTAGACATTTCCGACAACGGGCTTCTTTCTGTAGGCTGGGGCCCCCATGTAACTGTGTGGAAAGACATGTTCAAAAGCAAACAAAAAGACCCATATATGACGCACTTATTGCCAGGATCCAGAGTAGAGAAAGTCAAGTATGTTCCTTTTGAAGATATCCTCGGGGTGGGCCACCAAAATGGGTTCAGCTCATTAATTGTTCCAGGATCCGGAGAAGCCAACTTCGATGCATTGGAATTAAATCCTTTCGAGTCTGCCAAGCAGAGACAGCAGAGCGAGGTCAGATCTTTGATCAACAAGTTGTCTCCTGACACGATATCGCTTGATCCTAATGTGATCGGTAAGGTTGATAGAAGAGCGATGAGTGTTCGATTAAAGCCTGGAGAAATCAATGAATTTGAAGTTGCAAATAACCCTGATGCTAAATTACAGGTAAGACCCGACGTCAAGAGCAAGAATTCCAAGTTAAGAAGTCATTTGAGAAAGAAGACCCAGAATGTTATTGATGAGAGGAAGATGAGAGTGGAGAGAAACTTGCAGATGGAGAAGGAGGCGAGAGAGAGGATGAATAGGGAGAAGGAGGGGATTTACGAGGAGGAGGATGTTTTGGAGCTGGCCCTCAACAGGTTCAAATAGAAATAATCCTTTAACATCAAAAGCTATAGACTTATAACTTGCAGGTATATATAAAGTAATTGATGGTAAATTAAAGTAGAATTAAAAAGACCCTGGCATTTTCATTTTGACATTTATTAGCTAGTAAATATGATGTAAATTATCGAGTTATTCTTATAAATGAGCTAGCAGAGAATTGTAATGCACCATGTTCAAGAGTTTCGTGCCAAGATGGATGTTGAAGTGAATAGTTGTCTTTTGGCTGATACTTCTGAGTTCTAGGTCGTTTGCTAAATTGAAGTCTTTAAATCTACAGTATTTGGCATTACATGATTTACCCTTGTCTTTCTCAAATAGTCTGAAGTAGATAATTACTATAGATTCCGTGAATTGTTCTTGAAGTTAATAGTGCAAAAGGTACTTGGTTCTTGATGAGTCTTGGATGGAATGCCCCGTTGCTCTTTTGAAAGTGTTGTGATGTTCAAAGTGCTCTATATGAGTGCTACGAGCTAGTAGTACGTAGTCTACGAACGTATGGACTTGTAGGTATAATATTAATTAGCTAGTGGTCAATTCTAACTATTCTGTTAATTGATGGGCTAGAAGGTATATGATTTTGTCAAGAGTATCATTTTCCCACACAAGACCGTTGATGGTGTCTTCTTCAATGAGCTCACCTGTGAGCCGTCCCAGATCTCCTTTCGGCACAGCTTCTGGTGTATTATTATTTTTTTTTGCACCCAATTCTAAGAAAAAGTCGATTCTTTGCTGGTCTGCTACATCGAGATATTCAACCAGCTGCAACGCAGTAGTTGCTAGCGGTGAAGAAGTCGTTCCAATACATATGAGTAATCTGCAAATACACGCGATCTCGTGTATATCAGAAAGAATTATAGCCTTTAGCCAATTAATTTGCAACTCTGGTAAATCTGAGCCTTGGAAAAAGTTGGCCGTATGACTAGCCAAGATCTTTTCCAAGAGACTGAGCTGGTCAATTAGCCCGGTAGGAACAATATACTGGTGCTCTGGTTCCAATAAGTAGTCAATGGCGTATTCGTTTTGGAAGTATTGCGAATAAGGATTATAGTCATCGACTATACCAAAGTCCTCCTTGCGTAGCATCGACAAAAGAAGGTGGTATAGCTTATAAGGGCTTATTAGCTCGTTCACACCAGAGTTGCAATTAATAGGCGTTCCTGGTATCAAAGCTAGCCATCTTATAGTAGACTCGATGAGCTGCAAATCACCTTGTTCTTCACCACGAGTCATCATTGCTTCTGTACTCTTTTCGCAGCCAAAAAAAAAAAAAATGCAGCATCGAGCAATATTTAGTAAGACAAAAGAATGCTGGAACAGGTCGTAGCAGTGAGTAGGATCCTTGATGTATGTCGAGAAACGATGTAATTGAATGAAATGTAAATTATTATAGTATATTAATAAATAACTAAAATATTTATAGAGAACCAACCTTTTCCAGTACTGATTTGAAGAGCCACCAGAGGAGAAGCGCTGCACAGAGATGGGGGAGTGACGGGCTAGGCCTCCATGTTAACTATACTCTTTTCAGTTATAGCTAAGCTATTTAGTATTTAGTTATTCAAAGGACGCAGAAAACGCCAGAATCCCTATAAATAAAATTACATAGCATTGATTTGAACATCATGTTCTCTATAATTGTAATGTTCTGAACTTAGAACTATTTGGTATGTAATCACAATATGACACTTTTCAGATAATTCTCGGTAAGTCATTTTTCAGAAATTAGGAAATAATTCAATAAAAATACCTACTAGTCCACTAAATATTAATGACAATTGTGAATTTGCAATTGTACCTTTAAATAAATATCAAGTAATTTTCAACAACTGAACATCAGCTAGATAGTAGTTCAATAGAGTAAAATCCTGTATGTTCTCTATATTCAACCAATATTTTAACTAGAAAACAATGAATGACGTTAAAATACCCACTAAATCACTACAATTTTGATCACCTTGAAGTGAAGTACTAAGATGTTCTTATCGAATATCAAACCTGCCATGACTAGCATTTATACTGATTCTCATAAATGATCATTATCAAGTTTTACAATTTATAATAGAGGTAGAGAGAAAGTTTTTGCCAGGTAAAATGAGTGACCATCACTCGTTTATTAACCTATATCAATGAGAAGTACGCGCGGTGATGGAAAACTTGGAGTAATCCACGGTGATGAAGTCGCCAAGCACGCCATTGGTGGAGCCATTATTAGATGATTGAACTGAAGAGCCGGTGGTGATAGCATTGTTAAACATGTCGACCAAGTTGATTTCCGACTTGATGAATTCGAGAATGACTTTGAATTTGCCGAGGGATTTTTGGTTGTGTTTCTGGAGTTTTTCCTCCAAGTTCAAATCGTTGATGATTTTGATGAGTTTGAGCGAGTTTTCAGCGTCTTCCGAGCTTATTGGTTCCGATTGCTCGGAGTTCTCGTGGCTGATTTTCTGGTCCAACACAATGTACCAGGCGTTGGCGATTTGTTCGTAAGCAAGCAGTTTGGTGTACAGAAACTCGTTATTGGTGAAGTTGGGGAGTTCATGCATGAGGTCAGTGACGTGATCGAGGAAGAGCAACGAGTGGGAAATGTTGGATTCGATGGGGGGCAAGAAGTGGAGTATGAAGTCACTTAAACAGTTTAAGAACTCGTTCAAATGCGGTTTGATACGGAGGTAAGAGTAGTCGCTTTCGGTGTCACATTTGTACGGCAAATGAGTGAATATTTGGTTGAATTTCTCCTTCAAAAGCGCCACCGAATTGTTTATACTGGGTTTGGGCGCCATCGAGTTGATTGTAGATGATATTTCGGGGTGTATCTGGACCAAATCGGCCAACAAGCTCTGGAGGGCTTTTTGGTCCAAAACCTCTATCATACGATTTATAGGAAGAGTCTGGCCCAAAATACGCGGCGTTTTGGATTTTTTGAACTTGGAAACCGATGGATACTTTCTAGCAAAGGTTTTGGATGCTGGGGTGGGATGCAAAGATGGAGTGTTTTCGTCCTCCAGAAGTCGTCTTTTTTTGATATTGGACGTTTCCATATTGGGATGTTCATTAATGCTGGGAGTGTATCTTGGAATGCCTGCAAAAGAGTCAATGTGTTTGGGCCTGAATCCCCACTGGAACCCACCAGAAACCATATTAGAAAAGATGTATAAAGATGAATTTATGTGAAAATATGTGAAAATAATGGTACTATTGAATAGCAGGGTATGAACGTGTCTGGGTATGACTATGTCTGGGTATATAGATGGTGTTGGACTGTGGTGGATTGATGGATAATACTGGCGTAGAGTGCTGTTATTTGCTGTTGCAAGCAGCACATTGACGATGGCGGCGTTGGAGTTACCCGGATTCCGGGGTGCGAATACTGGGTGCAGGCAGAGCGGCTGAAGTCGACTGTGCGAGAAGGTGCGAGAAAGGCCGAATAGGCCGAATGTTCGAGCGAGGCCTGAGCTAGTACTGTCTATAACTAGTGTAGATATAAGTATACATAGTATACATAGTATACATACGAGTGTACATAGTATACATAGTATACATATGAGTGTACATATTTAGTATATATGAGTGTACATATGTAGTATATATGGGCCATTGTGGGAGGTTGTATATGCAGATCGGGTTTTGCAGTATTTCGCGGGCCTTGTGATTGTGTACTCACTAAAATATTATGGCTAGCTCAGTAAAGCCACGGCTAGAATATTATTAATGACACATGACAATCTCGACTCTTGTTATTTGCAGGTGCCAGTAATGCAAAAGACCAGGAGACCAGCAACATTGATTGAATCACTATGTATCTAACACAATATCTTTAAGCTAATAGTTAATTATCACTGCAGATGTAGATTCAGGATGCTTAGACTGCCTCGCAGTTCCTTTGACAAGTACTGAGTGCCAAATTTTTTGAGTGCGAGATGTGATGGATTTGAGTTTTTTCTTGAAAAGTACGATAAGAGAAATACGATAAGAGAAATACGATAAGAGTACTGGCTGCATGCAGAGTGAATTGACCTTTTTAGTTTCTTGTAGTTTTTGTTAGGATATCAATTTTCTCATCGTTACATCTTACTAATTTTATTTTCTTCGTTCCTTCTAGACCTTTATATTGAATTTGATTCTAGTGTGGTTCCAATTTGAATTATACCAGAGCGTACTAATGAATGTTTAAAGCATCGTTCTACTTACTGTACACCCTCATCCGCCTGAATCTTATCATACTGCTATTTAGATTCGGTTCTACTTGCCGCAGCCTTTTTCGCAGCCTTTCGCAGCCTTCGCAGCCTTTTCGCAGCCATTTGTGCATCAGGTTCATACTCATGGTATTAACGATGCCAGGACAATTAGGGGACTAGCAAAGCCAATGGTCTACTTTGAACAAACTACCTATAGCTACACCAGAAAACCCACTACAACTTAACAACTCTCGCACCATTATTTACTCACTTATTTTCTATATTATTCTCAAGTTGAAACTAATATTACCTATAGAACAATATTGTGGACTAAACACCAGGAATTCCGGATCGATCAGTCTTGGACTCTGGTCTTGGCCACTTTCTCATCTAGCTACTTTAAAATTTAAATTCGACGGTACTATGTATCGTTATACATTCTTATACTCCATTAATAAGATATTTCATTATATCTCGCTTGTTGAGTTTGAGCTGGTAGATTACGAGTGTTCATCATATTAATTTAGTCAATAGTCAATAGTCATTATTTTTATTTATTATATACAAGTTAAGGTGTTTTCAGTCATATATAAGCATCATGTATTAACCGAAGCCTGTGGTCTAAGTATTCTAGCACTAGCGGTATGACATAAATAAAGTACAAATGTTTTGCAGCCGTGCTCTAATAGTAATCATTTCCTTCATACTCCGAGTCACTGAAACTCGACTCTTCTTCATCATCAAATGCACTTTCCGAATCCTGGTCATAATCTGCTTCGTTAAATCCAACATACCGACTTCTCTTAATTTCAACCTCATCGTCTGATACAAGTTCCTCGTCGTTGTCTTCGTTGGTAACCTTGGAGTTGGTAAAGTTGCCTCCATTGGTATCTTCCTGGTCTTCCTTCTCTTCCAATTCAATCTTGAGTTCATGCATTATATCACAGCATTCAGCAAGCAATGCATTAAGAGTGCCTTGGCCCTCAGGAATCTGGTTATTGACAATGAACTTACCGTCTCTACGAAGATTATCCAACGACGCCAATTTGAACTGGAAAGGATACAACTCACGGAGATTATTGAGCCCGTCAATACGTTTGATCTCAAGCAAACACTTCCTTACCGTGGATAATTGGTTGTGGATAGGCTGCAACGACTCACTGACCGGCTCCGAACTCTCGAGAAGTTTATAAATAAGAGAATAGCATCTTCTGAGCAAGTAGAGGATAAGGATTTGGTTTTTACGGAAATGCTGGGTGATGGCGGCGGTTTCGTGCGAGTTGCCCGAAACAGCCTGGATATTCTTGATACTTTCATTGTGTTTTAATCTTTCGTCGTCGATCGATTTCAACTGCTTTTGGTAGTTGTACAAGTCGGTTTCTCTTAGCGTCCATCTTCTGGTGATAAGAAGGTTTTCAAGGGTATACTTGAGATCAATGAGTCTAGAGTAAAGACTTTCAAAGCCTTTGTTGATTTCTATTAGTTCTTTGTTGTCTTTGAATGTTAACAAAGACTCAAATAATCCTGATAAGTGGGTGGTATCGTTTTGAATAGAGAGATCGTTGAGAAGATTATTGCAGTCGTCCAAAAGCCCGTTCAACACTGCCTGCGAAGCCTCGAGTTTCTTGTCGCCCTCTTTCCCTTCATGGGCGTCAGTTTCTCTTTTTGACTCGATTTTCTTTAATTCTTGCTTAAACTCATTGATTTTGGCGACGATTTCCTCCTGGTCTTGCTGCGGACGGTACAATTCAGGGCCCTTTTGGGAGTTCGCATTGGTGAGGTAATTTAAAATAGATTTCCGAATGGTTATCAACTGGTTGAAAGTCGATTCAAGACCCGCAGGAATGGTCTTTACGTTGTCTTCAAGCTCATTATACAAGTTCTGACACTTATTAAGCTTGACCTTGAGTATAAGTTGCTCTTCCATCTTGTGAATGTTGGTTTTGGCCGGAGGATCGCTATAGATTTTGGATGTTTCTGGGTACATATCGTCGTCGTCGTCGTCGTCGTCTCCCTGGTTTGAGTTCACAATCTGTTCTATATCCGCAAGTCTCTGTTTTATGGGCTTTAAATCGTCCAACGTATATACCTGGCCTTCACGCAAATGGTGGAGAAACTTGTACACTGTCGATAACGAAGAATACGTGGCAGGAGCGTATTTCGTCAAGCCACACGTCAAAAAACAGAGCGACACCAACTGCCAAATATCGTCGATAATCAGGTCGTTGGCATTGGGCAAATTGAGCGTTATTCCTTTGAGCTCCTCGTCTTTTCGGGTCAACTTAAGCTCGTGAAGAAGGTTCAAAAAATCGTCATATATTCTACAGATTTGCTTGGAATTGAAGAAGCTGTTGCGGTCGTTCTTAATGGTCAAGAGTAGATTGTGCATTTCGCCGAATTTCTCGTACAAAGATCTCTCGTACGTGGGGATGGATTTGGGGAGGGTCACCTGCGAAGGCGTTCCCGACCTACTACTACCTACTGATTGATTCATAATGAACTATTCAATATAACAGATAGGTTGTGGACGGATTATGGTTCGATGTATTTGGTGGGTGAGGAAAAAGTTGGCAACTAATTCGTATGAAAATGCACTTTCCTTCTTACAGATAAGTTGTCTTTGTGGTGGCAATGCCGGGAGGTGGATAAATTGCAGATGGGTCACGTGGGCTCGAGTGCCCGGGGCCGCTCGTGTCAGGCCACTCGGAAGCACAAGGAAGACACATGCCAGGGGAGCTTGTGGTGCAGCATTTAGTGAGTCTAGGGTGTAGAAAGAATATATCAGGAGCATGTAGAGACTAGAACTCTATGTAGGACAACATCACTGTAGTCAGCACTGAGTCTACTAAGCACCGAGCTCTATGTGGTCTACAGTGGTCTACAGTGTTAAAACTGAGATAGTCGAAATGGTGGTATTTATTTATGTGTAATAATGAGAGTACTCTTAGAGATTCAGTGTTAATCAGTGTGTTATTCAGTGTGTTAATCAGTGTTAATCAGTGTTAATCAGTGTTACTGAGTACTGGAGACAGGGTGCTAGTGTGCAGGATGTGCACATGTTCAAGAAGCCATGCTTTGAAGAGTACAGGATATACCAGGATATTCAAAGCATTAGAGTGTTGAAGGCCAGGTTCAAGTGCTGGGGTTACTATTTGCTTTACATATTGATAGTACTATTAATATGACATGGTTTAAATGTACTGCTACAGTCAAATCAGAAGATCTGCAGTGGCTGCGAAAAAAGTACTTAAAATGGTAAATTGATAGATTTCTTTAATCTGAGGATGACGACCGCAGGATGTTCAATAGTGCTAGATTGTTTCTTGCAGTATAGAGTAGAAGAGTGCTAGAGTCTTAGGACTAAAAGCGCTTCTATTCTTTGGCAAACTTTTCACCACTTTTTTTTGTAGAGCTCTAGAATCACAAAAATCTACTTTCCGTTATTACCTCTAGGTACTCTGATCATCCACAATCAGTTGTACGATAGTCGCAAAGTAGCTGCAAATTTTGGTTTATACTCTTTTTAGGAGAGTGTTAAGATGAAGAAGTGTAGGTTATGGAAGGTAGGATGTTTAGGAGTTCCGGTGGTGAAAAATGCGTGCACGTGAATGTTTGACTTCCGGCCACCTGGGTCACCAGTATATAGCCTCAGATAAACGCACCCAACAAGCCCAAAAAATATAAATAAAGGTATGCATAGCCTGAGGGAAACTGTTGGGAGAGCACACACCAAGTTGCAGCAGATTTGGGACTACGTCCGGGCGTCTACTGAAGGCTGAAACAAGATCCGGCTGCGGTCACGTGAATACCGACCAAACCACACTGGTATGCAAAATGAATACTTTTTATTAGATTAATATAAGTAATTCTTTCGTAACCTGGAATGGCATGTGGGTTTTGACTGAGTTAATACTTGAACTCACTCACTTTCAATAATTCACTGCAAATTTCAGTAGTAAGTGAGGTGACAAGTGAGAGAATTAGTAAAGAGTAGACTAGTAGTAGATGAGGTGCTGAAATATTTTAGCTAGGAAATCCAGCATAGTTCAACTGAATAAAGAGAAGTAAACCCACAGTAACAGTGCTAGTGAGACTTATTTATTCAAATAGATATCAAGAGTTATATCAAGAGTTAGCATTTTAATACTATTTGTTTATAGTATTACTAGATCTGTGAGTCGGTATAGCTAAAGTTTGTATTACTATATAAACACCAAAGAAGAGTTGAAGAAATAAAGGCATCAGAAACATAACCTGATTCATGAATATTGACAAAAGAATGGTAGAAGAATGGGTATAAAGAAACTATGCATCCGGATTGGCTACCTGGAGCACATGTCTGGAATAATCGGCGTCGTCCGCCAAGGAACCTTCCGATAATCTTCTCCTTCCCATCATTATTGGGTTCATTCTGGGGTCGGTGAGTCCACTAGGTGCTGATAAGCCCAGTATTCCGCTGTTTGTTCCTATCGAATGATCAGAAGGATGGACAAAAGGATTGGCCATGGGCATATCCAAAGGCGACTTGACTCTCTTGGAGCCCTTGGCGGTATTACCTCTTCCAAGCGAAGCCGGTTTATCATAGAACTCCTCTTCGTCGTCGTCGTCATTGTTACGGCGTTTCAACAAGAAGAACACGGCTGCTACAATAAGGGCTAGACCGGCAATTCCTCCAACTACACCCCCTACAATCGCCCCGGTATTAGTAGATTTTTTGGAGTTTTGCTTGGGCTTTTGGGTGGGAGTGGGTGTGCTTGACTCGGATTGCGTGATGGTTTTGTAAAGGACGGAGTTTCCACTGGAACTGGTCACTACGGTCGAGCCATCGGACGGGTGTGGAGCAGAAGTAATACTTGAGGAGTCGGAAGCACTGGATTTGGAATGGCTAGAGCTCGTTGAAGATGTTGAAGATGATGAAATTGATGAACTTGATGAAGTGGAGGTTGATGAGGACGACGAGGATGTTGATGATGGTGAAGATTGAGACGATTCAGGAGAGGACGAACTCGACTGGGCCGCTTGCGAAGAACCGCCAGAAGTATCTTTTCCCGCGCCCTTGTAAACAGAATAAGCCGAATTACCTCCACAGACCTCTTGATCAAACCCAGAGCATGGCGTTCCACAGCTGGATGAAGAAGTGGAGCCGGAACTGGGAAGCGAATCCAAACAGTAGCATTGGTTGCCGTTTGTGAGAGCCACGTAGGGCGAGTCTATGCACGCATTTATACAATGTGCTGACGACTGCCAAATAAAAGTACCTTGCGAGCTTCCAGACACCGAATTATAGCATCCCACGGGGGTGTTGGCAGTAACCAAGGCAATAAAAGCAAAAAGTAGTAACAACATTATAAGAAATGAGCAGTAAGTTACCAGTTCACCACTGAAATGTGGTTTTTTTGTTGGTGTTTTCTGGGTTTAGGTTGATTTCCTTGTGTTGGGTGCCGCTTGGCGTAACAAACGAGGGTCTCAAGACTGACGAGGGAACAGACTGGGTCTTTTTCCGTAGGGAAGGAACGTGTAGCTTGAAGGAACGTGTGGTCACTGAACCAAACGAGTGTCTCGTGAAGATTATGGTCAAACCTTTAGTGATATCTGGTAACTAAGGTGAAATAACTGTCTCTAAGGTGGTTGTATCGGCTAATGATTCTCGCCGTGCACGACTGCACGAATTTTTTAACCCTTGAAGAGTATTTTGAATTTCGCGTCAAAAAGAAATTCGCCCCTTCCACGCGCTACCCAGATTGACACTGATGAGACGATGAAGACACGGACGGACAAGTTGAGGGGGGTTGACAAGGAGGTTGACAAGGTAAGGTTGAAACAGACTGTGTAGGACTGTGTGTGACTATATAGAATTGTCGGTGACTGAAGTACTTTTGCTTATTGTCTTGAAACCGATCGTCTCCTCACGTCCCCAACCGTTTTGTACCCCAGGCGATCCGTAGATACAGGATAAATACTGGTAAATACAGGAGCGTGCCGAATCCAGGCTAAATATATCCCACTTGGCACGTACACTCATGCAAGCAATGTTTACAATAGTTGTATTCAGACAATTCTGATCTAGCCTAGGCGTTGTGATCTAGACTAATTCAGCACCCTCGCTAAGAGTGACACTTTATAATACTCTATATACTCTAATACTGTATTTACCCAGAGATATTACACTTTAAGGTTTGACATACTATGCTAGGATGTCATTCTTAGGCTAGGATGTCATTCTTATGCTAGGATGTTTATTCTATATCATTTCAATGATTGGCGTATCGATGATATCTCTCTAAGCGTACTCTGCGAATACTCTGAGTACCCCTCAAGTGGCTTTTGATACTCTCTCCATTTTTTCCCACTCTGCTCCAACTCGCACTGCAACACCATTTGTCGGTACGTCCGCAACGCGTCTTGCACTAAGGCTGGCGTCACCAAAGGAACCGTTTCCCACGCCAATAAAACGTTTACTAACCATTTTTCGGCGCGCACAGGATCTATGCCGTAGAACTTGCCAAAGTACCGGTTAAAGTGGCTGATTAGGATTTGTTTCACCGTCGCATCATCGGCGTCCAGTGCAGGACCGCCGTGCGCCACCGCGGACCTAAACTCCGGCGAAAACATCATCCGCGACGCAAGCTTGCTTCGGTGCGCCACCACCACCTTGAAGTCAGCAAGACTCTGTTCGCTTTCTAGTAGTTTGTCCATTAGTAACGTATCGTTGATGGCCGAGTACTCGATCGATACTTCTCGCTCTGGGGCCCTTTCTACGCCACTGGTGCTGCGCTGACTGCGCATGTACGGGCTGAGTTTTTTTATTGTAGCCTGGGGAATTTGCAGCCGCGACCACTCGCGCACCGCTGCCTCCGTGGCAGCCCACACTTCAGAGTGATACGATTTGGCACTCAGTTTCGTTCCTAGTAAGTGGCTACCCTCACCTATTTTCACCTCTTGGATCTTCAAGAATATCCGCTTGCACAAGATCTCAAACGCCACTTCGCCCTCCATCTCGTCGCACCGCACCAATCCCGCTAGCACCGCAGGATCCATGTCGCTAACATGCGCGAGCGACCGCTTGTCGCGCGGCAAAAACACAAGCATGTTTTTTCCCACCTTGTTTATCCCGAGCGAGCTGCGCAACTCCATGGGATCATGACTGATATATCTACTACTGGCAGGCACTCCTCTAGGAGCTTGAAGGGTAAATTGGTAGTTCCTTATACTTTTATCGTACCAAAGATGTTCCTTCATGCTGCTCAGCACATCGATCGAGAGTCGCTGCAAGCAGTGCACATCGTTGGTCATGAAATACCGCGCTATAGTCTGGGCGTAGTTAAGTTTGTTCGCTAAGCTAAGTTCGGGGTTTCGCACAAAATATGAGTTTTCTTGTGGTCGAACAACTTTTTCCTGTAGTAGCGCGATTGTTTGCGGGATCTCCCCAACTAGTTTGGGATTACTGGCAAGAAATGGTTTGAGGTTGAATTGATATAAGATCCCATATGTATAGATCTGGCGACCGAATTGGTTGGTGAAGTGATTCAAGTACCGCGTGTCCAACTTTTTGACCGCCTCGTAGAACGGTGAAACTCGTCTCTGTGGACTAGTGTGCGACTCTGCATCCTCAAGAATCTGAAGCACATTTTCCATCCCCTGGATCGAAAACGTCTCGAAGCTGCTGAAGCTTTTGGCTAGGTTTATAGGCGGAACATCCACCTCTAGGGGTGGTTCATTTTCTTTAGTTGGTATACTAGGTTTGTCCGAGTACTGACGTCTATTTCGTCCTACTATGTACTGTATCTGGAGCCTTCTTACTCTGAACATCACCCAGTGTCTCTCATCCTTCTAAATTCATCGCTACTTTTGCCAGTCATCTGTGAAAGCGCATCGGTCACATGGCGCGTCACGTGCATCAACCAGTTCTGGTTAACCCCATTTCTCGGGCAGAGTAATAATGGCCCGCAAACTCACTGAGCCATTTCTCGTCAATCACCATACAGTTCCTCATATACTCTCTGCTGGTAAGAACCAATTCGTGGTATAAGACCATTCGTGGTGGCGGTTTGACGGAGTACAATGCAGATGAAGGATGCACAAACACCGCCTGGTTTCGCTTGAGGTGACGGTACGAGTCGCCCATCTTCGAAAGACGCACCACATTGGGGAAAAACCCCGCTACAATGGCCTTTTGGATCATTTGCGTGGTGTTGGCGTTGGGTTCTTCAGCTGGAGCCCCGATTGCAACCTTCCTGCATAGAGCCTCGAGCTGCGTCCGGATTTTTTGCACCCGTCTTAAAGTTTTATACTGAAGAAAGTGATCTTGACACCAGATGTTGGAGTGCCCGGTGTCGACCCAGTCGTTCCATATTTTCAAGAGGGTTAGATGGTCGCCAGCAGCGCCAGATGCCGCAGCCAGTTCGGCAAATTTCTCGTGCGCTTTATCTGCCTGCTCCTTTTTGTCTTTAGGCCGGTAGTATAAAGTACTTGATTCACCAAGCATAGATATGATGGACAAGATCTCGTTGAATACTCCGTACTTGGAGCTTTTCAAGAGACACTTGGTGAACATTGGATCCAAGGGAAACTGGGCCATTTTCCGGCCCACGCTAGTGAGTTCCCCACGCGAGCTCAAGGCTCCCAAGGAGTATAACAATTCAAGCGATTTGATAATGGACTCTGTACTGGGAGGGTCCATGAAATCAAAATGCACAATGTCATTGATTCCGAGCGAGAGAAGAAGGAGAACTACCGATGTTAACTTTACACGTAGGATTTCAGGAATAGGGTTGGCTTCCAACTCGTTGTAGAACGACCATTTGGTGTACAACCTGAAACACTTGCCTGGCCCCACTCTCCCTGCTCTACCAGCACGCTGATCTGCCGAAGCGCGCGAGCAAGGCACCACCACCAAACTCTCCATACCGGTACTGGCATTATATACGTTTTGCTTGACATAACCAGGATCAATTACATAACTGATTCCATCGATAGTGATGGAGGTTTCGGCGATATTGGTGGCTAGGACCACTTTTCGGGTGTCTGGAGGTGTTGGCTCAAAGATCTTTTTCTGGTGTTCGCTCGGAAGATTGGCATAGATCGGACATACGAGCATTGGCTTGATCTGAGACCCCAACTTATTAACCAGCTCATTCAAGCTCTCTTCCATGGTTTCGATTTCCTCCTGACCTGTCAAGAACACCAAGATATCGCCTGGTAATTCCTGAGTCAAGTGGATTTGGAAGATGGTGGTGATGGCTGCCTGGATGAAATTGGCCTCGGGACTCTTTGTATAGTGTATTTCGACCGGGAACCTTCTGCCAGGAATATTTAGGATAGGCGCTCCACCAAAGAAATCAGAGAACTTGGTGGCATTAATGGTGGCCGACGCAATGATAAGCTTAAGGTCGGGTCGGGTCGACATGATGCCTTTGAGAAGACTAAGAAGAATCTCGGTCGAAAGCGTGCGTTCATGGGCCTCGTCGATCATAAGCGCACTATAATTGGAAAGCTGGTCGTCGTTGAGAAACTCTCGTAACAACATACCATCGGTCAAGTACTTGATGACCGTCTTTCCTGGCGTAGACTTGTCGTCGAATCTGACATTGTAACCTACTTCTTCGCCCACCTTACACCCAAACTCGTCTGCTACACGTGAAGCCACCGAGGTGGCCGCTACTCTTCTGGGCTGCGTACACCCAATGACCATACCACTGGTGTTGGGGCCCTTTGAATACCCTGCTTCGTACAAATACTGAGGCAACTGGGTGGTTTTACCCGAACCGGTCTCTCCTACTACAATAAGCACCTGGTTTTCGGCCACAGCATCGAGAAACTGGTGTTTGTACTGGTACACTGGAAGCGACAACCGAACATCTAGCAATGACTTGCGGTGGTTATCCAGAGGGGTTGGCAATTCTGCTTCATCTCCCAGTAACGCTTCATCCTGGTCGAAATCTACATACTGTGTTTCGTCAAATACATATTCGTACTTGTCTTGATCTGGAAGAATGATTTTGTCAGTATCCACGGCCGAAAATTGGGTTGCTTTCTTTAATTGTTCGGCTTCCCATTGGTTTTCATACCGGCTCTTTCGTTCGTCCCTCTCGGTCTCTTGGTGTTTTACTTTAGCATGGAGCAATTCATGCTTGGACTGCCTGTCTTGGACATCTCTAAAGGCATCACTTGCCGATTTTTTCTCTGTTTTTCTCTCTGTTTTTTTCTCTGTTTCCCTAATCAACTCGGTGCTGACCTCTTTCTGTTGTTTTTCACCATGGTTTGGCTCTTTGGTAGGTTCACTGGTAGGTTCACTGGTAGGTTCACTGGTAGGTTCACTGGTAGGTTCACTGGTAGTGCGGACACGCGCGTTTTGTTGCCTTTTGTCGTCTCGTGCATTCACCGCCTCCGCACCATACTCAAACTCGCTCTCCGATCTTTTTCTGCGCACTCCCTTGCCTGTTTGGACCTTTTCCATCTCTGGTCGTCGTGGAGATCTCGCGATGATTTGATCATCGCAAAATCAAATTTCATCAATCTAGAGATTAGGCCATCACAAAAAATTATTTTACAGACTTTATTTTACACTGGACTATAGTTGACTATAGTGTATATTGTATATTTGTATTGGTAAGTTGGTATTGGTAAGTTGCTATGGACAAATCTGCTCTTGAAAGTGCACCCTCTATTCAGTCTGGGTTGTCCAGCCCAGAACCAGTGCTGATAGAGTCCATCAGTGGGATGAAAAGCTCGCGGATCTTTCCCGACCCGCACGATTCCACGTCGTCATTTTTCATGTCGTCCGAGCCAAATAAACCTACAGAAACCCCTAGAAACTCCTCGTACATTCCTCCCTGGACAGAACCTTACATCATCGGAGTGGCAGGAAACTCGGGTTCAGGAAAGACTTCGGTGTCGCAGAAAATCATCCAGGCACTCAATCAACCTTGGACGGTGTTGCTTTCATTTGACAACTTCTACAATCCTTTGACGGAAGATGAGAGAAAATTGGCATTCCAAAATAAATTCGATTTCGACATGCCGCAATCCTTCGACATGGATTTGGTGTATGAGACTGTCAAATCGTTGAAGAGGGGCGAAAAAACTTCCATCCCCGTGTACTCGTTCAAACTACACAACCGGACGTCCAAAACCACCACCATATATGGTGCGAACGTCATTATCATCGAAGGAATCTACGCTTTATACGATCAAAGACTTTTGGATCTCATGGATATCAAGCTATACGTCGACACCGATCTCGATATATGCTTGGCCAGAAGATTGACAAGAGACATTTTGCACCGCGGAAGAGACGTGGCCGGCGCGCTTAACCAGTGGGAAACTTTTGTCAAGCCCAATGCCGTGCGGTACGTTCTTCCCACGGTGAACAATGCGGATTTGGTATTACCTAAGGGCTTAGAAAACGACACCGCCATTTCTCTTATGATCCAGCACATCCAAAACCAGCTCTCTATGAAATCTTCTCTACACATACAGCGCTTGAAAAACAAGGGTGTAGACCTCTCTTTTGATATCGAAGCCGTTCGCAACTTGAAGTTGCTTCCCAGAACCAACCAGACCAGTGTGATTCACTCCATCTTGTTTGACCGAACCACCGAGCGCGGCGACTTTATATTTTATTTTGACCGGATCTGTGGTTTGATCATTGAAAAAGCCATTGAGTTTCTTGACAATTACCAACAGATCACCGTCCCCACCACCCATAGCCACTCCTACACCGGGTTGAAAGCCACCGACGAAGTTATAGCTGTAAACATTATAAGATCAGGCGATTGTTTCATGAATTCTCTCAAAAAAACCTTCCCTGAAATCTTGATTGGAAAGTTGTTGATCCAAAGCGATTCTCTGACTGGAGAACCACAGTTGCATTATGAATCGTTGCCTTCGACTATTCAAAACCCCCATAAGAAAATCCTTTTGTTTGACTCTCAAATCATCAGTGGTGCTGCTGGCATCATGGCTATCCAAGTGTTGTTGGACCACAAGGTAAATCAGGAAGATATCGTGTTTTGTACGTACCTCTCTACAGAAATCGGGTTGCGTAGAATCAAGAATTTCTTTCCGTTAGTGAGAGTTGTCATTGGTAAGTTGAGTTCGATGGAAACCAAGGAAAAGACATGGTACAACGAAGAGGGGTTTAACGACAAAGACTGGGTGTTTAGACACCGTTTCATCGACAGTTTGTATTTCGGAACTGATTAAAAGAGTTTAATGGATAAGATTTATATTAATACACAAAAGATATACCGGTACTACCCGTAATACTAGTATTTCCAATGCAAACTTACACACTACATGCCCTACTAAGGTTCTGTAGGTAAGCGATGAGTTAATTTTTTTCGCAGCCATTTGATTAGCCACGAGCCGCGCCAAGCTCGCTTGGTGCCCTTTTTGTACCTTTTTAGTACCTTCCGTACTTGCCCTTTCGTACCTGCCGAAGTACAGGATACCTTTGATTAGATAACTCTTGGGCTATCGAATTTGAGAGCTACAGATCTGCGGCGCTGGTGGTTTTTGCAACCGGAGGGACTATTTGAGTCGCGCGCACTGGAATCCAGGGAGTCGCGAGGAGTCAGTTTATCTCCCGGAGGAGGTTCCAGAGGGTTTTGAATACTGGCGAGCTCTTGATTCAAGCTACTGATGTCACATAACGACACTCTTCTCTTATGGTTTGTGGTCTGATCTTGATTCTCAGACCCATTTTGGCTCTGCTTCGCATACAACAAGTTTGCACTAACAGGATTGTTGTTGGGAGAACCGTCGGTCTCCACTTCTATTCCTCGAAAAGACATTACTATTATTGTTTAGTCGAAATGAGCTGATCTATGTACTTTTATACAAAGTGACGGTATAACATGTCACTGTCTGTGTGCAGGAAACAGCAACCCTACCATCACGCATCAGAACAACCAACAGAAGCCCCGACAAACGATCTGGAAATGCTCGCGGACAAGATCCGATGAGAAGGAAATCCGTCCATGGTGCGTGGCAGCATTTGTATGTAGATAGGTGCAAACCGAAAAATTTAGTAGAACCATGATCTAATTTGCTGCAGGGGCAAGAAAATATGCATTCCCCAGCAAATGAGGCGATCTGACTGTTTTTAACTGGAACAATCTAGAGCTTCCAAGAGCAATGGTCAAGTACTTTTTGGTCTGAATGAAAGTTTTCACCATGACCACTAGTCACAAATCAGCCGTGGGTGCAAAAAGAAATATGGGCGTATCTGCAAAGAGGACACAATAGTATAGGGGGCGTTGTATTGATGTAGGTCAAGGCTAAAGAATGTGAGTTGCCGTATCGCATTGTTCTCGGGATGACCTTTTTTCGCAGCTTCCCCAGACGCTTCCGCAAGAATACGCCAGTCTCAGTGCTAATTGCCGAGCCGAGCCTTACTCGATAAACCACCAATTCCGCAGTTTTTCTCAACCTACACCTTATAAGTAGTAAAAGATTACTAGAAAAGATTACTAGAAAAGATTACTAGAAAACTTTACTAGAGGAGCAGTAACTGGTAATTTTTGATGGAAATTGAAAACACAACTGCTGCAGAAAAGAATTGTAGAAAAGCAATAGACAGATATAGTGTAGCTAAACCTTCTTTCAGGTTATAAATTTTACGCTCAAATCAGCTAAAGTTTCGACTAATAATATTTACCCAGTAAACTATTTTTGCTAAATTATCAGACTTGAATTACAAGACTCCATATCGGTATTCTGGACCTTATCTATTACGTTCAATGGGTTGTGTGAATGTGGACTATTTAACGAACACACACGGTTCAGTTAATATAACTAATTTAGCTTTTATACTTGATTAATTAAGTACATACTTGTAGTACAAATGGTACGTAAATATACATAAACCAGTGATAACTACAGTGATAACTTAGTGATAACTTAGTGATAACTTAGTGATAACCTAGTGATAACTTAGGGATAACTACAGTGATAACTTAGTGATAACTACATTGATAACTACAGTGATAACTTAGTGATAACTTAGTGATAACTACAGTGATAACTTGGATGTACACTGTTTGATAAACTTCTATTTTTTCCTTTCACCCTGACTCGCGTTTGCAGCAGCCACAAACACCCCGCACTCCAATCAGAGTCAACAACTTTTGCAACAAACTCGTCGCTTGACGGCACGCCCGGTTGGCCCCGCTGCGGAGATATAATGCCGCCACTTTAGCAGCCAAAATCGTACTATATAATAGATCAAAGTACTGCATCCTTTTCACAACCATTCTCAATCTATCTCAACTCAATTGTTTTCCTCGGGGTTTTGTCGGTTATCGCACTTTAAATTCCCAATTGAGTCAACTCAAGATCTGCCACTGATATTCTCCCAATTTACTATATTTCACCACAATAGATAAGCACAATGCTATCCAGGTGTCTCGTTAACATTGCCAAAAGTGGCATAAGACCAGTCATGAGATATTCTACCTTCACTCCAGCATCGCCGCTACAACCCGCCGATCTTAATCAGCAAGCCATTGAAGCTGAGTACGCTGTGCGTGGTGCTATTCCGATAAGGGCCGACGAGCTCCAGTCGTTGATTGATGCCAACCCGGATCTGCACGGGTTGCCGTTTCCAAACGTAATCAACGCCAATATTGGTAATCCACAACAACTAGGCCAGAAACCGTTGACGTGGTACCGCCAAGTGTTGCTGATTCTCCAGCATCCTGAATTATTGAAATCCTCGCTGGATTTCCCCAAAGACGTTATAGAAAGAGCTCGCGTGTTGCTCCAGCATTCAAGTTCTCTTGGTGCGTATTCACACTCCCAAGGAGTTCCGTATATTCGTAAGTCGGTGGCTGATTTCATTGCCAAAAGAGATGGCTATCCATCGTCGCCAGACAGTATTTTTTTGACCTCCGGCGCCTCTGCTGCAGTCAGTTATTTATTACAATTATTGTCCCGCGGACCCACCTCGGGGTTTCTCATTCCGATTCCCCAGTATCCGCTTTATACCGCCTCTATTGCGTTGAACAACGCCAAGCCCATTGGTTATTATCTAGACGAAGATAACGGCTGGTCGACCGACCCTGCGCAGATCAGAAAACTCATAAAGGAGAACTCCGATCAGGGTGTAGATATCAAGGCCTTGGTGGTTATTAATCCTGGCAATCCTACGGGTTCTACTCTTGAAAAACAAGATATGGTGGAGCTTATAAATATCGCTGCAGAACACGGGTTTTTGATTATTTCAGACGAGGTTTACCAGGAAAACGTCTTTGAAGGCCAATTTATCTCTATGAAAAAGGTATTGAGCGAATTGAAGCAGTCAAATCCCGATCTTTACAGCTCAGTCCAATTGGCATCGCTTCATTCTATTTCTAAGGGGGTTAGTGGAGAATGTGGTCAGCGTGGTGGATACATGGAGTTGGTTGGATTTACGCCAGAAGTCCAGGCTCTTATTTTCAAAATGGCCAGTATCAACTTGTGCTCAGTAGTTAGCGGGCAGTGTGCTGTAGAATTGATGGTAAATCCACCAACCGAAGGCGACGAGTCGTATGAACTTTACAAGAAAGAGACATCTGCCATTACCCAAGATCTTCAAACTCGAGCCCATGCATTGCACGGAGCATTTGAAGCCATGCAAGACGTCACTTGCGATAAACCAAAAGGTGCCATGTATCTATTTCCCAGACTAAACTTTACCCCTGAAAAGTACCCTAAGCTTTTTAAGAAAGCCCGCGAGCTGAAGAAGCAGGTGGACGATATTTATTGTATTGAATTGTTGGAAAATACCGGTATTTGCTGTATTCCTGGTAATGGATTTGGCCAGGTGGAAGGCACGTATCATCTCAGAACTACATTTTTAGCCCCAGGCACCGAATGGGTGGACAGATGGACAAAATTCCACAAAGAGTTTGTAGCAAAGTACTCGAGCTAACCAGAACAAACAGAACAAACCAGAAAACAAACCAGAAAACCAGAAAACTAGAAAACTAGAAATATGACGTTTATTTATTTATATACATTAACGGTATACGTTACCCAAAGTAATAGACTTGACTACGGTATAATCATCAATACCATGTAAACTACCCTCTCTGCCAAAACCAGACTCCTTGACCCCTCCAAATGGCAAGGCAGCATCAGTAAAGGCACCAGCATTCACAGAAACCATCCCTGCTTCCAAATGCTCTGAAATGTACCAGATGGTGTTGAGGTTTTCAGAGAAAAGGTATGCTGCCAAGCCGTATGGAGTATCGTTACATTGTTTCAAGACGTCTTCCTTGGTGTCGAACTTGAACAATGCACCCAATGGGCCAAACGTTTCTTCATGAGCCACTTTCATGTCGCTAGTAACATTTTTGAGAACAGTTGGGGCGTAGAAGTTCTTGCCCTTACCAGGGATTCTTCCACCTTCAACAATGGCTTCGGCACCTTTAGAAACAGCGTCTTTGACATGGTCTTCAACCTTGGCAACTGCTTTTTCATTGATAAGACAAGAATGGGTAACTTCTTTGTCGAAACCATTACCGATCTTGAACTCTCTTACTTTTTGAGCAAACTTTTCAGCAAAAGCATCATATATACCTGATTGCACATATAATCTGTTTGCACATACACAAGTTTGACCCAAACTACGGAACTTACTAATCAACGATTGCTCAACAGCAAAGTCGATATCGGCATCGTCACATACTATGATAGGAGCATTACCACCCAACTCCATGGACAATTTTTTCAAGGTGCCAGAAGACTGCTTCATTAACAATTTTCCCACCGGGGTGGAGCCGGTGAAACTGAGCTTTTTAATCAATGGCGATTCACAGAATTGAAGCCCGGTTCGAGGCGTGCTTTCAACAGAAGAGAGGACTACATTGAATACACCAGGAGGAAACCCAGCTTCATTGGCCAAGTACGCAAGTGCCAACGAAGATAACGGTGTTTGCGCATCGGGCTTCAAAATCGCGGTACATCCGGCTGCGAAAGCCGGCGCCGCTTTACGTGCGCCCATGGCACTGGGGAAGTTGAACGGGCACAATAAACCTACGGCTCCTACTGGTTGTTTATAGGTGATGATCTTGTTGTTGTGGTTAGCTGGTTGGATGGTGTTACCGTATACTCTCTTTGCTTCTTCGGAAAACCATTCAAAGTATGACGCAGCATACTTGATTTCGCCGACAGCCTCGGCTAGCGGCTTACCGTTTTCCCAGGTGATGATGGCTGCCAAGTCTTGAGTGTTTTCAATCATAAGATCGTACAATCTTCTCAACCACTTGGCGCGGTCGTACGGACTGGAAAGTTTGTATTTTTCAAAAGCTTCATATGTAGCCTTTATGGCGGAATCGATTTCTTCCGGGGTTTGATCCGGCAATTCGATGATGAACTCGTCAGTGGCTGGATCGGTGACTTTAAAAGTCTTGGTGGACTTGGACTCGATCCATTGGCCATTGACAAATGGTTGGCTACGGATCAAGTTGGGGTTTTTAAGTGTTGGTGCCATTAAAGATGATGTCTTGGTGATGGTAATGGATTCGGTTTGCTATTTAACTGAGCGATTGCGGCCAACGGTTCCGCGCGGGTTCTCAATCTGGAAACCCGCTACCGAGTAAGATGTCAAAGGAAAATCTGAGACCTAGCGTGATACATACCACGAGAGAAGCATATCACCAGACAAACAGTGTTACAAAGTACAAAGTAAGGAGACTAGTGTTATAAAGTACAAAGTAAGGACACTATAAAGTACAAAGTAAGCTGTAATTAGGCTCAAGAGAATTCATACTTTACCCGAATTATATACAGTACATTACGGTACATTATGAATGATGCAATCTCCAATTGCAGCATCATTATCGATTTCATTGTCCCATTTCTTCTGGCATACATAGCTTATATAGTCTGATATTCTGCTTGTATTCTGCTTATATTTATGCTGTTCTAATGACTGATGCAAATCCTTACATGCTGTCAAATTCGCAGCTGCAGGTTTTGTATGCCAAGCTTTTGTATGCCAAAAAGTCCTACATATACCAGTGAAGTTGCAAACATGTAGTCATCAGTATGAGAAGCGTCATCAAGTACTGGGTGCTACTTACACTTTTCAGCATTGTTAATGGGATCATTAATACCGCGGAGATATTTCCAAATACATCAGTTTCGGGTTTCGGGGTGGGTCCGAATCCTTCCGCGCAGTATGATCACAAAAAGTTTAATTCTGTCAAAGAGCTTGTGGGGTCCAAATTCTGGGCTAAAGTTGTCAAAAAGAAAGACCGAACCATCGCTGCAAAAACCGTGATCGAGATCCAAGATACCGGCTCAATATACTATTTCGGTGATTCAGAGCTAGATGACTTGTCAAGGTCAGGTTGGTTCGGATCATCCGCAGTTGACTTGGTAGAGGTTCAGTATGGAGAGTGTAACGACATCCAAGTTCGTGATATCCCTACCAGCTACTGTATATCATCTACGCTTTCTACCAGTGGCGGCAGCTATACCCAAACGCACGTCTGGGCCGAAAACTTCGGGGTTTCGTTTAAAACAACCTTAAATGTCAATATGATGATTTTCGGCGCGAGCCTCGGTGTCAAGTGGGGAGGCATCACCCTTAACTACGAAAATTCAGGTTCCATCAAGTGCACTGTGGCCTCGGGTAAAACCGTACAGGTTTTCGCATCGTTTCATCTAAAGCAATTCACCGGCGCAAAGAAGAGACTGGTAAAACTAGGCAACAACGTGGGCTCGCTACGTGCACAGAAATGGGAAAGTTTGGTCAAGGATCAGTACAGGAAATACGGGATGGTCTTTTTCAGCCAACAAGAGACTCCGAACTACTATTGTGTGGATGACGAGAACAAGTTGCAATGTCAAAATGCCATAGATACTCAGGTTGATCATCCAACCCGTATTTTAGACTTTGCTGAGGCCTCCCGTTTCATCCGCCATTAAGATCTATTGCCATATAACGTGCAGATTTTGCCATTTCATGGAATTCATTTCTAGATTCGGGTTCGTATAATTTACATGTCATTACAAAACTAAGTAGTCAGTGGATCATCACATGCTGATTGGTAACCAACATATGATAAGCTTCTACATGTGGCAATGTAAAAAATATAGAGTAATCAAGCACGGCATGCGGACCAAGTGGATAACAAATCCTCGCCCCGCGCAGGCTTAGTAACTCCGCGAGGCCTTCCATCGTACGCGTAAGAACAAAACTGGGTTTTCCGTCTACGACCGCACCCTGTTTTCTCCGTCTACTACCGTTTTAACGGAAAAAAATGCCAAGACTTGCCCTCAAAACCTTTGTCAGCACAAGCGGTCGCACGCACCTTTTTTTCTTCGGTCCTTAATTATTTTTGGAAGAAGCGTTTCAGCCGTTGTACTAAACTTTATAGTATATATATATCCAGTAACATCCTGGAAATACACGAGATCCGGAGCATAGGGCGTGATGATGGCATCGTTGTACAAGCTTTTGCCCTTTGGGTATATTAAGAACAGAATACATAGAAAGAAGAGTATCAAAGATTCCTACACCACCGAAAGTACCCCGCGCTCGATGTCGTTTAGCCCGCAGAGACCCACTAGAAGTACTTCCGTAGGTAGATTAACTACATCTAATTCAATGGTGGCGCCATCCAATCCACACCAGGGCCTGCTTCGTAGGTCGTCCACAGTTCCCAAAATCGAACCCAAACGCAACAGTCTAGTGGTGAGTTCAAGCCAAGCATTGACTGGTTTCGTAACCCCAAGTTTGGAGCAAGCCGAATCGTCGTTTCGCAGCGACTCCACCCCTTCGCATCAAATCTCTCCTGCAGCATCCAGAGACTACATAACCACCATAGAAGATCCTGGCATGCTCAGCTTTACATCGAAACCCTTGGTGTTACCGAGCCAGCATGGCTTGCCAGTAATCGATAGTGACATCATCATTGATGTTTCGCTCAAATTGATAAACACCAACCAACTGTCGGTGTATTCGGACTACAATTCCTTTGAGGACCCGTTCTTTGAACCTCCGCAAAAGAAAGTTCACTTTACCTAACTAAATATTGTATATAACACTTTAATGACCTCATGACCTTCAGATACAATTAGAAAGTTTACGCGGAAGAAATCCACTTGTGGGAAACCAGTAGAAAGTTTACGCGCAAGGAATATGTGGCTTACGACCAGTAGATGGTTTACGCGCTACGAATGTATGGACCAGGAGATGGTTTACGCGGAAGGAATCCACTTGTGGGAAACCAGTAGAAAGTTTACGCGCAAGGAATATGTGGTTTACAACCAGTAGATGGTTTACGACCAGTAGATCGTTTACGCGAGGGGATCTATCGGGATTAGTATTAATCGTTCCGACCGGTCGTATACGAGCTTATTGTGTTTGTCACTTCGCATGAGGTCAAGCGCCTTCTCGGCCGGAAGAGTCGTTTGAGCTAAGCCGAAAACCCTAGCGGCCGTCGGAAACCGATCTGCGATATAGCACAATGGGCGTCACGTGATACGGATTTAAGCTTGCCAACCTCAATTCCGCTCCGAAGATACCAATTCCGTCAATTTCCAGGATTCAATTAATTGCGAGACCAGTAGAGCGTAAGCAGTGCAATGTAGAGGCTGGGTAACATACGAAGTGTTTGAGCTTGGGAGAGGCGCTAAGGCATGGCATCAATCGCTCGGGTGCTCGGCACGTGCTCTGGATCACGTGATTGCTCGCTTGAGTGCTAGGATGTTTGGGAGACACCTATCACATGATCACAAATCACGAGGACTACGCACGTGACTCATATCACGAGAACTGTTTTACATACCTTGCGTAGTTGGCGCGTCACTTGGCTCCGCAACCAACTACCTTCAAGCGCCAATAACTATGTGATGCACCATTTTTCTTACAAATCTGCCGAAATTATACTCTAAAACTAGCAATCTTTACTATTCTGGCTCAAGTGTCTGGTCTCTACCGCTAGTGTTTGTCAGATTTGTCGTTTCCAGTGCTCTCTCGTCTTGTCCAGTGTAGGTGTAGTGTTTGTAGGTATGTCGCGCTCAGCCCCAAAACAATGTACACAATCCAAAAAAAGAAAGGCGTGCGCGCACCGCACAACCATCTAGCTCACCGCAAATTCACAAAGAATCAACAAGAAACCTAACAGTAGAGACAAATCTTCATTACAGCTAGCTTTTAAAGTCAACACAGAGTCGACACTACCGAGCATACCAAGCACCGCACTTGTATACTGGCTTTTTCCCCTTCTACTGGCACCCACGTCTCGTTTACTGCTCACTACGCCATAGGCTCCCGAAACACCACCACATAAAACTGGCGCTTTCAAAGTTCTTCTTGCCTTCATCCCACTTTTTCGACCTTTTCGAGTCCAAACACCCTTTTCCCCTCATCGTCAGCACTCCCGTTGGCCTATAATCATGAATTTTCACACGTTCTTCATCCTTTTGGTGTCTTCATTCTGCGCCAGAGTATTGGCAGACGTTGATATCACGTCCCCCGAAGCCGGCGACAAATACTCCGTGTCTGGAGGCTCCGTTTCTGTGAAAATCGCCTGGAAAGACGACTCGGACGACTCGGACGACGCCAGTTCGCTTACAAACGCTCAAGCATATACCATATCTCTCTGTTCGGGCGATAACCTGAACATCGAATGTTTCAAGGTCTTTGTAGATGCCAAGCTCCTTGATTCGGACCTGTACACGGCCGAGATTCAGGACACCGACGCCCCTAACGGATGGTACTATTTCCAGGTCTATACCAAGTTTAAGGGCGGATACACCAACCATTATACGCCTAGGTTCCAGTTAACCGGGATGTCTGGGTCTCCTATCGTGACTATTACCAACGACGGTGCTCCTAAGCAAGTTTCGTTGGAGCCCACCGCCACAGGAGCCCCTCCAGACCCTCAGTTGGCTGCGGGCGGAGGAACTGGCTCTATAAACTCGGCTTCTTTCACAATTCCATACACCAAGCAAACTGGAAAAACAAGATTTGCTCCCATGCAGACCCAGCCGGGCTCCAAGGTGACTGCCACCACCTGGTCCAGAATCTTCCCCACGAGTAGTGTTTCGTATTACAAGACTATTGGCAGTAAGCCAAATGTAAAATCAACCATTACTCCCGGTTGGTCGTATACTCCTACTTCGCTTGCGAACGAAGCCACCGTAGCTCCTTACCCTACATACTACTACCCTGCTAGTGAAAGGGTTTCTAAGGCTTCGTTGAGCTCGGCTTCAAAGAAGAGAAGATGGTTAGATTGATTTCATAAGTATGTAATTAAGAAATACTTGAAACTACGAAATATCCCTGTAAATTGGTGTAATTAAGATCTGAATATTGCTAACTTTCAGTGTATCTAACTAACATAGACTGGTGATTCACTACTAGGTGTACTTGCAAAGTACCTGAAGTACTGGAATGCTTGAGATCTTATTCTAATTAGCACTATCGATATCTCTTGATTCAATAATGGCCATTATCAAGGTTGAGCGATTTTTTGCACCCAATACGCTACGATCATTAAGGCTTATTGCAATAACTGGTAACAAATCTATATAGAAGCCTACCATTGTTGCTTTTTCACGCTTCCACAGCGAATACAAATATGCTTACATTTCTCTGCTACCTATTAAATCGTTTTAAATAAACAGTACTCTATATTTACATATTGCTTTATGCTTCTGAAAAATTTCTAATCTGCTCACTTATAGTGAAATACGAGCACAAACTTTGTATTAGATCTACTTGACGGTATTTTCCATATCTTTAACCTGCCTACTCTTTTATTTTTTGGTAAAAATTTAACTAGACATACCAGTTGCACCTGCCATATAACATCCTAGCTAATATAACCATCAGCAACCTGCAGAGGTATAGCGAAAAGCGTTTGCACCCACCGGCTTATATGCAGTCCGCGATATTCCCAGTTATCAGATTCGTGTACAAGTCACTGACAGTCAATAGATGTGTTCATTCAAGCCAACGAAGAAGATTCTAGCTAGGTCAGAGGCTCTTAGGCCTTCTATAGATGTGGACACACAATCGCAGAACAAGAATATAAAAGACTACCAAGATAATGCCAGAGAAGGTAAAGAACTGAGATATGAAAAGTTAGACTTGGAGGAAAAGGGAATACACATTGAAGGTTCCAGATGCAATATGGTGAGGAACATGGCCATAATTGTTCTTTTAGTCATAGCTGCCACAACTCAGGTAGTCAACATCCATAAGAACTATCACAAGTGGTCAACATAGCCCCGATCCAGCCACGCAAATAGTACGAGCAATCTAAATAGGTCTTAGCGGAATACCAGAAAGAGGGCGCGCGCAAACTCCCTCGATAAGCGCAAAAATGAATATATGTATATATATTAGGCAGAGTAGTGTATTAAGATTGTAACGGCAAAATGAGATTTACAAGTGTACTACCACTCATTAAGCTAGTAAGTGCGTTCGCGGTAAAGACCAATGAAGTGGGATACCTCACTCTAGAGGACTCGTTCATGGATACACTCTACGGACAGCTTGTGGAGTCAGAAAGTCTGCGACTACACAAAATGCGCCTTGTACAAAATGGCGTGCAGCACGTATCCGATGAATACTCAGCTTCCCATCAACACTACGTTAACACCCAAACCCGTCTTAACTTGCCTCCAGACGACGACACCTCTGATATCAACTTCAGCCAAAACATGTTTGGCGGAATCCTCACTTATGCGCACCTCGATTATGCAAGCTGCTTTGACCCCGCAACTTACGATACCGACAAAATCGACATTGCTATTGTGGGTGCGCCCTTTGATACTGGAACGTCATACAGGCCGGGCGCGCGGTTCGGGCCCGAAGCAGTGCGGCTGGCAGCGAGAAGACTAGGCAAGGGCCTCAGGACGGAAAAAGGACGGTACCCAGTAAATCCGTACGACAGCACCACCCACAACTATTCGATTGTAGATTGCGGAGATGTTTCGATGAGTCCGTTCGATAACCGCATTGCGTTGAACCAGCTCTACAGAGGCCACCGCGCCATTCACCAGCACTCAGGCAAGGTGAACCAGGTGCCTCGGGTAATTACTGTAGGAGGAGACCACACCATCACGTTGATGGCGCTCAAGTCGATCCATGAAGCGTTGGGCGAGCCTGTCCATGTGATCCACTTTGACTCGCACCTCGATACGTGGGACCCTGAGATTTTGGGTGGTGGCATTTCCGACTACAGTGGACTTAACCACGGCACCTTTTTACACTACGCGCACGAACAAGGGTATATTGCCGACAAGGGCAATTTCCATGTCGGTATTAGAGCGCCTTACATCGATGAGGTGTATGATGGGAATCATGACAGAGAGTGCGGGTTCAGTATAATTGGCGCGCGCGAAATCGATCGCGTGGGAGTGCGCGCCATTTTGCACAAACTCAAGCTGAGTCTAGGCGACAAGCCGGTGTACGTGTCGCTAGACATAGACGTATTGGACCCGGCGCATGCTCCTGGTACGGGGACTATGGAGATAGGAGGCTACAGTGGTCGTGAACTATTGACTCTATTGGACGGGCTCAAGGGGATTAACTTGGTGGGGGCCGATGTGGTTGAGGTGAGTCCTCCGTACGACACCAATGCGGGGATCACCAGTTTGGCAGCCACCTCTGCCATCGACCTGTTCCTCAAGTTAATGGTGAGAAAGAAATAATAACTACCATTTGTGATGTCACATCACGTGCTGTCTGTATAAGTGTGTGTACTTTAAGTAAATGGGTAGGAGCCTAGAGTGAGGCAGTGCGATGCGATTTGCACTAACGGTAGTTAGGCGGTGTATAGTGGGTTGCGGGCGTTGACGTAGGCGGTGTTTTGTTTGCATATTCCGATGTTTGTGATGTGCCAGCGAAGTAAGGTACCATAATCTCGAGGCTGAGTAGCCCAAAAAGGCCTACATTACTGATTCCAGCCTGTGCACAGCCGCGCGTAACTTCCAGGCCGGCGGCGCACATCCCAGTCCGCAAAGTTGTTTTTCTTTCTCAATATGGAATGAATTAAACAGATGCGGAACCAACAGCAACATCAGAGTGACAAGATCCACTAGACCCCAACGAGTACCCTTCATTACCAAGAATAGAAAGCACTGTAGACGCCCTTACATCACACTGTAGACCCACAAACTACATACATTACTTCTACTGTAAACAAACACCCCTCCGCAGGTGTGTTCTCTCGACGTAGTCTATGTCCCCTTTCACGTGACCACATCCGCCTAAAAATAGGAAATGATCTGAAAGGTTCACTGTTTTACTGTTTTCACCAGTGTTTTCTTCCATCATGGCCCAACGAGACTTGACGCTGAACGCACCACGGTTGTATGTGTCCAACGAAGACGAGGTGACCAACCCGTTCACAGCCCCGCACGAACTCGAAGAGTCGTCGTACGAGTCCCCCCAAAGATCAAGCGCAACTTCATCAGAGGATGAAATAAACAGAGAATATGGCCGCCCTTTTAATGCCTACAACGGTTTTTTTAACCAAAATGATACCACCTCCAAGCTCCTTAGCAACGATAACTCTTCCAGCGAAGATCCAGCCGCCAGCGGCTCGTCGTCGTCGAACCCTCCCCCAAGACCAGCCAAAGGCTATTCCGCCATGGGTTACGCCAGCGTGCCTACCAATAACATAACCGTGCCTTCAGAATACGATCGGTACCCGCTGATGGCGGGATCGCGCGTGGTTTCGTCGAGCTCTTTATCGAATTTGGCCAACGCTGCTGGGGCTGCTGGGGCCGCTGGGGCAGCCGGGGCCGCCGAAAAGTCCAACCACCGTTCCGATGGTGAATCCTCCTCCATCACATCCAACCCTTTCTCTTCAGGCCAAGATTTCAGTCCTTTTGGCGGATATCCTGCGTCGTCCTTCCCGCTTCACATAGATGAAAAAGAGCCCGACGATTACTTACACAACCCAGATCCAATAGCAGATGCAGACTACGACAAAAACCGGTTCATGGCCGATATCAAGTTGATGGATAAAAGAACCATCAGTGGTTTTGTGGGTATGATATTTCTCTTTCTTCTTATAGCGTTGGTATTTATCTTGCTTCCGGTGTTGACTTATTCGGGTGTGACCAACCATTATAAGCCAGAATCGTACGAGATCTTGACCCATTACAGTTATCCTCTTTTAAGTGCTATCCGTACTTCTTTGGTCGACCCAGATACCCCTTCAGACTACATGACCACCAAAGGCAAAGATGGGTCTACATGGGACTTGGTTTTCTCAGACGAGTTTAACGCCGAAGGAAGAACCTTTTATGATGGTGACGACCAGTTCTTCACCGCCCCCGACCTCCATTACGATGCCACCAAGGATTTGGAATGGTACGACCCCGATGCAGTCACCACGGCTAACGGTACGTTGAACCTTCGTATGGATGCGTTCAAGAACCACGATCTTTTTTACAGATCTGGAATGGTGCAGAGCTGGAACAAAATGTGTTTTACCGAAGGAAAAATCGAGATATCGGCCAGATTACCCAATTACGGTGGGTTCTCGGGTCTCTGGCCCGGTTTATGGACCATGGGAAACTTAGGTCGCCCAGGCTACTTGGCCACCACTGAAGGTGTCTGGCCATACTCGTACGACTCTTGTGATGCCGGTATCACCCCTAACCAATCGTCCCCCGACGGTATTTCGTATTTACCGGGCCAAAGACTTAACTCTTGTACTTGTAAAGGAGAAAGCCATCCTAACCCGGGCGTAGGAAGAGGAGCGCCAGAAATCGATGTGATCGAAGCTGAAGCCGATACCACCATTCTCAACGGTGTGGCTTCCCAATCATTGCAATTGGCCCCCATGGATATCTGGTACTATCCTGACTATTCTTTTATTGAAATTTACAACGCCAAAGTGACTTCCATGAATGCTTATACCGGTGGTCCGTTCCAGCAAGCTCTTTCGGCCGTGACCACTTTGAACACCACATGGTACGAGCGTGGAGGTTCTGCGCACAATTTCCAGTCATACGGCTATGAATACCTAAATGATGACCAAAACGGTTATTTGCGGTGGTTCGTCGGCCAAGACCCCACTTTCACGGTCTATGCCAACGCTCTTCATCCAAACGGTAACATTGGCTGGAGACAGCTTTCCAAAGAGCCCATGTCCATTATTATGAACTTGGGTATTTCCAATAACTGGGCCTACATCGACTGGCGTTCGCTTCACTTCCCTGTAGAATTTAGAATCGATTACGTCAGGGTGTACCAGCCCAGCGGAAAAACCAATGTGGGATGCGACCCTGCCGGCTATCCTACCTACGACTACATTCAGCAGCACTTGAACATATACGAGAACGTCAACATCACGTCGTATGCTGACGGGGGCTACAGTGTCCCAAAGAACTCTTTAACTGGCTGTTAGGCCTCATGATTCACGAACCTATAGGTCTGAGGCCCTAGCATTGTTGTACCATATATTTCGATAAATTTCAATTACGTAAAATTAAGAACCCATCAAAAGCAAGGTTTGTGTAGAACTGGAATTATAAGTCTTGAATTTTTATTCTTTCTATTATTTTAACAGGTAGTTGGAGGTCTGGATTTCCTGATAATGCCTGCTACAAAGCAAATAAAAGCTTAATGATGTATTTTCGTACCAGAATAAAGTAGTGGAGTAGAATACTATAGTATATTCAGATAAATTAATTGAGAAAATATAACAATGATGAGCTTGAAAACGTACGGAGTCATGAGTGTACTTCAAACGTGAATAAATAGGAAATAAATTTATGGTATAGAGGCTTCTACTCAAGAGTGCTGCATGACCAAGTGTGCAGGATATAGGCCTTTCTTTTGAAGAGACAGTGCTTATATTCTAATAGTGCTTTCTAAGTGGTATTTAAGCAAGCTCACTATTAGCTCAATATTCTTTTATCCGATTGTCTGATGCCTTTTATGATATTTCAATTGCTGCAAAATTCTACTCTTGATGTTAAAAGTGGATGAAGAGTGCAGTGCAAGAGTTTAGGATGTTATGCAAATGCTTCCATATAAGTGGCACCTCTCTTTTGTTGATAAGTTATTGTAACCTTTCAAGAATCGGGAATATTCCGATATTACTTTACTGTATTAGTCCAAGAATCCAATTCAATTCGTAAAATGGCTGCGAAAATTAGCTGAAAATATTGTAATGATTAAAGTGCGCATGAAGAGCGCGTGATAGATAAAGCTAGATCCAAAGGGTGCTAGATATAAAAGGGTGCAGAATGTCATTTCTGTATATTTGAGTGCTTGGTTTTTCCTTTTGGTAGTTCTGGACGTATTGGAAGAGACTCTGAAGATTCTGAGTTCGTATGTGCTTTTTTGGGCCGTATTAAACAGAGCAAAATAATCGAAATAAATGATAAAAAGATGACATTAAACATAATGAAAATGGCCATTTGATGTTTATTATTAATAAATACAGCTGATAACTAAATGTTGATTTGGAATAAGTTAAAGTACTATTATTTACTATTTCAAAAAGTCTCGATTAGTTGGAATTCACCTAAAATAATATCCATAGGTATTCCAGATCTTCTTTACAATATCGAGCTTCACCTCCACACTATGCTCAGGATTATTCAACTCGTTCAAATCACGTTCCCAGTCCTTCTTCAATTCCTTGGGAATTAAGAGCTGCGCCGTGATAACAAGATTCACGGTCTCTACAAGTAAGCTACCGTCGTTCTTATTGTTGCGGTTATTGATCAATAATCCCTCAATGTTGTTCAAACCCTTCAAGCAAAGCACATTGACTTGCTTGCCGTTGACGGAAATGGGCTTAGCGCCCCAGGCATATTGCCAAAGCTTGTAAATTATGAATACCGAAGGACTTATCGAAACTATTCCAAACACCAATTGTTGGGACTTGAGCAACTTATCAATACCATTAATTGCCACCCCGCCATCAACCTTGGTCTTTTGCACTTGTATCAATAAAGACCTGATAAGCAGACCTCGCAAGATATTTTTGACAGGCGAACGAAGCTGCGATTCGTATTTGGACATCAACAAGGTTAAATCGCCGCTTTGAATGGCGTTGTGGATTTGCTGGGGATCCAAATTGGCTACATGTTCATCCTTTGCAAAGTCCAAAACCATGCGTTCCAACGAGTCCAAGTCGGATTTTAACGATTCTTTGGACGTAATGGACAATTCGTCATCGTGTCTAAGAATATTGAGCATGTCACCGATGGGTTTGACCACCCAGTTCTTGAAGAATCCATAGACAGTATCGATAAAATTGTGCTTGAACCAGTGAATAATGGCTTCACGATTGTGATACGCATTGAGAGTTTGGCCTGGTCCGTACGCAATTAAGAGAGCTAGAGGCACCCAATATCTCGTGAGAAATGACGGCTGGTCACCACTAGAACTATAATCAGAGGCAATATCATTCACACATTTGATCAAACGGTCGACCCTCGAATTTTCATCCAAGATTTCGTCTTTCTGGTTAGAGTTTACCAAATATTCCAAGTCGGCAATCGACGTTAAGTTCTGGTCAAATTTCATGCCGATCATATAGTCTAGTTTGGCAGTGGATTGTTCGATTTCGCGGGATATGGCGGTGATTTTATCGGTGATTTGGTGGTTGACACTACTAAGAGGAGCTCTCAAGACATGGCGGGCCACTTTCTTGTACCATTGAACACTGCTGATCTTGCTGGAGATTTTCAAGAGCGAAATGCTGGGGTCGTTCTGAACAAATAACGTACCTAAAACTACTCTGGCGGTGTCCCAAGCCACGCGGGCCCAGTGCCGGCACCTAACCCAGTTATTGTAGAAGGGATTGTCTTCTGAAACCGCAGAGGAACTAAACTCGTAGTCAGTGTTGGACTCTAGACGGAAGCGAACGTGGTCCAAAATGGCCCACGAGAGCTCAAAAGTCTTGGAAGGAAGCGTCTGTACAAAGTAGATCCACTTGCTGGCGGTGGAGGTGTGAAGATTCTCCCAATAGGCCAAGTTGCTCTTGAGAATTAGCGTTCGGTATATGGTGGAGTTGGCAAGGTGTGCGCCTAGAGTAAGAAGAACGTACCTGTTGATCAAGTCATTGAGGCTGGAATTGATCTCAACAAACTCATTTGTACTCTCTGGTGGAGCCGTAATTGTGGCAATTGGCTTGTAGGTATGATGCAAGCTGGCCAAGTCTAGGGTGGCGATTCTGTCGAACTTGAAGTCTTCTACGCCCAATAACGAGTATATTTGTTCAAAAGTGGCCAGTAATGTGTGGAATTGGCTAGTGTATGTATTTTGTAGCGGGGAGTGTGAGTTTCCGCTTTTGAGGCCCGCCAGCTGGGTATAGGAAGCCAAATCGGAGGTCAAAAACGCGGTGGTTGCGGCATTGGCAGCGCCAAACTTGGCTCTGATGGCTAAGGAGATCCGATTGTTGTTGTTGATGATACGTATATCACGTACCGACTGGCGTGAATGAGGCGTAATGCCTGGTGTTAGGAGGTCCATCAAGAAGAGAAGTGAAGGAATTGGTTAGTGCGGAAATAAAATGACAGTGAGGTTTGGGAGAAAAATAGTGAGAAATTAGGTGGAGAAATAGGGAGAAATTAGGTGGAGAAATAGGGAGCGCAGCGACAGTTGCTGGCGAGGGTGGGTGATTGACACGAGTAGAGAAGCATGGCAAATGGCAAGTGTATTACTGGGGCTACGTAACGGACTACATATGTGGGCTACATAAGACTACATATCTGGGCTACATAACGGACTACCAACTGGTTGCGCAATTACATCTTGCAGCTTGAGGTGTGCGGTGTTGGTGTTGCTAATCACTTGCTTTATTTTGTTGCTCCCCATAATTGCTCCAGCGCGACCTTTTTGCAGCCGGGAGAGAAGGGCTGCGCACATCGAGAGCACATCATAGAGACGGTAGGGAATTGCATCTTTTTGAGTCAGTGCCACGGGTAATTACTTCTTGTACTTTATAGATATTACCTGAGGTATAGATGTCCTGATAACTTTACGAACCAAGAGGGTTTAGCGGTTTAGGTGGTCTCAGGTGAGTTTTTGTAGTTTATTTAAAAATATGACATAAATCTGCAAAATCTCAGTTACATTCAGAGTGGATTACTTGCAATAAGCGTTTGGATTTACCAGTTAGAATCCGTCTAGCCAAAATAGAGGCTTGACCGAACACAAGAACAAGAAATGAAAACCCAACTCTGAACCTCAAATGAATCGGGTACTAAAAGTGACATAAAAGTGTTGAAAAATTTCAAACAATCTGCTTTTATCGTACTTCTCACCTAAAGTAGTTCTTTTTCTCTCTTTGGAATGAATCTTGTTCGCGCTCTACTCTACACTTGTTTTCTTTTCTTTACATTCTATGCTTATGGTACTAATCATCCTCCTTTTTGTCGTCCAAGACGCCCGTTTCCTTGATCAAAAGCTCGATGTCTTCATCACTCCAGATCTTGTGCAACACCTTTCCTTCATTCACCTTCGACAAACTCAACGTAGCAAACTCCAACTTGTCACTGTTTAAAGTAGACGAGTCCATGGTCTTGGACAACACTTTGATGGCCAATTCACACGCTTCTTTCAAGGTTAAATCGTCCTTGTAGTCTTTCTTCAAAAGGGTCTGGGCTGCAGAATTGTTGGCTCCGATCGACGTGGCTTTCCATCCTGAATAGTTACCTGAAGGATTAGACGTAAACAACTGGAATTGGTACCTGTCGTCGTACCCAGCATATAAGAAACTCACCCCAAAAGGTCTTAAACCACCGTGCTGGGTGTAGCCTTGCTTGATATCACATACTCCCTTGATCAAGGTCTCACATGGAATGTCTTCGTTATAAGTTTTCAAGTACTGTTGGGCTCTAACTCTGGCGTTGTTCACAAGAATAAACGCATCGGCGGTCATACCGGCCACGGCACAAATCATATTATCATTGATGACATAAAGCTTTTCGGCAGACCCGTCGTTGTCGAACAACTTGGAGGTCACTTTCTTTTCACACGCCAAAACCACCCCTTCTGCTGATAATATCCCAATGGCAGTGCCTGCTAACGAGATGGCTTCTTGGGCATATTCCACTTGGTATAGTCTACCTTCCGGTGAAAAAATGGTTGTTCTCGAATCGTATCTTCTGGACATGGTCTATGATGTGTTTGTCCGGGAAATTGAGCTGAATTGTGTTGTACCAGCTGGTTGGTTATGTCTCGTTGATTTGATGGTGGCAATACGTGAGGGTAGTGCGGGGCAAAAAATCTACACCTACACTTGTACTGACACACACTTGTACTGACATACACTTGTACTGACATACACTATATACTGACACACACTATGTACTGACATACACTTTAAGTCGGTAGAAGAGATACAGCAATTGGCTTAGAGCTTACAACGATAATACTCGGTACAAGCCTATACAATCCTATTTTGTAGAATACAACCACCTCTCGATCACTCCCTCAGAAAACTTTGTCCTGCATACAGATACCCATCAGCCAACATCTTTGTTAGTGCTTTTGGTGCTTGTGTGCTTGTGTGCTTGTGCTTGTGTGCTTGTGTGTTTGTGGTATAGCTTATGAAAGTGTTTGTTAGCTCGCTAGACGTGCCCATTGGGTACACGCGGCCCAAATTCCCGTCGCTCTACATGCCACTCGGCCCCAACAGAGGACAGTACGAGCAGTCATTCCTATACTATACAAGAGACATATGGGAGTTTACAGTGGTGTGGACAGTAATTTTTTTTGGGGTTTTTTATGTTTTTGCCGGATTGATCGCTATGTTAAATGTGGAGATCAACAACAGGCGGCACGGAGTGGAGCAAAAAAGAAATAGAGTGGGGTTGGTGGTCATAGGCGCGACGTATGTGGTGTTTGGGGCTTTCAAAGGGTTTATATCGGGGGCGATTATTGGGTTGATTTTGGGTGCTATCTACAACGCGGGATCGTTGAGCATGAGCACGTGGATCCCCATGACCTGGGGGCTGGCTGCGATACTATTTGACGTGTGTAGTTCGTACCTGACCAGTCTGATTGTCTTGTAGCCCCGCGCGAAAAATGGTTGTAAAATCAGGGTAAAAAAGAGAGCATAGAAATTAATAATAGCAGGTGAAGAGTATCATACCGATAATCACTTTGTTTTTGTAACGTATCACTCAGAATAAATCGTAAATCCACTCATGGTATTTACACTTGAATATATACACTGTATGGGTGGTGGGATGTTTCCGAAAGAGGTTGGGATGTTCTTTCATGGGTGCTAGGATGTTTCCATTTGTGTCCTACATGCTTCCATTTGTGTACTTCAATAAGAGTTGTCAAGCCTGAAGTTTATTTACTATTCGAATGTAATCCTTTTCTGTAGATTAATGCTCTCGCTTCTACTTAATTCGCCTGCGCGCGACTCAATACAAAAAACCATAAAAAGGGTAGACTACTCTATATAATTATACCCCACTTGTCGTCATGTCACTTGATATATCCCTATCGCAGGTACTTCTGGTAGCGCCCTTGATGCACCAGTTCCGAAAACAGAATCTGACCCAAGTTGCGTTGGCCGGGTTGCAAATTCTCATAGCAGCCAAGGTATGGAACGAGACCGCCCAGACATGGCACGACTATCTTGAATCTAAAGGCATAAACACCATAAACACCCCCGAAATAACGTCTGTAATGGAAAACTCACCGCAAGCACAGGAAAAAATCCACAAAAATACCACGGCGGCCGTCAAAGAAGCACTCTGGCTGAACTCGTACCTCTCGCAACCGGCCGAGGCAAAGGCGTTGTACGCGCAAATCAAAAATGCCCTTTACATATCGGTACTCAATAGTGAGTACGAGCGCGCATTACAGTATTTACTGGATTTTTCCACCATTGTAAGTTTTTCGTCCCAGCCCAAAGACAGAGCCCATTTCGTAGATAACATGTACTTGGACTTTTTATGCCACCAGTATGCTATAAACATCCACCATCTTTTATGGTTTCCGTATCACGACCGCACCAAAGAAAGTAGTGCGAACTTTACCACGGGATCAGGCGCGTTCAAAGCGGTCGATACTATATACAAGAAGTTGGTGTTTTACTATACTCGCAACGAGGCGGTTTTAGCCAGTTCCAGTGATGTTTCCGACGAAGTAGATGCAGAAGTGGCATATTACTGGTTCGCGCGCACGTTGAATTTGGCAGTTTTGTTCAAACGGCTTCAGTTTGACGACTTTTACTCCGAGTTTGGCGCCATAACGTCTTCAGGAAAGAGTTTCTTTGTAGAGTTAGATTACTTTTGGAAGTCGAAGATACTTTGTATGCTAGCAATAGTGTTTATATTTTTGAGGCCATTCAACGAATTGGCCTTGCTTGACGACTCTAGTGATATGCTTGTTGACTTGTTCACTGCCAACGAGGAAAGCACCGAAAACCAGCTCTACTCACAGCTTTTGGTACCGTTGTCGCAGTCCAAGTTTGCTCAGGTATTGGATTTGCTCAGGGATCCCACTTTCACCACTCGATTTGCAGCCCAGCTCGGCTTTTGCGTTCCCCTGGCGGCAGCCGAAGTCTCTGAATCTACTCCTGTTCTTGAGCATGGCCCTAGCTATCGGTTTCTTGCCCATGTTCGTCTTATGATTACTCTTAAAAATGCGTTGTTGGTGCTAGGCTCCATCACCGAGGTACCCAGACCAAAGCTTATGGACCTTTTGGGGACTACTAAAGATGCCGAGTCTGTTCATCGTAATCTCTTGTTGCTTATTGCCAGTTTGGGTCTTGGAAAACGGGGGGTAGGATATCGATATGCTGACGATGTATATTATAATGTTGGGCCTGATAGGCTGGTGAATACGGCAGATTTGCAGGATGAGATCGAAAGCTTGGCCAATGATGTAGAGGCAGAGACGATGGCGAGTTTGATGAAAGCGCTGTTATTAGAAAAGCTAGCGGAATAACAAAAGAAATGATTTGTAGTTTATCAATTGAAAGTCATAATATTAACAAAATACTAGCTACAATATTCCTGAGTCTAGTAAATCCATTTCCAGAAACTAAACCCTAGTTCCAATAATAAATTAATAGATTTAAATTGTTCCAAAACTTAAAAACTTGTCAAGTATTAATTAGAATCATAGTCTAATAGTCATTAATGCAACTAAGTTATATTCCCAAAGAGGAGCAGAGAGAGGCACTCATAAATCTAATCACATTACAATGAGGTGTCTATTAAATATTTCCTAGGTTTAAATGGTGTCCTTTAATTTCAGTTGATGGAGAATAAGGTCTGGTCTGTATGAGTTTACTGTAGTATTATTCAAAGTAATGGTCCTAGTTAATTTTAATTGAGGATTAACTGGCTTTCTGGTTCAATACCATTTGAACCAACTGCATCATCTGTAACCTTCCGCTCAATGCATTGAAACTCACACCACTAATATCTAAACTCACCCCGTCATCACTCCCACACAAGAGTTGATTGACCAAATAACATGTAATCATCACCACAAATACTCCACAATCATCAAAGTTCTGCTGCTGATCACACTTCATCCGCATCACCTCAAGTGGCCTGTTCCCTTTTACAATGCTCTTGCACGACAGAAAACGCCTCACCACCTCTTTAACAAGCTGTTCGCTGTCTTCGTCTTGGTCAATAGCCATGGAATCGTATACATAAAACCGATTTTCAAGCACTGAAAGAAGCCCCAAAGCCCAGTGGTCTCCATTGTTCAGGCTTTCCAAATCGACATCGTCAAAGTCATCTATAAAATTTAACGGCACAAATATAAATTTCAGCTTCTTCAACTCGTCTATAGGCAAGATCAGCTCGATGTCGTCGCTGGCCGGGAAATGCATGAAAAGTTGGACCAACGACGGATACAAGACTTGGATCTGGTGCCCAAAGGCATTAGCATTTCCCAAAAATGACTGGGTCATCACCTCATACACGAACGAGATATTATTATCGTTCAACCATTCGCCTGGAAGCATATGGTCGAGATCAGACCGATAAAGGGCTACGGAATGGTACTGGAGAAGCTTGAAGTCGGCCCTACGAGACTCGTTTTCCGAGCCGTTGTGCTTGGCGCACTTGTCTACTATTTGCGCTCGGATCCTCTTGATATCGCCAATGGCCAAAAACTCGTTGAACACCCGCGGATCAGATTCGTCCATCACTTGTGCCAACGCTTTCTGACGCTTGAGTTGTTTCGCGCGGGTCGCGTTGATCTTTTTCTGGTGTTTCAACTCTTTTTTCTCCAGCTTGGAAAGCTTCTTTTTGTCTACATTTTCAACACTGTCTTCGATGCTAGCGTCTTTCTCTTTCTCATTCTCTTCCAGCGCCGGGGGCTCGCCTAGCACTTCGGCCCAGGGTAACCGATCTAGACCATTGGTAAATATTTTTTCGGGGTTGCGCTTGGCGGTGAGACTATTGTCCACACAGAAACCATTGTGGGCATTGTATACTATGGAAGGCATGGATTAATCATGAATGGAGATACACCAAAACCACCAAGAGATAGTAATTTTTTTACCTACTAAGAAACCAAGAATTATTTAAGACCGATTTATAGGCTGTACTATTTTTAGGTGTCTATTTATTTGTAATAGTTTGGTTGTAGTGGTATTGTAGTGAGTATGTGTGGTGACAGTCTGGTGGTTGGGTAGTGTTTCTGAGATTCTTGTGTAGTTCGCGATTGTCAAATCAGAGATCGCAAATTCATTACACTCTTCTCAGCATGTACGTTTGCAACAAAGTGGTAAGGGGCAGCACCAGAGTTAAGGCAGTGGTCCACCAGACTAGGCTACTCAACATACAGAGTCGTCTGCCCATAGCCACGTACCCCACGGGCCAGCCCATGCATGAGACCAGGCCCCACTATTTGCCTACCGCGGGAAATTTAACACCGGGAATTAGTGCGATGGAGTACTACAGTCGTCGGCTCAGGCTCATGAAGGACGTTCCTAGCAAATCCATTGCCATATTACAAGGTAACCTGGTCAAGTATAGCAGCGGCAGTGTGTTCTACGATTTCCAACAGGACAATGACTTGTACTACATGACAGGATGGTTGGAGCCTGACTCGGTGGCCATCATCGAAAAGACGGGCGATGCCCCCGACGATGTCGCGCTCCACATGTTGGTTCCCGCGAAAAATCCTCACACCGAGCTATGGGAGGGCGCCAAACTGGGGCTCCAGGGAGCATACGATTTCTTTAATGCTGACTACGTGGAAGACGTGGTTAGAGCACCACGGTATATCGAGGACCTCTTAAGTAGAAACAACCATGTATTCTGGGACGACCGCAGCGGCGAGACCAAGCCATCGCGGTTTCTGTCTTTCTTTGGCACGCCGGCGGCGCGCTCGGCTGCCACTCTCGCTGGCGTCGTGGGCCGCACCAACAAGTCTAGCGACAGTGCGAGCGCGCTCGTGGCAAAACTCCGGAGTATCAAGTCGGAGGCCGAGATCAATGTGATGCACGCCGCGGGCCAGATCTCGGCAAGGGCATTCAACCAGGCCATTGCCAAGGTGGGCTCCGACTCGCCATTGTTTACAGAGAAAACGTTGGCAAAGTACTTGGAGTACCAGTTTGTCAAGGGAGGCTGTGACAAACAAGCATACATTCCTGTTGTGGCCAGTGGACAGAACGCGTTGACCATTCACTACACCCGGAACGACGATTTGCTCTACCGCGACGAATTGGTTTTCGTGGACGCGGGCGGAAAATTAGGCGGCTACTGCGCCGACATCTCCAGAACCTGGCCCAACTCGCCAGCTGGGTTTAGCGACCCGCAAAAGGATATATACCAGGTGGTGTTGGATGCCAACAAAAAGTGTATAGATATGTGTGACGAGTCGCAGGGGGTATCGCTCCACGACATCCACGAGTTCCTGGTCAAGACGTTGACCGAGGGCTTGCGCAACCTCGCGGGCTTTTCGGCGCTCACCACCACCGACGTGGCGCGCACCTTGTACCCTCACTACATCGGCCACCATTTGGGACTCGACCTACACGACATCCCGGGGGTTTCGCGGTTCCAGAAGTTGGTGGCTGGCAATGTCGTCACCATTGAGCCCGGCTTGTACATTCCCCACGACTCCAAGTGGCCCAAACCCTACCAGGGAATCGGGGTCCGGGTGGAGGACGACATCGCGGTGGGAAAAACCGCGGCGTCTACAAGAAATCTCTCGGCAGGGTGCGTCAAAGAGGTGGCCGATATCGAGAGTTTGATCCGCCACGGCAAAGTCACCACGCCGGGAGTAGGGCAAGAGTTGGTAGTTTTGGACATTTAATAGATTATATATATACAAGTTACACTATATTTAGCGGCCAATGTTCAACAACAACGAGTTTTTGGAGCCTTCTTCGCCGCCCTTGCTGCCGCTGGGCAAGTAAGACACGTTGGGCGAGTTGGCCAAGGTGGTGGCGATGTCCTTGGAGGCTTCCAACCTTCTGATCATCAACAAACCGTCGCCGGCCTTGGCCAACGCCTTGGACACCGTTTCGGCACTTTCGGCTTCACCTTCGGCCCTAATAACGTTGGCTCTTCTTTCCTGTTCTGCCTTTTCGACCAAGTACTTGGATCTTTCAGCATCTTGCTGGGCAATCTGCTTCTGCTCCACGGCCTTGGTAAACTCGCGACCAAAAGTCATGTGTGTGATCGACACATCTTCCAATCTGATGTTGAACTGGCCGGCTCTGTTGGACAACTCCTGTCTGATTCTGGCCGACACCACTTCTCTTTGAGTGATCAATTCGGCTGCATCAAACTGTGCCACAATCGATTTCAACACTTCGTTCCCAATGGCTGGCAACACTCTTTCGTCGTAATCCAACCCCAAACTTTGATAGATTTTGGGCAACTGTAACACTTCGGGTCTGTGCAACACTCTTAAAGTTAACGAAACGTTTTGCAAATCTTTGGATCCGGTGGTGGTGGCAATGGTTTTAGGCTTGGTTCTGACGTCATAGACAATGGCCTTTTGCAACCACGGAATCAAAAAGTGCGTTCCTTCTCCAATAACTTCTTTTTGAACACCGTTCAATCTATCGAAGATGACTGCTCTTTTGCCTCCCTCGACATCGTAGAGGGCCGATTGCCCGAGGGTCACAGCAATACCAGCTGGAATGGCGATTTTTGAGATGATTTCGGCGAATCTAGATGACATGGTGTTTGTCTAGAAGTGCAAGTAATGTGTAGATTTGGGGTGTTGGATGGTTTGGCCACCGAGTGAAAGCTAGAGTGCAAAGCCCAAAAGCAAGTGCGGGAAATGTGAAAAGTGCGGGTTAGCCTAGGGAGAAATGAGGTGCAGGTCAAATGTTCCTAACTCCCGCTATTCTCAATATCGGTCTCCCTAGAGCTCGCTACTCTCAATGTTTTTTCTACCATCGGTCTCACTAAAGAAAAACCTAGCACTCTTGAACATCTTCGCACTCCACCTCACTCTTGAACATCTTTACTCTACACCTCACTCATGAACATCCTGCACTCTACCTCACTCAACATCCTAGCACTCTACAACATCCTCGCACTCATCAAAGAAAAACCTAGCACTCTTGAACTCCCTCACTCTCGCTATTCTCAATGTTTTTCTACCATCGCTCTCCCTAACTCTCGCTATTCTCAATCTTTTTCTACCATCCGTCTCACTAAAGCTCGCTATTCTCAATCTCTTTCTACCATCGGTCTCACTAAGCTCGCTATTCTCAATCTTTTTCTACCATCGGTCCCACTAAAGAAAAATCTAGCACTCTTGAACATCCTAGCACTCTTGAACATCCTAGCACTCTTAAACATCTTCGCACTCTTGAACATCTTCGCACTCCACCTCACTCTTGAACATCCTCACGCTCCACCTCGAACTCTTGAACATCCTGCACTCTACACTTTACAACATCCCCACTCTACAACATCCTCTCTCAACACCTCGTAGTCCACCTCGCACTTTACCTCACTCAACACCTCACTCTACAACATCCTCGCACTCATCAAAGAAAAAACAAGCACTCTTGAACATCCTCACTCTCGAACATCTTCGCACTCCACCTCACTCTTGAACATCCTCACTCTACACTCTACAACATCCCCACTCTACAACATCCTCGCACTCATCAAAAAAAACCTAGCACTCTTGAACATCCTGCACTCTTGAACTCCCTAACTCTCGCACTCTGATATTTCCCGCATGTCTACGCTGAACTCTCCAGCATTAAAACTCTAGAAATAAAGCAATTGATATAGTGTTGAACCTGTACTTGTTACATTTACATTTCTTCTTCTCTTCTTCTACATTGCTTCTGTGTTATGTCCACACTAACTCTAACTAAAATTTATTCTAATGTACATAGGATGGGTATATAAGACTTAGGGTGGCTTGATTCAACAATGCTGCCATGTTGAAGTTGATCCCACATCAATGCATAGGGTTCAGGTGTTCTAGTTATCAATAAAGTAAACTAACGTCCACGCCGCACCTGCAGCCACCGAACCTGTGGCAACCATTTGGGCACCCTCAAACACTTTCTTGTGGTTCCCGCAATCATCACCCAAAGAAATGGATGTTTTGACGTATCCAAATATGAAAAGAGTTATCAACATCACAATCACCGAAATCAACAAACCTGTTTTCACCACCTTGGTGAAGAAATATGGAACAAGAGGGACAAAACCCCCAAGGAAATACGACAATCCGATGGTCAATGCAGACGTGAATTCTCTTCCTTCAGCCGGTTCTTCCAACCCTTTGCCGAACCTAATCACAAAGTCAATCAAGTTTTTTGGCTGCGAGTCCAAGTCTTTTAAAAATGATGCAATGGTAGTTTCCGAAGCGCCCACTTCAAACATGATTTCGGCGGCTTCTTGGTTGATACTTTCCGGTTTTTTGAAAAACTCCAACTTTTCTTTCTTCACCTGCGACTTGTAATATTCCGATTCGGATCTGGCCGCCAAATATCCGCCCAATCCCATGGAAATGGCTCCAGAAACCAACTCGGCCAAACCACCGGTAATGACCAATCTGGAGTCTCCAAGAGACGACAAACCAGCTGTCAAGGCAAAAGGAACAGTCAAACCGTCAGAAAGTCCAATTATGACATCCGACATCACTCTGGGATCGAATTTCTTGAAGAACCCATCTTCTTCTTCTTCCTCGCCACTATCCAGACCATTGACTGATTTGGATGCATTTAAAATGGCTTCTTCGTTGGCAACACGCTGGCCACGGTCTGACCCATCGGTGGCGCCATACGGCGATTGGTTGTTGTCTAGCAATCGATTAACATGGTCGAGTTCGTCGTCTGATTTATTGCGTCCCGACAAAAGCTTGCCGACTTGATTCTTGAGTGCAACAAATGACATAACACACCAAAATTATGTTTTTGAGACTTGTGTGTTTAGGTTATGTATATGTGTCACAGTCAATTATATATTTTGACGATGTCTAAAGAAAAGTCCGAATGACAAACAAACACTGAAATAATTGACGTTCTGGTTATATTTTTTCCTGGAAATCGGCAGTCTCAGGAGTTGAAGGAGTACTGTGAATAAGGACCTGAAGGAGTACTGTGAGGACCTTGACGAGGCTTGTATGGATGGATATATGAAAAAGAAGTTGCAGTAGACACAGATTTGACGTCTTCTATGAAAAAAGTTGGAAGATTATAGCGATGCCCACTCTTATATCCCCAAGGGTGGGTGGCGGCTTTGTGTATGGAAGGATTGTGGTTATTTTTCGCGGGGTGTGCAGGACAGGTGTTGCTTACATTCGGGCGCGCGTTGATTGGCTGCAATCTGGGAGCGACTCAGATTGGACCATTCGAAGTCGAAGGCTACGTGGACATCACCAGGTGTCTGTAGGAGTGTATAGGTGTGATTGCCCACTGCTTCCATATGAGTGCTAGGATGTTTATTGCTCATGCCTGATAAAAGCCCTATCTCCGGTTCTCGGAGGCAGGGACGGTGTCACGTGATGCGCGGTATGACCAGTGGCTCGCATCAGTGTTCTATATCATCATCTAGTTAACAGAACAATGCAACGATGGAGACACTTTATATCAACAATCTTAATGACAAAGTACTGTTAAACAAGCTCAAAAGCAGCTTACAAGAGTTGTTCAAAGAATATGGCAACATAATACAAATAACCGCACATTCCAACCTCAAGATGAAGGGCCAGGCATTCATAACGTTTGATTCACCAGAGGCAAGCACCAGAGCCCAGAAGGAATTGGATTCTTTTCAACTACACAGTAAAAAAATCCGGGTTAGTTTTGCGCGAACCAACTCTGACAACTTTTTCAAAGTGGTAAAGGCAGACGAAAAACCAGTCGCGGCCAGAAAAGCAGCCAAGGAAGAGCAAAACCGTAAAAGGAAGCACTCCACCAAAACCACCACCAAGCCCACGAAAAAGAGAAAAGTGGACGAGTTCGAACGCTTGCCACCTCATAAAGTGTTGCTTCTCCAGAATATCGCGCCTTCAAGCACGGAGACCCATATTTTGAACGGCTACTTTGAGAAGTTCGACGGCTTGGTCAATGTAAGATTGGTCAAGGTGCGCAGCTTGGCATTTGTAGAGTTTGAGTCGGAACCGTTGGCTACTGCGTGTCTTGAAAACACCGACAAATCGGCATTGAGTGCCTTTGGCGACAACGCCATTCTTACCTACGCGAAAAAGTAGATTGGATTACATATTGATAGAGAAGTATAAATGCTACGGAAGGGTGGCTGGAAAGTCATACATGTAGGGGCTCATTCCGTTTTGCATGGTTTCGGTGTTATTCATGGGATTGTTGGTGTTGTTCATGGTGTAGTTGATGATGTTGGCGTTGTTAATATTGTTGGCATAATAGTCATTGTCATAACTACCATTAAGGTTGTTGTAGTTCATGTTGACGGTGGTGATATTGCCCTGAGGATACTGCTGCATTTCGTAGAGCTCAACAGGCGCGGGTGGCATGGAATTAGGAAATTGTGACTGGCTTGGTTCCGGAACCGTGGCACGGGCAAATTGTTGGCTGATGCCTTTATCGTTGGCATTGAGGTGTAGGAAATTGATGTTGAAGTTGGAATTGGTTGTTCTGGGAAATTCGGGAATTTCAAGCCCATCTGCAACGTATACTTGGTGGTCGTTTCGACTTTCTATTCCGTTTGTGGCTCTTGGATACTCTGGAATCTCAAGCTCGTCCGAAACGTACACTTGGTTTTGATTCTCTATTGCGTTTTCTATTCCTTGCTGATTGTTGGCAATCTCTTCATTACTTAATTGTATCAATGCCTCGTCTTTTGTATGAGGACCCGCCATATTGGAAACTTCCAACCATTCTTTATCTTTCACCGGATCCTTCACTTCCATCAACTGGTTCCACATATGGTTTATATAAGTGGTGTCCAGACTTAGGTTAAGGTTTACAAATGGCGGTACGTTGTCCAAAAGCGACTCGTTTGTCAATGCTGTATAGGGGTCGTTAAATTTGCTGGAATGATCTGGAACCAGTTCCCTCTTCACCAGTGAATCAACCACCCCTTGGTCATATTCGACGATATCGGCTATGCGCTTACCCATGGTGTAGATCAAATTGTTCAATTCATCAAGCTGGCCATCGCTATACTGAAATATATGAAGGCTTTCGAGCTTGGGGATCGGGCTGTTGTACAACTCATCAGTGCCCAAGATATTGAACATATCAGATTGCGATTTGGATGCTTTCCTTGCATAGTAGCAAGCCGAAGAGTGCCGCTTGAATAATGTCGTGAACATCTCTCCGGTCCTACCTATGTTGTCAGACAATCGGACTGTTCTTTTATGATAACCCCGATACAGCGATTCATTGAGGAGGTGAGTCTTGTGATCGGGCTTGGCTTCCATAGAATATTTCAAGTGATTTACTCGGGTAAGGTTAGACAAGAGCGTCTGGTTTGTCTTGTGCATTACCATCTGGATTAATGTGTTGAATATAATTCCGTTGTTACTGTAAATTCCATGGAACACCTCGAAAATATACGGCAAGAATTCGTCGTATATGATGCGGTAGATCTTCATCAAGTACAAGTACGACAACTGGAAATTGGACAGCTTTTCGTAGTGTAAGTACAAGTGATAGTAGAGCGTGAATAAAGCAAGCTTGGTCAATAGAAACACCTTGGCTTTAACCATGTCGACGTAGTGTTCGGGACTGAAATCGAATGGGATGATATCTGTTCTGGGGCAAAGCCGGAGCACGTTGAAGAACTGGCTGCAAATTGTCTCGATTTCGGCCATTTCCTTCATCAAGTTCTTCACAGAGCACCTATTATTCAAGTCCTCAACTAATGACAAGATATTTCGAAGCGGACTCAAGTGCCATCTGTAGAGGTGGAAAGAACTGATTATTTGCTGTTCAAATTGGGTGTTGGAGCTGTTGTGGTTTTTGTTGGTGACAAATGGTGCCTTGACATCGAACTGGCCACTGTCGATTCTGGGATTACTTCCCACATTGATACAGTGCATAACCTCAAGCAGAACTAGATAGTACCATATTTTGCGACCTAGATGGCTAGCTTTTTCATCACGCCTACAGTTATCGAACTCGTCTGGCTCCCGATGGAGACTGAGGTTGTATGCCATGCTAATCAATGAATCGTACGGAGCTTGCGAGTCGCCAACTTCGATAATAAGTCCTTCTTCAGGCGCATGGATAGTGTATATCCTATGGTAAAAAAGGGCTTGCAAGACGGTAAAGTTGGGGGCTTTCGAAATCTGCACGTATTGAAGACAAAGTCTGGCAACATCAATAGCGACCAAGTTTATGGGACTGGCAAGTAAATAGTTTTGCGAGGTGTTGTCGGCTTCGATACTAGCGCCGTTGATCACATTTCTGCTCGTTAGAAGTGATATGTATGCTAACCTCAAGAGAATTAAGCAAATCGCCATGTTGGCAAGATCGGTTCTCGTCTTGACATCTATGGATTCTAGGTAGCTATCTTCGTAGCAAATAGGACCAATCAACTTGGAGAGATCCTCCTTAAACTGGACCTCGTCTAGAAAAGGGAAAAACGGATATAGCTTTGAGAAGAATTTATCAATGAGACCCCAAAGAACTCTTTTTCGAGGTAGCACCTGGAGAATCCGGTCATTTAGCAGCATATCTCCATCAAGCCTTCCTTCAAACATCATATTAGTCAAGGCCATGCTCCCGACCTCCTCTCTTGCTCCCGTTACAAAAACGTTGTCAGTAACTCCGTTCTGAGACTTGATTCCAAACGATGCAGTATTGCTGGCTAGGAATTGCAGACAGCATTGCTGAAACGATTTCTTTTCCAAATCCAGGCTTCCTATGATTTCAAGCTTAATCTCGTTGGTCTCAACATCATTTCTTTCCAGAGAACTCTTGGAAGTAAAGTATTTCCACAACACACGGAGCCACGGATCTATTTTGATTATTGGTCCATAGTCATTCGACGAAGACACACTGGATTGATGAGAAGGGGGATACTCGTTTAGTCTTACAATTTCGCTACTTACAGGCTGACTGAATCCATCGGAAGTTGCAAACGTCAGAAGCCTAATTGAAGACTCTAGTTGGCTCAACTTCTTTTTCAACACTGTTAACTCATCAAAAGGGTTATGTTTCGCATCGTTGAACGCAGAGCGCGAGCTCAAGCCACTATGATTTAAAGACACCAGACCAGTCAATAGCTTTGGCAGCTGACTCCCTTTAATTTGACTGTTTTTCACTCGGGATGGTTGTTTCTTGACCTCCAGAAACGATACGGGTCTCCAGTTCGACTCGTAAGCACAAGTGAAACCACTGTTGGTTTTAATACACGAAGAGCAAGGCACTTTACGATCACATTTGGTCTTTCTCTTCTTGCAGTTTGTGCAAACGAAGGTAGGCTTGTTCCGCTTCCTTACTCCAGTGGTACCGGCCATGTTAGTCAATTCAGAAGTTGTTTTGAATGATATCGACACTTGTGCTTAAATTTTAATTTGAATGTTGGAATCTAAAAAGCTAATGTTGGTCTAAAAATTTTTCCGCCCCTCACACACGAATATGGTAGGATTAGAGTTCATATATATCCGCGAATTTAGATTTCGTAACTCCCTTGGAGATTACCTTCTCCTGTGATCTTCCAGACCAGAAATTGGCGCTTCTGCATCGTGCCGTTTCATCGAGAATAGAAAACCGAGGATCTATGCTGATTACACAACTTTAGTTACACAAATGACTAAATAATACTTGTCTTCTTTACCCTCAAGATGAAAGTATCATTCCCCGTTAAAGCATTATGCATTTTTTTTACCATGGTGGCTGCAAATTTAGCTTTTGAGCCTGCATGCGCATACGTTGGGAGTGCATATTCGAATTTTTTAGTGCAAAAAATATCTTACCATCGCACCTAACCTTTCTGAATTAGAAGTTAAACCGTATATTTTTAAGTTGATGCATCTAGAGGGTTTAGAATGGTTTTTTTTGGGGGGGGGGGGGAGACTATGTACGGCGCAGGACATGAATCAATAAAATTATAACTCTCAATTTAACAATAGGAGGTAATATATAGAGTGATGCGATACCATCAGTTTGAGACCGAGGTGGATCACAAAACTTCAAAAAAGTGGCTGTATAATTTATTGCAGGTGGCTAAGCGGGGAGAAAGGGACTTGGAGGATGTGAGGGGACCAGAAGCCCTGGAGATCGCGTGGGTGACACCATGCATTAGATTGGTCTAAGATTTCTGTCACTCGAACAGAAGAAATTATTCGACGTTTCTAGACAAGTGCTAGACATCAGCATGTGGCGGGTGTGAGACTAGTGTGGGGGAGCCAAATGCAACATGACTCGTTTACAATTTCATAGACTATTAAACCTGTCTAGACTGTGTCTTGTTATCTCGCGCCACTATACATCATTTGCATCTATCTACCTGTTGACAGCCGTTCGTACCCTTTGATCTTAGATTTCGCCTTCATGTGTGTTTATGCATGTACTAAAATTTTGGAGGACCTTCGCCAATCATGGCTACTTCTCCTCGATACAGCCCCCTGTTTATATTCTTTCTTTTGATTTTATTTTCATGTTGGTCAAATACATGAATATTTTTTGATAAAGTCTAGTTTTAAATTTATAGTTTGCGAACGATTTACAGACGCCGAACCCTAATTCAAGAGTGGCTCAGCCCCGTAGATATATCTGGACCAAAACAACCGACCTCGCAAATGCCGGATACGGTTAGACACTTTATTCTTCAAATTCTTTACATAAACTAGAGAATATAGAATAAGGTTGGACTGCCCTAGCACTCTATTTCAAACTGATTTCCAAGACATACTTCCATGACACACTCTCTAGCTTCGTTTAACTCAATGCTGTCATGTCAGAGGTTGGGGAATCTCGTTGATCCCCAACCGAGAATTCTAAAAAATAACTCAAGAGTACGCCACATCTCTTTGCATATCACTTACCAATGGATGTTGGTTTCAGTGGCTGGCCCGGGTCTTATCGGTAGGAGGGTACATATTCCAAAACAGACCCAACTCGGGTATTTGCATCAGAGCTCTAAGATGTTCCGTGCCTTATGGATCATTTTGTGTTGTACATGCAGGCCAAGAAACTACAGATACGCTGAATAACCCAATTCAGTAAATAGACTCACGATACAAGAGAATGGCTTGTGAGAGAAAGAGCATCAAACACATTAAGGTAAACTTTAACGAGCGAACCTTACTCCAAGACAAGCATTCACGAAGCGCAATCTTGATGTCGGGCTCTATGCCCCGACCTCACATTATGCGAATTCGTGTTTCCGATTCATAGTGAAACTTGTTGGGCAACTTTATTTTTTAATATTTTATTTTTTTATTCTTACATGCTAGATATTATCTCTTTTTGCGTGTGGGACGTAATCGTAATCGCTTTGGTTGGTTCCCAAGAAATCCTTCCCCCTCGCAAGACATTATGTAATTATGACAAAAGTGAAAATACAAGCTACGCTGAGGTGACATATGATAAATCTGGCTATAGTTGGAATGTACCACAAACAGGCTGCGACTTCCATACTTTCATGACAGGTTCCTCTTAGGAGGCGGGGGTTAGCCACTATTACGAAGAATAGCCTGTTTATTCATCCGTAGTCATCTGGCAGAGGGTGCTATAAAATACGTTTCCCCCACTAGTAGCTGCCGTAAAAATGCCATTCAGTTGGTTTCTTGGCTTGTAACTGTTCCTGCCTAAGCCACGTGGCTTGCAGCCATTTTACAACCACCTTGGCTACTATTATTAAGGCATTTTTTATTTTTTGCGTGGATTGTTTTATTTGGAACTTTCAAAGGCCGTTCTACACTAGGTTCAACACAATATCTTTTGTCTATATGTGCATGTCAGCACGTCGCATTTTTTAAAATATGTTTGAACTAGTTAGATCCATATGTAGTTTGAACTGAAGGTTCCAAGAGTTGTTGGTTACTCGATTGTTCGATTTCATCTCCTTCATTGTACAAGAAGAATTGGACAAAAATAGTAAAGTCTAACGCCAAAGTACCCAAGGATCCTGCTAACCAAGACGAATTAACCCAAAGGTAGTGCCACGACATATCGATCGCGAGGATCGATATCACGTAAGTCAAATTTCCCAAACACGCAAACAAAAAGAACATAAACGAGATCCCCTCGCACGATTTTCTCTGATAGTTCAAAAGAATTTGGGGTACACGCGAACCAAGATAGAGAAAGGCACATAACCAGCCGAAAGCCTGGGCTAAGGGATCATATACCAAGTCTTGCGGCTTGTGAATTTTTCCGGGGTGTTTGCGGTGGTGCGACATCTCGTTCAAATATGATATATACCAACCCACCAATCCTGCAGAGATGACCAAAGTCACCATAAGAGTTTTTATAAGTGCGGATTTCAACGACGACATGTTGTTGGACTTGGAGATACTGTCGGCATCTCCGTTATATTCTTCCAAATCGTCTACGTCTTGGTTTTCTCTGGATAAAACAGTCACCAAGACATCTTCGTTTATAGGGTTTGCCGGCGACAAGTGGATGTAGTCGGCTTTTTCACCGTGGCCATAAGCCAAGCACTGCCATAACAACACTATATCTGCTAAAGTATAATATACAGCGAGGATAATCATAGTGGGCAAGACTCCTTGTAAGATCAGGCCCAAAACATTAAATACATCACCTGCTAGCCATAATATAATGAACATTAAAGACAAACCTTCGGAAGACTTCCTGCGAAAGTTTTCGTAGATTTGTGGAGCGAAAACAATGATCCAGCATGCTAACGAAATGGACCCGGTGATACCACTAACAGCCTGAGCATCGATGATTATGGGTGGTGGTGGTGCCATGATGTATACTTTGACTACTATAGGCTGTGATGAAGAAGTAGTATCTGTTCTCGGGTTGTTCCCCAGAATTCGAGTCGATGCCCAAAATTTTCATCCCGTGACCTGCTGCACGGCGCGCATTGACATGAGTCATGGGATAGAGCCGTCCCTGCCGAAAAGGGCCCTGAAAAGCCCTGCAAAAGCCCTGCAAAAGCCCGGGGCGCAATACCTTGATCTCATCGATGTGATCTCGGCAACATAACCTACTGTAGCACTTGCGCAATAACGGGAACCCCCGAGCATAACCTTGTTTATGTATTCTTTCTACAAGAGTGAGTCGACGCATGGAAGAAGCCGAATTCCCCAAAAAGGAAAGTCAGTGCGGAAATTTATTCGGGTAAAAATTTATATAATATTTCGCAGTCGCTTCCACTCATAACTTGGAGCCATTGAACAAAGAGCCCTCTTGTTCGTACAAACGGGTGAATATAGAAGCGAAGTACTTGGCAGCGATTGCCCGCTTGATTTTGAATGTAGGCGTCACCACGTTACTATCAACAGTCAAAGGGTTGATATCAACATGGACATTGTGTAGAATTTCTATACGGTTGAGCTTATCAGAAACTTTCAGATTAAGCTGACCAAGAAGTTTACGTTTAACCTCTGGTTTATTGATTTGGTCGATATAATCTTGGCGTGAAGGCATGGAAAATCCATTTTCCACCAAGAATCGACTTCCCTGTTCGTAATCCAACCCAACTATTCCTACAAGGTATGGGCTAGTAGAGTCCCCATGTACGTACAACTGACTAATTAAGGAATTGGACGACAAATACCTGTTTTCCACTTTTTCTGGCGAGACGTATTCACCTTGTGCCAACTTAAAGAAGTTTTTGACGCGATCCATAATGTAGATTTGGTTTTTGACAGGCTCAATACGGGCAATATCCCCGGTATAAAGCCAGCCTTCGGAATCGAACATCTTTCTGGTTTCTTCTATATTGTAGTAGTAACCTTTGAATAACGCATTTCCTCTAACCAAAAGCTCGCCCTGGCCATCTTTTACTAAATAGCCCATACTTTCGACTTGCTTTAACTTCAATTCCATAGTGGCTCCTACAGCACCACAAGATCCTGGGTTCTTTTCAAATGCATCGGAAACCGTTATGGCTGCATACGTCTCTGTCATACCATATATCTGTCTGATACCAACACCCAATGCTGCTTTGAGATAAACCATGGTGGAAGGAGAAACGGGCGCAGAACCACTCTGGGTCCATCTCAAGTTCTCGAAACCAACTAATGCCTTCAACCGCTTATACGGAGCGTAGTTATCGCAAACAAAGTGCTCGCCCGTAGCACCATGGCGCAACGACTGGTGGTGCGTTTTGTACTGGATAATCCGGTTCACCTCAGTTTGTTCTTCTACAGGCAAATCCTTGATGGACTGCTTTATATACGATTCCAATTTGGTGATCAAGCGAGGAACAATCGAGAAATAGGTGGGCTTGAAGAGCCGCAAATCCTCGAGCAACACAGTGAATGGATCTTTGGGGTTGGCAATGCCAATAGCTAATTGTGGGTACCCCAAATGGTAGCCTGCGATCAAGGCAAACCCGCTAGTCTGACGCTCGTAAATATGGTTCAATGGCAAGAAGATATACGCTTTGTGGGGTTTCGATCCCGCATGCGGAAGCGATTTAGCCAAAAATGCCATTCCAGCTACAGCAGCCGCGTGTGAAAGCATGGCACCCTTGGGTTTCGAACCGGTGGTGCCAGAAGTGAAAGAGATGGTGAAAAGCGTATGAGCGCTAGGAGCAAGTTCATCGGATCTGTGGCTTTTTCCAAGAGCCTCAATTTGATGAATATCGTGCACCATGAGTTTTGCAGCCTTTGCTTTTTCAATGAGCTGCGCACTCACATTTTCCAAAGGGTCCATGGAAACCACCGCGATCATATCGCTCATTTCTACAGGATACTTTTGTTTGAACTCAACTATAAGGGCGATTTTGTCGCACGAGCACACAACTATAGGACTACGCGTAAGCTCCAAAATGTACCGGGTGACGTCGGGGCCTAAATTGTCATACAAGGCTGTGTTTGTGATGGAGAAAGCACCACAAGCAAGATCCGTCAATGTCCATTCGGGGCGATTGGCAGAGAATATCGAAAGAACAAAAGATGTGTTTTTTTCGAATTCCGCGTTGGCGTTTTCAACCGCACTCTTTGCTACTCCATAAGATGCATACGCGTTTACATGGTTTTTAATCTTGGCGTGTACTTGTGATTCTCCTAAGTAAGGATTATTTTGTAGCGACCAAAGAATTCCCGAGCCCAAGTTGCGTTTGCGTTCGTTCACCTGGCGATACGTCTGCGACTCGAAGTGCGGGGTGCTCGTTTTTGCAGCGTAATCGTACTTTCTCGCACCAAAACAAAGCTTATCGGCATACATATCAGCAGCGTAGTTGAATAGTTTGTGGTATGTGTCTAGATCGGGCCTGATACTTGAAATCAACTGGTGGGGGCTTGTCTTGTTACGATACACTGGGGTACATTCGTCAGTAGGTCCACTGATAGGCACATTTGTATAGGTATCTATGCCTAACACCGGCTCAATTGACTCTTTTCCTGTAGCCATCTTACTAGCCATTGGATCTATTATCTAACCCCCAATTTTAAGTGGAACGAGTTCCTTAAATACTTGGTGCGTATATACTTAGCCGCTTCCCCACATGAATGAGGGGAGAAATTTAAGTTTGGCGACAAGCGCCTCATGCGCTAAATCCGTGGAAGAATCCTCACACGTTGCCGGTCATGAGGGTTTGACGTTTTACCTTCTCTTTCTCTCCAAACATTTGCCTACGTGCTGGGCGAATCTTCCACCCGCGATCTTACGCCCGCAGTTCTCACACGGGAAATACCGGGCCGCCTCGGTGGCCTTGAGCTTCAGCTTGTCCTGGCCAAAAATGTCTCTGTTTGAACCCACCTCCGTATTGGTAAACCCATTCATATTGACTGTAGATTTTGAAGGCTCTGTAATTCCCACGGTTTTTTGCATAGACCTTTGATTGGCCATGTTCACCAACGTCTGCTGCCTCACTATGTTCTCTAGCAAGTCTTTGAATAGTGATTCCGCCTAATGTTAATACTAAACAATATTCGAACAGGTACGCATTTGCTCACTTACCACAACCTGATATGTTATAGGCTGTTCTGTCATGATATCAACCACTGAAGTCTATAAATGAACAGTATATTTTGTAGGGCGATTGGAAAATAGAAGGAGCGCGCGAAAATAACAGTTCGAGACGCACGACGGCTGCGAAATCATGTTGTCGCGAGAATCGTCGCTGGAAATCGTTTTGTCGCGAAAAGGTCTCGCGACAATTTCACCTCATCGCGCAACCATTCACCTCATCTCGCGACGATTCATCTCATCATGACCGACGACGAGGGCGATATTCGTGCCGAAGAGCAGAACCACGATATAGAGGACGATGTACAGGATTGGAAACAGCTAAGTAAGAACTTGGGAAAACCCGGCACAACCACTAATTCAGCCATTCCCAAGCGAGGGGAGAAAGAGTTTGCTCCAGATGGCACGAGCGTCCAGAACCAGGCACTACAAGATTCGCGAGAATCCATGTATGAGGTGTTGGATGGACTAAGGGGTCACAATGCCAAACAAAAACTAGTGGCAGTATGGATTCCGGCCCGCAATATGGCCCTAGTTGTCCATGCAAAAGGTAATTACTTTAGAGATGTAGGCACCCCCATTAATATCGGCACAAAAGTGCGAGGAGGGATGAGTTTGAATGCGCTAGAGACGGTCTACTTGGTCGAGCGAGGCTCTATGATGGCGTATCTTGACGATGTACTGTTTCAAGACTGGCTACATGACAACGAAGACCCGGCACATTTGTTTGAATACAGTCAGTTGGTGCCACTTGACTTGGCGTTTTTGTACAGTTTGGCATTTCAAAATTCGCGTTACCTGATAGACCAGTACCAAGTGTACTCGTACCTCAAAAGACACGGATATTTGATCCAGGAGTTCAAGCAATTGAATCCAGAGTCCCAAATCGAGCGATACCAAAACCATATTCTAACTAAACTACCTACGATTACTCCCTATACCGTTATCAGTACTCTTTTCAAGTTGGGATCAAAATTGTGGGAAAAATTCACCCAAACGCGACTTTTTGGCCGCCATATATCGCACTCGTTGCATTTTGCAACCACCCACTACTTCAGCTATTTATCAGTGTACAGAGCAATCAGACACATCAGAGCTGCTCCAGTGTTTGAAACGTTGCATACTACTCGTGCTCGAAACGAAGCCTCTGATGAGTATAAGATATCGTTCAATGTGTGGAAACCTAAACCTACATTCTCTAAAAAGAATCCACCTATGCCTGATTTCCAGATATGCGTAGTAAATACTGACCGCCTCAAGTTTCCAACCCTTGCCACGATCCAAAAGCTTCTCGATACTATCAACTATACATTTGAATTTGAGTCCCAACCCGCACCCGCACCCGCACACGAAAAGAAAAAGACTTTTAAGAAGAGTACAATGCCACCTACGAAAAAAGAGCTCAAACTCAAAAGACAACTCGAGAGACAATCGAAACTTGACCAATCTATTCAGTTACAAAACAAGTATAACAAGTTGCGCGACAACATGTACAAGTACGGATCAACTGGAAGAAATGTAGTCATAGCCACAATCAGTAACGGTATATTAAACTTTGTAAACTTGACCGAAGGCGACTTCTCATTGAATGATAATCGAGAATTGGATGCAATATATCCCGGAAAACCACATGGAATCGTGTGCGAAAATAAATAGACTAATCTAGACAAACTGAAATGTCACACTACTATGTAAATGCAATTCTTTTATGCTTATCTACAGTATCGTATGCAATTGTGTATTTAATTTTTTTGGGTGCAAATTCATTTTTCTATGTGCTGCATCCATGCATCAATGAGTTTTTGGGGAATGTATATCCACCAGCTGCGTACGAGGTGAGATTAAAGTTGCTGTAGATGTTCTTGTGGGCCTGGATATAGTCATATGTAGGGTAATCTGGTGGATCACACCCAAGCTGGGTTTTTCCTGGAGGTTGGTAGAGCCGCACATAATCTACCCTCATTGTTGCAGGGAACACTAATGACGCCCAATCGATATAGGCCCAATTATTCGATATGCCCAAGTTCATAATAAGGGACATGGGCTCTTTTGAGATTTTCCTCCATCCAATGTTACCGTTGGGATGAAGAGCATTGGCATAAATGGTCATGGTTGGATTATTGCCCACGTACCATGTCAAATACCCATCGGTGTCATGATTGAGATATTCGTAGCCATACGTTTGAAAGTGCCCTGCATTGTCGCCTCGCTCGTACCACGTAGTATTTAAGCTGGTGACACCCGAGACTGCTTGTTGAAATGGCCCTCCAGCATAAGTATTGATGGTGGTGACGGAAGCATTGTAAATTTCAACAAACTCGTAATCAGGAATGTACCAGATATCGTATGGAGCCACTTGGAAAGACTGTGATACCCGTCCGTTTTCATCAGAAACCTCACCTTCCAATATATCAATTTCAGGTGCTCCTCTTCCCCTGCCTGGGTTGGGATGGCTTTCTCCTTTACAAGTACAAGAATTGAGTCTTTGGCCGGGAAGGTACGAAATCCCGTCAGGAGAAGATTGGTTAGGGGTGATTCCAGCATCACACGAATCGTAGGTATATGGCCATACCCCTTCGGTGGTGCCCATAAACCCGGGTCTTCCCAAATTTCCCATGGTCCAAAGCCCCGGCCAGAGCCCTGAGATATTACCGTAGTTGGGTAATCTTGCTGATATCTCCAACATCCCCTCGGTGAAGCACATTTTGTTCCAGCTCTGGATCATTCCCGAACGATAAAAGAGTCCATGGTTTTTGAAAGCATCCATACGCAAGTTTAGGGTACCGTTTGCAGTGGAAGCCGCATCGGGATCATACCATTCCAAGTCCTTAGTGGCATCATAATGGATATCCGGGCCTTGGAAAAACTGGTCGTCTCCTTCGTAAAACGTACGGCCAGCCGCATTGAACTCATCAGAAAACACAAGATCCCATACTTCTCCATTCCTGGTCTTACGTGTTAGTGCATCTTGGGGGGTATCTGGATCTACCAAGTTAGTTCTTATCGCACTCAACAAAGGGTACTGATAGGCCGTGAGAACCTCGTACGATTTTGGTTCATAGTGATCGGTAAGACCGGTGTATGTGAGTGCCGGAAGTAATACAAACACGAGCAATGCCGCTACAACCAACGCTACAAAACTTATAAGCCCACCAAAAGACTTTCTGTCCATGTTGCGAAGATCATGCATAAATCGGTTTTTGTCGTACTCGGCGTCAGCTACAGGATCAGGGTTGTGAATATAGTCATCGTCCTCTTTGTCTTGGATGTATAATGGAAACGAAGTGGCGGGGTATCCGCCAAAGGGCCCAAAGTCATGATCTTCGTCCGGCATAGGCGACTTGGGCCAGTTTTCGGGGAATTTTGCACCCAAATGCGACAGCGACGCACATGACATAACGCGCGAACTGGACTGTGCGGGATACCTATCATAGACATTAGGTAGGAAAGCGGAAGCTCCTATGTCATTATGTGGTTGTGTTTCGTCAAACGAATTCTTTTCTCCAAGGAGCCTTTCATTGGACGCGGAAGAGTACTGGTGGTGATCAAAAGGCAGCGGAGAATTTGACCCCGAAGGACTGATTTTGAAGCTGGGTGCTTGTAAGTTGGCAGGATCATTAAAGCTTTCTGCCTCCAGAGAATTGGAAACCAGCCCGGTATCTTCAAACGGGTTCCTTAGCCTTTCACTGTCGCTAGGAGGAGCATTGAATGTCAAATCACGATTCATTCTACGACAAAGAAAAAAAAGTGTGGTGAGAATCTATGGCACCGCTGGAGTACTTCTCTACGTCTACATCAAAGCTTCACTTGCTCTGTATATATACATGTCTTCCAAGCATACCAAGCTTGATTGAAAGCGTGGCGCGGTCAATTTTTGCAACTTTTTCTTGATACAATAAGAAATTTCTTAGCAGCCAAGAGCTTGGCTCCACGTGAGAAAGCGGGGCCGCAGCAGAACGCCAGCACCGCCCAAAAAAAAAAACGGGCACGTGACTGCTCATGTGAGCAATGATTTGTTTTTGGTGAATATGCAGCGCGACGCGCTTCGTCAAAGGGTCAACATAACACAAAGCGGCGAGGATCTAAGGCGCATCGAACAAACGAAGATAGTCCGGACACACACCAGCCAAGAACCACTGTGTGAGTGCACCGATGCTAGGATGACATGAGGCAGTTGCTCATATGGCAGACCATCTTTGAGTAATGCTCGTGGACGAGCCGTCGCGTAGTATAACCCCCGTCACATTCCCGTTTGACACTGTCGAAGTGCATCGGCTGTGACACTCGTGTCGTGCGCGCGCTCGCAACATTACACCCTCTACATCCGCCAGTCTCGAGAATACGGTGACACAATGAAAAAATTGTACACAGTCAGGCACGGTATTGGCGGGAAGCCTGGTTATATAATTAACTGACACATTGCACTTGATCAGTTTCATCAACATTCAAATCATTAATCAAAGTGGTATTATAGAAAGTGCTGACACCATTAGCGATCAGCGACATAGAAGAGCATCGACGTGTCTAATCCTAGCCGAGAAAATAATTGCAATCATCTCACCATATACACCCTTAGCTCTATACTAAGGTCGATACAGTTCTAAACAGTTTTATACTTAGCTCTATACTAAGGTCGATACAGTTCTATACAGTTCTATACTAAGGTCTATATCATGTCACGAAGAGACTTGACGGCCAATCTCCACGAGCCCCAACCAAACCCGTTTAACGACGCCGATACGTCGGTGGAAAACGGCCCTTCACACCACTCCGAGTCGTCACGCGACTCGATTTCGTCCAGAGAAACCGATTCTGGCTACGGCAAACCTTTTAATGTCTACAACCACAGCAATATCTCCCACAACACCACGTCCAACCTCTTGGGTGACAGCAGTGCCAATCTCTTGTCGCACCAAAATTCAGCCAACCCCTTTCTCAACAGTCTGTATAATAATTCCGCACTGTTCAATTACAGCGACGAAAAACATGCAGCCAAGGCGGAATACGACCACTCCAAACCGTTTTTCGACAAAAGCCAAGACGACGATGCAATGTCGGTGACATCTGCGTCGTCTGCAGGCACCTTAGCGAACCCGTTTCTCCACCAGACCGACTTCAGTCCGTTTGGTGGGTACCCTGCATCGTCGTTTCCACTCTATGTGGACGAAATGGAACCCGACGATTATCTACACAACCCAGACCCTGTAGAAGATAGTAAGTACGAAAACAATCGGTTTGTGTATGACTTGAAGAGCATGGACAGACGGTCGTTTGGTGGGTTGATGGGGGTGATTGGCTTTTTTGTAGGGTGTGCTGTTGTGTTTGTAGTATTGCCTGTTCTCACGTACTCGGGGTTGACCACTCCATACCATCCTGAGCTGTACGAGCAGTTGACTAGGTACCATTATCCGTTGCTCAGTGCCATCAGAACGTCCTTGGTGGATCCTGATACTCCTCAAGAGGCTCTTACCATTGCTGCTCGTGGAGGGGATAAATGGAACTTGGTGTTTTCAGACGAGTTCAATGCAGAAGGCCGGACGTTTTACGAAGGAGACGACCAGTTCTTTACTGCTCCGGACATTCATTACGATGCTACGAGCGATTTGGAGTGGTACGATCCAGATGCTGCCACCACCGAAAAAGGTGCTTTGACGTTACGGATGGACGCTTTCAAAAACCACAATCTCTTTTATAGATCGGGAATGGTTCAGTCATGGAACAAAATGTGCTTTACCCAAGGATACTTGGACATTTCCGCCAGATTACCCAACTATGGTAACGTCACTGGGCTCTGGCCCGGTCTATGGACCATGGGCAATTTGGGGCGTCCAGGCTATTTGGCCACCACAGAAGGCGTGTGGCCATACTCTTATGAAGCGTGTGACGCTGGCATCACCCCTAACCAATCTTCTCCCGACGGGATTTCGTACCTCCCTGGGCAAAGACTCAACTCTTGTACTTGTAAAGGTGAAGCGCATCCCAACCCAGGTGTAGGCAGAGGAGCGCCTGAAATCGATGCTTTGGAAGGTGAAGTGTCCAATGATCTTGGTCTCGCTTCTCAGTCGTTGCAATTGGCTCCGTACGATATCTGGTACCGTCCTGACTACGACTGGGTCCTGATCTATAACCTGTCAGTAACCACTATGAACACTTATATGGGAGGGCCTTTCCAAGAAGCCCTTTCTGCCGTGACTACATTGAACGTCTCGTGGTACGAAATGGGTGACAACGAGCACAACTTCCAGCGGTACGGGTTCCAGTACCTTAATGACAGAGAAAACGGCTACTTACAGTGGCACATCGGAGGAGATCCCACGCTCACCATCCACTCGCAAGCCTTGCATCCCAACGGAAACATCGACTGGCGTCCGTTATCCAAAGAGCCCATGTCTCTTATTCTTAATCTTGGTATTTCCAACAACTGGGCTTACATCGACTGGCCCTCATTACATTTCCCCGTCACCATGAAAATAGATTATGTCAGGGTGTATCAACCACCCAATGCCACCAACGTCGGTTGCGATCCTGCTGGCTATCCCACCTACGACTACATTCAACAGCACTTGGACATATATCACAATGTCAACCTCACGTCGTTTGAAATGGCGGGGTATTCGTTCCCCAAGAACACATTAACTGGCTGTGAGTAGATCAAGCAATACATGTATTATTTCACAACTATAAACCTAACAATACAAGACGACTATAAACCTAACAATACAAGCACGACTATAAACCTAACAATACAAGCACGACTATAAACCTAACAATACAAGCACGACTATAATCCTAACAATACATTTATTATTATAATACTTGGAGTAGTCTCATTACTGATGGGTGCAAATTGCCAGAATAATTCGCGCCAAAAATCTACAAGATTGATTAGGAAAGTATCTACTCAAGACATTTGGGATTTCAATTATTTCTCAATTATTTTAAACATATGGAAGAGCAATTGATAAAGTTATATTCACTTTTGATTATTGTTTAGAATTCACGTAGATCAACCAATTGCTTCCAACGGTTCCAAATATTTCCTCTACTGTCAAAAGTACTGGTAAGTACACGCAGAAATAGCACAAAACAAAATTAGTAAAGGTTGATTGAACGGGGTAAAGCTACAAATTAACTGGAGATAGTGATTATTGTAAATATATACATGCCATTGTCGTTCTGATCCCACCAGACATTACAATATAAACCTATTTATACATGTTATACATTACCTAATGGCTTCTCTTTTCTCTATTTGCACCCATTCGCACTTGAATTTTTATTTCTCCGCAATTCATCTTTCACTAATCTAATCAGGGGCAATGAGTAATCCATCGCTCAACTTCCACGTCCAGTCAAGACATGCTGACTTCCGAATACCCACCGAACTTATCCGCAAGAACATCAAGCCCATCCAAAAACTAGTGGAAAAGCAAAAGAAACAGCTCAATGAAGAGATCGACAGAATCAAAAAGAACCCCCAGATGTCCACTAGGGCCAAATTGGAATTGGTGCAGAAACTTATCAGACAGGTCCAGGCGTTCCAGAGCAAGCTAAAGGTGCCTGTGGCCAAAGACAAAGACTATCGCACCCGTCTAGTGGCAAGAATCGATAATCTTAAAGTGCTTGAAGAGTGTCAGGTGGAGCCAGCAGAAAAGGATTCTCTAGAAAGCGAAGAGAAAAGTACCCAATCGCCGACTGCAGAGACTAAACCAATCTCAGATGACAAGTTTCTTGATCTTCACAACCCGAAGCTCATCAACTGGTACAGAGACCAAACCAACTTGCTTATAGTCGACTACCTATTGAAAAGTAGTGTGAGCACGCCCAACTTAGGCGTATCACTACTCAGCAAATTCGACCCTGGTCTCCGCAAACTCATTGATGCCGAAGTGTTTGAAAACTGTAATAAGGTCTTTCTTTCAATTGCTAGAGACCACGATCTCTCACAGGTCACTGGCTGGTTCAGCGACAACCGGAGCAGTCTCAAGAAACTAGGCTCCAACTTGGAGTTTGAAATCAATTATTGTGAGTTTTTGTCGTTGATCGACAAGGGCGACATCACTGAAGCCATCAACTTCTCCAAAGTCAACCTTTCTCCTTATGGAAATGTAAATAATTATTCTGAGTCTGAGATCCAGAACCATGAAACTAACTGGAGTCACTTGAAAGAAATCGGCGGGTTGCTAGTCTATATGGCAATCCAGAACTCTAGCGATGCTTCGTACACTGCAGGCTCTGCTATCACTGCTCGTGCCGCTCTTTCTTCTAGCTTGATTATGAACTCGGCCAGGTTTAAAGAGTACGAGAAACTGCTTTCGGACGAAAGATGGGAAAACTTGTCTCAAAGCTTCCTTGCCAACTTCACCAAATTGTACGGGATTTCAAAGAGTTATCCTCTACTTATCTACTTATCGGTGGGACTTTCAAGTCTCAAGACAAAGTCCTGCTATAACAATACTGAAAATACCATTTTCAGACCGCAAAATCACCCAGTGCACCATCACGACTGTGATGCTATTCTTACTGATAAACGGTACAGAAAACCCGAACATTACTATACTCTTTTGAACAAAAACAATAATTGCCCGGTGTGTTCACCCGAGTTGTTTCGTCTTAGCCAGAACTTGCCGTATGCCCAGCTCATTACCCATATCTTTGAGAACCCATTCAAGTTGCCCAATGGAAATATTTACCCATTCGACAAGCTTTTGAATCCTAGTGAAAAGTATCTTTCGGAAAAGAATACCTTGCTAAGAATGGGCAAGATCAAGGATCCACTTACGAGGGAAATTTTCTTGATAGATAATTGTGTGAGAGTGTATCCAGCATAAGCCCAGCTTTATGAGCGAAAGCGATTGAAGCAATATCATAATGGCAAATCCAAAGCAACTACAGCAAAGCTTTGAGTAGGATGTACCCCCCATTTATATCATTTACACCTGTATAGTTGGATATACACTTGAAGTACCATTATAGTTATTGGGGCATACAACCTGAAGTTTTATCTCGAACATCATATTGTCCACTTATTGTATAACTATTAGTGGGTTACCCTTATATATATTATATATATCTGAATATTGGCCATTGCTTTTGAAAAATGTGTCCAAATAGTTTTAATTAAAATTGTCTTTGATCGTTTTATTTGTTTCATTAATTACTCCTCGTCCGATTCTTCTTTCTTTTTAGTAGGACGCGGGGATGACTTTTCAAATACATACACTCTAGCATCTCTTTCCGCTGCCGGCTTCGTGGTGTCGAAAGTGCTGTTGGTTCTGCGATGGTGGTACTCAGGAAACATGGCCCAGTCAAACTTTCCCGATCTTTCTACACGGTAATCCACTCCACGGGCCAAACTCTTGACTTGCCACGATATATAGGGTTCTCCTTCGAACAACGTCAAGACGATTTTGCTGTGGTTTGGCGGAGCATCGCTGGCCGAATAGCCTCCAAAATCGTCCAACGCCTGATTGTTCACCAACTTAAACACCTCTTTACAGCTTTCAAAGTACCGTAGCACCAACTTCTGATGATCGGCTATATTTCTGTCCACGTCTTTTATCCCTTTTCCTGTGTGGGGAAAGTTGAACATGATAAAGTTCAAGTTCTGTTTGTCTTTGAACAAATGGGACTTGAGCACCTTGGTCTTTTTGGTAGCAGAAACCAATTTTAACGACGCTGGAAGGTCTGTGGCGTCGACTTCGTGCATCACCTGGACCCCTTCACCAGCCAATATGTCGAGATGCTCTTGTACCTTGGGGTATTTGGCATCGAGCACATCCTTTGAATCGAAGCTGGTAGCGATGACGTTTTCAGGTTTGATCATTCCTTGCTGGACTATCGACACTGCAAATGAAAAATCTCCTTCTCCTACCAACAATACCTTGTCGTCTTCTTTGAAAGGCACCAACCCTCGTTGGTTTTGCTGAACGGGCGCGTTCTTCTTCTTCTTTGCTCCACCAGACTTGATGGACTTTTCCTTCAATAACTGCTGCTCCTGGTGCGCTTTGGAAAGCTGTGAAAGCTTCTTTTGGTTCTGGTCCTTAACCACATGCCGTGCCAATGCTCCTTTGAGACCTTTTTTCGCAAGATCCTTGCCTTTGAGCTTCCTTCCCATTACTGGTAAATTTCGCGATGATCATCGAGAATAAAAAAGTACCCTGAAAAACTAAACATTTCTACTCCACCATAAAACACTGGCTATAAATGCTCACACCTCTCTCATCACTATACCATTTCTCATGAACTCTACCCCAATTTTCACCAGCATTACTACACTAATCCACACTAGCATTCACGACTATTCATCATCTTGACTACACTATCTCACTGATTTCTTTAGATCTCTAACTTCCATTCAACCATTAACCTGACATTTATTCACTATCTTTTATATTATCGTGCTCATTGAATCTACATCTCTACTCTACACTAACCCAGCATTACTCTTATTCTCACATCTATTACTCTTCTTTACTGACTACACTTGCCCAACATATAGAACCTGTTCAGTACTGTGATTGAATTTTTACTTTTTTGTTGGTGGTAACCTAGATTATAAATGTACTCTTTCTTCACCAGCTCGGTAGTTCTCATCGTACTCTACAACATTAGTGAGACTATTGGTAAGAGGCTCGAGATTATATTCTGAGCCTTCGGACTCCTGGTTCTGCAAGCCACTTTCATTGTCTTGCTCGTTATCTTCGTCCTCTTTTTCTTCCTCTTCCTCTTCTTCGCTGTCTGAAACATCCTGAAGATTCTCTTTAAACCCGTCGTCATACTCGTAGAATATCATGAACGTTCCTTGCCCATTGAGCACTTCATCTTCGTCGACAACATACACAGACTCGTCGCTGATTCTCCACCAGGTTCCTCTGAGTTTACGGTAGCAGATGTAGTGGCCATAGTTGTGGGTCCCATAATGAGATATAACGGCCTTGAGCTTGTAAACTAGGTCGGGATTAGTGGGTTCTTCGCCAGTGGACGAAGGTGCAGTGTCCAGTTTTTGAATCGCGTTTTCGTTTTCGCTGTCACTATCACGACTAGAAGCAGAAGAAGGAGAAGATGTCAAGTCAGCTGGACTAGAACCAGAAACATTGGGGTTTTCTATCTGGTCTTGTTTCTGGTCTTGTTTCCTAAAAGATAAACGAGCATCCATGTTGATATCTTCAGGTTCAGCAGTATATTTGGACAAGTCTAGAGATGCTGGGAATGTGACGTTGCTGGAGTTTTTGACAATCAGATAGGTGCGAGGATCAAACACCGATCTGTTGATGTGAATAGACAAAAGCGGTGGGGGTCTGGCCAAGAAGATTTGCTTTGACTTTTTGGATTTTTTGATCATCTGCTTGATGGTGAGTTTTTCAAAAACCTCATCAGTTATGTGAGACTTTTCGAGTTCGTTGGTTATGGAGGTGATCCGTTCACTGAACTGGTCGGCGATCTTAGAATTAATGGTATTTGGGTCGAGACTAGCCAATTTGTCTTCCAAAAACCGCTTGGTCTGGTTGAGCCCACACCTGTTACAGTTTACATCTTCGATTATCTCGGGGGTTATCCAATTATCGAGCAATCCGTTCAACAGGAAACTGGAATAATATGACGAGTCGTTGGGTAAATTCAAACTGAGTCCACTGGTGACAGAATACCTGATTCCACCAACTTCTCCACATGTCAAACACCCGATTCTCTCTGCAGAAATCCCATCTACAGGTGTGATAAGCTCAAGAGGATACACTTTGTTGGTGCTGTCGGGCAAGTTGGGTTCCACTTGTGACCCTGGAACATATACCGTTCCCAATTGACCCAAGTTGTGAAGCCCTGAAGTGTAGTTAGAAATGCTGGAGATATCTACAAACTTGGACTCTTGTTTCTCACTAGCATCTTTCTTGTCTGTCTTTTTCAACGACTTGAACTCTTTTTCCACGAGCCCCATCACCAACTGGTAAAACTCCTGCGCATCTTCCTGGTTATATCCTGAAAAGAAGTTTTGTTTGGGGCCATTTGGCATTTTGTTAAGCAAAGGTTTGGTGCTGAATTCTTTACCTCTGGTACCATAGCTTCCATTGACTTGGTCAAACATGGTTTTGAGCGCATTCGTAAACACTAGCTCAGGCTTGGGAGTATTGGATCTTAAAGAAACCCGACCATCTGTAGGACTATCCACCAAAATTTCACTGTACAAGTAAGAGTCTACGAATTTAAGAAGGTGTCTTGAAGACGCCAAAGACTGTATGACGGAGTTCATGAAACAGGTATTTCCTTCGTTGGTGATCCCACCTAGCTCGCCTCCATTGGCCAAAGCAAACCGCGACTGTTTCAGTTTCTTGGAGTTCAACCTAGATCTATACTTGAAAGATGAATTCATCGAGGTGAATAACTGATGCGCCAACTGGGGGATATTATATGGAATTTTGGTTGAGAATAGTAACACGGAGACGAGAACGACTAATGAGGTGGTGGCAATAGCTTTGGGTGTTCTGAAGGTTTGTTGAAATACTTCTACTGCCGTCAACTTGAAGTATGAACTAAACGAAATGTGATCTACCACGGTGAAGAAACTGGCTAGGAAAATGAAGTATGTGATTATTCTTCTAGTATTAAGCGTCATATAGGTATTTCACTCGATATAAGTAATACCCTCTACGCTTGAACTTGTACGAATTCGTCGATCTACCTTGATCATCGAGGTTTTTCATTTTTTTTTTGGCCAGCGAGCACGAGCCAATTCATCTTAGAAGCCCTATGGAGAACATTAATTGCTTGTTATTACTACAAGAATCTGAGTAGACTGGACTGATATGGTGAATATTAATCTATACATCTAGTATTATAAATGTTGGTTCTAGTATTGTAAGTGTTGGTTCTAGTATTATAAGTGTTGGTTCTAATATTGTTAGCTTGCTCTGCAATAAATTGTAGACTACGACGGAAATTGAGATTTATGCAAAGGCTAATGGCTGATAACAATACCCTGGTCGATTAATAGTGGTATAAGAATGGAGAATACGTAGCTTTGGTATCTGTCAACTATAGTGTAGAAACTCTAATCTTTTCGCAGCCATTGTCAATGAACTTTTTTGAGCATCAACCCAGCATAGACTGGCTTAGCATCGAACTAATGGCTGAATATTAATTAGTATAGGTCGCCAAACCAACCAAAGCATAGAACATATATGGTTGGATACGATCATAGGGTGGAATTGTTAATAAAGAATTGTAAATATTTCATAAATTTCGTGTAATTTATTAAAATATTCTAGCAAAACCAGCAAAACTTTACTTTCGCTTGAAGTAAATTCATTAAGCCTCTGCATTATTACCCTCCAAATCTTGCACTAAACTAGAAGCTACATAGATTTCATGTTTACTAAATGACTTCTGTACTGATGCAAAGGGAATGTCAAACCCGCGAGTAAGAAGGTATTATATACTGGCTACGGTGGTTGAAAACAAAACGTATAATTGAATAAAAACAGAAATTGCACCAACCTTCTTAAGCTCTATATTCGAGACTTGTAGGCTACTAAGGGTTTATGGTTTGGTTTTTAGGGCCTTCCTTGATACATGGGAGCACCACCTCTGTAGTTTTGGAATTGTCCCATCGGAGGCCTATCCTTTCCCCAGCCACATTTCAACGGTCTGCCATTGATGTTAAATCCAGCCAATTGCACTATAGCCAAAGCAGCTCTTTCATGAGAGTCGTACTTGACAAACGCACAACCTCTTTCTGGATGGAACTTAAAGTCCACAATGAAACCAAAGTTCTGTAACAAAGGAATCAAGTCGGTTTGCTGGGTATAGTGGGCAATGTTGCCCAAGTACACGGTTGTCTGCCACGAAGGTGTTTGTCTCAATACGATGTCGTACGACTGAGGCGACATCACCGGTATATTTTGGTTATTGCCTTGATTAATCTGGTTGCCCTGGCCATTAAGGGAAGCATTTCCATTGGGAGAAGCTATATTGGGAATCACCCCTGGGTTTTGCTGATGCATCTGGTGTTGTTGAGGATTAGGCACTGGCGGAAGCCCGTTTTGGCCATTTGGGGGCATTTGAGGCGAATATTGGCCTCCGTTCATGGTGTTGATCCCACCTTGGATTTGCATTTGCTGCTGAGGAATCATGGTGTTATTGAACGGTCTATACTGGCCCCTGTTATAATTAAGATGATGGTGTTGATGACGGTTGTTTCTAAAGTTCTGGTTCATTCCTCCGTGGTTGAATTGCTTGTGAGAAGCCCAGTTACATCTGATGGCTCTTCCACTGATCCACTCACCATTCATGGTTTGCAAGGCTAATTCTGCGTCGGCCTGGTGCCCAAACGTAACGAACCCATACCCTCTGGATCTGGAAGTTTGCATATCCCACATCACATGGGCTTGAGTCAACGACTTGAACTTTGAGAACGATTTGCTCAAGATCTCGTCGTCTACCTCGGGTGATAAGTCTCCTACAAAGATATTGAAGCTGGGCTCGTCTGGTCTGGAAGCACTGTTGATGGTGGAAGACTGGAACGCCCAGTTGATTTTGATTTCGGCGTTATTGATGATTCGCCCGTTTAATGTGTGCAAGGCCATGTCTGCCGCCTGGTTGTTTTCAAACTCCACAAACGCATAGTTGAACCCAGCCCGGTTTTTGTCGTTCAAGATTTTCACCGATTGGATGTTTCCGGCAACCGAAAACAAGCTTTTTAATAATTCTTCCGACACCGATTTGTGTAATGATCCAACATACAAGATCTTTTTGGAGGTTTCACGGCCTCCTTCCACGGCACTGGCAGGAGTTGGAGTGGTTTCTTGGTGTTCCGACAGGTTTTCTGGAAGAGGTGAAGTAGACTTTGAAGGAGTTACATTTTCCTGAGCACCTTGCTCACTTTGAGCTTGAGGCTGCTGAGGTTGCTGGGACTGCTGGGACTGCTGTGGAGCCAGCGACTGGTCTGAGGTTTCGGACATGGTATTATGCAGAAGTGGTTGCTGAGACGAACTCAAGTATGAATTTTTTTATGAAACAAGTATGATTATACAAGTTGGAAACAAAAAGGATTGGATGAATTCTATTAAATGGAAGATTAAAGGAAAGGACGCAAGTGGGTTTTTATTATGGTGGAATGATAATTTTGAAGACAACTTTTGGCTAACCACTGGTAATTTTGTAGAAGTTGTATTCGTCAATTGATGCTGATCAGATCGGCTCAAACTTGAAGAAGACACACGACAGATGGATACGTTGTCACCGGATAGATCCCGTTATGCAATTGAAGTGCTAGTGTCTAAGAGAAAAGAGTGTAGATTGGCAGCGAACGAGATCAAAATTGAACGAGTGAACGAAAAAAGTGGCACAAAGCGGGCGACACCGGAGCATGGAGAAAGAGACGGACAAACGAAGCGGTATAAAAGCAGTAGAGGTGGGATCGTGCAAACTAATTGTGGATCTGGCGGTGTACGGAGATGTAGGGTCAGTTGAGGGGGAGATGAGTGGAGTTGGGTGGGTCGGAGTTTGGTCTCTCACTGAGAGTCTATTTGGTAACGCTCTTTAGTGGGAGACGGCGCGGGTCTTACGTAACACAATTACCGAGATGTTGGTGAGATTCGCACCTAAAGATAGAAATGGAGATGGAGGTGGAAGAGATGCAAAGGTACTTGAGCATACGGACCAAGGATGCTCGGGCAGTCAAAGAGATCAAGGATTACCTAGAGAATAGGGGTGTGCTAAACAAGAGGTTTAAGATTCAAAAAGTAGATGGGTATATGGTGATTTACACGTTGTTGGAGCAGATGGATGAAAAGTTGTCGCAGTACGAGACAGAATACTACGAGGAACAAGAAAAAAATCCCCCCACCATTGAGTCAGTAGTACGAAGGTTCTTGGAAAAGTCACAAATAGGCGAGAGCCAGATCCAAGGATGTTTGGCCAGGGTCCCCCGCAAGTGGTCGGTTTACCCTCCGATGGTCTTGTTCCCCGACAATACGTTCAATAGCAACGAGTGGGACGCAGTCGCGGTGGAAAAACAAGAGCTCTACCGCGAAATAGTGCGGTTGTTTCCAGGGACCACGCACATGGCCATCAATAAGCCTATTTTGCACAGCGACGCCATGCGGCGCCCGTTCAACATCACGCCCATCTTCGGCGACTTTGGCCCCCCGCCTACAGACAGGCTCTTTGAGCAGCCCACGGACGCGGACTTGGCGTGCGCGTTTTGGTGCAGTGCGGTGCAGAACGGCATCCGCCAGTTCTGGGCTCCGTTGTACACCATGTTTTCGCGCGGGAACATCAAGGAGAAGAAGCGGGTGTTGGACAATTTCAAGTGCAAGGGTACAGAGGTGTTGGATCTATACTGTGGGATCGGGTACTTTTCGCTCTCGTACTTAAAGAATGGGTGTTCCAACATATTGTGCTGGGAATTGAATCCGTGGTCAATCGCCGGGTTCACCAAGGCTCTTGAGCTGGCTCGTATATCCTACAAGGTGTGGACAAAACAAGATGACTTTGACTACGATACATATACTCGTGTCAAAAGCACGGTGCGGGTGTTTATTTTTAACGAGACCAACGAGCGGGTGCCGCACCGGTTGCAAACGTTCCCTCGCCAGAGCTTGGCGGTACTGCACGTCAACTTGGGGCTTCTCCCCAGCTCGCGGGCCTCGTGGCCCCTCTCGCTAGACGTCGTGCGCAACCACAGCCGGACCCCGGCACAGGTACATATCCACGAGAACGTCCATACACACGACCTCCAAAGCGCTGGAGAAGAGATAGGACGGTATTTTGGGACATTCCTACATCTAGAGAAGGTCAAGACGTTTGCGCCCGACGTGTGGCATGTAGTGGTGGACGCCGAAACCTCTCCAGGTTAACCCCAGACCATTTGCACTTTGGCTCGCCATTTGCAGGTTACACACTGCGCCATGTTCTCGGCCGGTATAATATGTCAAAGGTGATGGCCGCAAACCGTTCCAACGATCGTCAACGAAGTAAATATTGTCCACTAGGTAAATACAAATACTCCAAAACCTCTTGTGCGGCCGCTTGTGCTATTTGCCACCTGTCTCCCCGCTTTATTCGTCTAAGCCTAGCCGTGCCAAGCTGTCAGACGTCATCCGCGAGTGTGTGTCACGTTACTTGCCCATTGCATCCATTCTCAATCTCAGAAACTGGGGACTATACTGAAGTAACGAAGCTTGTACCAATTATGTCCTATTCAGGAAAAGATGTCGATGATCTATACGACATCCTAAGTCTATCTCCGGGAGCCAAGGGCAACAGCGAAACCCAGCCCGGCAACTTTATGCCTGAAAATACCCAATACCCTAATCAATATGAACCTGACAATATCTACACCAATTTCGCGTTCAACCAGGGAAACAACCCGGGAAATAGCCAGGCGGGTACCCAGGCGGGTAGCCAAGCAAATAACATACACGCTGAATCGGCTAAACCAGTCAATTTGTCTGTTTCTACTACATCCAAGACTCCCATCACTAATACCACCCCCAGTCCGTCCACCGAGCTCTTGTCGCCTACAAACTTCAGCTCGTACAGCAACAACAATACTGGCTCTTCATACTTATACCCCCGGTCTCCCAGCGCGTATTCATCGCATTCCCTTTATTCCGATGCGTCGTCCAACCCCGCCAGTCCGTATCTCGATGCGTCGTCCCAAATCAGCCAGTCACACAACCCTCCTTCAACATACTCCCCGCCGCAAAACGCCCAGCTAGGCCTTCAGTACTTGGATACCAACGCCTCTAATATGCTTAATACGTTTGACACCGAAATCGCCCTTGGAGGTTCGATTTCCAGCACCAACTTGGTGGGTCTTGACCAGGTACCGCAGTTTGCCGTAAATGACCGTCAACCGCCCCAGCAACTTCCACAATTCAACTTTTCGGTGAATAACCAGCCCATGTCGTTAGACTTCAATATGGGTCCGTACCAAGAATCAAACGACAAGGGCACCAATTCGCAGCTCACAGAAAACAACTTGATTAATTACAACAACTCGATCCTGGAGCAAAACCACCCTACCATCTCTGTGAATCAGGCTCCTCAAGATATAGCAGCCAAGACTCCTTCCCTTTTCAGCAACTCCTCTGCCAATTCTTCCATCCATAACTCGCCAGCCAAAGCATCAGGAGGCGAACTTTCCCAACAAAACACAGGCAACTCGCCAAACGCCCAAAAATACAGCGGCGTCAATAATCTTGTGCCCAACTCTCATTTGGTGTATGGCTCCGGCAGTGCCAGCTCCAGCCAGCATGATTTGGTAAAGAAAGAAGGCGATGGATTGCTCAAGGTGGACGAATTTAGACTGATGAGGCGCGGCCGCCGACGCAGCCACTCGGAGCGGTCTCGATCTCGGTCCAGATCAAAAAGTAATGTTAGTGAAGACGACTATAGCGGAGAGGAAGGTGATTACGATGATGAAGACGATATGGATGATAATTCCGATAAACCCAGTACGTGGCGGGGCGTTTCGTCGCGTGAAAAGATGTTGGAGTTGGCGTCGCCGTCGCAGCCTGCAAAACGGACCCAAAAGCACCCCAGTGTATATTCGTGTCATTTGTGTGAGAAGCGATTTACTCGTCCGTATAACCTCAAGTCGCATTTGCGAACGCATACTGACGAAAGGCCATTTATTTGTAATGTGTGTGGAAAAGCATTTGCTCGTCAGCACGATCGAAAGCGTCATGAAGAGCTTCATACAGGAGAAAAGAAGTTTCAGTGTAAAGGTTTTTTGAAAGATGGATCTCCGTACGGGTGTGGACGTAAATTTGCCCGAGCCGATGCGTTGCGGCGACATTTTCAGACCGAAAACGGCAAAGCATGTATCAGACTATTGATTGAAGAGGAGGAGATGGAGCGGCAGCGCAATGGCGGGATAGGCCCTCCTGTGACGGCTGCCTCGGTTTCATTGGGCCAAGAGAATGAAGAAAATGGGTACTTGAATAGTTTGGGAAGTGCTCAGTCTATTCCACAGGTGGCTATTTCACCACCGGACTAGCACCATACTAGAAAATCAAACTAACTTTTAACTCCAGAAACCACGAGTGTTTTTTACAATTATCTAGACGAAATGGAGAATCACTTGTTGAGTATACACTTCACTAGCTGGTACTATTACTTGAAGAGCTAGCTGTAGTAAGAAACATTAGGAACTTAATAATTAGAGAGCTGTAGGATTTTTAAACCATATCATCTAGAATCTCTAGCATCACTGAGACTATTATTGAAGTCTTGGAATGACAAGCACACCATGTTCCGAAGTAGCTAGTATTCGATAAACGTCTTAATAATCTAAAGCAATAGAACATATATACCTTGCATCTTAATTGATAAAGAAATGAATATTACTCGAAATTTATCATTACTTGGACACAAACACCACCATGTTATCCATAATGTTAATCAATTCATAGTGGTGATTTCGTCAATTCGCAAAATAATATGTACTTGGGTATTGAGATGTTCTCCCGTCAGTACCATTAATCATTTTAAACTCTTTGGCATCTAAACTACAGCTTACTGAAAGTTTGCTATTCTCGCTTTCCAATCAATTGAACATAGGTATGATTTACTATGACTCCAGAAAACAATTACATACTTGTTATTTACTATTAGCGCTATTAAGTATCAAATAAATGTTATTCAATTCGTTCCTCTATCATATGATTCTTCCACTTCACTTCATATGATTCTTCCACTTCACTTCATATGATTCTTCTACTTCACCTCATGATTCTTCCACTTCACTTAATCATTCTTCACTTCATTAATTTATTTTCTGTGCGACTTTTATTGTCCAAATCAACTCATCAATTGATGGCAAGATGTCCCTCGTCGACGATGAAATGATCGATAGGCTACTGTCCACGCTCAACAATGGACCTAGCAAAGACCTTAGTGCCGAAGAAAAGGAATTGGCTGTGCTCCAGCTGCAAAAACACCAGTTGATGGTGGAGCAGAGCAAGCAGTATCTCGAGCAGTTGTTTGCGGAAAACACCTCGCAGCCAGTCAAAATCAAAAATGTGCAGCTCACCAATGGCCAGAACTATAGGGATGGGTTCGTGGCAGCCCAGTTTGAGCCTCTACTTCGTCATGGCACCAGTGCGGTGCTGTTGCAGACCCTTTTCGCCGACATCGATACCATCTCCAAGTCGTTTGTCAAGCTCAATGTAGTGCAGGATATAATGGTTTCAGTCAACCAGCTTCCACGGCCGATTTTTTCTCGTACCACCTCGCCTTGCCTTGATATCGTGCCGGTATTCAATGTTTTGCCGGTGAAACGGTTCTATGCCAAGACTGGGACCAATATCGGCAGCGGCGAAGGTGATGGGTATATCCAGTTCTCGTTCCGAAACTTGTTTGGCGGAGGTGAAAACTTGACTATGGATGCTATTTCGGGCACCAAAACCAGCTCATCGTACTTGGTCAACTATAACCAGCCCGTATTCAACCAGGCCAACTATATTTGGGAGAATGTAGCGTACGTAAACACCAGAAAGTACGACTGGATAGGCGCTGACGTGATCCTGCGAGGTCTTACTTCAAAGGTATACACCCAATATGATACCAACATCAACCATGAGTTGACTTTGGAGAACAGCTGGCGGGTTCTCAACAACTTGTCGTCCAAAGCACCCGATCTTTTGGCGCAATCGGGGTCGAATTTCAAGTCGGCATTGGCCTACAGCGTCCGCTACGATACTAGAAACAACTCTATTCTTCCTAGTGCCGGAAAGTTTATACGATTGGGCCTTGAGCTTAATGGCTTGGTACCAAAATGGACGTCTTCTCCATTCTTCAAGACCACTGTCGAGTCTCAAGCTGCCGTGGCTGTGCCGTGGCTCAAATCCAGCTTGGTTTTCTCCAACAGAGCCGGTGTTTTATACTCATGGGACCGTTCCAGCTTTATTCTCGACCGTTTCTTCACCGGAGGACCCAACGACGTGCGGTCTTTCACCATGAACGGGCTCGGACCAAAAAGTCATGGCACTTCTCTCGGTGGAGATGCCTTTGTCAGCGGTGGTGTTTCGTTGGTGTCGAAAATCCCGGGGGTCAGTGCCGATTCCAACTTCAAGCTCCACAACTTTGTAAATTACGGAAGGCTAGTGCCATTAGCTGCGTTGAGTAACCGATCTTTATTACGAAGCTATTCCGTCAGCTATGGTTTTGGCTTGTTGTTTAACCATCCTATGGCCCGCTTTGAACTTAATTTTGTATTGCCCTTGGCAGTTCACGAGCGGGACGGTGTCAGAAAAGGTTTCCAGTATGGAATAGGTGTATCATTCTTGTAAATAAGCCAATAAAGCACTTCTAAAATTGAATTCTATTATTTATGGGCGATTTCACCTCTATCAAGGATAAAATAAAGCACTCAGCTACATGCCTTCACTTTCTACAGCACTCACAATTCGCCAAAGTAAGCTCTGTGCTTATATTCGAATTGAAATAAAGAACATCATGTATCTAGTTGTACAAAAGTATTTGTACTTTTACCAATGCACTTGCGTAAGTTGACATAATCTGTCAATTACAAGTAATTCTTATAGATATTATGGTGGGTAATAGATATGCATAGAGATAACTAGGATGTATATATATTCAGAGTTAATTCTTGACTTTATGCTTTGAAATCCAATCGGAGTGAAGACGTACTACCTCAGGAATAATCAACGTTTCAATCTCCACATTGTTTTCTACATCAGTATCAGACAATCTGAGCCATTTTTCATCTCCCTCAGGATTCACAAAGACCACCTCCTTCTTTCTTGTCTGCAACAAGTTTCCAATGACAAGCTGGTGCTGATACCTCTCAAGAGCCTTGGTGGCTTTGGAAATAAGGATAGACAGGTCAGTCTCAAGTTTGAACGACACTATCATAGCACCGGGCGCCCAATTATCGACCAAACGACTCAAAAACTTGGGCACTTGTTCCAAATCAACCACAAGCTTTCCTCCGCTGTCGTTCGACTGGATCTTGTGCTGGGGCGTTCTGGACTGAGGCAAGAAGAAGTCACTGACAGCAGCAGCCAAGTAGAAAAGAGCCTTGGGACCTACAGCATGCAATGCTTCCGACACCGATTTCAACGTAAAAAGGTACTGGTTGACGGTGGTAAAGGGAATGAGCAAGAGCGAGCGCGACTCCTTGGCTTGGTTATACTTGCGCAACACTTTCAACATTTCGCCGGCAAGGTTGGGTTTGATTTCGATCTTGTTGTCGTGCTCGGTCATGTAGTCCAAGAAACAGTTGGTAGTATGGCTGTAGTGCCTTGAGTACGGCAACAACGAGAACTCGCGGTGCAAAAAGATGACTGCGTAGTCGTTTTCCAAGAACCCTTCGGCAGAGGTGGCACCACGGGTTCCGGCGCTGAAGTTGTCGATAAACCGGACCGTGTTGTTTTCAAGAGGCACAGTGGTACCCCCCGAAGTGACTAGCACAATGGGTTTGCCGGTGGTGGAGGCGTGGTACTCGATAAATGCTTGGACCTCTTTTTCAATCTGGGGTAAGTAGCTGGGCGGATTGTACGAGCGGAAGAACTTGTCCTCGTCGCTGAGCTGAGCAATGGGGAACTCAGGCACCGACCGGTCGATGGCGGTGCCTGGTTCTGGCTTGGAAGTGTGGTAATTGGACATCAACCTATGAATCAATGTGCCTATATACCAATTATGATCAAGGAGTGCGATCAATGCGAGCAGTGCGAGCAATGCGAATTATACGAGTGAAAAGTAAGATTGATTATGACTACATATGAGTACACATGACCAGTCAGAGAGAGACTAGTATATAGATATAGTGTAGGTATGAGTTAGATGTCGAACATCATAGTACGTATATAAGGTAGACCACAGCACAGAGGTGGGAATAGTTGGTATAGGTGGTTCGTACTCGATTTGTCTGGTGACGCACGCCCTGCCAGCATCTCACGACTCTCCACAACTCATTAGCACTATTAGACTAGCACTATATATTAGACTAGCACTATATAATATACTAGCACATATAATACTAGCACTATATTAGACTAGAACTATATTATACTACCACTATATTATACTAGCACTATATTATACTAGCACTATATTATACTAGCACATATATTATACCACCACTATATAATACCACCACTATATTATACCACCACTATAATATACCTGTCTTCTAATGTCCGCAGACTTTTGGAGCTCATCTCAACGCAACAAGTGGCAGCTCACCAGGCACTCGTTGCTTGAGGCGCGGCGGCGGGTTCTTCTTCTCGAACGCAAGATGATCCAGAACGGGCTCATCAAAGACTATCCCAATATCACCTACGACTACAACATGCGAATATACCTCCACAATCGTAAGTAGACTACAATTGACCTCAAGTTTCGTTACTAACCTTAGTTCTCATCAAGTTGGGCCGCAGACTCAATATCCGCCAGGTGGCGCTTGCCAGCGCCGAGATCTATCTCACGCGGTTCTTGTCTCGGGTGCTGTTGAAAGAAATCAATGTATACTTGTTAGTGACCACATGTTTGTATGTGGCATGCAAAATAGAAGAGTGTCCTCAGCACATCCGGCTCATCACGCTGGAGGCCCGCAATCTTTGGCCCGAGTATATCCCCCACGACGTCACCAAATTGGCGGAGTTTGAGTTCTATCTCATCGAGGAAATGGACTCGTTTTTGTTTCTCCACCACCCCTACAAATCGCTACTACAGATACGAGATTTTTTGAAACAAAATTACCCCCAGTATGGGTTCACTCTAAGCGACGACGAGCTCCAGAACTCGTGGTCCTTGATCAACGACAGCTACATCACTGATCTTCATATCCTCTTGCCTCCGCACGTCATCGCGGTGGCGGCGATCTACATCACCATAGTGCTCAAAAAGCACCTATCTGCGATCCGAGGCGGCAACACCAACAAGGTCGACCCTGGTACTTCGTCCAACATGCATATAGACGATCTCATGACGTTGGCCGACACCAAACCCGACGCTGCCACTGGCACTGGCGCGGCCGCACCCAACGAAAAGCTGGAGGCGCCTCTCACTAATTTCCACGACAAGAAAATCGACGAGGACACTATTAAGATCAACAAGTTTATGAACTTCTTGGAGCACTCGCACATAAATCTTGATGAGGTGGTGGAGGCAATGCAGGACATGATCAATATTTACGTGGTGTGGAATCGGTACAATGAGGCGCAAGTAAAGAAGAACCTCCAAGCGATGCTCTTGAATATATAACTAGGCTACAGTACAGACTAACCGAACACAGACCAACACAGACTAACACGAACAAAACAAAACAAAGCAAACAAATCAAACAAAGCAAAGCAAATCACTCATGTAGGCCTACCGATCATATAGGTCAGTGGTCTTTGATCAGTGGGTATTTGCTTATTGAATTGGCTTAGTGAAGTGCGACTGTTTAGCGCGAATATGTTTAGGGCGAATATGGAATATGTTGCAAATAGTTTAGGGCGAATAGTTTAGTGCGAATAGTTTGGTGCGAATAGTTGAGTGCGAATAGTTTAGTGCGACGGATCAGTTTGGGTTCAGCTCAGCATGGTTTTGCGACATGGCCAGTGCCTTGGCCAGTGCCAAGACCAAGGCGCTGTCAACAAGCGCAGTGCGCCTAACAATGTTCCTGTGACTACTGCCGCTACTTTGCGGCAACTTGCTGTCGCCAGTCGCTATTTCCCCATCACGTGTGCATCTCGAAAAATTTTAATAGTATTGACAAGTATGCGTGTTGGCTCGGCGCCCTGCATTCGGTTATAGAATCATCTTGTCGATCGTGACTTAAAATAACAGTACTGCAGTGTTCAAGTCTACTGCACCTGTCGTATCATCCTCTTGGCCCCAAGTCTAGCCCCTAAGACGAAGCAAGACCATCCAGGGCTAACGTATAAACCGTCGTTACACCAACTACCCTAATATATATCTTTGGGATGTCCAGTAAAGTATACCACCAGTCATTCTTGGCTTCGATCGAAAGAAACCAGATCCCCATCTCCAGACTCTTGTTGACGATATTGTATGCCCTCCACATTGTGGTCGATGCTCAGCCCATCACATCCAAGTTCACCAGCTTGCAGTACAAACAAAACGATCCCAATTCCGGTCAATTGGTCTACGGCATCGGCATCGACGACACATACTATGTAATCAACTGGGTTATTACATTCACATTCTTGAGATCGGTTTTGATGCAGTGGGTGTTCGGTCCGTTTGCGTCGTACGTGTGTCACATCCACTCCAGAAAAGCCAAGGTTCGCTTTGCCGAACAAAGCTGGTCTTTTGTCTACTACACCATGTCATTTTTGTTTGGCGTCTACTTGTTCATCGGCCAGCCCTACTACAACAATCTCGACAACCTCTACCTCGGGTGGCCGCATGACCATCACACCGCGCAGTTCAAAGCGTACTACTTGGTGCAGATTGCGTTTTGGATCCAGCAGATTTTTGTGTTGAACATCGAGCAAAGAAGAAAAGACCACTACCAAATGTTCTCGCACCACATCATTACGTGCTTGTTGCTTATCGGGTCATACTACTACCACTTGACCAAAGTGGGCCACTTGATCTTGATGATCATGGACTCGGTGGACATTTTTCTTAGTGCGGCCAAGATGTTGAAGTACTCAGGCCGCAGTGTGCTCTGCGATGTGATGTTTGTCTTTTTCTTGGTCAGCTGGATTGCGTTGAGACACGGCGTCTACAACGTTCTCTTTATGCATGCATGGTTCCATGCCAAGGACTTGATGAAGGACGGCGAATGTGTACCAGGCGTGTCCAAGAGCAGGTGTTGGACCGATGCGGTAATCAATCTGTTTTTGGGCTTGTTAGGCGGGCTTCAGATCATTACCATTATTTGGATGTATTTGATTTTAAAGGTTGCGTATAAGGTTGTTACAGGAAAAGGTGCGGAAGATGTCAGATCGGACGATGATGACACCGACGTGGAAGAGGATGGCGAAAAAAGTAAAGAGCATTTAATGGAAGACGAAGTTGAATCTGAAAGCGACGACGATGCAAAGAGTCTTGACGAAAGGCTTGATTTGTCTTCGTCCAGCAGTGATTCTGGAAAATAGCTATGTAATATAGAATAAAAACTCTGAAGATACCAAACTTCAATTGAGATGAAGTTTAATATAGACAACCCTGTAGCATACCCAGCTGCGACAAATCTATTCCCTCTATTTGTGCGGCCCTCAGCACAAAGAAACAGAGCCTACAACATATACCAATTGATTTCTTAGGTAGATAATTCCCCAGAGATCTTTTATTCTATACACTCTATTCTCTATTCTCTATACACTCTATTCTCTATTCCTTCTCTTTTTCTCTCTATTCCCTCTTTTGTCTCTATTCTATTCCCTGTCTCTTCTCTCCGTCTTATCTTTTTTATTTTGATTTGATCTGACGCGTATATCAACCTTCTTTATAATGCGAGCGGGAACAGTCTCAGGAGTAACCTCTGTAGCCCCTGGTATGACCTCAGCCCCACCACCGTCTTCTCGAGAACTGTCTATAACAGTAGCAGTACGTGTCAGACCGTTCACAGAATCAGAGCAATGCAACCTCATCAAGTCCGAAACCGACCTGTTCTTCTTAGGCGACGGCTCGCTCAGCTCGTACGAAACCACGCCCACCAAGAAATCACCAAGTCCTCGAGGCATAAGAAAGATCATCAACGTGGTGGACGAACGAATGCTTATATTTGATCCTCCTGAAACAAATCCACTCACTAGAATGCAGCGCGAAGCGTTTCCTAATCATAAGACGTCTCGAATAAGAGAACACCGGTTTGTGTTTGACCGGTTATTTGATGTGCACGCTACTCAGGAAGACGTCTATAATGGCACCACAAGACCATTGCTCGATAGCGTTCTCGATGGGTTCAATGCTACGGTGTTTGCTTATGGAGCTACAGGGTGTGGGAAGACCCATACCATTCTGGGCAACCCCGCCAATCCGGGGGTTATCTTCTTGACCATGAAAGAATTGTACCAGAAAATCAGTGAATTGAGCGACACCAAGCTTATTGATGTCAGTTTGTCGTTTTTGGAGATATATAACGAGACCATTCGCGATTTGCTCAACCCCAAAACATCGCATAAACGGCTTGTTTTAAGAGAAGATTCGAACCAGAAAATCCTGGTGGCAAACTTGCTGTGCCATAAACCTGAAAGCGTAGAAGAAGTCATGGAATTGATTCTTTTAGGCAACCAGAACCGCACGTCGCTGCCTACAGAAGCCAATCTTACGTCGTCCAGATCTCATGCTGTTCTTCAGATTAATGTTATACAAAAAGATAGAACGGTAGATCTTCACCAGGAACATACCTTTGCCACTTTATCGATCATAGACCTTGCTGGAAGCGAACGGGCAGCTGCCACCAAGAATAGAGGCGCTCGACTCAACGAAGGTGCCAATATCAATAAGTCTCTTTTGGCTCTAGGCAATTGCATCAATGCATTGTGTGATCCTGTGAGAAGAAACCACGTTCCATATCGAGATTCCAAGCTAACCAGGCTCCTTAAGTTTAGTCTTGGTGGTAATTGCAAGACGGTGATGATTGTTTGTGTATCTCCATCGTCGCAGCATTATGACGAGACTCTTAATACGCTTAAATACGCCAACCGAGCCAAGGAAATCAAGACAAAAATCATCAGAAATCAGCATAATCTAGACCGCCATGTGGGTCTGTATCTAAAAATGATTACTGAGCAGAAACACCAGATCGAAGAACTTCGTGGAAGAGAAGCAAAAGCCATTGAGGCTGCTCTAGAATCCTATAATCGTAAACGAACGTCGTGTGCTTCTTCCCTCTTTTCTAGCATTGATAGCATACGGCAGTCTTTATCCAACTTGTCTCAGGAGAAATGGAAAAGATACTTTATTCTTGCCAAACGAAAAATCTTGCTTTTACAAAGAATAGACTGTGAAACACTACTTAACGGGTTTGATCTGATTCTACAGAAAGATAAGAACAACAAAACTATACGCAGCATGATGGACTTGTGTGAGCAGTTACTAGTAAAAATTGATACCCATGTCGAAGCGTTGGAAAGCCAGTATTCGAAGCCGTGTGAGTTGGACTACGTGGTGAACGAGTCTGCTAGTCAGATTCTCAAAAGACTCAGAGAAGAAGACGGCTGGGCCGACTCCGACACCGCTGTGTACGAACAGCTATTAAGTTCAGTACGAGAACTGCTTGAACGCGATATTTTGTTCAACTCTCTGGTACTTTTTGACCATTTGATTCATGAGTTAAGAGACTACAATTTCTTGCCTCGAGAATTTATAAGTATCTTGGCTGCATTTTCTGGTAATGTTGAAGAGAGAAAAGGCCATTTTGATCTTGTCACAAAGAACGTCACTCTGCGTCTTGATCTGTTAATCAATGGCGATTTCGACACCGCTATAGAGCTGTGCACATCTGCGTTCATGCGAGAAAAATTACAAGACTTGAAAGAAATCAGTTCGCCAGAGTCTAACAAGAAGTATAAAAGAGGCCCTATTTCTCCACTTAGGTCGTCTCCTCCTCGAAACTTCAAGAAAATCATCACCAGAAAACCTCTAACTCCCAAAGTTTCTCCGGTGAAAAAGTATAAGAAGTCCGTACGGTGGGATGTGCCTAAAAGCGACTCCACCATGCTCGAAAGCGATGCCAGTATGGATGAATCGATGCACAACACCTTCAAAAGCGACGACGAGTCTCCGTTGGCAAACCAAAAAATTCTTGAAGACGAACTCGATCTCCAGTTTGATCCCAATCTCGACTCGCCAGTGGCCCTAATCACCCCACAAAAGCAATTTACCAACCCTAGACTATCGATAAATCTTGAATCTCAAGATACTTTAGCTCCTTTGTTGAACAAACAAGCCAGTTCCAAGTCCATGATTCCCCAACCAAGTATCACACCGACAGGCGTGATCAGCAAATATGGTCGGGAAAATAATGCCCGTAACATCCAAAGTAATGGTTCTGATAAAGTGGACTGACTACATAAATACATAGCTTAATGATAACGAATTTTTTTATTTCTTTCATAACTAATTCAAACTAATTCAAACTAGTTGAAATTAGATCCATTGGATCTATTTTTACCATCTACCTCCTTGGTTTCCGTAGCCACCGTTATTGTTACCTCCGTAGCCACTGTCATTGCTGTAGCCACCGCCATAATTGTCGTTTCTACCGCCGTAATTGTCATTTCTACCATAATTATCGTTTCTACCGTAGTTGTTGTTTCCGCCATAGTCGTTTCTACCGCCATAGTTATCGTTTCTACCACCGTCGTTTCTGCCGTAATTATCATTGTAATTATCGTTTCTGCCATGGTGACGGCCAGAACCAAACTCGTTTCCACCATAATTATCATTTCTACCGTAATTATCGTTTCTACCGTAGTTGTTGTTTCCACCATAGTCATTTCTACCATAGTCGTTTCTACCATAGTCGTTTCTTCCGTCGTGCTTGTCACCTCCTAAGATACCACCAAGTAATCCTCCACTGTGATGACCTTCTTGGTTGTGGTGGCTGCCATGTTCTTCAAATCTGTCTTCAAGCTTGTTGGCACCAATGGCTCCTCCAATTGCGCCGATTATTCCCCCCAACTTGGAGTGTTCACCGCCCAATTTCGAGCCACCATATCCCCCAAGAGCTCCTCCAGCAACTGTGGATAACAATCCTTTGTCGCCATCTTGTTGTTGGCCTTGTCCTTGGTTGTTGCTCTGTTGTTGACCTTGATAGTCACCTTGTTGACCTTGTGAGTAGAATTCGTTTGCTGACATTGTATAATATAATTGAGTAATTGACTTGGTTGGCGAACTGAAGTCCTTTTATAGTTGAAAATTGCTTGCCTTCTCCGTGCCTTGCATGCGCGGTTCAATGCAAGTGACGGCCTACACTACATTATGCATGGACCAACACAATTCTACTGTGGTGCGACCACACAAATCCAATTTGGAAGAGAACGACAAGACTACTCTTTGGGTACCGTCCTGACTTGTTGGTGTGCGGTGACATATGGTTGACGCAATCGATAGGTGCGATGTCGGCTTAGATTGTTCACGTTCGCTGCAGTATGATGTAATATCGTAGATTGTGAAACGGGGATCCAGGTTCGACAGACGCGCGGTTCCTTGACGATCTTTCCTGATAGAACGGGGTTTTATGATCCTGCCTAATATCTTCCTGATCTGAGGGGTCTCTCCCAAACCCACACCGACTGGTTGCAACACTCTCCTTCAGTAGTGAAAGGTACTGGAGGTACTGAACGGAACCTCCTAAATTTGCCAGGCTCGTACGGACTATAAATTAAGCCTTCTCTTCCTTAATATTACTGTACCTTTAATTGATTTTTATTTTCTTTCACCCTATTACCTTAAATACCCCTACATAATCACGCAATCTTTGTCTTGCGCTGCGCTGCTTCCACCAACTCCGTTGGCATTTGCAGCCGCCACTACATTGTTGGACTTTTTCTTTCTCAACTTCTTTTCCAACTTGGTAGCCAACTCCTTATCATTCATTCTGGCCAACGATTTTTCATCTCCATTCTCGGCTGCTTTATTGTACCAACTTTGGGCTTCCGCGGTATTCTTCATACATCCAATCCCCTTTTCATAAAAGTTGGCTAATGCAAATTGAGCTTTAGGTAAGTTACACATGGCTGCTCTTTTTGCCCATTCAAATGCTTCGCTTTCATCTTTCGGCAAATACGGCTCGCTTCCCACCAAGTACCACGCACACATCGCCAACATCGATTCGGGATCGCCTCCCAATGCTGCTTCTGTATAATAATGTATCGATAAGTTGCTATCTTGGCCCACAATTTCGCCCACTTCATAGAAATGGCCCAATAATGCAGCCGATTGAACGTGGCCCAATGCTGCTGCTTGAGAGTATAATTCTAATGCATATTTCTTGTCAGGAATGACAATATCCTGGAACCCATTGAAATAGATTTTTCCCAATTCGTAGGGTGCGGCTGCAATGAGTTCATTGGCAATATTGGAGGCTCTTTCCAACCACTTGATTCCGAGCTTTTTGGTCGTCACATTCGAAGGCAACCCCATTCTACCGTAAAAAGAGTAGACACCAAGCTTGTACATGGCAGCAGGGTGGTTTTTCGCCGCGGCGATTTTGAGGAATTCAATCGCTTTTCTGGCGTCTCTTCCTGTTCCCAAGCCTTCTTCATAGCAGTACGATGTTCTATAAGCAGATTCTACATGGCCGTGTTTTGCAGCCGACAGGAATAACACGAAAGCTTCTCTGTTTTCAACTCTTTCCAACGCACCCGAGCTGTATGCATCGGCCAACAAGTACTGCGCCTCAGTATATCCCTTGTCACTCAATCTTTTCAAGTAATGAACCGCTTCCTTCAAAAGCGCTTTCTTCAACTTTTTATCGTCGATTTTGTCCACATCATCACCACTAAGACTAAGATGTTCGATGGAGTTGGTGGACCTACTTTTACGATGGTGCTTAACTGCTAGCGAATTGGCGGTTCCTTTTCTTGTAGAGTTTTCGCCATGATCCTTGGGGGTATTTACAGTGTTGCCAGATGTGTCGTCCAACAATAATGCTGTTTGAAGCATGTACTGCGCGTACTGGAACAAAACCGTTGGGTCGTTGGACTTTTTCGCGTTTTTTCTGTACAACTCAATGGTTTTGATTCTAGGCATCAAATTACTGGAATTGTTTCCCAAATACTGCTGGATCAAGTTTTGAGAGAAATCTACCATACTGGCGTTGTCGCTCTTATCGTAGAGAAGAGACATGTTAGAAGACGATCTTTGGTGGCCAACTTTGCCTACGGCAAGATTGGTTTCTGACTTCGAATACACATTGTGCGAGTTGCTCACGCGATTGAGATTCAAGTTTGTGACTGAAGAGGTCGATGACGATACGTTGGAAGGAGGAGAATGGATTGGTTCTTGATGCAGATGGAGTTTGGGAAGTGCAGAAGGACTGGTTGCAAATACGGGGGGCGGGGTCTGGGCTCCGTATTCCGGATAGGGGGCAAGTCCGTGAGGGGCGTTTTTGAGGGGAGTCGTCATAACACTTTCTTGGCCCGGCAATGTAGGGAAAAGATCGACGGTGGGCGACTGGAAAGCGGGCGACAAACTCAGATCGGAAACTTCTGAGCTATACTGGTGGTCGAGTGGCGCGCTGTGGTTCGGCGAAACGTACGAATCGTCGATGTGGCTTGAGTGGTTGCCCACGTTCAAATTGTCGCCAATATACTCGTGTGGTTGGGGCTGATGAGATTCATATTGCTCGTCATCAATAGGAAATGGAACCGACTGAACCGTGTTGGAGGGTGCGTTCTGGCGGTACGGATGACTCGAACTCATCTTGTGGTTGTGTAAAGTTAAACGAAGGGAAGAAGTCGAGGTTGGCGTCCATAAAAATTCGGTTGATCCACAAAGAAATTCTAGAATATACGAGTCTCACGTGGGAAAAGTCGACCTGGGCAACACCAGAATCAGTGCAGTGGATATTGGCGTCTATTTAGTAATTGAGTACTTGATAAGCCAAGGTTGCTAATGGGGTACCAATATATGCAGAAAAGGATTGTTCAAGATTAGTTCTCGGCGCAGGTGTTAAGTATCCGAATGGTGGATGCGAGTTAAGCTTACTGGCGAGGAATGTTTCCAAGTTGTTATGTAATGCACGAAAAGAAAATAAAAAAAAATAAATAGAAGTAAATAAACAGTAGAGGCTGAGGTTTCCAGAGTGTGATGATGATGAGAAATGTAATAGACTATTAATAGATATATATAGATACATATAGATATGCATTGGTATGGCATTGACTCCCGGCTCCGATTCTCCATTAGTCAGTATAAATGGTCTATGTTATGCCGTGGCTCTCTTGTTTTCTGCACGAGGAATGATTGGAGCAGCAGGGCTCGTGCCTTTCGCGACGCGGACCGAACCGATCCAAACAGGGCGATCACGACCTGCGCCTACCCCTGCTAAAAGTGGAGATAGACGGCGGAGACAGACTGTCGAAATAGACTGTCTAGACCAATGGTGATCAGAAGACCAGAGAAACAAATGTTTTCAGGTCGAAAGTGCTAGCCTTATCACAACACAAGGTTTTCGCACCTCGTAAACTACAATAGCTCTCTGCTGACACAGCCCGTAAGCGGACGAATGTGTACAGTCACTACTTTGCAACTCATCTATAATGCATTACCTAAACGTCCTAATGACGCACAAAATTAAAATATGCTGCTACAAAAGCCGCCACAACAACTCCTAGCACCGCAAAGCTAGGCACACTGGTCGGCACCAAGTCACTATCTTGGGACAACCGAGCACGGTCCTCGGGGTCTAGGAACTCAAGGTTGGCTGCTACGTTGATGGTTTCCTCGTGCTGGCTATTTTCCAAGTCTTTTTCCTTTTCCATTTCTTCCAACTCAGATTGCTTGGCAGCCTCCACATCGATGCGGTTCTGCACCACCAAATCGGGGAACTGCTTGAGAAATCGGGGGTTCTCGGTAATGTTCCAATTTTTGGACTCTCTAGCTAATTTTCTCTTGACGTTGTCGCTGGTTGTGATAGAACCTGCAGTGGACTCATCGCCTGTCATAAAACTAAGTAGCCCTGTCAAAATGGTCGACACACTCCATGCGGGGTTCCAGGTATCTGGATGGTAGTCACTCATCGACAAGCATAATCTCGTATTACATGAGAATCTACCGTTGGGAGTGATCATCGAGATCGAGGGCGGTTTGAAGGGGTACTCGCGAGGGAACCGCAACATTCCGTGGTACTGCCCATGTTCGAACGGAGTGTCGGGAGGCCCGGTTATTACATAGTGCCACTCCAATATGTTCTCATCGTTGGGCTTGGCCTCTATATATGGCGGCGGGTTGGCCGTTATAAGCTTATACTCCTTTGTAAGTGCACGTTGTGATTGTCTAGTGGCCATGGTGATGGGATGCCTACGGAATATTAATATGTCATGTAGTTTTACATTTTGGCTCGCACGATAAGGGCGTGTGCACCCGCACGACCTGCCTCGCCATTTGTCGGTGATGATTCAGGTTAGTGACGCTGGGGTTGCTGCCCGAAAGAAAGAATAAAACTGACTGCTACCAGGTAAAGAGTTTTGCCGTTTGTGTCTACTTTGGTCTTCAATTGGCCACTAGTTATCTTTTCGACTTGTTCTTCTGGCAAGTGATTTTTAATAAATGCTTCGTCCTGCCACAACTCTGTCCTGAACTCGCGCGCAGAGCTGACGTTGATAAGACCCGAATGCTCGCCTAGAGTTTGATTCAAGTTGTCTATTTTGAGCCCTCCCATGTGACTGACTGCACTAGAGGTTACCGTAGGTCTCTCTACATCCTCATTGTAAAAGTCTAGAATAAGTAACCACCCACCTGGTTTCAAGAAGGTGGCCAATTTCTTGGTGGCTTCGCGATACTCATGGATATGGTGGTACGCAATCGTAGACACAATCACATCGAATTTTGCCGAGAACTTCGCATCAAGCTCAGTTACCAAATGCGGGTCCAAAATGTCGTAGCAGTAGCTAGATACGTCCAAGTCTGGACCTCTACTAGCGTCGGCCCTTTTGTTAAAAGCGTTCAAAAAAGGCTCGCTGATATCGATCCCTGTAACTTCTGATTGTTCGCCCTTGAGGTAGGGGAACAATTTCTCGGTAAACATTCCTGTACCGCATGCGAAGTCCATAAGCTTGATTCCAGGCTTGATCAAGCTATGGGGAAACTTCTTTCTATGGTCTTCTACAGAGGGTAGTTTATCAAACCCATTGAGCCATTGCAGGGGGTCTCCGATAACCTTGGCCGATTGGGTGGGAGTTTTCCTCGCGGCGGTCACATCCAATTCCAATACCACTTTAGCAAATATAAGGCTCAAGCTTTGCATGGACTCGCGCTCATCATACTCTTTGGCAAACGACTCGGTGAATGCTGCTGTGTTGGCTTGAATTGAATTGAGATGTGCCTGATCCAAAGACATAATAATAACGATTCTACTATTGCCGATCAATTTGTTCTCGCTCGCGAAAAATAAAATTGATTAGAGAAATGTATTTGGTGAATCATACGTAGTTCGCAATAATGTTATGATACACATTTGTTTAGTTGATTAGAAGATTTTTTAATTGATTAGAAGATTGTTTAGTTGATTAGAAGATTGTTTAGAAAACGGTTTAAAAATATACAGTGCATTATCTGATCCTTTTGTGGGATGGATTCCCAGACATCTAAATGTGTCATTTGTTTAGTATGATCAGATGTGTAGCAGTTTCGGACATTGGTAACGGTTCACCGAATATGTACAATACTCGGCGAACGTATACTTAAACGGATTGTTCCATCTATTTATTTCGGCAGCAAACAAGCATTATAGTCCGCACGCTGTATCCTAATTTGTACGACTGATTCGGATTTCAGTTGCGGCACGGAATTTGCGCGCTACTGATAACGGGTTGGGTGAACCGATTAGGAAATGTCTGAGAGTCGGGCCCTATTTTTCGTTTTCGCACCCCAAGAAACGAATTTCAACCCGGCAGGAGGGAGTTGTTTTTTATCAGCCCCTGGATGAGCCATGACACATCTGCTATATAAAGCAGACATGTTTTACTGATCTTATAGCTTTTGTTCGACACCAATTTTCAACATGCCTCATCCCGAATTAGTCAAGTCTATTCAAGAAGGTAACCTTCACCAAAAGCTCCCAGAAACTTCGTGGCACAACAATTTGGCTGCGAAATATGAGGATGCAAAAAAATTGACAGGATTTGTTTCGACAGACGAAATAGAATTTGAACCCGCCAAGCATTTGCAATTTTACAACCATGAACTCTCCAAACACAAGTACAACAACACCAGAAGACTCACTATGGAAGAGCTTGGTTTGACTCACAAGGACCAAATCTCTCCTATTGGAGTGAGCGATCCATTCCCTCTCTTCACCGAAGAAGCCATCAACATTATGAGACAAGAAGTGTTGAACAAAGACTTGTTTTTGAAGTACGCAAGATACAGTTACAACTCCACGTCTGGAATGGACTGTGTGTTGAGAGGCTATGCCAAGGACGGCGATCAAATGGATGCTCCGTTCACATACAAAGCATGGACTCATCCCAAGACCGTCGAGCTTATCAGCAAAATGGCTGGAGAAGAGTTGCAGCCCATTATGGATTACGAAATTGCCCATGTGAACATTTCTATGAAAGATCCTAACTTGGCTCTTGAAGAAAGAATTGCCCACAGCAAAGAAAGAGCCATGAGTGGACAGAGTAATGGTGACGATATTCCTGCCGTTGTAGGCTGGCACTACGACAGTTACCCGTTTGTGTGCGTGCTAATGCTCTCAGACACCACTAACATGATAGGAGGAGAAACCTCGTTGAGAATGGGGGCCAAGGACTCGGCCCAAGTAGCTATTGTTCCCGGTCCTCAATCAGGATACGCCTCTGTGTTGCAGGGCCGTCTTATTGAGCACATTGCACCATCACCATTGGGAGTTTCCGAGAGAATCACCATGGTGACATCGTATAGATCGAAAGACCCATTGAAAAAGGATCGCTCTGTTTTGTCCACGGTGAAGCCAGAAGTCAACCACGGCTCGATTTATAACAGTTTCTACTACCAATGGATCGAGTACAGAGCCCAAGTCATGAAGGATAGATTGGACAATTTGGTCAAGTCCTGCAGAGATGAGGAGGGTAACTTTCAAAAGTTCGATGCCATGGATAAGTTGAGCGATATTGAAGCTTATTTGAAGGACACTAGGGAAGAAATGGGTGTCAGTCCAGAGGAATGGGCAAAGGTTCGCCATGGACTGTTGTCATTGTAATTAGATAGAGATAATAATAATTGAGATGTTTTTAAGGAGTATAAATGTAAGTGGCCAGAAGATTGAGACGATTTAGAGATCTTATAATGTATCTCTAAAAGAGATGCAAAGTTGTAGCTTCTTTATTTTAGTGAAACCGTTCATACAGGCAGTGATAGCGAGTGGGAGATTATCTAGTCTGTACTCTATCTGTACTCTATCTGTACTCTATCTGTACTCTATCTGTACTCTATCTGTACTCTATCTGTACTCTATCTGTACTCTATCTGTACTCTATCTGTACTCTATCTATACTCTATCTGTACTCTATCTGTACTCTATCTGTACTCTATCTGTACTCTCATCAATAATGATTGGTAGAAATAATACCAAAGCATTAATTGACCAAATAGCGGCAAAGTGTCAAGTTATTTTTGGATAGGATAATCGACTGAGTCATGAGGATGGAGCTGAAGGAGGATAAAGAAAAGCCAAAGCAAGGAGTGCATAATTTATATTAGATAGATATGGACTATTAATCAAGAGAAACGTTTTGATCAAAAATTTCGCAGCCACTTTAATTTAAAATTTAACATGACAAGCCAATTATAAAGCCCTTGCTAATACTGTCGTGGTTCGACATGGAGGGCTAGCATTATTCAAAAGACTTTATGATCGGCCAATTATTTTCGATAAGTACAAGAAATAAACAGTGAAAGGAAATACAACAAGAGAATAAACAGAAGATACTATGGCTACAAAAATCACCAAGATTCTTGTTTTGGGAGATGAAGCTACGGTGGGTATAAGAGCGATTAAAATACCTGAACAAACTCTCTATAGAAGTAAAAGGAATTCATCACTTAAATAAAAAAGCTAGCACTCTTGAAATCCAACAATCATCGTTCTAATTCCAGTACTTATATTGAACTACGGTATGAGAAGAGCGTATGAAGTCGGAATTTCGTTTGAATGTATGTAACAAGTATAAAATTTATAGAAAATTGGCCAATTTAAGCTAGTTGCTACATCCTATTTAGGAAAGGATTAACTATTTATACTCTTCCGACCAACAACCTCTGGTTCTTACTGTGTTTGAAAATTGTTCAAGTATAAGTCCTATATTTTATATTATATGTCAACGAATAAAAATGCTTATAAATTAGAATTATTTCATCGACTCTATCTAATAAAACGGCGGATGTATAAAAATGCCATTTGGTATTAGTTCAGCAAAATAGAAAGGCGCATAGGCTGCAATTAACTGATGGGATTTAGATAAGAATTGAAATATTTTAAGCCATCATAACAAATAATATGTATGAACACTATCATACTTTTTTGAAGTTTGATATGATGATTCTTTCAATATAGGTGTTGATGATATCGAAGAAAGAATCATTGACAGCACAATTTGGACCAGATTCCCTTATGCTCATCGTGGTCATCGAGATTTTGCTGTTGCTCATATTGAGTTTGTCTGTTCGTTGGAACATTATCAAACTTCTGAGAGTTTTGGGGTTGGGTTTTGATGGGTTGGCTGGTTAACAAATCACCATTGCTTGAGTTGACATTGTTCTTGAAGCCCTGAGGAACACCTGTCTGTGATTCTTGCTTGATAGGAGGCAAGGGTCTATTAACCAAATGTTGTAATTTTTGCTGATGCAATTGGGCGGCGGAGAGCTGCTGCTGTTGAGGTTGGCCGGCCTGTTGTTGCTGTGGATGTTGTCTGCTTCTCCTTTGGTCACGATGACGTCTTTCCCTTTCGTTAGGAGGGTTTGGATGTCCGTAGCCGTGCAAGTTAGGCTTTTTGTTGATGGAAGAATCCCACCCTTTTCCTCCGTTAAGGTGGAGCCAGTCGTAGTCTTCATCGGCAGTCTGTCCCAAATCGTCCAAGATCGACAAGAGTAACATTCTATATTCCTCGTACGCAGGCTCGGCGTCGAATGGCAAGCTTCTGACAGAGTCCAAGTATTCAGCAAATTGCCTAGGTAAACCATCACATAAGGTGACTGCAGGGGTGGTTCTCTTTTTATCACCAATTTTCTCGTATTTTTGCTTGTTCGTTGGCGCCTTAAGACCCTGCCATGGAAGCTGGCCTCTCAAGAAGTAGAAGAAAACGTGACCCAACGCTTCCAAGTCGTCTCTTCTCAGCTGTTCTCTGCCCAAGTGAGTGTTGATGGACATGTAACGGGCCGTACCACTTAAAGACTTCTTTTCTCTATAAGGGATGTGTTGTTTCGTTCTTGGGTCTCTATACTGTTTAGCCATACCAAAGTCGATTAAATGGACGTGGTTTTCGTCGGGCATGCCTTGACGGCCAATAAGGAAGTTGTCGGGTTTGATATCTCTATAAATCAAGTCATGACGATGAACTTCTTCCACCAAATCCAACATCTGGTTGGCGATTTGCACGACGGTTTTGACAGAGAATCTTCTGCCACACCAATCGAACAAGTCTTCTAAAGAGGGGCCCAACAAGTCAATAACCAAGATATTGTGTAATCCTTCCTGGCCAAAGTAGTAGGCGTTTGGAATACCTTCGGAGCCCTGCAAATGCTTATAAGTTCTATATTCGTCTCTTAACTGAGGGGCTTCTGTTTTTCTGGGTTCAAACTTGATTGCCACAGGAACTCCATTTATTATATTCGTACCTTCAAAAATGACCCCAAACGAGCCTTCTCCGATCTTTTTGCCTATTTTGTAGTGTAAACCAACCACAGAACTGTTGGAGTTGGACGATGAGGTGGCTGGAGAAGACGAGTTGGGATTATGAGAAGCGGCTGCTGCGGCCAAAGCAGCTGGATTAGATGCTAATTGGGCACGATTAGACATAACAAAGGATTAGAACGTGCACAAACTTCGAGAATCAATCAATATTAAGGTAGAATTGGACAATATTTGATATTTAAAGGATCTAATTCTGTAAATCGTATGTGAGACCTTTTGTAGATGAATTTATCGAGTGATGGGTGATTTTTGATGTGGTTCGAGTTTTGGTCGATATTATTGGCGGACGACGAGCTGATCTCCTGAAGGTGATTAGGTATTAATCTGTTAATCTATTAAATTGATTAAACGAGAGCAGGTCCAACTAGGATATATTCACTACCCTTTTATAAAACCTCAAGCTAGAAATGTTTCTCTAGTCGTACTAGGTTTGACGTTCAGTTTCAGTTTTGTATTTAATTTTGGTTCTCAGTCAAATTTCCACAGGAGAAAAATTGGATTTCGTCGTTTGCTGACCACAAACGGAAATTAGAGTGAGACTGAACAAATCAGGTGGTGGAAGTAGTGACAAACCCTGGATTGGAGTTTGTAGATGCAGCGCTCTTATTGGAAGACCGATGGTGTCTATACAAGTATGTGAAAACGAGATGTACTTCCTATTACAGCAAATGCAGGCAGCGAACGGAAAGTTGCTGGTTTTGGTATTGCGAAGGTTTGATTGTGAAATTTTCGGGTGCCCTTCACGAGCCACTTTGTGACCAATCGTAACAGATTTGCCAGTGCGAATTAGGTTTAGCCGGTAACTAGTAGGAAATAGGGTTGAGAGGACAATAAAAGAGGCATAAAGACACATAGAGAATAATAAACAAATAAGTCGTAGAGTTGTGTGTAGGTTGTCTTGTTTTCTTTGGATGTGGGGTCATTAAATAGAAGGGTAGTCCCTGAGATCTTAGATCGACGGTTGGGAGTTGGAGCCCCGCACTAAACTAACCTTTTCGCAGGAGTATGAATAGGAGGTGTATTTGGGCATGGCACGGCATCAAAGGACAGAAGTGCGACGTGCGACGGCGTTGTTTGGGGGCCGCAGTACGTGTTACGAGGAATGCTCGAGGGGGGCGCGTCGCGAGAGTTAGCGACACTGCGGCTATGGCTTCCCATCACCACGACAACTGCGGGTTTGACGAGTATTTTACTGCGAATTCTCGGCAGATCAGTGCTCATTTTAGGACCATTCTTTTAGTGTAGTTAGAATCACTGATAGAGAACGCTATTTAGGTAGTCAACTAGTTTCGAAGAAATTGGGAACAGCACAATCAACTAATAAGTGTTATCAGATACTAATCAGTGAACTGCCTTATTAGTATTTGATTGTTAGCACTTGTTCAAAATCCATATATATTTAATGAACTTTGAGATATTTCAAGATTTTTTCATTTTTATCAAAAATGTACACTGCAGAACTAGAATGTATATTTAAATATTTATATTGGTTGGCTTAATTATCAAAAATATACACTGCATAACATGTATCTTTATATATATTGATTGGCTTAACTAATATGCGATTACTCGGTGATACTCAATTGTCATGGTAAAACGGTATTGTTAGCACTCAATTTATGACTGCATCAAACAGATTGTAATTTCGCAGCCACTGATTAAACATTACAAAGTACTTGAGTTTAAAAACAAAAAATGTTTATTTTATCTAATCTAAAGATAAACCAAGAGCTTCTCTTTGAGACTTGGAGTTAGGGTCAAAGAAAGGAACTTCAGCCAAAGAGGTGACTCTGGTACCGTGACGAGGTTCCTTGCCTTCGTGGTCCCATACAGCGTTATGCTGAGAAACTCTGTTATCCCAGATAGCAGAGGTACCGAGACCTTCCTTGGTTGGCTGCCAGTTGAATCTGACCTGGATATCCAAGTTCTTTTCAAAGACACCGAACAAGTATTCCAAGATCAACTTGGATTCGGCAGGCAACAAGCCAACGATTCTGTCAGTCATAGAACGGTTGACATACAAAGACTTCCAGCCAGTGGCAGGGTGGGTTCTAATAATAGGGTGTTCTCTTTCGATAAAGGTAGGACCCTGTAATGGGTTCTTTCTGTCAATGTAAGGATGAGCCGATCTGTAGATGGCAGTCTTACCGTCCAAGAACTTTTGAAGGGCTGGCGAGAGCTTGTCGTAAGCAGCGTAACCAGATGCCCACAAGGTGTCACCACCAACCTTTGGAATAGCATCGTTGTGCAAGTGGGTGATACCTGCCGGTTGGTGTTCATGGACCAAATCGGTGTGCCATTGGCCATTGCCAATGGTAGCGTTCTTGAACGTGATAGGCAAGCCCTGGTCTCTGTAGAAGTCAGTCCAGATAACAGAGATACCGTCGACCAATCTTGGGGCCTGTGCGTGGACTTCGACCTGGCCCCAGTACTCACCCAATTCCAACTGCTTGTATGGCGACAAGTCCTGGTCTCTGAAAAAGACAACCACTCTTTCGGCAATCAACAAGGCCAATTCGTCCTTTTGTTGGTCAGTCAACTCGCTCAATTGCAAGCCAACAATCTCAGTACCAATGTGCTTGGTCAAATCCTTGACTTCCTTGGCCGCACCAAACAACGCCTTCTTTTCAGGGTCAGCGTTCTTGGCTCTTTCGATGTAAGGGTAGTCGTCGTTTCTAATAGCATAGGCTTCGTCAACAAACTTAGGAATAGACTCACGTGGAGGAATAACTGGGTATCCGTCAGGCAACTTCACGTTGTGTCTCTCGAACCTGGCCTTGGTGGTAGGAGGCAATGTATCAATAGCAGATTTGCCCACATCAGAACTCTGGGGCTTGGTCAAGCCCTTGCGGAAAACAGGCTTCAAGTTGGCCAATCTTTCGACGACAACGTCAACATCTTCTTCTTTTAAAGGAACTACTGTAGGGGCCATTATGTGTTTGAATAACTAATTGTTATAGAGAACAACCCGAATGCTGGGAAATCGCCCTGCCATTTATACCAAAGCCCCCGATCCGATCCAAATCTGATTTGTCATCGTGATGTATTAGTTTACGATATTGCATGTTTTGTGCCCCCTGATATTCCACAGTGCAAAAAAGGTGTGGCTGCAAAAAAGGCTTTGGCTAATCTATCTAAGTAGAGTGCGAGCCTCAAGGGTCTGGAGCGGAGCGGAGGTGAGCGGAGGTAAGCACCGAATTGGACAATCGGGCCACAAATGGGCGACAAGTGGGCACACGCCATAGGAAGGGCAGTTATCACTGGCAGATAAGTGTCGCTACGCTAAACTATGGCTCTATGGCGGGGCATGCTGACTAAAGGTTTGGTACGTGGCCGCAATTCTCATATGCTCCCCAAAAGTATGTGCTCCCCAAAAGTTCCCCAAGGGTGTTTAAGCGTGCGACTGAGGAAGTCTCGCTCAGTCCAAGACACGTACGGGGCTGGCTTAGGTACAGAGGCTGACTGGTCTTAGGCTACAAAGTATAGACTACAAAGTATAGATTACAAAGTATAGATTACTCTCTAATTGCCAGTTTTGGCAAGTCTCTAAATGTGGAGATCTCTACATCATAAATATGATTAATGTTATCAGATCACACTCTCTTGTGTTACGCGATATATGTGTGGCTGGACAATAATCTCAACGGCCCAATCCTGCATGCACACTACATACAACACACTAGCTATTAAATACATGGTTATGTTCTCTTCTTGTAGTTGGACCTGATGTAGTCCTCCACTTTGATTTCCATCATTTCGGTTATTCTCGAGTACACGGGGTGCTTCTTGATCATCATGGCCCACGCAGCCAAGTGCGGGTACTCCTTGAACAAATTTATTTTGCGGCCTAGCACCTGATTCACCCCCTCCTCGTTATCAAAGATATTTTCCCAGATAGGAAACGTCATAATTACATCTGCAGCAGTGAGCCTGTCACCTACAAAGTATCCCGTGCCCTCCATTTCAAGCTTGTCCTCCAAGTATTGCATGTTGATGAACCACTCCTGGGTATAGTAGCCATTGTTCAAGCCCTTGGTGACGAACTTAACAAGCGTCTTGGTGCCTCGCGGAGCCACTTCTTTGGCTACCGAGTTTATGAGCAAAGTCATTAATATAGGCTGGAGGGTGCCTTCGGCGTAGTGGAGATAATAATCCACCGCGAGTTGCTGGCGGGGTAATGGTGGGGTTAGGATATGGTGGAAATCATACGTTTTGACCAAGTACTGTATTATTAACCCACTTTCTGCCAACACCAATGGTTCCAGACCATCGTGGTGAGTGATTTCGAGCACTGGCGCCTTACCCGAAGGATGCACATCTAATAATTCTTTGGGGCCTCTCCAGGTTGTAGGATGACGGAGGTATATTTTGACGTCGTAGTCAAGATCCAACAATTCCAAGAGAAAGAGAATCCGATGGCTTCTAGACTGGTCTAGCCTAATGGTTAGTACAGACCTCTATCGATTTGAATCGCGTACGTACCAGTGTAGCAAAAACCTATCACGCTGGGTGCTTGTGGTGGTGGTGGCCGAAGCCATTCTGTAGATGTTTGAAGAAACAGGGGGCATGTTGATTACTCTACGTCTATTAGAAACCTTTATTGGTATATATACAGCCGTCCCCACAAAACTGACCCCGTACCGAACATACGGCTATTCCCTAATCGGGTTAACGAGCATGAGGTGGGGTCGGTGCGATGCTCATGTATCTGTTGTATTACCAGATCTATCCAATTGTTGAATTAGACTTTAGCACATCGACATCCTTTGATAGGGGAGGCGTCTACTTTGAGTATCTTTCACCTCTTTGTGTGATTACATTTACTAATAAGGTAGAGAGACTGAGGGGCGAGCGCACTTTGGCTTTTCGTATACACAAATGCCCCCGCATTTACTAATTAGGAAATAACATTTATTTAGAATCCATTCGCAGTTTGCTTTTCGATGACTTCATTAGCTTGAATCAACTTGGGCTCCTTGTTTATTGACTGCGACCATTGATATAAGTTTGGGTACAACTTTGTCACATCGGTATTGTCTCCAATGAAAGACTTGGCTCTTTGAGGGTCGCCAAACACATTGTCGTGGATGGGGAAATACAAGATGATGTCAGCAGCAGTCAATTTGTTGCCCACAAAATATTTGCGTCCGTTTTTGTGCTGCGCGGCCAAAATACCATCCAAGTACTTGAAGTTTTTCTTTAATTCTGTAGCGTAGTAGCCGGCGTTCAATTGGTTAACAACCTGTCCCACAAGAAACTTGGTGCCAAATGGCGCAGATTGTTTGGCCACGTTTCCTACCAACAACGAAACCAAGAATGGCTGAAGAGTGCCTTCGGCATAATGGAGAAAATAGTCGACTTCTTCTTTTTCGTCGTCGGATTCCGGGGTCAATTTTCCGCTGGTGTCGTACTTGCGGACCAAGTAACTGATGATATGGCCGGTTTCCGGGATGATTTGGCTCTTTCCATTGGCAGAAATAACTTCAAGAACTGGTGACTTTCCAAGAGGATGGACCTGTTCCAATTCTTTGGGAGCACGATGGCCCTTAGTTCTTTTGTAGAGCTTCAATTCATACTCGACTCCCAATTCCTCCAAGAGCCAAACCACTCTTTGCGATCTTGATTGATTTAACCAATGTAAAACTAATTTATCCGACATGTTCTTAATTATTTTCAAAAAAATACCCCGTAATTGAACGTTTTATATTGCCACCTGAATCGCGTTTAGCCACTGTGCGCGATTAAGCGGCAATTGCTCCACCACCTTATTGACGTCAGTGAGCATGTGATCTGATTTTGTTGATAAACCCATCACCGGCGGGCGGTCACGTGATCGCATCTCATAACAAATTTTTGCAGACTACACTAGGAGACCGTTAACCAAATGAGTGATTCAGCCAGTACTACCAAGATCAACTCGTTGGTACTTGATGCCACCCCGCTCATTACACAGTCGGCATCTGCCATCCAGCAATTTGCCGAAAACTTTTACACCACTCCCGGAGTTCACAGTGAATTAAAGGATGAGCATGCCAGAAATCAATTGATTTTATGGGCCGATAGATTGAAGATAAGACAGCCCAAGCCAGAGTATATTCATAAAGTCAGTGCGTTTGCCAGATTGACAGGTGACTATTCTGTTTTGTCACTCAATGATATTCATATAATTGCATTGGCGTACGAATTGGAAGCTGAATTGGGGGATGCCTCCAAGTTGAGATCGTATCCTGGAGAAGGACAAAAGGCCAAAGAAAAGCAACCAGTTACGCAACCAGTTGAGGTGAAGCCAGTAGAAGAGAAGAAGGAGAACATATCAACGGAAGAACCGGTGGAACCTGTGGAAGAATCGAAACAAACTGGTGTGGTAGTTGAGGAGGAAGAGGATGATGGTTTCACCAAAGTTGAAAAGAAGTTCAAACCAAGGAATCACAAAAAGAGAAACAAGAAGTGGGAGGAGCCAAAACCAGAGCCTAAACCAGAGCCAAAACAAGAGCCCAAGGAGGAAGGGGAACCAGAAGCCAAGGAGGAAGGGGAGCCAAAACCAGAAACCAAGGAAGAAAAGAGTGAAAGAGAACTTTCTGCAGAGTATAATGACGAGGACGATGACGGCGAGTGGATCACACCAGAAAACGTCAAGGAAGTGATGCTCAAAGACACCAACGAAAAAGTGGTGGAAAGTGATGTGACTCAGATCCAAGTGGCATTATCTACGGGGGATTTTGCGTGCCAGAACGTGGCCATCCAAATAGGCCTCAATCTTATGAACTCGTTAACGGGGAAAAAAATCAAGAGAGTACGTAACTACATGTACCGATGCCATGCGTGTTTCCGGATGACGCCCATCCCCAAGTCGGGGCAGCCCAAGCACTTCTGTCCCAAGTGTGGAGGCAACACCTTGTTACGGTGTGCGGTGTCAGTCGACAGCAGCACCGGGAAAATCATTCCACACCTCAAAAAGGACTTTAAGTGGATTCGCAGAGGCGATGTGTTTAGTATGCCATCGCCACTAAGCAAGAAATCCATCAAGGTGCAGGGCAAAGGGGGGTTCCAACACAACAAGGAGAACCGTCACAAGTCGTTGCAGAACCCGCTTTTGTTGAGAGAAGACCAGAAGGAGTACCAGCAGGCACTCAAGGACGATGAGTGGCAAAGAAGACAAAACGAAAAGACGTTGGAGCACTGGATCGGTGGTGGCAGTGCCGACAATTATGTTTCACCTTTTGTTTCCGGTACGAGGCAGTCGGGCGTGCGAGTGGGCCGTGGCAGACACGCCAACTCCTCCAAGAAGAGAAAATAATCCACAGATACAAGTACATATACATAGTTTGTATACAAGTAATACATCATAGACGACCATATACTCCCTACATACCATAAACATCTCATATACCACCCAAAGTGGTATTGTCTTTGTTTGCCTACTGGTTTGTAGCGAGGTTTTCCAAGCCCCGTCGTGTCGCAGGCGCACAACGCTAGCGAGACAGCAACGTCCGCCGCTAGAAGGTGTTGACGTAAACCAAGCGTAACACATATATTATTACAAGAACATCCCAAATACAGACACTAGACACTAGAACATCTTCTATACGTTTCATCTACATGCTTTACACCCTGTTACAATAATGACTTCGGCCCAAGCTGCTGCCATGGCAGCCTTCAAGGGCATCAAGCATGACGACTCAAAGAAACCGTTCAAAATACCCACTTCGGCAAACATCACCTCGTCCCGCCGTGATCTTCCCCGTATTCAAACCAAGGTGGTGCTGCCGTCGCCTAAGAAATACTCCCGCCCAATTCAGACTCCTACAACCACTCCTTCTACTCCACAGCCCACCACCCCGAAACTAACCCCAACACCGCAAGAAGGACCCAAAAATAAATCTTCCATGAGGTCTTTAACCAGTAGGTCTGGAAATAGAAGTCCTGTTCGGTCATATACCCTCAAGAGTACTAAAACTACTGAAACATCCTCAAGTGTCCCCCGTGATATGGTTAAAAAAGTAAGAGACTCGATTGATGCCAAGGCTATTTACAACGACCAGAGCCAGAAAAGGCTATCCACGTCGTACGAACCATCTGAGATGCTCAAAAACATCCGTAGCTCTATCAAGTCCAAGTTCCGCCAAAATGAACCTGCTGAGCTCTCCCAAAAAAACCAGGCTTTGATCGATGGGTTTAGAGAAAGCGTGGAGAGAAAAGTGTATCCTGGACAGCAAGGTCTAGGGGACTACCAAAAGAAAGAATTAGAGTATAAGAAGGAAATAGCACCTCATGGCTTTGATCGGTATGACAGATCGGATTTTGGCCACGTCGAGCCGCCTAATGAACCCACAAGTACCAGGTCTAGTTTCGATAATCACTTCCAAAACGCCAGTTTCGAAAAAAGCTTTCAAAAGTCCGAAAAGCCAGGTAATTCGACATACAGCTTGGATGACAAGAGTGAACATTCGTACCAAAGACCGAACTATACAAACCAATCGTACTCTTCATTAGGCTCTTATTACCTGGTGGCTAACGCATTACCAACAGCCACTCCAAGCCCAACGCCAGCCATAGTAGTAGAGCCAGACACAGACAAAGACAACACAAACGAACACGACCCCGATACCACAGTAGAACAAGAGCAAGAAAATGTAGAACTGAGTTCTAAAGTGACGACTCCCACGAATATATTGCCAGAGAATCACCTTGGGATGAAAGAATTGGAGGCGAATCCTAAAGATGCTCTTCAACTTTTTGATTCTCCTCGCACCAATCACGAAAGAAACATCTCCCCTATCGCAGTACCACCGTCGTCTATTTCCACAGCCAGAAGCCCTAATGGCACCAACAGCTCAGACAATCTAATCCACACCATTCCATCACCAAACACCAAATTATCCGATATCAGGTCTCTTGTCGATGAATCTTCCATCAAAAGCACCACTTTGCCCAAACGAAAACCACCGCCAGAATTATTTGTAAAGACCACTGTTGACGAAAACCACTCAGACGTATCACTTCCGTCTGCATCTAGCCAGCATCACCAGCTCACAAGTGCAGGTCCATTTCCAAACCCATTGGAATATTCATTTACTCGTCACTCGCTGGCTTCAAATAACGACGACGGCTATTTCGCCGATTCAGACTTTGAATACTTGGATGTAGACCGCCCTAGAAACAGTGTCGATAGCGAAAGAGCGCCTCAGTTTCCGCAGTTCCCTTCTGACCAAACCAAAGATCACAAGTACCGTTTTAAGAGACCGTACAAGAATAAGAGCGCAGAGCAATCGAGCCCTGTTCTACCCAATGATCTGGCAGGTACTCCAAGACAACTTAGTGATGCCAGTAGTTTAGATGGGAGTAGAATGGAACTCGATGCCAGGCCCAAACTTGGAGCACGTTCGGCCACCACCCCAATAGTGACCCACCAAAACCAGCCTATTCAACTCAAAACGACCATGAGAAAAACCAACAGGCGTAAGGATAGAAAGACCAAGTTCAATGAAAACAAGCCGTGGAAAAACCACAACGATTTGAACTATATAACTGAGCAGGAACGTAAAAGGTACGAGGGGTTGTGGGTGAGTAATAAAGGGAATTATTTAAACTTTGTGGTGACTAAATTGGTAGGAATCGACTATACCAGTTCTACCAAAGAAGATAAAGAAGATGGAGAGTCCGTAATGAATGAAAAAGAAGCGCTTAGTGAACAAGATATCTCACTTAAAGCAGCACGTCTTAGTTCCAAGAACGAAACCAATAATAATGACCACGATAACTTCCACAACCTAAATTCAGCCAAGATCGACGACTTGATCCACGGAGTGGTGGTCAAGCGGATCTGGAGCAGAAGCAGATTGCCCCAAGACATTCTCAAGACGATTTGGAACTTGGTTGATTTCAGAAAAGACGGTTGTCTCAACAAGCCTGAGTTCTTGGTGGGAATGTGGTTGGTGGACCAGTGTTTGTACGGACGTAAGCTTCCGAAAAAGGTGGACGACGCTATATGGGACAGTTTGGGAAGTATAGCGGTGAATGTGGTTGTCAAGAAGAAGAGAAGATAATAACTAATAGAGGTAGCGATAGATAAATAGCTTGACTAAATCACTATAATATTCATACAGAAAAGTAATTTATACCACTATACAATAATGCTGTTAATCAATTCATCACCTACTAGTGGAATCACATCTGGATAAATAGCCTCATAGAATTCACCTAAATGTGAATAGTTATTTACGACTCAAATGCACAAGTATAAATGGACTTCCTCTTCTAAATATGCTTGTACCTAGTAATCTATACTACATGTCCAAGGTTAATATCCTACAAGTCGATAAGTCTATACTGAGAGCTTTTTGTGCCTCGCACGACTCAGATGTCAACTAACAATACAAAAATGGAAAGGTTCCAACCTTAAGCCATATCAACAGATGAACCTCAAAGACTTATTATCGGGGCAAAATGCACAGGCGGAACTCTATGGCCAGTCCGACGACATAAACGACCTACTTCAGCCAGCCGAACCGGCTTTCACATCTTCCATACTATCACCTGATGCAGACCAGGTAGCACCACAAGACATTTACTACTTACCCACAATTCTCACCCAAATCCAACGGGAGTTGATCAAGTACATCACCAGAATATTCTTGGATGATTTAGTTGCTCAGATAGAGGTGAAGAGGATGAGAAATAGCATCAACAGCTTGCTAGACCTGGCGGGCAGTTCCGAGGACGCGCCTGGCAAGTCGCGGCCGGGCCACTCTGGGCAGTCCAATTCCGGGTATAACAATATATCACTTCTCTTTGGCCAAATCTTGCTTGTGGAAAACTACCCTTCGTTGCTAGTGGACCATTTTATACCCAAGAAACTTCTCTTATCAGAGACGAACACTAGGTTGATCACATTGTCAGGAAAATTCCAGCTTTTCAACCGAATTATCGATAGTTTGATTGAAAATTCGCAAAACCCCGGCGGTTTTCATTTGCTAGTGACGGCCCAGAGTGTCAAGGAGTTGGAATTGATCGAAGCAGTGATTATTGGTAAACAGCTACACTATAAAAACCTCAGTTCGTCCAAGCTTTATGAAGATAACAGAGAGGTTCCCAACTTCAAAGACGAAAATACTCCCCAATCAGATAAATTATGTGTGCATCTTATCACGTCTAACCAGCTTTATAACCATTTTCTGAGATTTCCGAGCGTGGTTGAATTTAATCTCATTTTTTCGTTTGATCCAAAGCTAGATATAACCAACCCAAGCATCCAATTGCTTAAATCACGGTCAAATAAAAGACTTCCTATAGCCATACCTGTTTCTGTATATTCAGTTGGGCAAATAATTACCCAAATACCCGAGCCAACGTCCCAATTAAGTCTCATTGAGTCGGATTTCAATACCAATCCGCTACTCAAATGGAAGGCAGATGTCGTTTATACCATGATAATGAACAGAAATCAGTACCTTAACTTTACAGAAGAAGACGAAGAGAACTTTTATCTACAATGGTACGGACGAAGAATGGAAAGGTTTGCGAAATGGGTGCAAAATGGCGAAAATGAGATGTGGATTCAAAAATTGATGAATGAGTTTAATCAGCGATTAGTAGTACGATTCTCTGAAGACCAGATACTTCGGACTATCAAATCGCACTTCAATGCCAATGATTATGGTATAAAACTGGAAGTTGGCATTGATTATGACAACTTCAAAGTACGGCTAGTTGAAGCTATCCAAGACGAAATACACCAAATGACAGAGAAGGCTGTGGAAATAAGTAAACAAGCGGTCACTAGAAGAGAGCAAGAGTCGAAAAGGCAACTTCAGCATGATTCTGAAGAAGATTTAATAGCTAGCAATTACAAGAAACTCCGCAAATTAACGGAAGAAGCTTCTGTCAGTGAAAAGAGATTGGGCAAGCTCGATTTAGAATTGACCAAGGCTCGAGGTTCCTTGGCAGAAAGCGAAGCAAAATATACCCATTTACTCGAATATTTCAAGGATAAGCAGGTCAATGATGAAGATATAAAAACCCAAGAAAGTACCATAAACCAACTCAAGGAAGAGTTAAGTATATTAACCAGCGAGTACGACAAGCTTGATCAAGAAAACGATAGTATTAGGCAAAAGTACCAGACCAGTTCGTCTGAGGCCGTGCAATTATCTACAAGGCTAGCAGTGCTAACAGACCAATATAACAAGATCACCAACAAGCTCAACGGTCCTGGAATGAGATCGTTGCCTTCACTTATTAAAAGAGATACTCTTGGTATCTATGAAGCAGAATTAAACAGGGTTAGATCCAATAACCAGTTTCTTTCCAAGTTTTACGATGAAAAGCTTGCTAAGCTTACCAAAGAGAGACAAAGTATAATGGAAGCATCTGCGTCTGGTTCGAACAGCCGGCCTACGAATCGTATGAGCAGGGGTACCACCCCAATGTAAATCATCCTTTCAATGTAACATGTAATATGTATAAGATTCCTCTTGATAATTGAAAATATTCACCCACACATATATAGGTGCACTCTTGGTGTATTAATTTCAATACTAAGAAAAGTCTAAATCACATTCTAGCCCGCATTTGACGGAACAACATCATGCGCGTTTAGTTGCTGCGAGATGCTAAGGCGCATCTGATAATAGAACTAATACTAATGCCAATTCAACAATAATAATGCCACTCCATCACTACTATTGCTATGACTATATCAATTGTTATCACTACATCAATTCATACTCTCTATTACATGTATCTCGTAGTCCTTAGGTTTTTTGCTCAGCTGCCTCTATCTCCCTAAAGTTCTCCCCGCGGGTTCCGGCATTCTCACTAAATTTCTCCGGGTGTCTCACATTTTATTCTTCTTTAGACTTGCTACTCTTTTACTACCAATGACAGTTATTGAACAGATTCAAACGTTACGGGGTGTGGTAGGCCGTGGTGCCAACACTAAGAGCGGTGCGTGGGCGTATTTCGGAATATTCCGCGATATTGTGGTGGCCGTCTACATCTTGAACCATCTTTCTCGTACTTTGGTTTATATCAGAGGGTATGGTATTTTTGGTTCGACCAGCAGGGCACTTTTTGAATTGAAGAAACGGTTTTTCAGGTTCCTTTTGGCGTTGCCACCCTTTAAGAGTAAGGTCGATACGGAATTGCTGCAAACAGTCAAGAAAATCGAGCAGGAATTGATGAAGAACTCCAACCAATTGCTCCAGTTTGCGGCCTTGCCTGATGCGGGATTGCAGAACGCAGTCATTCTGACCGAATTGGACAACTTGAACAAGTTGAAGGGGACTAGCTGGAAGGACGGAAGGGTCAGTGGTGCTGTGTATCACGGAGGAGACGAGTTGCTTGAGTTGCAAACGCAGGCATACCAAAAGTACTCTGTGGCCAACCAATTGCATCCGGACGTTTTTCCAGGAGTACGGAAAATGGAGTCGGAAGTGGTTTCAATGGTGTTGGATATATTCAACGCACCTTCTCTGGGGTGTGGTTCGACTACTTCCGGTGGAACAGAGTCGCTTTTGTTGGCCGGCTTGGCTGCTAGGGAGTATGGCAAGTTGAAAAAGGGCATTTCCAAGCCTGAAATCATTGCTCCTATCACGGTTCATGCTGGGATTGAAAAGGCGTGCTACTATTTCGGCATGAAGCTCCACAAAGTCGACTTGGACCCAAAAACGTACCAGGTCGATGTTAAAAAGGTCAGACGTCTTATCAACGGTAATACTGTTCTCTTGGTAGGCTCAGCACCCAACTTTCCTCACGGTATAATCGATGATATCGAAGCTTTGTCGAAACTTGGGGTCAAGTACAATATTCCCGTACATGTCGATGCATGTTTGGGGTCGTTTATAGTCACTTTTTTGGAAGCATCCAAGGTTCATGGAGACGTCAAGCTTCCGATGTTTGATTTCAGATTGCCTGGAGTGACCTCAATCTCGTGTGACACCCACAAGTACGGTTTTGCACCCAAGGGCTCGTCCGTGATCATGTATAGAAGCTCCGAGTTGCGCCAGTGCCAGTACTATGTCTCGTCAGATTGGACTGGTGGCATGTACGGATCTCCTACGTTGGCAGGTTCCAGACCCGGTGCCTTGATGGTAGGGTGCTGGGCCACCTTGGTGAACATTGGCAGAAACGGCTACACGCAGTATTGTAGAGAAATAGTTGGGGCTTCGATGAAGTTGAAACACGCTATCCAGACGCATTCTGTGTTGAGCCAGCATTTGGAGGTGATTGGTGATCCAATTGGGTCGGTGGTGGCATTCAAAGTCAAGGACGATTCCAAAACCATCCTAAATATCTACGAGCTCGGCGACTCTTTGACCAGAAAAGGCTGGCACTTCTCTAGTTTACAAAATCCCTCGGCTCTTCATTTTGCCTTCACCAGGTTGTCTGTGCCAGTAGTGGATGAAATGATTGAGGACATTTCCCTTTCAATGGCTGAATTGATTGGAAAGTCCACTAAAAGTGGAGCAGATGCCAACAAGAGCGATACCGCGGTGCTTTATGGTGTTGCAGGCAGTGTTAAGACCACAGGAGTAGCTGACAAAGTCATTGTTGCGTTTTTGGACACCCTCTACAAGGTTTAGACCCCTAAATATCTAAATAGTCATGTAATGAAGTCACCTAATTACTGGAGATTCTGTAGATACATCAACTTGTCACATCTTACTTCTAACTGCAGTGACACAATCTCTAACTATTAACAAGTAAGGTGAATTATTATATTATAGAAATCAAAGTCATTTTGATGGGTGCAAATGTAAAGAAATTGTAATTTTTTCACAAAAACGAGCATTGATGGCTAATGATCTGGGTGAATCTGGTACGAGCTTACATGATACGAGCTTACATGGTACGAGCTTACATGATACGAGCTTACACTAGCCAAGCATTACTATGTTTCAGTATAGTACATCCATTGAGTACACTTGGTAACACACTGTAGCCATACCCTTGGTATAGATAGGGTAACGCACTGTAGCTCGGATGAGTTGCCATGACAGGCGCGGCCGCGCTCCCAATGCGGCAACAGCGCTTTTGCCGCGGTGAGTCAGTTTCAGATAACACTTTAAGGGACCAAATAAACACCACTAGAACTACACTAGAACTACACTAGAACTATTACACCAGTACAATGGAAAGTTGTGGCAATGCGGCCGTGGTCTCATCAATCTTTAGCACAATATCATGTGGCAGCTGGATCTTTGCACAGCTTCCCCAAATCATTACCAACTACAAGCACAAGTCTGCCGAAGGAATCTCGCCGTCATTTTTACTACTATGGTTCATGGGCGATTTCTTGAGCTTCACAAGCTGTCTACTCAACGATGTGGTCTTGGAGTTCCAGGTGTACCTCAGTCTCTTTTTTATATGCAACGACATCACCTTGTGCTTCCAGTACTACTACTACAACAGTATCTATCCCAGAAAAAACGGGCGTTATTTTAAAGTGAGCGAGCCCGAATCGCCGTTTTTCCCCTCGCAGAAACCAGATGTCGACTACCCCCCACAAGGCGCCAGCGCTATACATATTCGCCATCCTACAGTACCCACCGAATCACTGCCTCTGAATTCAGGTGGCAGTAGTTACAATTCCACAGACGATAACACCCCAGGCGCGCACACACCGACGAGGTCTTCATTCACCAAATCGGCCATGGTCACGCTTCTCAACTCGCCATCTTCGTTCGCCATGCCCACCGCGACTCTCGCGCTCACAAAAAGAGACTCCCGCGAGACATGGGGCGTGGTGCTTGCGTGGGCCTGTACCGTGGTGTACATGAGCTCACGGTGCCCACAGCTCTACAAGAATTACCAGCGTAAGTCCGTGACCGGCATCTCGCCCATGCTATTTGGGGCTGCCCTAATGGGGAACCTAGGCTACACCCTCTCTATTCTCACCAGCTGCGAATTCGTGTACGGCGAGTCTCGCGCAGACTTCTTCTACAAGGAGTTACCATATATACTTGGTAGTTCAGGAACCATTGTGTTTGACGCCATCTACTTCTATCAAAAGCACATCTATCGCGATGCAGGCATCAATACCTCCGTCATTGCAATGAGTGACTGGAACAACCATTAGCTAGATTATAATTATTTGTCCTGCATGTAACCCGCCACACATATCAATGTAAAATTATCACTACTAGAGTTGTACACTAATGAGACGTCATATACTAGCGGCGCTAGGCAAATATGAAGTTGGAGTGCGATCATTACATCGCGGGCTTCGACCCTTTGCATCGGCCGCACCAGCCGCAGAATCGTCCCTGCAAACACCGCCTGGGGCACTCAATCTAAGGTCGCGGCCCTTCACCAGACCGACCCCAGCCTCAGACTACACTTCCCTTCCGCTGGACACAAACCCCAACCCGTTATTTGGCATGACCAGTGCCGAGATAATGGCGCTCTCTAGCTCCGAATACTTGCATATGATACAGATCCCGCCCCGCAATACCAACGAACAAGACCAGTTCTGCGTCAACCTCATCCATCTCATCGGCGAGCACATTCTCGTGAGGCCAGAGTTGGTTTCGCTATGGCTACTCAGACGAACCGAGAATTACCCCCATAATGAAGCCGTGGACATGGTGGTGTCGACCCTCCGAGAATCGTTCAAAAATAACAGTGTCAAAAGCTCTATCTTGGAGTACATTGTCGCACCCGAATCAGAGCGGTTTCGTCAAGGCTTCTTCCACAATATCAGCACCTTGCTCCACATGCGAGAAAAGCCTACGGAGGAAAAAGCGACCCTTTTGCTTAGCTACCTCACCAAATTGGCAGCCACCCGCGTCACCAACCCACGGCCGGTGCTCTTAAAGACCCTGCTCTATGCCAAAATCATTCACACCGTGCCGCCACCGCGGTTCGCAGAGCTCTACCTGTGCTTGCTACACATCAACATCCAAACCCATGACATCACCCGGCTCGAAAAGTTGAAGAAAACTCTCATGCGCGGCACCGAAACCGAACGCTTTGTCGCGCGCACTGGCTGGTTAAGCCCCAAGTGGCACCACACTTTGACCACCACATTTGGTGATGCGCACAAATCTAAAATGGTGCACTTCTTTTCGGTAAATGATCTTGCACACTTTACAGACTACTTTGTGCGCAAAAACGATATCGTCAACGCCAATGTGTACTTGAACTTGATGGTGCAAAAGTTTGAGGAAAAGTGTGCTGTAGCTCATGAACTACACCATAATCAACAGGGGGTGTCTCGGTTCGAGGATGATTTGCATACTGTGCTTCGCACCATCTTAAACCACGTCATGACTTTCAAGGGTCCTCGCAATTGTGTGCAAGTACTCCGGTACATGATCAAGGCCAGACTCGAGGTGCGCTTTGAAATGCTTTTGGTGATCATAAAAAAACTCCGCGCTCACAAACATTACCAAGAAGCACTACTACTCATAAATAATGTGGACCTAAATAGGCTCGCGCGCGACCACCGCGTGCAGTTGGTGGAAGAGATCTTGGTGTTGATCAAAGCACGCTACCCGCGGTCCCCAAAAATATTGGTGGGATATATCGCATCTATGTTTAAAGGCAATGGCGACCACAACACCGGTCTTGAGCTTTTAAACTCGCTTGGGTTGTTGGGCATAACACACGGGAACGGGCAGATCGGACCTGTTTCATCGTACTCCATGATCCAACACGCCAGCGTCGACCGCCGGCTCACCGGTTTTGAGCTCTCCGCCAACACCTTGGCCAATGTCTATGAAACAGTGTTAGATTCTGTTGACCGGCCTCAGCTCACCACCGAGTTCATTGAACAGTTGTACTCACGCTACGTGGCTGCAAAAACAAATGCGGGTGCGAAAGAAAACGCGCCTGCGGGTGTATTTGAGAACGACAGAGTAGTCGCCAATCTCATCACATACCTTCTCCACGAAAACCCACATGCCAACGCATGGGGCGTCAAGGAATCGCAAGCTCGTTTCGAATTGGCCAAACACATCTTCGAAGACTACTACACACACTTCTACATGCCTCGCCTGAAACGGACCACTTCCGTATCAGACGTATTGATCCACACCAGTCTCATGGTCCACAAGGACTACAAGTTTGCAGCCAAAGTAATCAAAAGCTCGCGCGACGCACACGTGCCGTTCACCTTCAACCAAATCTTCCCATTCATCAAGTTCCACTACGGGCGCAAAGAGTACAAGGCAGCCGAGCTCTGGTACCAGGAACTTGTCAAGCACTCGGTTCCGGCAACCGTCCAGCCTGCCAAAGAACTATTCCGCATTGCGCGCGAGCTCAAGTGGGACGTCAACGGGTTCGCGTACAGAAAGCTCACCATCCACAAAAACCACCGGGCCCGCGAACAGTTGAACAAAATCAAAACCGATCCGCTTGTTTTTCTCGGCGACGAAGACACTGAGGATCTTGTCACCGAGGAATTGATCGGAATGCCCGACACCCAAACCGTCGCCGACTCCAACTTCGCCGACGAACTAGCATCTCTCTTGTACAAAGTAAAGTAATATACACCCACGTGAGCCGTCACGTGAAACGCCCGCATTATTTACCTTTTGCTCGATGCGGATCTCATCAACAAGACAAAACCACTCAGAGCAGGATAAGCCATAACCGAATACAGACATATTAACAAGACACAACTCTATAGACACAAGACATTCAACGATCGTTTTGGCATGAATGGTAATGGAAATATCAATGTTTCTGCAATCGACGGCCTAGACCCCAAGAAAGTAGACGACTTGATGGATACTCTGGACATTGAGTCTAACATAGCAGGCCCCATCATGGACAAAAAGAAAGCCTTAAATGGCGTTAATGAACAGTTCACGGCCATAAGTGATAATATCAATAAAGCAATGGCTCTGATAGCTGCAATCTACCACCAAATAGGGTACAGTCCTAGCGAAATATCCGTCAAAAAGTCAGAGATTTTCTCTGTTATCAGCGATACTATTACGAATTTCACCAGTAAGATTGAACGAGAAAAGAGCTCAGTAGAGAACGAATGTGAATGGCTTCGCCAGCAGATCCAGCTCATTTTGGCCATGATCGACGATAGTAAAGGATCCCATCATATCTCCACCCAAGATCAAAGCCTAGTCTTCAAACAGTCAAAGCAAGGATATCAGACTGATTTTGATACGGTATCGCCATTCCTAGAGAACACAACTTCTTCAGTCTCTAACTTCTCGTTATTGCAATTGAAAAGTAGGTTAAACTGCATCTTTTTGGATGTTCTCACAGCATTTGTACAGCCGTTCAAAAATCTTATAAATATAGCAAATGTGTATTGGGACCATAGAAAGGTGGTTGGCGAGATAATTATGGACAACTCGATGGTCAAGTACTTGCCTGAAGTTGAAGAAATAGAGAAACTGAAGGTTCTTGTACAAAAGTTCGAATTGGCAATACAAGAACTCAAACCGCGTCCTAATGATTCAAATAACGAACATTATACATTTATCATCTCGAGTCCAAGAAAAAGTAGGAGGAGTCTGAAAAGTTCGGGTGTACAATTCGAGGATTCAGTGCATAATGCCAAAGAAACTTACAATTCTTCAAGTCTACCAGAGATAAACCACTCGCTTATTCTTATAATACGAAGTCTCAAGTTTACCAAGATCAATAGCGAACTTCTTTCGCAGCTCAAGTCTGAAGTCAAGCAGTATGAGCAGGAAGTAGAGAGCAGATCACTCAAAATGGTGCATACAATTGATAATTGTTTAGACAACATCGCCCTTTTGTGCTTGAATAATGATCAGATAATCGAGATCCAAAAACAGAGTGATTTCTCCTTTACTGAGTCGAATGAAGGATACTTTGATATCGACACACTTCACTTTATACGGCACGAGCCCAAGAATTTTGGGCTAAAGGATGACCATCTCGAGTATCTTGAACGTTTCTTTACTGCTTTAGATTGTAAACGTGAAGCCAAACAAAAGAAGTATGACTTTTATATTGAGTCATGTAACGAGTTATGGGCCAAGTTCAATGAGGACGTAGCATATATTGACCAATTTCTTCAAGCCAACAATTCGTTGAGCGATATTTCATTGCTTAACTTCGAGATGGAGCTCAATAAACTCACATTAAAACGGTCCAAGTTTATTGAAAAGTTCATCAGCGACTCTCGAGCTGAAATTGAGTACTACTGGGACAAATTGCATGTCAGTGAAGCCACCAGAAAGGAGTTCAAGTACTATGATCGTAACAGTGACAACTCGTTTGTTGACTCTTCTATGAATGGAAAGGTGCTAGAAGAGCATGAAAAAGAGGTATCACGACTAAAGGCAGAGTACGCAGAGAAAGAGCTGATACTTACTCTATATGAACAACTTTTGGAATTATTAAAAGATAAACAGTTTTTACAGGAATCGTCCAAAGACTCTTCAAGATTATTAAGCAAGAAATCGTGCAAGATTTTACTCAATGAAGAAAAGATAAGGAAGAAACTTCATAAACAATTACCCAAGGTCTTCGAAACTTTAAAGAAAGAGATAAAGAAGTACGACGAAACAAGGACTTTCTCTGAAGACGGCCAACCGACTAGTTTCGAGGTCAACGGGGAAAATCTTTACCAAAAAGTACTTGCTCTAGAAGAAGAACAAGCACGTACACAACCTTCACGTAGAACCAAACCAAGCATTTCGCCATCAAAAGCCAGAAATCCCAGGACTTCTCCTACGAGAATTCATTCAGTACCGCTGGGATCTGAGTCTCAAACCCAGGCAAAAAGAACCACTAGTTTTCCAGGACTCGGTACACATAAATCTCCTGAAGTTTTGAGCTTTGCTCTGGATCCTTTTGTAAGAAAAAGACCTATTTTGCAAAGAAAGAATGACAATTCAGCTGCCACTAGGCTCAGTAATGCCCTCACAGGCTCAATAAGCAGCAATTCATCGCATTCAAGTCTAGACAGCCCTATACGCTTCCATCGCAAAGTACGCAATTCAAACCCTTTGAAAACATTACAACCACTACATGTTCCGTTGAGATCGCAAGGACAATACGATAAAGAAAATACCGGAACTTTTCAATCCAAAATACCCAGAGTTTCTCCTGTAAAGTATAGAGGACTCCCGCTATGCAGCATTAGTCCACCCAAAAGAAATCAGCTCAATAGTTCGCCCAAGCATACCGAAATCTCTGATTTCTCGCCAGTAAAACTCAGTGGAGATATGTTTGATGACACCACTAGATCTCGCCGGTTAAGTATCACGACGTGTGATAGCTCCACTGTCATAGGAGACGACTATCAGACCTGGAGAGACGAGAAAATCAAGCTGTTTAATACATAAGTAGACTGAATAATGAATTCTAATGAATAATGAGAAGATCTAAGAGCACTAAAAGTTTGTGGGTTCCATAATAGAACGTAATATCCTAAGAGACACGAATGGCAAGTTCCAAGTATATGCTAGTATAGAAAGCACTTTATAACATCCAGATCCAACACTTTAACTTCTAACAAGCAGTCTCAGATCCAGCACTAAATCATATTAACAGCTTTTCATTGTAGCACTCTTTATCCACTGTTGTATATTTACACTATTGTTTGATACATATCGATTTTGATTATGAATATTTATGAAAGTGCTAGATAATACACAAGAAGCTTTGCAATTATTATACTCCTTGAGAAGGTGGATTAATACAGAATAGAATAGCCTAAAACAGCTAGATCGACTTAGCAATGACAGATTTGTCGAATATTGAGTCAACGGCTTATTATGTTCGATGCAATGTAAAGGTGGTGACTTTATCAGAGAGATCCTGGACTGGCGATTTGGGCGATAACTCACCATTCAACTCCTTGGTCTTATCAGAAACTTCATTTTCTACTTCTTCTTCTTCTTCTTCCTCTTCTTCTTCCTCTTCTTCTTCTTCATCGTCATCATCGTCATCGTCATCATCATCGTCATCGTCATCGTCATCATCATCTCCACCATTCTCTACATTCTTTTCATCAACATCTTCATCGTCGTCTTCCTCGTCGGGATATCCTCCTAACTTCATCACAATCTTGTTGACAATTTCATTGTAGTCCATCATTCCTCCCATTCCAATATCTCCATAACTGCCTACAACCTTCTCTACCGGCTTCAACACTTCTATCCAAGGCATTTCTTCAGCAATCATCCTCAACTGCCTCTTGGTGGTAACGGCATTATATGAACATGATACCATTGAAGGAGCCAACAAAATAGGATACGATGTGTTCCATGCTCTGATGACATTGGTAAGCAAATTATCACACAATCCCAACGAAAGTTTCGACAATGTGTTGGCAGTAAGTGGACATACAATCAAGATATCGGCCCAACGTCTTAATTCAATATGTAAGACAGGGTCCAGCCTAGTCCTCCAAGTAGTCCACTCATCCTGGTCTCTCCAAACCCTGACTTTCTTGACGTTTTCCAAGATGTTCAACATTTCTTGCGAAATGAAATTTTCACTTGATTTGGTTAAAATCAACTGAATAGAGATCTTTTCAGGGGTATATATTTCATACAATTTTGCAATGATAAGCTTGATTTTCACGGTAGAAAGGGCCCCACAGACCCCCAATAAAACATGGGTTTTTCCGTCATCTTGAGGCAATCTCGGATCAATATTCGAGTTCTGTTCCCCAATATGATTGGGCTTAACATTGCCATTACCGTTGGTACTCTCTGTTTCTGAAAGTTGTCTAGAAATTGCTTGTCGGGTTGGTTGAGCGGGCGGAGCTTCCCCGTGAGAACCGCTTCTTGAGCGTATTTTTCCAGGCTTAATGGCTTCATCTACGTAGAAATGCGCGTGTACTGACGGCACCTTATTATGCTGACCGGGCTTAGGGGCATTTGCGGAGTTGTCTAAGCTGATAAGCGAATCGTTTACAAGTTGTCCAATTTGAGGCGACATGATTGGGCTGGCCAATGCATGGTTTTTCGAGCCTGAGTCACTATCAAATCTAGGTGAACTTTGAATGCTCGAAGACTTTTCCTTTAGGAGTGCGCCTCCAGCAGGGATGGTCTCTCTCAGCAGAACAGATTGCAATGAAGGCTGGGATACTACGGGAATCACTCTTGCAGATGAGCTATTGGTCAAGATGGGGGGAGGTGAAGGACACCGGAGGTTGGAAATCGCCAATACTGAGGGCGGAATGTCACCAGTGCCTGATTCTGGTGGTGGTGGTGATGTCGATGAACGGAGTTTTCCTTCGGAGCCGGTCTTATCAGACAGCATTTTAGTTCAAAGCTTCACGTAGCCAAATATTTCTGGATGTCCTTGTCCTAGACGTGTGTGTCTTGAGTTTGAGATGCTTTTTACCAGTAATATATTTGTGTCAGATGGTATGTTCTTCTCACAAGAGGGAATTCTGATTAATAAATGTTTGAGAAAATTTTAGGTCACGTGACAGTGGCTTTATCTGCCCTGCTTGTACTGTGGTATGACGGATATATGACGAGTGACCACGGCTGACAAAACGTCTACTTCTTGGTGGAATGGTCAGGCGCAGGATGCACGGCGGTGCTTTGGTGACTGCCATCCGAGCCTAGACTGGGGAGGACGACGGCGGTGTCACGTGACCCGGACGGAGCAACCACCGAGTGATTGTACCGAAAAGAATGACTGGCAGCCAAGACGCTTATGCAGGTATAAATGAGTAGAGAAGGTACTAGAAGTCTTTCGACCGTAGGGTAGACGACGATACTGAATAACATGTGAAGCTCTGACTTTTCACTTTCGACATGGTACAAAATCAGCGCCGTTAGAATATTTATGTGTATTGATTTGCATTATTTATGGTAGGGGTCCCTTTATTCTCAGTTCAATTTACTTTTATTTATGCCAATTATGGCGGACGCAGGTATTTTTGGCCGATCATCTGCACAGCTGGAGATCTTGATGCTAGATTAGACTATCTTTACCCTGGTTAAACAATACAGCTGCAAGTGGCGGGGTTTGAATTGGGCCTGAAACACATATTCATTCCAATTGGAATAGGGTTATACCAGGCATCATTAGCCGTGTATTACATTGCGAGCTTTGGTCATGAGCGGAAATCGTGAGCAGAGCGGAAATACTTTTTTTTTTTTGCAATAACCTAGTATTTTTTTGAATTGCTATAATTCAATTTGATTACAAGTTAGTCGCACAAACATACGGAATAGTGAGACTATTTTTAGATGGTCGCTTACTTCTCGGTGATTCAGCTTGCTTGATCCAAAAATAAACAAATATGCATCAGAAGTGGGGAATAATATTTGGAGCCAAAAGTATATATACTGTATAAACTAGGTTTACTTCAGAGCAAGATCCATGTCTTTGAAAGAGTTGACCAAATCTCTAGCTCTTTGATCCTCGTTGATGATCCCATGGTATTCGGGGTCTTCTTGTCTGGGTTTTCCAGGTTTTGCCTCAACTTTGGACTCGGACTTTTTATCGATCTGATTGTGATTGGATAAAGGTGTGGGTTTTGGGCTCCGATAATCGCTTTGGAAAACCTGTGAATTTCTTGGATATACACTAGTGTAAGATGGATATTGATAATACTGCTGCGGTATGGGTGGTAATGTAGCTGGCACCGAAGAATTGGTAGGCTTGCTTGGTAATTGGGTTGGTTGGCTCACATTACTATAGTAGTATGGATACATCATGTAGCCTGCGGTATTAGCAGGATTGGGGCTCGATCCGTAGTAGAACTTTTGCTGAATCAGATTTCTTTCAAACGCCAAATGGTTAATCACCGAAGTGGCAAACAACCTGTTGTTTCTGGTATGGGCGATGATGCCAGACCCAGAACCGTTGCGGTTGCCAGACGGGTACATTTGCTGTAAGACGTAGTTGTTATACTCGGGATACTTGTCGTAGCGTACAGTTAAAGATCTTCCTTCGAAGTCAGCATTATCAAATAATTCAATTAGCTTATCCGAGGAAGCTTTGTTCGCCGTGGTCACAATTGCAAACCCTCTACTCTTGGGATAGTTGACAGTCTGTGACTGTGGCATCATCGAGGGATCAATACCGTGTTCGGCAAGCATCAATTCGTCGGTACTAAGTGGTCCTCTGCCCAATGGAGGTTGAATTGGTTGGCTATGTCCACCGGACTGAATGGGTATTTCAACTCGCAAAATCGATACGTTTGACTCGGGGTCCAACTCTCGCGACTTATTGGAAAGATAATCCTTGAGGTGGGCCCATGTAGAAGAGTAGGGCACATTGCCAATGAATAATCTGCAAGCATTAACTCTGATCATTTCCTCGTCGTCATTATTCTTGATAAGCATGAAATTATCATCCGCCGGATCAGATTCATTGTCCGAAAGATGCTCTGATTCCGCTTCTGTGGGGGTATCGCCAGACATCTCTTTGGGCGATTCCGATCTGTTCTTATTCACCATATTCATTATAAAAGCTGGAACAGGCTGTTTGGCAGTCCCAGTAACTCCGCTGGCAATAGACGAGTTTGACGATACAGACGTCTTAACGCTGCTCAATGCAGTGGAACTGTTGCTCCTGGAAGATCTTTTAGACTCGAAAGACCTGTTGGAAGACGACCTACGAGGAAGATACCGCGATGGCTGCGAAATTGTCACCAGGGCACCTAACGAGCCCAATTTACCCATTGCAGGAGGTGCAGGAGGTGGTTGCAACGGGTATTGAAGCGACATTGTTGGGAATGGTGATGCATGGCCATATGATGAGTAGTCATACACCATATTTGCGGCCAGTGGGAGCGATTCTGCACTGGGTTGGGAAACATTTGTATGGGGCGAAACCCCCGGCGCAGAAGGCACTTCTGTGGCCGGAGAGTTCGACTCGGAGTATATATCGTGCTGATTCCAGCTGTGTTGAGGGGGAATGGATGGAAAGTAAGGGTTGTAGTAAGCGCCATTGGTTCCACTGTTTCTTTGATTCAACATCATATAATTTACCAAAGGGCTGCTGATCAATTTGACGTCCAATATTTTCAGGAGCCACTCATAACCATTCAAATTTTCAATGAGCTTGGTGCATAAAGCCCAGCTGGACACCTCAAGAATGGCACCATATTCGTTTTCGGGGTCATCTTCAGCAATTGAATCTTTGGAGTTCGGCTCTTCATAAAACTTCACCACGTTGTAATATGAATTTTCGTTTTCGTCAAAGTTGGACTCTATAATTGAATCAATTAGTTCTTGAAGATTCTGTTCACTGACTGAATTGGAGAGTTTTGCGATGTTCAAGAGGTACGAATAGTCTTGCGAACCAACTGATCCTGACACCAGACTTGCAAAGCCCGTATAGTTAGGGTATCCGTAACTCTTCAAAGTATTTGGACCGTACGGAATAAACGGTTGAGCAAACTTATCCTTAAATCTGTTAGGGGGCCGAGAATTTGGAGCCGAACTTCCTGGTAACAGAGCGGCAGCTTCGTAGGGTGGTGTCATACCCGATAATTTAAGCGAGCTGACAGGTGAAAAAAATCAAAACAAGGTACTTGAAGGTTTTAAACTTGTAGATAATTTAACAGTGAAATCAATTTCTCGGATCTGAAAAGTGTCCCAATGGATGATTTATCTGGAGCTCAAAAAAAAAAAAAAGATACAGTGATTACAGTAAAGAAAAAGGCGGGTTTGATACCGGTATCCGGGGTCAATTATTTGAAAATTAAGCTTCCATTGACAACGTCTAAGCTTTCACCCTTACTAATTTCTTGTTCAACCATTCGCCCACCCCTTGCAATTTTCCATTCAATTGACAGATTTGTGACCCGAGTCAGGCATGGGTGCGAATAGTTTGTTCCGAGCGTTAACAAGGAGTAAAAAAAACTGTGAATACCCGAAAGGTAAAAAATAAAGTTTATTTTTCACTCACTGTTTATATGCCTAGCACTGATATGGGCTGCACAGACAGAATACAGGCTTATTATGTACACATTTATGGTGTAGTGGGGTAAGCTACATGGGATCAGGCAAGTCCTCAGAAGACCGTGGCGCCAAAGGACCCAAAGGACCCTCTGGTCGCATACTGTTATCAAAGCTTAAATTAGTTATACCCTTATTGACTTTTCTGAGTATACTTTAAGAGAAGCTCCGTAAAGCTTATTACCGGCAAGTTCCGCTTCTACGTGCATTTGAACTGACCAATGATATTGGCCCATGTTCGCTTTCCCCTGATTACTGCAGTGCCTGATCACCACTAATCTTATCAGTTCTTTTTTCGCAGTGCCTGGACGCCATAGTTGATCCATTCCCCTCCCAAGGGTGCGACGCTGTCAAAAGGGTGATTTCGTATTTGGCACGCATGTGCTGCGGGCCGATAGGTTTCATGCAAGAATTGTTTGCAGCTAATAGGCTCTTACACAATAATCAGTGGAACCATAAATTTCTTGACTTGAGAACTGAGGGCCAGTATCACACGCACTCAGTAAATATTATCGCGGGGCCCGTGCTACATACTCCGAACCAACCTTGATTTATTCTGCTCGCGTTCCGCTTATTCGTTAGCGAATTATAATTCGTTTTTCTTGAGTGCATTTCCGCTCATTGGTGTAAAACAAATACTGGTGCGTCCACTAAAATTATAGCTAGTTTCTGCTAATACATGTTTAGTCAGAAGGGCCTATAGGATGTAGATACATAACCATGCTCGCCAATGTGCTGGCGTCGCAACTAGTTTGAGTCGCACAGTATCGAACTGTCCAGGAGCGAAAGTCTCGTCGATACTTTGCTAAGATAGTTTAACGGCATAATCCATAAATCCGCAGCAGGAATTTCTTATTAATCGGTCCAGAAGACAATTCGGCCTCAACCATTCTTGTAGTCTATTACTGTATTTCAGATTCGGCAAACTTTTGAGTTTTCCGATCAACTTGGCTCATGCTAATACACCTCTTCACTATTCTGCGATCATACTTAAAAATGTAGTATGTCATAGAAGGTCAAATCACCTAGTAAGACTTCTGGATCTAAAAAGCGGCAGCATTATCCAACACATTTCATTCTGATTTACCTATTGATCGCTTGGGCTATAACCAGATTAAGCTTCAACCAGTATCAGCACTTCACAAACCCGATTTTCGCTGACTTCGAAGATGGACCCATGCACTTGTTATTGCAGTTTTCAGTTTTTTTAACTTACTGTAAGTTTATTTTGTAATTTCCAATTTCGTATAATGCTCGAAAGTTAGCGAGATACAGGTACGGGCACAGGTACGGGCACAGGTACAGAGCCCCGGCAAACAAGCTTGCAAGTACTTTACAGCTGCAGACTTGGATCGGCTGCATGCGACCGTTATCTGCAAAAAAAAAAAAAGCCAACGTAACCAATACTTTTACTATACTGAAATCAGCCGTCACAATAGTACTATAAAAGCCATATGGCTAAGTATCCCTCCCGGAGTATGTTTGTTTTACAGAACAAATGCTTACGCTTGGAAAAATATTCTTCTTCTGAAAAGTTGAATCATTTCTTGTTCAACTACAAAATACATGTGGGTCGAAAAAAATATAACGATTTCGCTGGGTCTTTAAAAAAAAAGTCAGCTTTTAACGAACTCTTAGTTCCATTGTATCCGGTTTTGTGGAGATAACGATTTCAGAAAAGAATGTTCCTTCCATTAAATCTTGACAGATTTCAAAGCTGATTCATCTTCCATGAAGTTGCACCGACCTTCCGAGAATTCCAACGGCACCTACGCCATAAGCTTATTATTTAAACATCTCAATTTCTGGAGTGCATGATGCGGTGTAGCTGAAAAAAAAAAAAGAAAGGTGAATCATCAGGGCACAACTATCTATTTTTTTTGAGAAGCACAAGAAGTGAAAATTATCCGAGTAAAAAAAATAAGTGAACAGAAACCTGGCTAAAATCACCTTAATTTCGCCAAATTTCGTGGGCCGTCGCTACACCTTCCTAATTGTACATTGGTTCCACCCTATTTTGTAAACAAAGCTTGTACAAAAGAAGCAAAAAACACATGAGCCATTTGTTGTTTCTTACAAGCACTCGATTTTTCTCTTTAATGTTTCATGTCTCTATTGTTGTATTGCGAAGAAGTGTTTTGCAAAAGTTCTAAAGCTTCATGAGCATCGTTCAAATTCGCGTTAGAATTTGATTCTGATCGGCTAAGCATAGGCTTCAGAGGTGAAAAATAATCGCAGGAGACAAAGGTTTAGGTGAAATAATTATATAGTAGATTTTTAGATTGACGTAGATAATTTGCTACCGTTCTAAAATACAAATTATATGCGTAATCGGTTGAGGCTTGTATCATCTGAGGGCGTTCCTTGCAATTCAAACCAAACTTCTAGCGGATCTATTTTTAACTGGGTGTCAGAACAAAAGTTGCAGCAATGCAGAGTGTGCGATTCGCGATCGAGTTGATTCTGCGCCCAGGGTAGCTTATTCTACAAATTCGGTATATGTTAAACAGGCAAGATGGAGGAGGGATAGAAAGCGTTTGTAAGTTAGCAACCTTATAACTCGACTAAACTTTCTCTGCTCATTGAAGAATAAAAAGGCCGGGAATTAAGAAGTCTTATGCGAACTTGAAGGGCCGAAAAGAGAAAAGAAGAATTTAGAAGAGCAAAATTCTTATTTGTCTATCAAAATATGTCTATATACAATGCCAAACGTTTAGGACCGACAGATTTCTTTGCTGTGGTAACGGACCCAGGCTATAACCATGGAGGTTTCACCGAATGGACTAGTTTAGCATATATACCCGTATCAAGTTGGAACAGGAGTTCGCCATAGACCGGTTCATTTGCTGCCATAACACCCGATTTCTCGAAGAATTATCTTTGCCGCAGCACCACTTAAATGCCTTCAATTCCGCACATTCGATGATTCTAGAGTCGTGACTACTCCGGATACATTGATTTAGGAAATCGTGCACACAAGGCACTTCTGGAAGTAGTGTTAGCAAAGAGTAAATCAAGAGTTGATTTTGAGCCTTCTAAATTTATAGTAAGAATGCGCGAGACGGATAATTTTTCAGTACTACCAAAAAGCCTCGAAGAAACTCAAGCCTCCATAATCTGCAACAACAAAATACCTTACTCAACTCCCTTACAACTGGTGGTCATGTTGAGTTGTCCCAAGTGCTTCATCTGACTTCAAGGCAAGGTGAAGAAGCCAATCAACGCTTTAGTCCTTTGCAGTACTGTCTGTACCTCGTTAGCACCCACAACGTTCCTATATTTTCTAGTGACGTTTTCCTGTTCAATGTCAAACTAAAATTAAACGAAGCTTAATCTTCCGAAGCCAAAAAATTTTTTAAAAAAAAAAAAATGTTTGAATGTAATTACATTTAATTTTTTTTTTTACCCTCCAGGCATCTTGTTAAGTATTAACTCTATCGCGAGTACTTTTCTTTGGCACCCCTCCGCAATTTCTGTTGCCTGATACGCTCATGCCCTTTTCATTGCAAGCGAGCTGTAGGTGTGGTCGCATAATATTATTTTCCTAGCATATAGAGCAACCCTATAGGTTATTCTATGGTATCAATAGTGTAGTGTTGTATGCACATATTTCTTTTCAAACTATCATCAATCGTATCTTCCTGATTGGGATACAAAATTGAAACCTATATTTTTTATTTTTCCCGAAATACTTTATTTTATTTTAAACTTTTTTATATTTTTTAAGCCTGGGGTGTCGATACATGTAGGTTCAACTATTGCCCTACAGATAAAAATGTCTACCTGTTACAGTATCTAGCTTGCTTTACAATTCGAGCACCGAGTTAGATATTCCGATTGTTCTGCGTAGGCACAAACACTTCAAGTAACATAATGACCCAGGGAATTGGACCTTCCTCTTCTTGGGCTTAGAGCTTAAAAAAAAAAAAAAGAAGTCACCGGTATACATGTTCATAGTACTTCACTATATTTCAGTAGCAATATTAATAATCATCCATCCCTCTTATTCTGATTGTAATATCTTGATTTTAAACCTTGTTTTCCAAGTGGTCAATTTTTGGTCTGAGATTTGGTTTTTGATTTTTGGTTTTTTGTTTATGATCTTGAAATTTTGATTTTTGGTTTTTGGTTTTTGATTTAGATTTTTTTTGTGGTAATTAAATCTTGACCGTTTTCGATTCATCTACCGTATTACACATTGACGACGTCCCCTACATTGAACTGTTCCTCCCACTAAGTCTAGCAGAAAGATCGATCTAACCGTAAGTAAAGCCATCTTTTTAGGAGCTTGTCTTCACCTGTTAAACCCCGAGAGGTACAAGAACGTATACAAGAATCGGATTGCTTTATGTCAAAGTCAACCATAGCAATATCATACATCCATACCATCTATACAAAAGCTATTCACAATCCAGTCTAGATATTCCAGCCAAAATCTCGGATCGAAGTCTAAACATATTTGCAGTCTAAAAACAGGATTCTTACACCGATCAGTATAAATCGAACATAATTCACTGTGGCTGCAGGTCCAGGTTATTCTGCCAGCGTCTTTCCCTTACAAACATCACGGCCTTGAAACAATTCCACTCAATTCCCAGCATTTATCTAGTTTTGCATTCGCTTCTTGACCGTAGTTTAATCAGTGTTTAGAGAGCAGTTATGGCAAGAAAAAGGTTAAACCCAGCAATTAAAAGAAGCAGAACGAGATCAGGGTGCTTGACATGTCGTGATAGACACATGAAATGTGATGAGCAGCAGCCAGTGTGCAAAAATTGCTTGAAATCCAAGAGAAAGTGCTACCGAGGCATTCGGCTCAATTTCACCCAATATACTATTTACAACCCTGAGGAATCGACCAGCACGCTCGGAAACCGCGACAATGCGGGAAGCGAAGAGGCTGAGGGCCTTCCAAGACCCCCAAACGCTCCCTACGAGCTCAAATTGTTGGACCAGTCTATCACCATAGCCTCGCTTTACAAGAGTGGAAAGCAATTGTACGAGCCGTATCTTCATCTTCATAGACCTGAGGACCTAGCTGAGTCAGACAAACAGTTCCAGAGAGACATCTTTGCTTCTTTCCCTTCTAACTCTGCCATAGCCAGCTACGAAACCGAAACTGACTCAGGCATCCCTCCGTCGGCCCCATCTCCTTCCAATCCCATTATAAAGCCTGATTCCAATATTGAAACTGAAAAGTTCACCGAGAATTACGATATAACTAATTTGCTTCTCCATAATAGCTACTATATCACCCAAAACCCGGCCCTTTACTCTAACCAAACTCCTCCTCACGCCAACGCTCAAACAGCCCCCAGTGCGTCCATAACGAACCAGCCTGATCCTAGTTCATCGTCAGGGCTTGTTTCGCAACCAAATATTCAAAACCTTGAGCATGTAATCAAGCACAAAGACAGCATACGGCGACACATGCTGCCGTTACAAGACCTACCGCACGCAGAGATCCGGCAGATGCCCGATCATTCACGTAGACTGTCGTTTCCCTCGCTTCCCCAGGCCGGCATGTCGTCTCAATACAACCAGCCAGACGATCAGAGCCACGCTGACCACCGTAGATCGTACCCCAGTATGTCCTTCCCGAGTATTCCAGAAGACATGCCAGCATCCATACTGCACTCTGAAACTAGTTTTGACCAGCTACTCCAAGATAATCATACCAGGAGTAGCTATCCTCAAAACGTAAATGTCCATGTGTATATAAGTCTCATTGAAAAGGAAAGATACTACTGGCTTCTTGATTTGTTCAACGAATTAAATATCTGGAAGTCGGTGGTGCCTACGTACTGTCTCCGGGAACTCGAGACAGGCACCAGCAACAATTCTTTGCTCATCAACAGTTTGCTAAACTGTTCTATATATTCCAATATTCGGGTAGAGGAATTACTTGAGCAGCAAAAATCGGAGTGGTATCGTGCAAGAGACCTAGATATCACTCAAACGGAGTTGAAGGTCTTCGAGAACTTGCTCATCAGTATTGTGTTGATGCTCACGGCAATCAACTTGAAATCAAACAAGCATATATTCACCACCTTCACCAAAATAATTCTTAACAATCAGATAAAAATCTTCAACAAAATAATACAAAAACTCGAGCCAGTGTTGAGCTCCGCCAAGTTCCATACCATACTTTTGATCAACTCCATTCAGTCCATTATGATATTGAAGCAGATTTTGATCAAGAAATTTGAGTTGGACTCCATCCGAGCCTCTGCCGATCAAGACAAAGATCCTGGCATTATTCAGTTTTCCAATCCATTTGCATCTAACACTACATTTACAGACAGCTATAAAAAAGAGCCCGTAGATCTACATGAACAAGATCAACACCATGAACAGCCCGAACAAGAACAGACGCAGCAATTCGACGTTCTTGTGGCCAGTGAAGATCTTCGGGAAGAAATCGTGTATCCTAATCCTACGGAAGCTCTTGATACCTTCGTCAATCCCGAAGTAAAGGCGAGCAACGAACAGGAAAATGGAGCCATATTATCCAATTTCTTAGAGCTCAATCGGTTTGAAGTTTCCAAATTGAACAACTCGTTTGAAGATTTCAATATTCCAATAGCTTATACCAGTATAGCACCTCGGTCTAGTCTTGGAGAAGACCAACCTCACCAAGAAAGAGAAGCGGACCGAGAACTGCACCGAGAACTGCACCGAGAACTGCAGCCGCAGCCGTTTCAGCAACTACAAAGCGATCTGAAATACAAGACTGACTCGATGAAATTAAGAGACTACGCATGGTACTTGATCAAACTAAGCTATGTCATACGCCATCCCGAATGCGACACAATCAGTATTGATTACAACTACATTTATAAAGAAGATAACTTGATACTTCCCACGAACGAAGAGCTCGACTCGCCCCAACTGAAACCACCTCCATCGATAGATATTGACGAGGATCGGCCTCCCAACGAATCCGATCCAAGACCCGTTAGTTCGACTCACAGGATCGTGTTTCCCAATGAAAGAGGAGTGGCTATCAATCTTCTTCGAGAGTATATCAACAAGCTAATTAATTATGATAGCGCAAAGTCAATTGGTGAATCCAATTCCAAGATCAGTAAGATATTCAAGTTGATCGACGAATCCATGATCGAACAGCCTGTTAAAATGTGCTGGAGAGATGGATTTGATTGGACACTCACCAACATTTCAAATGATGAATATGACTTCAGCCTAGGCAAGAGAAAGGATCAAATAGCAGATATCAATTAGCTCAAAAAATCTCTTTGCTATATGAAATAATAGATTTGAATGGTGCCGTGTACGCTATTAAAAGATAAAATATCACATTGTATACAATATAGCTGTAATGAATATATACCGACACTAGTTCATGTTGCCATTTGGTTTGAGTGACAGTAAATCTCGGCCCCTAGAAATAATGCCCCATGAAAACTCAGTTTAATTCAACAACAATCTAGACAAGAGAAACGCCCGTAAATAATAACGTGGGAACCTCAACAACTTGCATTACCCCTGTTCAATATACTTTGGCCAACAATTATCAGAGTAGTTGGGATGATTCAAACCTTAAAATCTTTTTTTTCGTTACGATAAAACTCGGCATGGGTCTAACTTTAAAGATGCATCACATATGTCGGCTTCACGAATTATAAGAATATTATAAACCGTATTTCACTAAGAAGATGTAACTCGATACCTAGGGCATTGTTAAATTAGCGTAATGGGCTGATCTATTTAGAAAATAGACCAGACAGTAAATCTGGAGCTAAACTTCATGGCGTTCGGTTGCCTAGTCGGGCAGCACATTCGCCATAACTAGGCTTGCGTATGCGTGGTGAGTAAAATGGCTGAATCTTGTACCCGAATACCCCGAAGCTACATCTTGCACGAACAATTAAGCTCGTTAACTGGCGACTCGTTTCAGCATGCATAAAATGATATGTGTCACCAAGTCAACAAAGATGAGTATGGAAAAATAATTTCAAGGAAAACCGTTTGACTACGCCTGTATTTTTCTTGATAGTGCTGTTCATGCATCTACACCTATACCAAAAAAAAAAAATATTTAACGCATTCATATTGGTTGTCTTGCGTGGTGTTTCATTTTTCGGTAGAACCGAGACTGCAAACTGGTCGGCATTGAATAGGCGCAGCACCTTAACCGCGCTGGCGAGACCTAAGAGTATGTAGCTCAAATTTAATATAGGGGAATTGACTCTATAGTCATGCTGCAAAGTTTATTTTTTTTTTTTTGATGACCAAAAAAAATAAGAATAAACATACAAAATAACGATTGGAAAGAAGCTACCCTTGTTTCAACGGTTGGATTCTACTTACGCATGGCTTATGTACTACAGATGGGCAACAGCCAAATCGGGAATACCGAAGCGTGCTATGCAACATGTGGTTTCCCTGTGTTGTTGCATATTGCATCAAAGGTGTCGCTGCAGCGCGGAACTGCGTCCAAACGCTCGTGTACCATCTTGATGAAGATTGGAAACTAATTCACGATGTAGTGTTTGACTAATGCCCCTTTTGGGTTGATACGGTGAATCTTGTGCGTGTGTCGATATTTCAGATGCAATGCAAGCCTAATCAAGTTAGCTGAACTTTAATGAAGTACTGCTGAAAAAAAGTAATTCAGAAATTATCGTATAGTTATAATTATTGCATAAGTTTAAAGGTTGCAGCAACAGAAATTTGTGTTGATGCCTTAGTAGCACGACCACTACGGCATTTATTGACTCAAAAACTTTATGATGGGTCTCTACAGCTCTACTTTTATAGAAAGCTCACATCGCATAATTATAATGTAATCAATGCTCATGTGCCTTGGTGCGTGGCCCGGCGTAATCAAGGATTATTGATTTACTATTTTAGTTTCACTCCTGCTTCCTCAATATTATCCAGATTCGCACAATCTCGCCAACGGTGGATCATGCTCGCTAAATTGCCCCAACGGGCAGGGGCAACGGTGACAAACTGCGTGTGGCCACCAACGCTCATCTTGCCACCCCCGTGCGTGCTCCCGTGCGCGCGCTCGTGCTTGTCGTGCCCTAAAGACACCACAACCTCCCTTTCACCATTACCCGGCCCAGCAAAAATTTTCCACTTGAGCATAAATCTGCCACTCAATTGAATACTTGTACACAACTACAATATCCACAATGTCTCAAGGAACTTTATACGTTAGAGAAAAGGTCAGATGTTTGGCTCCAAGAGCCTTAGTCAAGCACTTCGGCTTGGATGTCAAGATCGAAGAAGCTGAAGGTAAAGCTTACACCGACAACTTCCCATTGGGAAAGGTCCCAACCTACAAGGGTGACAAAGGCTTCAAATTGAACGAAGTCATTGCTGTCTCCATTTACTGTATGTATAAAACCAAGATTGAAGTCTAGGGATTAAGTGATGAAAGAATTTTTCAAATTATACAGTTATCCCTGTCTTAATACATTATGTCGAGATGTTTAGTTCTGAAATCCCACTTCGATCAGAAAGAGATGATTTTTTTATGAATAATTACTAACATAAAGTGATCAACTTGGCTGACCCAAAGTCTAAGTTGTTAGGTAAGAACGCCAGAGAATACGCCGAAATTTTGAAGTGGGCCTCCCTTGCCAACTCCGAAGTTATTCCAAACGTCTCCAAGGCTTTCCAAGCTTTGACTGGTGTTATTCCTTACAACAAGAAGCAAGTTGACGAAGCTTTGGCTGCTACCCACAAGCTTGTTTCTGTTTTCGAAACCAGATTGGCCAACTACACCTACTTGGTTGGTGAAAGACTCTCTTTCGCTGATGTCTTTGCTGCTTCCTCTTTCAAGAGAGCTTTCGAACACTTGTTCGGATCTGAATTTAGAGCTCAATACCCTAACTTCATCAGATGGTTCAAGACCATTGTTAGCCAAAAGATCCTCGGTGACGTTTACGGTGAACTCAAGTTCATTGAAAAGCCAACTGAATACACTCCTCCAAAGAAGGAAAAGAAGGCTGCTGCTCCAAAGAAGGAGGCTGCTCCAAAGAAGGAAGCCGCTGCTGCTGAAGCCCCAGCTGCTGAACCAGCTCAAGCTCCAAAGCCAAAGCACCCATTAGAAGCTTTGGGTAAGCCAAAGGCTGCTTTGGACGAATGGAAGAGAATCTACTCCAACGAAGAAACCAGAGAAACCGCCATTCCATGGTTCTGGAAGAACCAATACGACCCAGAAGAATGGTCCTTGTGGAAGGTTGACTACAAGTACAACGACGAATTGACCTTGACTTTCATGTCCAACAACTTGATTGGTGGTTTCTTCGCCAGATTGAGTGCTTCCACCAAGTACCTTTTCGGTTCCATGGTTGTCTATGGTGAAAACAACAACAACGGTATCACCGGTTTCTTCTTGGTCAGAGGACAAGACCACGTCCCAGCCTTTGACGTTGCTCCAGACTGGGAATCTTACGAATTCACCAAGTTGGACGGCTCTAAGCCAGAAGACAAGGACTTCATCGAAAACATGTTGGCTTGGGACAAACCAGTTGAAGTCAACGGTGAAAAGAAGGAAATTGCCGACGGTAAGGTCTTTAAATAAGCTCTTTAGAAACTCGACAATACTACGTATCACAAAAATAGGTAGAACTAAATTGACTCTATGTAGCACAAAGCTTTTAGCACAAAGCTTTTAGCACAAAGCTTTCAGCACAAAACTTTCTAGCACTCTACATTGTCCATCTACCTTCTCTGGTACAACTTCTGCTCTGCTTTGAAATACCTTGATCACGTGGTCACGTCACTTGTCCTAAAAAAAAGCAGTCAGCTTTTGGGCACTGACGCAGTGCGACGAAACTGGCAGTAGCACCGGACGTAGAATACTACCAGTAAGCAAGGCTTTCGTTGCGCTACATGATGTTGGTTGAGCTTATTAGGGTATTTATCTTCAGGATGAATGATTGAGGTTGAGTAGCGATGCGGGCTCTTGATCCTGGCAGGAAGAATGGCTGCGAAAAAAGATCCAAAATAGAGTAAAGAGCACATAATGTATTTATTGTTCATAGATCTGTAGATTTGTACCAAGGTGGATACATTACTGTATACTAGCAAAGGATTAAATTAGTCGTGTCAAATTGTAAAGCGGTATTGTCGACGGTTTTGAGAATTTCAGACGTCTCCGCTAGTTGATTCTGCAGATTACTATCCAATCTTTTGGTCATTATAACGAATGTTGATCAATCTAATTGAATTTGCATACCAAATTCCTTCCTGGCTGTTTCCATTGACTGGGTTGTATTTTTTTGACACCTTGGGCAAGCTAAGGTCTAAATATCATCAACGTTTACCGTAGCAGTCTGGCCTTGTGTCAAAGAATATACCAGATCAGCCGGCATATCGGTTGAGAAGATTGCGAAGCTATTGTTCGTTTATCATAGTAGCAGGCTATTTCCAACTGAATAGTGAATTGACAATATATACCATTACTTGGATCTAATAAGTTCACATCGAATAGTATGGCGTAGTCAGAGAGAACCTTCAGGTTTATGGAAAAGTATTCATCTACGTATGGCTCGGTTGTTCCAGTTATCCAGAGTTCATTTCCTGCCACCTAAAAATGAGATTGCCTATCGAACTAATCCCCACTGGTATAAAGGGCATCATTGTTAAATTTTGCACCCGCTGGATGTGTAGGAAGCTGCACAAAGTATGGTGTTCAATACATGATTAAATAGAGCATACGAATAGATAGAAGTTTTCCAAGAAGGCTTGGCAACGTCAGAATCATAAACGACAAATACTTTGTAGAGATACTTGCTCATTTTTCGGCGGCTTGGGAGATCAGCTCTCTTTCCAAATTTAATCCCTCTCAATAAAGGCGACGCATCTTGCTTGGAAGTCGAAAGAAACACCCATACTAACGTTTGCAAAAATTTAGCAAAGAGAAGAAGACCCCGGCATACTTAAAGGTATTCCAAAGTCTGGATTTTAGCTGCAATGGTTTTGCGAACTCGATGTCAAGCGAAGTTTCCTCAAGAAACTTTCTTCCTTTCTGGAGTATTAAAATATGAAAAATCGGTGCCTAACTAATACTTATAGGTTCCGTCAAACCTTCTCTCGACATACGCCAGGACATGCATTTTTCTATTATAGAGTATTTACATGGTGCCACATAACCTTGGCAACATTCGGAATATTTAGAATACAGTACATTCTTTTAGTTTTGACACTATAAAACTACTCTGAGTCAAAATTAACATTTCCAAACTCAATCTTTCTTGATATAGTAACGCGACTGTGCGAATTTTGATAGTTAGCTCGTTATCCAGTCTCGCTAAGATTTTTTACTTGAGTTCTTGCGAATTAATATATCCATATATACCCCTACGCGTTTTGTTGTTCCTATAAGGTTTTGCAACATATCACTGTAGCCATTCTCCATAAAACACTAACACTCATAGATTAAACGGTTTATTAGCCTATAACATAACTGATCTATACACTTTATACCTCCTAATGGTTGCCTATCGATGCTCTATCGCCCCATTCACCTCCTTCCTTGTCTATTCCGATTCTGCTAGTGTCTTGGTGTTGTCAGGGAGAAGCCTTCCATGTCTGTCACGTGACTGCCCGAATAACACGTAAAAACTTTGACACGGCCATTTTCAACAATCAAGTTTGGACCGATCAACAGCGGACGATCAGTCGAACCCCAGTTTCAGAGCAGAGGGTATAGAACTATCAGGACATCTTGGTGATAGATTGACAATGGCGGTTTTCAAAAGCCCATTCATACGTAATATACGAAGGAAACCCTTGACGGTGATCATACCATTTGGGTTTCTCTTGGTAGTCTACTACTTGTTTTTCACGTCACCATCCAACGCAAAAGCCACTCCCAAGTACAACTACGACAAGGTTTCCAGAGGCTGGTTTTCCAAGAACAAAAACTCGGTGATTCTCCAGGATTTGCCCAAGAACCATATCAGCCACCACGACTTGAATACTTTGACTACATCAGCCGATGCGTTACAGAATAGGGAAGAAGTGTTACTTTTGGCCCCAATGTCGCGTTTTTTGCCTGGCTTTTGGCAGAACATCAACCAGTTGACGTACGATCACAGTTTGATAACCTTGGGCTTCATTTTGACCCGAAACCAGGAAGGAGACGAAGCGTTAAAGGCTTTAGAATCCACCATCAAGAAGACACAGGCCAATGGGGCATTGAACTTTAAGAAAATCGTCATATTGAGACAAGATTCGGCTTCGTTGGACGACCAGAGCGAGAAGGAAAGACACGCTCTCAACGTCCAAAAGGAAAGAAGATCCATGATGGCGTTGGCCAGAAACTCGTTGTTGTTCAGTACTATATCGCCTAGCCACTCATGGGTTTTGTGGCTTGATTCCGACATCGTAGAAACCCCACCTACTTTGATCCAAGACATGACGGCCCACAACAAACCGGTGCTTTCTGCCAATGTTTACCAGAGATATACCGATTCGGAGTCCGGACAAGAGAGTATAAGGCCATACGACTTTAACAACTGGGTCGAATCCGAAGAAGGCTTGAATATTGCCAATAGTATGGCCGACGACGAGATTGTGGTTGAAGGCTACCATGAATTGGCAACTTACCGTCCATTAATGGCGCATTTCTACGATGCCAGTGGCGATAAATCCACTGAAATGGCGTTAGACGGTGTTGGAGGCGGCGCATTGATGGTCAAGGCCGATGTTCACAGAGACGGAGCCATGTTCCCTTCGTTCCCATTCTACCATTTGATCGAAACCGAAGGATTTGCTAAGATGGCAAAGAGATTGGGCTATGAGGTATTCGGCTTACCAAACTATTTAGTGTACCATTACAATGAATAGGACCCCATCAATATTGATAAATATATAGTTACAAAGAAGTAAATCTCACCTCGTATAGTGTTCTGAATTTAGTAGAACTTTCAATAATTTCGCAATAATTTTGTAGTTTTTTTAACTAAACCAAGAACTGAGAAAAAGAGATCACAAAATGCCTGGCGGGCTTAGTAACCAACCTTTTTGCTAGGCCATAGCATGCTAATCTTCTCACTAATTACACTTTAAGTGAATATAGTAATGGTCTTCAATCGCTCAGTCTTTAGATTAGAACAGAACAAAATTGAAGTAGTATTTAACTGAAACGGATCCTCTTCACACCATATCCTCCTCACACCATATCCTCTGACATACCGTACCACATAGTAGTATACATTCTATAGTTTACTCTCTACAGTCCCAGATTTGCAGAAGATTTCTATCTAGTATAAGCACCATTTTGACGTGATTCCTGTCTCGTCTCTGTGCGAGTGTATGCCTGTGTAGTGCGCACGCCTGTGTAGTGTAAGAAGCTCTCCACGCCTCATCTCATCCCAATCGGGAAAGCGCTCTGCGCCGCAGGTTTTTTTTTTAGATGAGGCCCATCTCAAAAAGATTTCATAATTCTTCTAGCTCACCATATTCTTCACTATACAAGATGCAGCTTTCATGGAAGGATATACCTACGGTGCCAACAGCAAATGACATGTTGGACATTGTTCTTAACAGAACGCAAAGAAAGACGCCCACCGTGATTAGGCCGGGTTTCAAGATCTCCCGTATTAGATCATTTTACATGAGAAAAGTCAAGTTCACTTCCGATGGGTTTGTTGAGAAATTCGACGAGATGATCAGTGGATTTCCAAACATCAACGATGTCCATCCATTCCACAGAGATTTAATGGATACCTTGTATGAAAAGAATCACTACAAGGTTTCGTTGGCTGCTATTTCCAGAGCCAAGACTCTTATTGAGCAAGTCTCAAGAGATTACGTTAGATTGTTGAAGTTCGGTCAATCCTTGTATCAATGTAAGCAATTAAAGAGAGCTGCTTTAGGTAGAATGGCCACCATCACCAAGAAATTGAAGGATCCTTTTGTCTACTTGGAACAGGTCAGACAGCATTTGGGCAGATTGCCAAGTATTGATCCAAACACCAGGACGTTGTTGATCTGTGGATACCCCAATGTTGGTAAGTCTTCGTTCTTGAAGTGCATTACCAAGGCTAACGTCGAGGTCCAGCCATATGCTTTCACCACCAAGTCGTTGTATGTTGGGCACTTTGACTACAAGTACCTTAGGTTCCAGGCCATCGATACTCCAGGTATTTTGGACAGACCTACTGAAGAAATGAACAACATTGAAATGCAGTCGATCTACGCCATTGCCCATTTAAGATCCACCGTGATGTATTTCATGGATTTGTCCGAACAGTGTGGGTTCTCTATTGAAGCCCAAGTCAAGTTATTTGACTCTATCAAACCGTTATTCTCCAACAAGTCCGTTATGGTTGTGATGAACAAGAGCGATATCATCAAGGTAGAAGACCTTGCGCCCGAAAAACAGGAGATGTTGAAGACGTTGAACAACTTCCCAGGGGTTGAGATCATGCACACTTCATGTTACGAAGAAACCAACGTGATGGAAGTCCGTAACAAGGCGTGTGAAAAGCTCTTGACTGCTAGAATCGAACAGAAATTGAAGGGTGCTGCTAGAGTCAACAACGTGTTGAACAAGATCCATGTAGCCAAGCCTCAAGCCAGAGATGACGTCGACAGATCGGCTTTCATTCCAGAAGGGGTCAAGCAATTGGAGAAGTACGACATTGACGATCCTAACAGAAGAACATTGGCCAGAGATATTGAAGCCGAAAACGGAGGAGCCGGAGTGTTCAATATCAACCTCAAGGACAAGTATCTTTTGGAAGACGAAGAATGGAAGCAGGATGTCATGCCCGAAGTGTTGGATGGTAAGAACGTGTACGACTACTTGGATCCAGATATCAGTGCCAAGTTGAAGGCATTGGAAGAAGAAGAAGAGAAGTTGGAGGCCGAAGGGTTCTACGACTCGGACTCGGAAATCGAAGACGACGAAGTCGAGGATATAAGAGAAAAAGCCCAGTGGATCAGAGACAAACAAAAGAAGATGATTATTGATGCTAGACACAAGAAACATTTGAAGAACAAGGCGTTGATGCCAAGAGACCAGATCAAGAAGTCGTTCTCGGAAATGGAAGACCACATGTACAAGTTGGGTCACGACACGGAGAAGTTGAGAGAAAAGGCCGGCAGAGGTTCCAAGAAGGAGTTGTCGGGAGTTGATATTTTGAAGAAGAACCAGGGTATCAAGTCGTCCAAGATCGCCAAGAGAGCCCCAGCCGCCAACCAACCGGATCGTTTGAACGACGGTTTACAAGATGGTGCCTTGAGATCCCAGGCCGAAAGATTGTTGAAGGTGCAAAGAAGAGAAAGAAATAGAAACGCCAGACAAGGTGAGGGTGACCGTCACTCGACGGCCGCCTTGCCCAAGCATTTGTTCTCGGGTAAGAGAGGTATTGGTACTAACGATAGACGTTAAGCAATCTACAGTTCATGTTCATTTTTCTTCAGTCATTGTGTAATAGGTTTTAATATATAAGCATTTACGATAAGGTCAGGCACACACACCTTTGAAAAAAATACGTCAAAGTAAAGGGCGACATTTAGGGCGGGAACCAAAGAGACGATTTCACTCTCGCTCAAACAATGACTCTTTTCTGCGGGTCGCGTATCCACAATTGCGGTTGTGGTGGTTCATTTCAGGCCAAATCTCACGCATTGGAAAGTCGTTTTGTGTCACGGTGCTAATTTGAGATAAGACTGATAAAGAGCCCCCTGGGGATTACTGAGTCACAGGATCCTATAATTGTGCTGGTACTATCAGCTATTTTGACACCGTTATTCAATTAAATGAGTCTGGCCGTAGTCGAGTCGGAAGTTCAAATCTTGACGATGCCCAGCTCCAAGAACACCAAAGGCCGCACGGCTTCAACCGGGTCTGGTACCCACCGGGGTGGGACCGGTTCCACCAAAAAGCCCAGTGATATGAGCAAGTTCGACTTTGCTTCAGTAGATGCGGCTCTTCCTGCCAACACAGGGCCCCCTGGAACCGTTCCGGTGACTAATGGGAATGGCAACTCGTCCAGTACCAACAAGAACTTGAGCCATGTACCATGTAAGTTTTACCGTCAGGGGATTTGTCAGGCCGGAACATCGTGTCCGTTCTCCCACAACTTGGGAGGAAACTCGGCTGCCGATAAGTTACCTTGCAAGTACTTTCAAAAGGGCAATTGCAAGTTTGGGTTGAAGTGCGCGTTGGCCCATTTTTTGCCCGACGGTACCAGAATCAATTCGAAAGGTTTATTGAACCATGTGAATCGAAGAAGCCTGAACCAAAATCAGAACCAACACAACTACTCAAACAATACGAATACTAGTTTCAATGGAAATGGCACCTTCAATGGCACTCCCACTGTCACTAGTAGTGATGGTGGTGGCAGTACAAATGGTGGTACGGGGTACTTTATTGGCGAGTCCACGGGAATCTCGTCTAGCGCGGATCTGTCGTTTGGATTTGGCTCAGGATCCTCACCCACGTCCAATTATGTCTCCGCGAACACCCAAACCGCACTTTCGCAGCCACTAGGATCGTCCTTTGGCAGCCCCGACTCCATTTTCCACCCCACCACAGGTTTATACCAGAACCCATTTTCCACTTCTGCCAACGGGTCTATATCTGGAAGCTTGAATGGGTCAGGCACTCTTTCCCAAACCACCTTGAACAACCCTTCGTCTCAATGGGCCCGCTCTTACTCGGCCAATACTGCTCCCATCACCTTCAATCCGTCGTCAAGCCTCCACTCTTCCAATATTCCCTTTTTCCAATCGCCTCCTCCTGCGCAGCGAGGCTCGTTTGGCGGTGGCTCCAGTAAATTTTCGTTTGCGAAACCACCTGTTTTGTCGTCGTCGCACAACCAGCTCACGTCTCCTTCGTACTACTACGACTCTTCTGCTATAGTAGATGACGATGAACTGTCCAATGGCGGCGAAAGCGGAATCTTCGAAGAGGATTACGTGCCTGCTTCGTTGAGTGACATTGTGTTAACTCCTCAGGAGCTCATGCGCAGAGACTCGCGGTCGCAGTCGGGAACATTATTAGTGAGACCAAACTTGAGCAGTATACTAGACCTTAAAGACGACGACTTTGCGGGCGAATCCCATAAGCCCCCAAACCAAAGTGTCATGAATGAAGCATTCAAAAAGTTTAAAAGCGATCCTCACGACGACGTGTTTTTGATGGAGTAAAAAGAAAAACAGAATCAAAATGACAATAAAAAATTGGTACCAATGGATTGATTTAAGAAAATGAAGATTGTTAGGATAGGTCTAAAAGGAATGGTTGGGATATATAGGTTATGTTATTATATACAATAAATGTTATGTACAGATAATTTGCAAAAATTTTAGTTGGATTCCAACTGTTTCTTTCTGGGATCAGCTCTGTAGATGTCTCCACACGCTTTAGTAAATGCCATCATGTACTTGACATTGGTGAACTTCTCATCAGGCGTGACTTTTCTGATGTGGTCAGACTCGAAAAGAGTTCCCGCCAAGTACATTTCGTTGGTATAAGGATTTAAGGTGTAGACCAAGTGATCGGTGACGGTTCTGATTTTTTCTTCACTTTTTTCATTTTGGGTGATGGTCAACTTTTGCTTGGTTTTGACTTGAAGCACAAACTGGATGTACATCGTGATCTCGTTAGCATCAGGTAAAACGTTGAATGAAACAACTTTAGGGTTGTTTTCAAGTGAAACCAATTCCCATTGTAATTTGGAGCCTACAGGGAAACTTTTGGAGCGCGAAACCAAACTGTTGATCACTTCAACACAGCTGACTTGGCCCAATTGTTTCTTCAAGTAAGGTTCTCTTTCGGCCATTTTTTTGTTGCACCCACTGGCAAAAATCTTGTTGGTCTTCACAAACAACTCAATAGCATTATCCTTCCATTCGTTAAAGTGGATCTTGAGGCCCGTCTCTCTCTTGTACTTGACCACACTGTAGGTATTGACCACAAAAGCCCCGAGTCTTCTGAAAACCAACTTGTGCCACGAGCTGACGGGACAGTCGCGGAACCGTGGTGGGATGTAGAAATCGGCCATGACTCCAATGAAATTGAGCGGAACTTGCGAGATATCTCCATTCTGTTTAGGCACTCTTCTTTTGGGAACCGCTGGGGCGTTGGTGTTGTCAGGTGCGTTGGTGCTATTAAGCCTGGTGGCGTATTTCCATATGCTTGGCTGAGCTACTCTGACACCGGCGGGCCTTATAAAGCCACTGGTTATGCTGCTTCCTATTCTGATCATTGCTAGTAAGGTTTGAACTCTGTTGGACTGAAAAATTTGAGACAGACAAAAGATTACGTAAGCACCATAGACATGGTTGGGCACTTAATGGTTGTGTACACCGAGGGAAATGAAAGAGTTGACACTCTCGTCTGGTTCGAGTATTTGTTTTGGTTTAGTGCATTTCAGCTGTCTCTGTTGGTTGATAACTCACCATTTCACACTACAACAATATACTACATCGGGGTACAGATTGTGTTTTTTGTCAATTGGTTATGTAATTGAAAGGATAATTTAGTTGTCGGAGTTAGGATCAGGGAACAGAAAAAACGAGAAGTTGCTCAAATTGTAGAGACTAGGTAATTCTGGATGCCAAATTCAGAAAATGCGGAGTTATGCAGGGTAAGTTAACAAACCATATTTTACTGTTCTTTATGTATTGTTCTCCTTTATGTTTCGTCAACATCTTTCTTCGGGAATATGATTTTCTTTAAGGTGTGCCTCGAAATGCTGAGACCCCAATCAGCCTCATTGCAATAAGGCGACATCGTAAGTTACCCCACAGCCTGAATAAATGGAACTATACATACTATAACACCTAACAATTCTACGCGTAGTTATTCCATTGGATATTTCAGGGCACAAATTAGACAATTGAGATACGATATGGCACCTCTGTCTCGGCATTCATGTAGGATGAAGCCATATGAAATAAGCTTCAACACACCGCTACTTATCCAGACTTTTGTCATTGGACCAACTTATCTCCGTAGCCAATTGAGCCCACTATTGGTGCGTAGCGTTGGTCTTCCCCGCTAGCTCGACTACCTCTTGTTCATCTTTCGGACTTCAATTTTTCCCTACAATTACCCCGCGAAATATAATTATGTGGGGAGATGGACCTACGCTATATAAACCCGAGTACTATACCAAAACTATAACAAGCCAACAATTTCAATGATCAGTTTAGGAGGTTTGATAATCCTACTCAAGCTCCCTTTCGAACTTCTATACGAAGTACTCAGGTACTACACCATTGGGTGCTCATACCGGAAGTACAAAACCAAACTTGTGGAAGCTGTGAAAATCTCGGCAGTGCGCGGAATTATATCGTTGCAACCGTTGGATGCAAAAATCTGCGCGCTCATCACGGCCGAGTCTTTGGTCAAGAACTATATTCCAAAGTACTACAAATCCATAACTGGTAAGTTGAATAATTATGGTGAACGCTACGACAGAAACTCCATCTGGTTGGTCGAAAAGCCACATCGTACTGAATCTGACCCGGTTTTGATATACCTTCATGGAGGTGCATACATGGTTGACCTCAGCTTCCCCCAAGTCGAGTCCCTTTTGGCTATATACAAACTCGTAGACCCTTCAAAGCAAAAAAACCTCTCTATACTTATCTTAGATTACAACTTGGCATGTCACGGCCACAAGTTACCTACACAACTTAACCAGTTAGGTGAGACTTACAAGAGCTTGGCCAAAACTACAAACAACATACTTTTGCTTGGAGATTCCGCAGGTGGACACTTGGCTGTTACGCACTTGCTAAACTTGAAGAAACAACAAGCTTCATTATTTCCAAGCAAGGTACTTTTGGTCAGCCCGTGGGTCAAGTTAGTTCCAGAACCTTACCAATTGAAGCCTGGAAAATCGTACTACGATAATGCCAAGAAAGACATGCTTGACCCTGCGATATTTTTGGGCAAGGAGGCCCAACTTATTGGGGATCAGTCGTACAAAGACATTATGGTTTCTCCGGGCAATGTACCATTACGTGCTTCGGATTACGACAACATTGCAACTTTAAGAGACACCAAAAGCGATGTTTTCATTATTACGGGAGAGGATGAAACCTTTAGGGATGACATCTTGGAATGGGCCGAGGCTGCAGTAGACGTTCCTTTGGCTTCCAGATACTCTTATGGTGACTCCAATAATGTGTACGACCCTGTAAAGCACACATATATCAGAAAACGTGGACCCAACTCTCCGTATGTTAGAGTTCACGTCGAGCCATGGGGAGTCCATGATGCGACACTTTTTGTAGAAAACTCCTTGCTAGCAAAGATCAGAGATGACCCTAACTTGACTTTGGGCAAACTTTCCCGAGATGAGTACTTTGGTATGATCCAGATCTGTGAGTTTTTGAACGAAACCTTGTAATGGCTCTTGAAATGATTAATAAAGTTTATTTTATTGTGTCTACCATGAGATCGAACCATGGCAGAAAATTTAAGTAAGCATCACATTCAAAGTAAGATAGATGACTATTATTCCATATATTTCTAAGAATCTCTGCCCCGACACTGGTATGGCAGGTTCTGTATAGTAGGTTCTGTATTATAAAAGTACATATTTTTTTTGGGTGCAAATTATTTTTTTCTCAAAAAAGTATAGCCGGTGTTCCAAACAACGTCGATTTTGGTTTCATTACGGTCCCAGCCAATCTCGTTTTCGAGTTCGCTCACGTATTTTTCAAATATATCTTCCTTGACACCCGTGGCATCTTTGAAATTGTGGTAAGCACTGGATGTACGGAGGTACAGCATGAATCTCTCGAGAGAAATACTCTCTTTTTTCAAATCAAGATCATTCTCAGAAGCATACAACTTGCCGTTGGCAAAATCAGGCTCAAATCTGTTAATTACCACGTCGGTGTAAATGTTTTGGGGAATATGTTTGTCGACATCGACGTACCGATTCTTAATAATATTTCTTCCTGGCTGTTCCCAATGGGGTCCCATGTACTGGGGATCATTGTAGACGTACTTGTAGTATATTTCCTTTGCCTTTTTCAAAGCTTCCAACTTCTCAAGCTTACTGGGACCCGTGAAATCAACAGCATCGGGGTCGACATAGAAGAAGTAGGCCAAAACGCCGCCCTTTTTCAACAACGTAGCACTACTTTTGAAGAACTGATCGTAGTCTGTGAACCAATGGATACACTCCGCCGCAGTAATAAGGTCCACTGTGCCATCAGACAATCCGGCAGACTTTTTGTAGAGTAAATCCTCCACCGCACCAGCCTCAAAAGATATCACCGACGTATCCTTAATACCCAACTCCTTACATCGGGGTTTTACCAAAGAGTTAGCGGTCTCGATCATAGTTGGAGACAAGTCCAGACCAATCACCCTTTGTGCAATGTTGAGCAATGGGTACGTTGCAACCCCGGTTCCGCAGCCTAGATCAACTGCTAGTTGTACAGGAACCTTTGTGGGGCCCTTATTTATGTACGAACCTAAGATGTTGTAGAAGCTAGGAGGATAGTGCGGACGAAACGAATTGTAATTGAGCGACTTGAAGTTGTTTTTGGCGTATGTAGACATGTTGGTAATGATGAAATGGTTATTGGATAAGTTGCAGCCATTATATATACTATTTTACCCCGCGCTTTTTTTCAGGGCCCGACTTCGGAGTCTATTCCGAACTGTGTCATAATAATCACGCATGGCGCAATGTTGACAATATATGACTACCTAACAACGCTATTTCGGGCCCATCACGGCCTTCGCTACCTACCTGCAAACCTATTGGTCCACCCCCATCCACCCATATGGCCACCACCACGAGTACAAGGCAAGTAGGGCAGGTGGACGTGTTCACGTGACCGCAAAATTTACCGATGAGATGAAGCGATCTGAAGCGGATAAGAACCATCATCAGCATGCCTTCCGTTCAGACCAAGCTGGGTAAGCAAAAACTTGCGCCTGAGAAGGAGAGATTCTTGCAATGCTGCGGAGACATCTCACTCGAGCTTGTGGCTTCGCTCAAGAGCTCCAGAGACATAAACTTGAATGGGCTCATCACCCGTTTTGCCAAAAAGTACAAGCTCAAGCAGCAACCTAGGCTTACAGACATCATCTCGTCGATCCCCGACCAACACAAAAAGTACCTTATACCCAAATTGAAGGCCAAACCCGTTAGAACTGCATCCGGTATCGCTGTTGTAGCCGTCATGTGTAAGCCCCACAGATGCCCCCATATTGCTTACACCGGTAATATTTGTGTGTATTGTCCCGGAGGACCAGATTCGGACTTCGAATACTCGACTCAGTCGTACACTGGGTACGAACCTACATCAATGAGAGCCATTAGGGCCCGTTACGATCCATACGAGCAGTCGAGAGGCAGAATCGAGCAGTTGAGACAATTGGGCCATTCGATTGATAAGGTCGAGTACATCATCATGGGAGGAACTTTCATGTCTTTACCTATAGATTACAGAGAGGGATTCATAACCCAGCTTCACAACGCATTAACTGGATTTAATGGTAAAAATATCGACGAGGCCATCGAGTTCTCCCAGCAGTCCCAGACAAAGTGTGTGGGGATCACCATTGAAACCAGACCCGATTACTGTACCGAAACCCACTTGAGTGATATGCTCAAGTACGGATGCACACGGTTGGAAATCGGGGTCCAGTCTGTATATGAAGATGTGGCCAGAGACACCAACAGAGGGCACACCGTTAAAGCTGTTTGCGAGACTTTTGCGGTCGCCAAAGATGCGGGATACAAGGTGGTTTCGCACATGATGCCGGACTTGCCCAATGTAGGCATGGAAAGAGACTTGGAGCAGTTCAAAGAGTACTTTGAGAACCCCGACTTCAGAACCGACGGGCTCAAATTGTACCCCACCTTGGTCATAAGAGGCACTGGTTTGTACGAGTTATGGAAGAAAGGGTTGTACAAGTCGTACAACGCCAACGCCTTGATTGACTTGGTGGCCCGAATCCTTGCTTTGGTGCCTCCTTGGACCAGAATCTATCGTGTCCAAAGAGATATCCCCATGCCTTTGGTGACGTCCGGTGTAGAAAACGGTAATTTGAGAGAGTTGGCGCTCGCCAGAATGAAGGATTTCGGAACGTCATGTAGAGACGTGCGTACCAGAGAGGTGGGGATCCAGGAGGTGCACAATAAGGTGATTCCTGACCAGATCGAGTTGATCAGAAGAGACTACTATGCAAACGGAGGCTGGGAAACTTTCTTGTCGTACGAAGATCCAAAGCAAGATATATTGATTGGGTTGTTGAGATTGAGAAAGGCTTCCAAGAAATACACCTACAGAAAGGAGTTCACCTCACAACCCACATCTATAGTCAGAGAGCTTCATGTTTACGGTTCGGTTGTTCCTTTGCATTCCAGAGACCCCAGAAAGTTCCAGCACCAGGGTTTCGGTACGTTACTCATGGAAGAAGCTGCCAGAATCGCCACAGAAGAGCATGGGTCCAAGAAGATCAGTGTCATTTCGGGGGTCGGTGTAAGAAACTACTACGCTAAGTTGGGTTATTATTTGGATGGACCATACATGTCCAAGGATTTAAATACAGAATAATTATACAATGTACATTATAAAGCAGAACAATTAAATACAATGTACATTAATTAGCACAGAAAGGCATATACAACAACATAAATACAATTCAAACTTGATGAAACCTTACAAATTGTATCTTATATATATTAATTGAATATAGAATAATTTGAGGTACTTCAACTTTTCCGAAAGTCTTTACAGTGACTGCAATTAGAGCACAACAAATATGCATGAACAAACGGATTTAGATGGATTCTCACCAGGATTGGAACCATTTTCTAGCAGTATTCATCAGTTCCGGTGAATTGTGAAATATGCCTATTTAGTGAAGAGTAAAACGCAACATCTCTTGATATTTAATGCTATAAGCCTAATTTTATGATAGGAGTAATGATTGTAGCTTTCTTAGCACGGCTGAAGGTAAAGGTTCAGGATATAAGTAGCATGGAATTTGTCAACGGCCACCATGATACTGGCTATAGCTGGTGCTTTTGAATTTTTATTAAAGAACGAGCAAAAGAGCGGCCAAACTAAGCAATTGGAGGAACAAAACAGGACTAGAACCAAATCAACTTGACTGAATAGCAATCCAGCGTTTTGAACTGCAGACTTTTAGTGAGGTCTTAATCATTGACTATTTTAAACCTACTATTTTAATCTACTGAGAGAATAAAGTTAACTCAAATACCTCTTTTCAAATATATACCAATGCTAATATTCTTGCGCCTTTTATTCTCGAAGATATACCGTCAGCTTAAAATTAATTTAAATCAAAGTAAAATCATTATATCCTTGACTTTGAATGATCGTTTCTCATGAGCTTAATCTCAATATATTGGGCTTCTTTACATATTATCTTGCTAAATAAGGAAATGTACATTATTAATAATTCTAAGAAGAAAAAAGTCTATAAGGCATAGGTATATTATCGATTCAAGAAATTTCTATTGGCATTCAAGCCTCCTTTATGCAATGCTGGAGGCTTCACTTTACCCCGTAGTAAAGACTGGACGTTTTCGATGTTGGGAGGCGAAGCGCCCACGGACGAGGCCACTGCTTTCTTCTTGGAGCTGCCCGATCTGCTGAGCGAGTTCTTGTTGGCCTCTTCGTACTCTTTTACTCTAGCAGTGACCGATTCAGCCATATGTGGGTCAGTTCCTCTATATTTGAGAAGCCAAGGGTTATTCAATAAAGCAGCATAAGAAGGTCTCAAGTCGGGGTTCTTATTCAAGCAAGACTTGACAAATACTTGTGCTTCCTTGGAGAAGATGGTGGGGTCTAATTTGGGTGGGTCTCCGTCTACAATGGCACTTAATTGAGAGAAAATGTTGCCATACGTGTCTGAAGGATAAGGATAACGACCAGCAGCAACTTCCAATATCGTCAAGCCCAAAGACCAGATATCGGATTGTACAGAGTAAGTGGCATCGTCAGGACTAAGACTCTTGATTCTTTCTGGTGCCATGTACGATTGACACCCGATGTTGGTTTTGGCGAGCGAAGCCACCAAGTTACCCGAAACACCAAAGTCACAGAGCTTGACTTTACCTAGAGTGTTGATTAGAATATTGGTAGGTTTGACGTCTCGGTGGATAATGTGATGCTCGTCCTTGAGTTCTTTCAATCCCCGGATAATGCACTCGGTTATGTATGCCAAACACGACTCGTCCTTCACGCCGTTGCCTTTGCCGTAGAGTTTATCCAAGGACCCTCCGTCCATGTACTCCATACACATGTAGACAGCACCTTCCACGAAGAAAGCACCGTAAAAGTCGACAACATAAGGCGAATCACACTTGTGCAAAATCTCCAACTCCATCAAGATCTGGGTGAACTTGGACTCGTCGAGCTCTAGTCTTACTTCCTTCATAGCCATCAATACTCCGGTAGGTTTATGCAAGACTTTGGATACCGAACCGTAATTACCTCTGCCCAACTCTTCAATAAACTCCATGTCTTCAAGCGATATTCTGAAGGAAGATCCCGATGAAAAGTCCACTCCTTTAGAGTGAAGAGATGCTTTACCGGCAAAGTTAAGCTGGCCCGATTTGATATCGACATATTTGGAGTAGTTGGCAAATAAACCTTGGAGTTGTGGTTTTTTGTCATCATCGCTGGCATTAGCACTTCCATTTGCGCTTTCATCAGTCAAACTGGCCCTATCACTACTGGGGCTGTCATTACGACGATGTTGGGGAAGATCGCTATTACTCGAGTCGAGATTAAGCTTGAAGTTTGGCTTGTTCTTCCTTTCAGATAACCTACGGGACAAGCCACCGGTGGTGTTCAAAGGAGCACCATTATCCAACCCGATTCTGTCTTTACCATCTAGCTGAATTGGAGGACTCAACACTTCATTGGTGGAAGGGCTTTTTGTGATATCGCTCATATTCAACTTCATGCCTCTTCTCTGTGATAAAGAAGGTTTCTTCTTGAGTTCAAACTGAGTTTGTGATGCTACGGGTGCTCCTTGCTGGGCGTGGGCGTTTCTGACTGAATCAGCCAACCGAGCCACGGCTTGCGATGAAGGGCCCTGTATAGGGCTACTACTGGAATGGGTTCTATGGTGGGCCGAAGGCGATGGAATTAACGTGGAAGGAGCAGAATCGTTGCTTGATAATGATCTTTTTGGGGAAAATGGGTCACGAGAAGGTTTGGAAGGCGTGGCCGGCAAAGGTTTGGAATAATAAGCAGGGGTGCTCTTATCAGGCAAGCTATTTTGAGCAGGTGGATGTGCAAGCGGGGCTTGGGAGTATTCTGAATCCATAGAATTCAAGTTAAGGTTGGTGCTGCTTGGAGAAGGATGGCCAGATAAAGGAGGAGAGTTTACAGGTTTTGTTCTCTTTTGCTGAAACGCCAAGATTCTAGCCTTTATATCATCGTTAAGTTGCGGTGCTGACGACGAAACTGGCGGAGATTGAGGTAGTTTTGGCGACTGAAGGTGTGACTGTTGAGACTGGAAAGGGTAATGCTGAGGTTTAGAAGTATTGCTGTTCAAGGAAAGATGTTCCAATCCAAGACCTGGTGTTGAGTTTATGCCTGAATGGAGATTTGAACCTCTGCATGTATTATCGTTGTGTTCAGACATGATCGGATTCAACACATTAAATCAATGGGGTAGGTTAGAAAGTTGTCTTTATATCAAGTCAACACAATGCAATACTAGTGTTTGTGGCTCTAAGGAGGGTCTGGTGGGCCTAGTGAGTTGACAGTATAAGCGCCAAAATGTCCAATATTGGAGAATCCGTAGTATGCTAGCAACTGGTAGAATGTAAGTACTGGAGTGGTCTATACTTTACAATCTTGGTGTAAAGGAATGGAATCAACGTGGCAGCTCAGTTGCGTTGCCTCTTCAATAAATTATTGACCTACAACCGACGGCTATGGACGTTGTCAAATCAGTGGATTTTGAAGGTTCGCCTTGTTGCTGCGTGGAAACACAAGAAAATAAACTAGCTTTGGGGAAAAAAGAGAGAGGGGGTGAGCGCTGTATGCAGAAAAGAAGAGTAGTGGGCCCCGAATTTTTTGCCATAAGATTGTAAAGCTAGAATCAGGTTAGCAGCGTGGGTGATATCTTAATTACATCCCATGGAATGGTCTCTTTCAAACGTAGCATGAGTGCACAAATGGTGCAAGTGGTGTATGGTTTTCTACTTGTGTTCTTGCGAACAGATCGGACCAGTCGGATCATCCAGGGTCGAAAGTTGCCAAGAACAGAGTGTGGTTTACGATTACAGAGTTACCATTAAAGAGTTTGCATGGTGTAGATGGTTCTGCTCGGTGGTATCTGGCTCTAAAAATAGGGCTTGAGCTCTGTTGTTATTACTACCATAAGGGGCTCGTGGCTAGTGTCGTGGAACTGCACCGAGCCCGCGGCGCAACTCTTTTCAGCGAGCAATCGCTAGACACCTCGGACTACAGACTAATTAAACCCGATATCACCGTGTGCTACCAGTCCCATAGACCGTAGAAGTAATGTCGGTGCGATTCTCTACCCACCACCACGGTGGTATGCCGCGTTTGGCATTCCATGCACTGGGCCCTGGCCCTAGTGTTCGGGAATGCTTTTGTCAGCCGAGTGGTCGTGTCCCACTAGTAATCGTGCAAAGCAATCATGTCTGGAAGTCCGCACTACGACAGATTGCGAGCCTAATCGTACGGCACAAAACAACTGGACCCGCCTGTCACACGGACATCATACTCACCATTACAGCACACATCATTATAGTGGTTACAGCCGACTCTATAAATTTCTACTCTCTTCCTAGATTATATTACATAAGGGATACTCGACCAAGAGCTTTGTCCCTCTGTTGCTGGACTGCAGAGACAGAGTTCAACACCCACGATTAGCTTCTGTGCAGTGTCTGGTACTAGTCGGATCTGTCACCAGAGTCTTTGATCTAGCTTTATGTACTGCATATAACTGCTCTCACCTCGTGCCTTCGCACCTGACGTCTGTACTGCACATGTAAAGTAAATCATCATAGCTGCAACTACATGCCTACCCAACACCCACTAGGGAAGTCTGGTTTGTCTATACAGTTCAATGACTACGACACGTACCAGGCGAAACCAACCAAGCTTGACCAGCTATATTCTCACGTAAGCCAGGTCCCCATTATCAGAGTCTATGGGTCCATACTGGTGCCCCACGGCCAGTCTAGGAATGATGAATCTGCCAAACGTCAGAAGGTGGAGTCACCAAATGAGGCCTACAACGTTCTAGTACACGTCCACAACTTCTATCCATATATATATGTTGATTGTAACGAGCCAGACGAGCTCAATAACCCAGAGTACTTGGCCAGATTAACAAACCATCTAGAACATATACTAAGCGAATCTTTTCTAAAATCAAAGGCAAGAAATAACAAGGACGACTCGGACGATGATGATCTGGATCCTGAACTTGTTCCTGAATCAAACAAGGCCTTAAGGAAGTATATCGCTGGTGTATCTGTCTGCAAGGGAACACCCATTTATGGCTACCAGGTGGGATATCGCAAGTTCTACAAGATACTGTTGCTTTCTCCGGTATACAAAACCCGTTTGACGAAACTAGTCAATGAAAAAGCCATAAATTTCAACTTGGAAAAGTCGAGTCTGAACACGTTGAATATCTACGAAAGCCATTTGTCTTACTTACTCCAGTTTCTCACCGACTTTAATCTTTTTGGATGTGGATGGCTAGATATAGTTCCTTCAGATATGGGCGGTCCATACTTCAGAATCCCTATACTCAATCCAGTTCATCGTGAGTTTTATACTGTTGGCCAGATATCTCACCTTATAGAATACTTGCACCAGCATATTAACGAGACTAATGTACTAGCCAATGATCCTGAGCACGGAATATATAATAGAATAGGCAGATCAATGTTAGAACTAGATATTCTGACGGCTTGTATATCCAACCGGGCTCTGCTCAAGTTTCGCCATCTCCACAACGATTTCTCCGAGTTGGCCAACTTCAAACACCTTCAAAAGGTCGTAAGTTCTGCAAATTATTATAGAGATAACAAGGAAATATACCTTTCTTCTCTTAAACATGTTGATAATGATCTCAAGTACCAGCTTGAGCTGAGAGATCTGTCGTTTGAGATCCATAATGCACCTTCCATCTATAACCCGTCTCTTCATCCATCATCTTTTGGCATCCACTACTTGGGAACTGGCAGTTCCAAATGGTCCAACCAAGCTGAATTGGATGAGTTGTTGCAGTATGCAATTAAACTCAACAAACCTACAAATATGACCCCCTCGGAGTACTGTAAGAAAGTCTTGCATCGTAAGCCGGGCCCTACTATTAACCTGTTACTTGGTGAAAAGGTACAATATACAGAGGCAAATACTTGTTTTGATATGGTGGATATAGAAACCCATAAGAAGTTCCATGATTATAAGCTCAAATTTGGATCTGATCTTATACGATGGGGAAATTATCACCTATTATATCTGACCCAAACGCGAGATTCACAACTAGAAGGTTCATTTTCTAGGGATGACTTGATTAGAAGTACCCAAAAAGACATCCAAGCGCAGATCTCTCAGAACCAAAAAAGTACTCAAATATCAGAGTCAAAAAGTGATGAAAATAAGGCTAAGCTGATTATGGAAATAAGTTTCAGTAGTAATTTTAGTGCGTCCCAAGAAAAGAAGACAGATTCTGAGCCAGAGAGTGTGGATTGGAAGGATGTGACCTTCAGTGAGGAGCCAGAAGAAGAAGGACCGAAAGCGTTCAATGATAAAGATGGAAAAGTGTTGGAAGAGGTAGGTGATGAAGAAGTTAAAGACTTAGGTGAGGATGAAGATTTGGATGATGACTTGGAGGAGACTCAATTACATGAATTGGATGAGAACGTAATGCTTGAGCTTACCCAGAAAAGAGCAGAATTGGCTGCCACTGAATCTCCTAAACTACAGATTCGAAGCTCTTTTGATATGTCCCAAACAGATCAACAAGTAGAGAAACAAATAGGTAATTATGAGGTGGAAGTACCTCGAGACCTTCACCCTTCTTCAATCACCAAATCCTTTGATAAACTAGGACTTTTGAAAGTCAACTATACCGACCCATTTTATGCCAATGCTGCCGACATGCCGCCAAAACCAATGATCTTTGCCCACAAAAAATTAGTGATACCACTCAAGAACCAGGATCTGATTCCATCTCTTCCCATGAGCAGCAAAATACAGGAACAGATCTTGCACGATAACCAATTTACGAATTACACATCACCAGAAATTGGTCAGAATAGAACCAACTGTGTTTGGCAATATGCACCCGAGCCTCCTAGTAAAAGCCAAGTCGATGAATGGATCTCAAAAGAAGAGAAACGGGCTAAAACCAAAGCAGCCAAGTTCCGGTCTCAAATCGAGCCTGGAATCACCGCAACCCACTTCAAATTCTCGTACAATTCCAACAAAATCACTCGTCGGCCCGACGATTTCAACAACCTTACCAACTTCTATTTGGAAATTCACACCAATACTGACACAAGAGAGCTTTTACCTAACCCTTCCACTGATGCCATTACTCTTATGTTCTATCACTTTGACGATTCAAATAATATGTTTGAACACACTCCACTGACTAGTGGAATACTCTTGTTGAATACCTTGAATATTAGCGAAGAGACCATCAACGCTTTGGCACAAGGTACTCTGATACCCATAAAAAGCTTTACAAATGAAACCGAGATGGTGCTACGGTTGTTGACAATGGTACAGCTTTTTGATCCAGATATTTTGTCAGGATACGAAGTCAACGCTTCTAGCTGGGGATATGTGGTTGAGAGGTTTCGCTCAGAGTACGACATCAACATCTTAGCAGAGATCAGTAGAGGTTCGTATAAGAGTAACGGCAAGTTTGGAGACCGCTGGGGATACACTCATACGTCCAATCTTCGCACCAATGGTAGGCATATCATTAATGTGTGGAGAATTCTTCGTAGCGAGCTCAGTCTTACGTCGTACACCTTTGAGAGAGTTTGCTACGAGCTCCTCCACCAGACATTCCCGTCGTATCTGAACCTACAGCTTAGTGACTGGTTGAGAAGTGGAGTTTATGTCAAAATATTGACGGTGCTAATGTATTACGTACGTAGAATGGACTTGACTCTTAAACTAATAAGTGTTCAGGAAATTATATCTAGAAACGTGGAGCATTCCAGGCTTATCGGAGTGGACTTTTACTCCAACTTCTATAGAGGGTCTCAGTATAAGGTGGAGTCGATACTTTCTCGCATCACCAAGCAAGAGAGTCTAATGCTTAATTCACCGTCCAAGGATCAGGTCCATAAAATGAGATCTATCGAGTGTATTCCACTTATCATGGAGCCCGAATCTAACTTCTACAAGTCTCCATTAGTGGTGCTTGACTTTCAATCGTTGTATCCTTCGATAATGATAGCCTACAATTATTGTTACTCTACTTTGATAGGCCGTCTCCACAACTTCAGGCCCAACAAGAATAATGTAGGATACCTCAAGCATAGTCCCTTGCCAGACGGTATTATAGATTTGCTATTCAAAGAGGACGCCATTAATCTCTCGCCCAATGGGTACATGTTTGTCAAGAGCAATGTACGAAAGTCTGCGGTTGCCAAGATGTTGGAAGAGATCTTAAACACCAGACTTGCAGTAAAGTCTTTGATGAAGCTTTTTAAAAACGACAGTGAGCTCCACAAGCTTTACAATGCTCGTCAGCTAGCACTAAAATTGATCGCTAACGTCACTTATGGATACACTTCTGCCACTTTCAGTGGTCGTATGCCCAATTCAGATGTAGCAGATGCCATAGTGTCGACTGGACGAGAAATTCTTTCCAAAAGTATTGAATTGATCGAGTCAGGCAATTTTGGAGCCAAGGTGTTCTATGGAGATACAGACTCATTATTTGTATATTTTCCCGGGAAGTCCAAAGCAGATGCCTTTTCAATAGGTAAACAGCTTGCCGAGTATATCACCAACCAGTTTCCCGACCCTGTCACTTTAAAGTTCGAAAAAGTGTACCATCCTTGCGTTCTTTTGGCTAAAAAGAGATACGTGGGTTATAGTTATGAGTACGAAGACCAGAAAGTGGGCACTTTTAATGCCAAGGGAATCGAGACCGTAAGAAGAGACGGGATTCCAGCGCAGCAGAAAATTGTAGAGAAGGCGTTGCGGATCTTATTTGAACTGAAAAACCTCTCTGAAGTCAAGAATTACGTCATGAGTCAGTTTTCTAAGATTCTCTTTAACAAGGTATCTGTTTCGGATTTTTGTTTCGCCAAAGAGGTCAGATATGGTACCTACAAAAATGAAATGTACTTGCCACCTGGAGCGATAATTGCTGAAAAACAAATACTGAAAGACCCTCGTAAGGAACCTCAGTATAGAGAAAGAGTAGCGTACGTGGTGATCCAGGATTCTAGTAAGCCCCGAATCAAAGACCGGTGTATGCCTCCAGAGGACTTTATCTCCACTCTACAATCTTCCAATCCTCTTAGGCTAGACTACGAGTACTACATTACCAGAGTATTGGTTCCTCCGCTAGAAAGAATATTCAATTTATTGGGTGTAAATGTGAAGGGATGGTACCAGGAGTTGCCGAAATTTATAAATAGCTTCGCTGGAGGAGCCAAAGGCGGAGTGATGGACGTAGGGTATATTAGGTCCAATTCGTGTATTAATTGTGGAGGTGAAGTTGTTCAGTACCCAAACACTAAACCGTCTCGCTTGTGCAGCAATTGTCGCCAGAACGAGTCACAGTTGCTAGCCTCGCTTTGTCTTAGTCAGAAACATACCCAGCTCAAGCTTATGGGGCTTGAAAGTCAGTGTGATGGGTGTGTGACTCGAAACCTACGGGCTGGCAACGGTATTAACAAACACGAATGTGTGGATCTGTGTATGAATTTGAGCTGTGCTGTCTTCCATAGAAAGGTGAAGGTGAAGGGAGAAAGTGTCACCTTAGCTGAAAACTTGAAACTACTCAACTTCTAATTATTCCTTTTGGTCATCTTTCCAACTTCCCAGGAACATGTGCTTGGCATAAGCCATAGGATCACTCATACTTTTAGCTCCCATTTGGTTCACATCAGGACTAAACGAAGTAATAGGCAAGATCATAACATCATCTATAACTATGGGTTGGGTCATTCCAGTAAATAATTTCCAAGTGATGATTTCCTCAGGTCTCTTATTCTTCAAATTCTCGGGCGACTGCAAGATATTGTTCATGTAGCCAAACACCGAGTCTGTCCATATACCAGGCCCCGTCCAGTCCATAATGTCTCCGCCCTGATCTTTACCCAAAATCTTTTTGAGATCTCCATGGGCTCTTCTTTCAAGTGTAAGTTCAGTGATTTTTGCTATCAATTCTCTCAATAGGGGATGGCCTTTTTTGGACTGAATGGTCCATTGGCAAAATTGGATTCTTCTGGCATACCATTCATTCCAGTCGGGCCTGTCAGGATCAGCTTCAATTCCTATGACAATACCAGGGTTGCTGGGCTTTCCATAAAGTGTATCGTTAGAAGACAACCACGAGTGAATGGGCTTGATACTCACAGTATCGATATCGGAATATACACCTCCTCTAGCGTACAATATAAGATATCTAAAGAAATCGGCCTTTAAGATGTTCTTGGGCATGATATTATAGGCTTCAACCACATCAGGTACAGTCGCGTAGAGCTGATTAATCAATTCCTCGCACAGTTCATCAGCTATCACAAAGTGCTTGTACTCTGGATTTTTCTCCTTCCAGCTATTTTGATAGTCTCGATACTTTTTGGGAAAGCTGTCATCTTCGAGATCAACTTTCCACGTCTGCCAGATATTTCTCTGAAACGGTTTGCTTGGTTCGTATGGAAACTGGAACGAGAGCTGTTGCCTCACAGTAGAGTCTGCTGGCAAGCTGGAGATTTTGCTGGGGGTGAAATTGATGCCATATTCTCTCCAGTTGGAGTTCTTTTCAAGCTCGTTCTGAAGCTGGATTTTGGCCGAGCTGACTCCCGTTCTATGGCTGGCTCTGGGCTTGGAATATGAATGAAGGAAAGCATATATGAGATAGAGGCCCACAACAAGGCCGAGAAGCACTTTAGTATTCCGATTCAACATCTCAATGCTCGAAGAATACCACCCTGATCTACAAGCAATAAATCTCTGTCTAAATAAATATTTTTCACGTGAGGACACGAAAATAATTTGATAAACTGGAAGCACTAACAAATATACAAATCTACAATCTCTATTCAACATCCTAGACTCGAGGTCTGGCGGCCTTGTACGAAGTTTGAGACTTGCTATATGCATTAATAAATATATAACTAAACTGTATAAAATAACCCAATGTCTAAATCCGATAGCAAAACTATGACTGAGAAACTAATTAATAACAAATGACTTTTTCAAGTGACTTGAAAAAAAAAAAAAGATTTATAAATTGACCCCATTAATAACTTTCTATGATTTGTTTTTTAATCTCCTTTAATCTTCCTTTTAATGAATCTGAAATATTAATACAATCTATGATTTGAACTGAAATAATTTAAATTTATCAGCATCAACTCATAGGACACCCAACTCTTTTTTTTTTCTTATTGTCAAAAAAAAAAAAGTTGAACTATTTTGATCTTCTGAAACAAATTAAACCAAGTGATTAATGCAAATATATCTTGATGATACTAATCTTTTTCCTTTTTTTCTTCTTCTCGATAAGGATTGAGACATGGAGTAATATAACAAGTGAATGAATAAAAAAAACAACTGTAATAAAAATAAAATAAAACTTAAAATCAAAGACAAATCTTCGATTTCTCTGAACAGGATTCATAAAACATAACAATTCTTACGAATACCATATCAGATAATTCATATGAACTTTCCTCTACCACCATGAGTTGGAAGAAGAGGATTGGGAGTCGAAACCAGAGTCTCCTCCACCATAAGAGTTGTAACTAGAACGGCCACCGTATCCACCACCGTTGCCGTAGCTGTTGCCCCAGCCACCGGAAGATCCACCGTAACCGGAGTTACCACCTCTTCTGAAGTCTCTAGTTGGACCTCTGCCACCACGAGCACCACCACGGCCACCAGACTTGCTACCACCAAAGGCACCTTCTCTGGCGATCTTGGTCAAGAAGTCTGGAAGTTCTTGGTTGGATTCTCCCAATAATTCGGTTAAGCCCTTGACGATATTCTTGTTGTTTCTGTTAAAGAAAGCAGTAGCGATACCAACGTTACCAGCACGACCAGTACGACCGATTCTATGAACATAATCATCAATATCACTTGGCAAGTCATAGTTAACAACATGAGAAACGTTTGGAATATCTAAACCTCTGGCAGCAACGGCAGTAGCAACCAAGATTGGGGCAGTACCGCTCTTGAAAGCAGCCAAAGCCTTTTCTCTTTCGTATTGGGATCTGTCACCGTGAATGGCAGTGGCTGGGAAGCCTTGGTCGTACAAGAAGTCGGCCAAGTTGTCGGCCATTCTCTTGGTTTCGGTGAAAATAATGGTTAAGCCTTGGTCTCCAGCGGCCAACAAGTCCAACAACACGGATTTCTTTTCATCGTCTTCGACGTATAAGATCTTTTGGGTAATGTTTTCAGAGGTGGATCCGACCCTACCGACAGATAAGAAGATGTAGTCCTTCAAGAAATCTCTGGCCAAGAGCTGGATGTCTCTTGGGAAAGTAGCAGAGAACATCAAGGTTTGTCTGTCGGCAACATCAGGCATGTCACATTCCTGAACAATGTGTCTGATTTGAGGTTCAAAACCCATATCCAACATTCTGTCGGCTTCATCCAAAACCAAGTATTTGATGTTGGCCAAAGAGACTCTTCCTCTTTCCAACAAGTCCTTAAGACGACCTGGAGTGGCGACCAAAAGATCACATCCTTTGTCCAAGTTTCTGATCTGGGAACCGATATCGGCACCACCGTAAACTACACAAGGACGAACCCAGGATCTGTAGGAAAACTTCTTGGCTTCTTCGAAAATTTGGGAAACCAATTCTCTGGTTGGGGCCATGACTAAAGCAGTAGGGTATACTTTGTGAGAAGAAAAGGCACCGGTTGAGGGTGGAACAGGGGCTGGACCGTTCATGTACGATTCAGACAACACTGGGAACAAGAAACCACCGGTTTTACCAGAACCAGTTTGGGCACAGGCCATCAAGTCTCTACCAGCAGCGACGATAGGAACCGAGTACTTTTGAACTGGAGTTGGCTTGGTGAATCTGGACAACTTGACATTTTCAACCAACAATGGGTCAAGAGGAGGAGCAGTGAAGGAGGTGATTGGTTCTGGAACGCCTTCACCGGAAGCTTCAACTGGAATGTCATCGTAGTTGTCGAAGTTGATACCAGAAGATTGGAAGGAAGCATCGTCGGCAGTACCGAACAATTCTAATTCCATCTTCTCAATACGAGCAGCGGGTTCGTGTTTGCCATCAACCCATTTACCGACACCTGGTCTTTGGAAAGATCTGCCACCGAATCCACCACGGGAGCCGCCACCGAAGCCGCTGCCTCCGTAACTGCCGCCACGACGGTTTCCGCCACCGAAGCCAGAGCCACCAAAGCCAGAGCCACGACGGTTGCCGCCGCCAAATCCACTGGATCCTCCTCTGCTGCTGCGCGATCCTCCGAAAACGCCATCGGGGTTACCACGGAGGTGAGGAGGAATGTAGCCTCCCTGTCTTTGGGGTTGGGATCCACCTTGTTGAGGTGCTGATCCGTTGTCTTGAATAGAGAGGCCGTTTAATTGTTGCGTAAAATCAGTCATCTTGTATTTCTATGCTTATACTGGTATGTTATTTGCAGCGGGAACGTGTTTTATATACATTTTTCCAAAAAAAATTTTCGTGATTGGGCTTGATGATTGCCTGGTAGGGGCACATCGCTGCGGTCCGCTTTGAATTGCTTTTTGCACGTGACAGATAAGGACATGTGAAGAACACTGTAGAACGTTATCACGAATGGGGGTATAGTCATACACTACGTGTATTCCCATTTCTGATAGATCGATGATAAATATCCAATTTTTGGCACGAAATATGCTTGATAGAGAGATGTTTCCTCGTGATTAAAAAATAAAGTATACGCTTCTTTAACTCAATCTGTCTTTTTCTAATAACTTTGACACTATACGCACTCTTCGCATAAATCGTGCACTCCTGCGAATTGGGTGCAAAATTTCACTACACAGAAGAATTCTTTCACCGCTGCACAAAGCATGCATTCGTCCATTGAAACAATTGATTGCAAATAGCAGCATGAATCTTTATATTATTAACATATTTACGCTGTACGAATTTTTTCTTCATTCCAATTTCGTTTCGCTGTCCTATCATAAGAAGTAGATTTGAAAGTGGGTACAATCACGATGACTTAGACATGCCGTCATTGATGCAGGTTTTATCAATAAACTGTAGACAATTCAATGCACTTCCAGTATCAAAAATAGCTTATTAAACAATTCAATGCACTTCCAGTATCAAAAATAGCTTATTAAACAATTCAATTCAATACTCGATAGTACATCAAATTAAAGTTCTAGCACATCACTAATAGACAGATACGATGGGTTTCGACTAGTAACCGGAGTAGTTCCAGGAGTGCTATGCTCTGAATCAAGAGAGATTTTGGCCATTGGATGAGCATAACATGTTCTATCATCAGGATTGGAACACGCTATGGGCAGAGACTCATAGGTCACTTCGGGGTCACCCTCGCTATCACTAGGAGTAGAAGAGCCATCGCTGCTCCAGTCGATATCGAATTCACGTTCATCATTCGTGTCAATATGAAGATTTTCAAAATCGTCAGTGTGATTGTTGCTGTACCTCTTCTTGTTGGAATCGCTCAACAAATTGAACGGTTTTTGGGTTTCTCTGGCGTTCCAGTTTAAGTTGCGGCTCACACTGTCAAAGTATTCAGTCTTTGACGATATAACAGTAGGGAATGGGAACTGACTGGCTTGTACGGTTACATAGTCGCCCTTGCACAATTCAGTTCTGACTTTCCCGTCAAATGATGACCACGCAGTTGCTCGACTAGTTTCGGGCACTTTGACCTTCAAGTACATTCCATCCGGCAACAATATGGGTCTGAAAGACAAGGTATGTGGACAAATGGGCGTGACACTAATAGCACTGACTCCAGGATGCACCAAAGATCCTCCAGCTGATAAAGAGTAGGCAGTACTGCCGGTAGGTGTAGCAATAATAAGACCGTCAGCCTGGGCCACGGTCAACAAAGACCCGTCTCCGTATAATTCAAGCTGGGTAACGTACGGACTAGGTCCTCTATCTATGACCAACTCGTTCAATACCTGTTGTTCACACACAAGTGTACCATCAGCTTTATGTACTCTGCAAGTAAACCGCATGCGAAGGTATGCTTTGACACCTGCGTCCAACACGGTCGTCATGCGCTGCCTGAATTGCTCGAACTTGAAGTTGGTCAAGAATCCCAATGAGCCCAATGCAAACGAGATCACCGGTGGAACCACCCTCTGGTACAAATTAGACACATACAAGACTGTTCCGTCGCCTCCTAAAGTAAGCACCAAATCAAATTTCTCGGGGTTTTTCAGGGCTAGTTTCTTGTCCCAGAACTTAAGAAGATCCTTGGCTTTCGGATACGTATCGTAGAGATCGTTTACATTGAACCTCTTCAGCTTGGCCAAGCTTTTATCGACATATACCGTGATATCTCTTTGTCTAGTCAACAACCATTCGACCACTTCTCGGGTCAAGTATATGAGGGAATTGTCTCGTGCTTTGGTGACAATCATGATGGCCCGAACGTCGAGCTGGATAGTGGCTTTGCTAAGGTTCTTGGCCAACATCCTTACTCCGTTGGCTGTTTCAGCAAGCTGAGTGTGTGATTTGACGGACCTAAGATCTTCATTGCTGAGTTTCAGAAGCACTGTTTCCGATACTTTACGTTTGACTGTTTCGCAGTAGAGCTTGTTGTGGATTCTGGGCTGTTCGCGGTTATTGCTGCTGGGACTGATACCGTGGTGGTGATGGAATACTTTTCGACGATTGACTTTGGAATCTTCTTTGGATTCGTTCTTGCTTTCGCTCTTGTTTCCGTTCTTGTCGTTGTCTTCATTCTTTGTTACATTCTTGTCGTTGTTGCTACGACTGGTGTTGATCTTTATAGGAGAAAACTTTCCAACACCGCCACTTTCTATCTGTTTCGTGAGCTGACTTTTATGCCCATGGCTCTTTGATTCTCGCTCAATGGCTTCTTTGGCCGACATCTTAGTTGGTGATCTATGACTCTTATGCTCGAATTTTCTCAAAACGCTGACAATTGTAATATCTAGACGAAATTCTCCTAATTGGTGGTTGTGCTGTGTTGTTTGTATCAGCTCTGGATATATGTATATGTACGTGTACGATATATATAACTAGGTCAGCGATTTAATTGATGTATGGGTTTCTTCTCCTTTTCTTTGCCTCTGATTTTTATTTTCATTTGCAGCTTCGCGACTCACTACAATGATTACAAACGGCGAGCGAGTTCGGATTAAGCGGGCTGCAAATGTAGTAAATACCTCAACACGCCGGAGGAGGGACACATTTGATTACAATTCGGGTAAATGTATAGTTTCGGTATGCTATTTATAATGGATAAGGATCATTAATATATCTATATAGAGGAAAAATTCTATACTATAAGTACAATAGATAGAATGCAACGATCATGTATTATGCATTAATTCGGTTTGATATGTTATTCATTAATTAGTGATGGTTGTAGCTAAATTGTTAGCTTAAAGACATATTAGCATAATTGTTTATTTTGTGTACTATTTATTAGCATCAGAGAGCTATACTCAACAGTCTTAATTGATGGTAATCTACTCAACGGTCTTAATTGATGAATCTACTTACAGGCAATGTGCTTATGGATCCATATAGTTGCGGTATGTAAAGTTTCTAGCATAAATTTGGAGCATAACTCCTGATGTCCACTACTCTTTTTTTCTACTGGTACTTCACTCGTTGGTGTACTTTACTTGTATTTCTTGACTATTTATTCTACCTTCTTTATTCTACATTTCCAACCTTTCTTATCCAACAAAGGCAACGATGCTCCCAAACACCAACCGATCTCGTTGTTGTCGATCTTGTTGGCAGTTCTTAATTCTCTATGCAATGGGATATCGTACCCGGTGTGTAATAATGCAGTGATGAACGACAAGTCCATGCACCATTGGGGTTCTTTCTTCAATTCCTTGACATGGTCGGCCATCAACACAGTGCTCCACGTGTCGTCTCCGTTACAAACCACCTTGGCCAAATCATTGAGTTCTTCAACAGTGAACGACGAGGGCATGCCCAAAGGATTGGTTCTGTCGTAAAAGTACGAAAACACATACATATCGGACGATTTCTGGAAGGTCTTGACTAAGGAAGGCTGGTGGACTCCGTTGAAAGAACATGGTTTTTGGGCACACTCGTTCTCCTTGTTCAAAATCTTTTCAGCAAGAAAACGGCACTGGGCTCCAGTAGCACTCAGTGGTCCCTTCATGTTGACTACGTAGTACTCGTCGTCACCTACAGCCACTTTCACGTCACTAGCTTCGACTCCAGGTGGAATACAGGGGTTCTGAATAGTCACCGTAGCCTTGGCCTCCTTGGCTTTGGCCTTGGTAAGTTTGGAGCTGGCCAACTGAGAGTTGGACTCGAGGTTTGATTCAACAACTAACTTGTTGATCTTGTCTCTTCCTTGCATCAAGCCGTATCCCAAATGGGAGAACTGGTAAAGGGTGAAATCACGGTTGCCGAAGGAAAACTCGTACTTGTGTTCACCCTCCACCATTTTCTCGTCGTTCTTGAAGTCTGGCTCAAACACAATCTGAGTAGAGCCTCCTCCCAAGTCAAAAACAGCGGCGGTTGGGGTCTTTTCGGCAGAGCCAATGTTGCCCAATAAGTAGTTGGTGGTGACCCAGGCATACACACCTTCGTCTTTGCCGTCCATAATAGAGATCCCGTTACCTTCAACCACCGCAAATGGGTAATCTTCTTCAAGATGGCGTTTAACTTCGGCCAAAATGGCGTCGGACTTTTCCTGCCCCAATAGTCTTAAACCAGCGGTGGCTTTCACAGCAATAGGAGTACATCCTTGCTTGGCTTCAGGCACGGTTTCCACAGCAAGTTTCAATAACGGATCCAAAGACGCAGCGGCTCCCTTAGTGTCGGTATCGAAAGAAGACAAACCTGGTTTCAACATCTTGAACTCTTCTTTCAACAACGCAGGAGGCGACTGACAGGTGTCGAATTCGTAGATATGGACTCTAGAGCCAGTAGATCCAGCATCGACCATCACCACATACTCTTTATCACACTTGGTGCTTTTTGGAGGTGCTGGCTTGGCCTTGGAACCAGAACTGGAACCAGAACTGGACCCAGAAGAGGCGTCGTTGGCGCTGGTGTAACCTTCTGAGTTGAGTTTATCTGCCACCACCTTTGGCTTACCCTTACCAGCTTTGTCATCCTGAGCATACGGAGGTTCTGATCCTTGGTGAGTAGTTCCTTGCAAGGTGTTGCCCTTTTCTTCAGAGATGGGCTGGAACTTTTCACTGGCCTTGGGGGCTTGGACTTTTTGGATCGATTCACCAATCGATGTTTGGGTCGACGCAAAGAACGCCACCACCGTGAAGATGGCCACGACAGCCACGATTACTCGAATATACCGGGTAGACATCATTATTAATGAGAGTGGACTATTTTTGAACAAATTTAGAGTTATTTGTTTTCAACGAGCGCGTGTCTGATCAATCCACCGGGGACATAACCATCTGATGGAGACTCGGAAAGGAACAGGAAAGTGGACAGTAAAAAAAACTGTGAGACCAGCAAAGTGAAGTAGAGTAGAAGAGACAAGTTACTATTGAAACATAGTTGAATAGACAAAAGCCTTGTACATGTAACTGATGAGAGTGGATCTTATTTTTTAGCGAGGCTATTTCTCGGTAATCGTCAAGCGCGCATCGCCAATAGCCACCGAGTCAGGAAGAGTATGAGATCTGGCAGATTATGGCAGATTATGGCAGAGTATGGCAGAGTATGGCTCATGAAAGATGCCACTCCTCGCTCTTTGGTACAGTAGTTACTCTAATTACTCTAATTTTGCACTATTTTGTAATGTCCCGAGTAGATCAGCGTAGAGGGTCTCACTGGTCCGGACTCTCTATCGCTATTTATCGTCTGACACCTATTGTAAATTCTACGAGAATACCACCGATTCGTGGAACTCTACCAACCATGTTCCTTACAAGCCTAACTCTTTATACTGTCAGTCGCTAGCTGTACTTTCCTACGTGTTTTTACGCCTCCCAACCTGGTGGTGTTTTTTAGCTCCCTACATGGTTATATGGTTTCTCATTTGGCTGCAACTGTTCACGTGCCGGTCGCATCTGATCTTGACAAAGATGGAGAGATCCAACACTCGGTGCTACGGTGGTATATTCACGAGGTTTTGTTCAACCTATCGTACCTCATGGCATACTGATCTAGTCCGATCACTCTTTCTGATATCACTATGTCGGCGTCGCCCGAGAACCACGAGCCTGGCACTTCAGATCGGCCCAGGAAGAAAAAGAGAACCTTGGGGACGTTTCCGTGTGCCCACTGTGACAAGGTATTCACGCGTTCAGACCACTTGTCACGGCACAACTTGAACCACGAGCCCAAGGAAGTGTTTAAATGTGACTTTGTACTTGTCGAATATGGCGGCAACAAACGAGTATGTGGAAAGACGTTTGTACGGAAAGATTTGAGAGAAAGACATGCAAAGAGACACTTGGAATTTATGGATGTGAAAGTGCCTGCAATAAAACAAAATGCTCCAAGAAAGTCCAGTATATCGTCTATGAATTCTGGCGATGACTCGGGCCCCATAAATCCGACCCCCTATGGACAAAATAACTATGGATCCAGTACTGGGATGGATTATGGACCAGTAACTTCAACAAACCCTTCTGCTCCAAACACCACTTCCGCTCCCAATCCACAAACCCTACTGATCAACAACCTCATTAACGACGAAAAACCCAAAAATGATAAACCATATGTTCCCCTTCCATCTCAAATACCACCAGCCCAAGGTGTGCCAGTTCATAACGTACCCCAAAACGTACCACAAAATATACCCAGCTCTGTACCCCTAGACCAGAACATGCAGTATCAATATCTCCATCCAGAAAATCTTCCATTCGACTACAACAAACCAATGGACTTTGGGGCGTTTATTCCCCAAACTCAACAAGATATTTTATCGTGGTTATTCACAGATTCCCAAAGAGGATCTGACAAATCCAGCCCCAATTTAGTACGGCATACTCCGAACCCCTCACCTTTTGAGTCCCAGCTTTCGCCAGAAATCCGACAAGGACCTCCTCAAACCTCCATTGACAACTTTCAGCCGCCACAAACCCGACCGGATGTACCTCAATTTAATGGTGCTGACGGTATAGGCAGTACCCACAATATCGGTAATTTCGCCAACAATTATGGCGGCCTTCAAGATGTCAATATCTTCATGAACAACGATAATCCGTTGGACGACGTCTTTCTGATGAATTATCGCAACGACAAAAATGACCCAAACTCATTCAACTACTCAGGCTTGAATACCAATTTGAGCCTTACTTCTACTACTGGTAGCACTAATTCTCCTAGCACAGATTCACTCACATCCCGTAAAGCTTCGGTGGTATTTAGCCCCGACTCGATAAGAGCCTCCAATAATCCCGAACCCCTAGAAGCCAAACTAATCAACCACGGTATCAAATACAACGTCGCCAAGAACCAGCATTTCTTTGTCGATAGTCTTATTGTAGATCTGTTCATTCAAGCCATTCCTGACCTAACCAGAGACAAGCTCGTAAAGACATTCAATCATGACGGCTCTGGGAAGTTTACTATCGAAGACAGATTATCGTACTACTTGTACATGTACTGGCTTGTATTCCATACGCAGTTTTCGTTTCTTCATAAACCGTCGTTCTCCACCAATAAAGCCCCTCCTCTCCTTCTTCTTTCAATGATCCTAATTGGGTGCAACTACAGCTCTCCTACAAAGGGCCAGGAACTCGCAAAGATAGGAAAACGGACTCCTGAAATGAAGTTCAGCTTAATGGTGGCCGTGCCTCTCCGGTACATGATCTTCCAGCACGAAGCATTCAAGTCTCCTGTGGAATTATGGGTGCTTCAGAGCTTGGTGATGTTGGAATGGAGCGAAAAGAATTTTTTACTGAGAGCCATGCACGAAAGAGCCCATGTCCACCATGGAACAACTATCCAGTTGTTAAGAAGGTCGCCTCTATTGGGAGGTAATCCGAGTAAAATTAACAAGAAAAATACCAGTTCTGCTAGTGGCTCGAATACTAGTGCTGGCGAAGATGATTCTGATGTATCCCACGATTTGGCGGCTGCTTCCACCAACGATACCTCTGATTATGACATGTTTGTCAAGTGGGTAGAGTCCGAGTCCATGAAACGTATTACCTTTATGGCTTTCTATATGGATATTATAGACCATATCAAGTTCCGCCATAATCCCCAAATCACCATATATCAGTTACAACTACTTAATCTTCCCAGTGACGACGAGTTGTGGAACTCTCGAGAGGTTAACGGAAGTTTCAAAAAACTTGTCAAGAGACAAAGAAAGTTACAGGCACAACAGCAGCAGAACCCAACCGATAATCTCCGCAAACGTAAAGATCCCACGAGGATCCGTAATGGAGCCAGTTTTCTCAATGTACTCAAGAAACTACTCAAACCATCGCAAACTCCAGACGTCACTATCCTGCCAAACTTGTCGGTTTTCACTCGTAAGATTTTATTGGGCGGGTTGGTATCGATAATGTACCAGCTCCAACAAAGCGATGTTCACAATAGCTCCAGCCTCTTAACTTCCAATGGAATTATCCAGTCCAACAACCAGCGTAGTAAAGTATGGAAAGAAGTGTTGACTCGAGCTTTTGACAACTGGAACGCCGAAGTTATTGAATCATACTCTTCGCACACCCTTTCACCCACCACTTCTTCCATATTCAACGATATCCATACTTCCAGAGTCCCTATTCCTATGTACCATTTGTCTCAAGTCATTGGGATGTCAGATATCAACCATTACGATATCGCCATTTTTGGTGGTTCTCCAGCCAACCAGAGCGTGGATGCAACATTAAAAGACCACTATGTTGTGCAAAGAAAACTCAGCAACATGTGGCTCAAAAACACCCATCCCAGCAAGCGGACCATCAACGAACTCATCAATTTGCGTAGTGTAATTCACTGCTACATGTTGTTGTGGCAGCTTATGCTCAAGCCCATTGTAGCCGAAGATATGGACGTCAGCATTCAGTATCTCGACTGGAACGTCAATCGAGATTACTTCGATAGCATGTATGCTGTGAGCATAGCCATGCTAGTATTATGGAGCTACTCTTTTTCTATCTATGGTCAGGAAAGCAACCGATACTCTGAGCTTGCCGAAACCCTCGAATCTTCTCCTTCAGCACGTCTGATCTCGAGCATGACCTATGAAGAGTTGGTGGAGTTGAGTGCGGAAGGTGGGTACCAGTATCTTGGAAGAGTACGACAAGAGTTCTTGACCAACTTACGCAAAGATAATCTTCACAAGATCTGTAATATCCATCCGTTCAAGTTCCATGATCACCCCAACGACCAAGGAGTCAACTTCTCGCCCCATGAGATCTTCTCCAAGTACTGCGATATCTTGCCACATATCACCAACAAGCAGAATCTCAGTGGGTTATGCTTTTTGGTGGGCACAAAACTATTGAGCAGTCAATGGGAAGTTATTAGAGAAAACGCCCGGTTGATTTTGAACTGCGGATGCAGATCTATAGGAAAGAAGGAGGTCATATGTCTGGACATTTTCGACGGCCAGTTGGAGGACTGAAAAATCTACTAAATCTAAAGTAGTCTACGTACAGTGGTCCATTTACAGTAGACTAATCTACAACAATACAATGTAATAGTGTCTGCAGTAGTTTAGTCTACGGTAGATTAATTTACAGTAGTTTGGTTCACTGAAGAGTCTTCTGTGGTCTAAATACTCTCGTGGTATGATCTACGGTTGTCTGTAGTGGATAGTTTTACTGTATTGCAACACTTTAAATCGCTGTACTTTGGTCTGCAAAGTTTCATCCACTGTGGTCTAAAATACCGCAGTATAATCAATAATAATCATACAGCAGTCTAGTCTACCATACGCTGATCTACAGTCTAGTTTTGTAGTGTGCTGTAGTTTATCTACAGTAGTCTTCACAGTAATACTTTTAACCCATGCTATTAAATACAAATTCTAATGAATGAAAGAAGAACATAATTATACCAACAAAACTGCATTGACACATCCGTCTCTATCAGGCTCATTGGTAATTTGGGCATACTTACCCCAAACAACCTTACCACCAGCAGTCACCAAACCTAATTCAGAGACGTTGACTTCAATAATCGTACCTTTGGTTAATACACCTAGTTGAGTGTACATTGGAGATTGAGGGTTCTTTTTGACTCCCAAGATAGGCAAGAACACAGTGACTTTCAATTCTGGGTGGGTCACATTGGCCTTCTTCTGTCTCAAGGCTGCAGGTCTGATAATTCTCTCCATCTTCACCGGTTTACGAGTGAACCCTTCACCTACAAATGTATGCTTTGTGATCATTCTCTTCCAGGCCTTAGTCCTAGACTTACCACTCTTGATGACCTTGAACATCTCTTCTTCAGAAATACCTCTCACCTTAGGCAAAGGCACCGAAAATTTGTCGGCTTTCTCCAATCTCTTCTGCTTAATAGATGAAGAAATGGCTTTGGCAGTGTTGTTGGTTTCACGGTCCAAAAGATATGTAGGCAAGGCTTCTCCGTCATCTTGTTTAGGAGTAGAAGGACCTTTGACCTTGGACTCTTGGTGAGCCTTGATCTTCTTCTTCATGGCCACCTTTTCACTGTATCTCTTCTTGGCGAACTGCTTGGCTCTCCATCCGGTCAAATTCTGTGCATCCTTGGCTATTCTGTGGCCCTCTCTTGCCTCTCTCTTTCTTTTTCTTTCATCATGGTCCAATCTCCTACCATGCTGCTTGATATGCTGTTCAATATATTCGTTTTGAGGCATTTTACTACAATCTTTTCTTGAACCTCTTGTCTTTTCGGTTGTTTCTCCCCAGAAGACTACTTTTCAGGCGAAGACCTCAAAAAAAATTGCCGCCACGTGACTTATTGGGAAAAGATGAGATGAGATCGATGAGATAGATATACATAGATTATCTGAAAAGTAAGATGGAAACAGTGGACGATCTATTGGGAGGAATTACAACGTCACTCAAGTCGACAAAGGCTTCTGTGGCGGACCTCGTGAGCTCCACCGAAAAAGATGAACTTCCACAAATTATTCAAACGTTGTTAAACAAAACCGGAAATGAAAAACTCGAAGGAGTCTCATTACTTGCATTAAAAAACAATGCGTTGGTATCATACTTGAACAATGTTGTTTTGATAATACTAAGCCAGTTAGAGCGTCTTGAATTGGAAGAAACCGACGACAAGCTCCGTTTGGAGGCCATTCAAAGATCTATTGCACAAAGAGTCACCTTGGAAAAAGGTGTAAAGCCTTTGGAGAAGAAGTTGAACTACCAGCTCGACAAAATGGTCAAGGCATACAAAAGAATGGAAGAGGACGAACAAAAGGTTGAAACCAAGTTGAAGCAAAAGGCCGAAGGCTCGGGCTCAGAAGACGATGACGCTTCTGAAAGTGAATCTGACAGTGAGTCTGAGGATGACAACCTATCATATAAGCCAGATGCAGCAGCATTAGCCAAACTCAGTGCCAGCTCCAAGACACAAGACCGTAACACCAAAAGCTCCAGTGCTGAAAAATATAAGCCACCTAAGATCTCTGCTGTGGCACCACCAAGCTCAATACCCCAGAGGGAACTTGACAGCAAAGACAAAGGTGCTAGACACAGAAAGTTACAGAGTATGGAGGAATATTTGCGGGAACAATCAGATATGCCTACTACCGAAGTTTCGGTGGGTTCCACCATTGTAGACCATGGTAGAGGAGGTGTGAAGACTCAGCATGATAGAAGAAAAGAGAAGGAAATACAGGATTATGAGGAAAACAATTTTATCAGATTGTCCACTAACCAAGTCAAGAAATCTTTCAAGGAAAAACAAAGGGACTTGGCTAACCAATTCGGTGGAGAAGACTGGTCGATGTTTAACCAGACCAACAGCAGAGACATTGGTGATGATACTTCGAGAAAGAGAAAGCCTGCTTCTGTGTGGGATAGAGTGAAGAAGAGACGTAGTTAGGTTAATAATATAATACAAAGTAGTAAATGTGTACAAATGTGTAATGGAGAGAAGTTGGCAAAGGTTCAATTAACTGGGTATAATTTGACAAATTCTTGTAAAAAAATGAGAAAACTTGAGAAATGCGAAACATTTACTATCAGCTACGCGTCAAAAGAAAGCATTGAGTGAGGTAGCACCCATATGCAGTGTACCAGGACACTATACAGTATTCCAAGACATTATATAAATCAGACTGTGTGTAGAGGTGTTGTAGCACAAATACTTGAGGTGTGTCTATTTCTTGTAGGATGCTCAGAAAGTTCTCAGCGTTTCGATAAGATGCGTTTGTGGCTCGGGCATGTGAAGGATTATGGAGCAAAGTGTGGCGGCCGAAAGTGCGAACATCGGCCACAAACGAAACGCCACACTTTGTTGGGTACCGACGAGATAATCAGGAGAGGATCGTGTTGATAGACGTCACGTCAAGAGATGCAGACATGCAGACATCCAAATATAGATCAGTGTAGGGAAGTAGGCACAATTGAGCTAAGGATTGTGAGTGAGTAGAGAATGTAGAGTAGTGTCGGTTCAGGTTACCCAAATGGTACCCAAAGGTGGGTGTTGGCCCACAAGGGTACGTTTACCTTAATAAGGCAGTGGGGTGACAAGCCTACGGTAGAATTACGGAGTGATTACATGGTAGTGATGTATGCAAAGATCGGCACTGTTTGTCAGCCATTGGTGGTATTTTGGCCCAAGATCGTCGCAGCCAACATTTATAATAATTATACGTAGTCGCATTATTTGTGTCGGCCCTTCTAGATCGTCTTCGTTAATAATCACAGATACCCGCAATTTATCAGCATCCGGCATTAGAACGTTGCAACGAGCAAAAATGCGAAAAGTATAAATACCTACGAATCCCTTGCTCTCAAGTTAGATTTATCATTAACAAACAACAAAACATCTAATAACATAAAATGGTCGCCACTATTCAACAACAAGCTCCAGCCTTCAAGAAAACCGCCGTTGTCGACGGTGTCTTTGAAGAAGTCTCTTTGGAACAATACAAGGGCCAATGGGTTCTCTTGGCTTTCATTCCTTTGGCTTTCACCTTTGTCTGCCCAACTGAAATCATTGCCTACTCCGAAGCTGCCAAGAAGTTCGCTGGTAAGAACGCCCAAGTCTTGTTTGCTTCCACCGACTCCGAATACTCGTTGTTGGCCTGGACCAACGTCGCCAGAAAGGATGGTGGTTTAGGACCAATTGACATTCCATTGTTGGCTGACACCAACCACTCATTATCCAAGGACTACGGTGTCTTATTGGAAGAAGAAGGTGTCGCCTTGAGAGGTATCTTTTTGATTGATCCAAAGGGTGTCTTGAGACAAATCACCATCAACGACTTGCCAGTTGGTAGATCTGTTGAAGAATCCTTGAGATTGTTGGAAGCCTTCCAATTCGTTGAAGAACACGGTGAAGTCTGCCCAGCCAACTGGCAACCAGGTTCCGAAACCATCAAGCCAACCGTCGACAACTCCAAGGAATACTTTGGTAAGGTCAACAAGTAAGTAGATAACTAATTAGAATAATAGAGCTAGTGCTCCTAATCGATGATTTCATAATTAATACTATTGTAGTTATTTGCGCCCACCTGGCAGCAATTGCACTACCGAGGATGCGCGGATGCGACTCGTGGGGATGCCAATGGAAAATGGCACATCAATATTCACTGCGGGTAAGGCATGCCGGAACCAATCAAATTTTACAACTGGGTTGTCACCAGCCAGGTGTTTTATCAATCGAAATATACGTATGCATTAGTCAATTTGAAGCCGTTGGTGGCTGGCCATGTACTTGTGGTTCCTCTCCGCACGTCAGTTCTTCGCTTCACCGACTTGTCGCCAGACGAGGCTGCAGACTACATGAAAACACTACAATTGATTCCCAAACTTATCACCAAAGCCTACAAGGCGGACTCGCTCAATATCGCCATTCAAGACGGCCCTGAAGCGGGTCAATCGGTGCCCCACCTCCACACCCACATTATTCCGCGCTACAAAAGTGACGGGCATGGCGACGAAATATACGCGCGTTTGGAGAGACTCGACAGCCAGCGTTTGTACGAAGAGTTTGAGCGCCGCAAACAAGTATTTAGAGAGGGGTTGGATAAGGCCAGCGAGTTGTCGGTAGATGACGAGTCGCGCGTGCCCCGCTCGGAGGAGACCATGGCGAGGGAGGCTCAATGGCTCCGTGAGCAATTGGAGGTGCTCAACCAGACCCTCGCTAATTGAGCCACTGGCAATGCACGTGACACACCATTCAATGCCAAATATGTAGTTTAGGCTCGAGCCTTGTAAGTCGCTTTGAGCACGTTCCTACACCATGTCTGCAGCGTTGGACGAGATCCAGTGGAAGTCGCCCGAGTTTATCCAGGAAAGAGGACTATACACCGCCAACGTGCTCGAGTACTTTGCCCTATCGCCTTTTTACGACCGTACTTCCAACAACCAGGTGTTGATGATGCAGTTTCAGTTCCAGCAGATCCAGATCCCCATGGGCATGACGTTCCAACAATTTTTCCAGAATAAGCTCCGTGATATGACCGGCGTGGAATTTGTCATTGCATATAATCGCGAGCCCGATTTCTGGATCATTCGCAAACAAAGACGTCTCGACCCACAAAACACCCTTACCTTACAGGACTACTACATTATCGGTGCCAATGTATACCAGGCACCACGGATCTACGATGCGTTGTCTTCTAGATTGCTATCTAGTGTATTGCTGTTAAAAAACTCCATAGATTTACTAAACGGAATGACCAAGTACCAGATACTGGATGGCGGCCATTCGTACAACAATTCCGAGCCTTCTGGTGCCAATCTGCAACAAACGACCAAATCCGCAGTGACAGGAACCGCGCCATCCTCACTCACACCCCTTCCCATGCAGACCCCTCAAACAGTGAGTGCTGGGGGTGTGGGGACGGTGGGTTCCGCTACCAACAACCTGGCCAATATCGAATCCAACATAGAGATAACCAGCAGTGCATTTAACAACTTACTCAATAATGTGGTTCAGTCAACTGGAACAGTTGGAGGTACGCCAGCAGACACAGAGGCTAGCCCCAGTGTGTATTTGGACGACATCCCACTCTACGGAAAAGGCAGCACAGTAGAGATGCTTGGGGTGAGGGTGAATCTTCCAGAAGTGTAAAGTAGTAATAGAATCATCAGGGGTATAGCGTATAGATGTTTTATTGAATGTGTATTTGCATAAACTAGATTTAAAGCTCATCCTTTGGAACTTCTTCGGCGTCGACTGGAAGTTCTCCGGCTTTGGCAATTTTGATTTCCTTCACAGGACGATCTCCATTGGAGGTCTTGACATTTTCAATGTACTTGACAACATCAAAACCATCAATAACTTCACCAAAAACAACGTGCGCGTTGTTCAACCAAGACGTGACAACAGTGGTGATGAAGAATTGAGAACCATTGGTATTTTTTCCGGCGTTGGCCATGGATAAACGGTATGGTCTGTCGTGTTTCAAGATAAAGTTTTCGTCTTCAAACTTGCCGCCGTAAATAGACTTACCACCATAACCCTTACCGGTTTCGTAGTCACCACCCTGAAGCATGAACTTAGGAATGACTCTGTGGAAAATGGAGTCGGTGTAGCTGAACTTTGGATCGGTGGAAATGGCAATTTGTCTAAAGTTTTCCACGGTTTTAGGCACAACAGTACCAAATAATCCGATGGTGATACGCCCAATAGGCTTGCCCTCTTCGGTGATGTCAAAGTACACCTTGTGAGTAATTGGGGGGTTTTCAGGAAGCTCCTTGGCGGCAGAAGCCGATCCACTGAAGAAGAGCACCACACTGGCAAGAATAGCAAAGATTCCAAGGTATTTCATGGTATAGTTGTAGAGAAAAGAGTGGCGGACGTGGTCAAAAAATCGACGATCGATTAAGTCGCACAATTTGTGGCGCGTACTCGCGCGAACCAGAGAGCCAGAAGGGAAGCGCCCGGCGTAAGAGTGCGGAGAATGTATAGTTTTGTTGTCATACCACCCTTGCTACTCTCTTATTGGTACGCTCCTTTTGTACATACACCTTGACTCTAATCCTCATCAACTTATCGTCCTCCAATTCGCCCCGGACGATTTTCTCGGTGCACCCAGTAATGGGACAATCTTGGCTGCTCACCAAGTGCGAAAGAATGGTTTGTCTTTCAAACGTATGCCTGCACTTTTTGGTAATCACAGGATCTACAAAGTAGTTTAATGAAAGAGGATCCTTTAGCGAGATCTTGCCTCCTGACACCTTCAATTCTTCGTCTTCTTCTTCGTCGGGAATTGGGTCTTCTGGATGTGCTATCACAAACATAACATTCTTCAACTCGCGATAGCTTTTGTTCTTACTGAGATACGCCTGGAATCCGCTATCTCTCATACTACTGGCGTTGTCGCGGTACTCGCGCGTGAAACGCTCGCTAAAATTCGCACCACCATTCTCGCTAAATTCATCCACGGTCGCGAGCGACAATTCTGGCTCCGCCAAGTTGTGCTCTTTGATGTGGTTCTTGGTATGGTCTATCAGATCTCTGTATACTTCAAGCTCATACTGACTTTTAAGCAATCCCTCAAGATTCTTCAAGTTGGCCCCAAGCACCCCGTGCACGTCGAGGTTGTTTTCCCCAAGCATGTAGTCAATGTAGCGGTCTGAATCCACAAGCACCATATCCACGAGCTCCTGGATCTGCTTGCCAAGCGGGTTTTTGAAAGCAGTGATTTTTTCGAACTCGCGGTTCATATCACGGTGAAGAGGCAAGTACCGCGGCACCACCACCTTTTCTTCAGCCACCGGTCTAGTCATCTCTGCTCTCACCTACTTAATTCTTTACTGATGTCTACAAATTGTTGAAGTCGCATCACGTGCCGGATTCTATAATATTTAAAGAGTGTCTACTTAATCATCTTCGGGCCCCCCGACAGAATCGTCCGGGTTCATGTTGACGTCTTCCCCTCCATTGGTCTGGCTCGATGCATTGGTGGTACTGGTGGTGGTGCTTGAGTTGCTGGGAACACACCAGTTACGATGACAATGCCACGCCTTCATCTGGCATTCTCGCGAGCAGTACTTGGTTCTTTTGCACCTACGGCATTTCAGAAACTCGCGCGGATAACGCTCCCATTTACCACACTCGAGATTTCCACATTGTCTTACACTGCCTCTCAACTCGTTTCTGCGGCACGAGTTTCTCATTATCACTCCCGACCAGTAGTACATGTCTGTACCTGTCAAGAAGGTAAACTTCTCCACTATTGGAAACAAGCTGACTTTTTTGTACTCAATAAGAGAATCGTCCTGGTCTTCGTTTTTGTCGTCGATATCGAACCCATCGTAGTCGTCGTAGTTCCACTTCTTGATCAAAAACTCTTTCTTTTCTTGACGTTTCATCATGATGGTCTGGACCAATTTTCTGCTTTCAATGCAAGTATACCTGTTGAGTTTCTCATTAATTTGGAAAAGCTTAATATCCCTTTCAAGATCGTCAATAATAGACTCACAGTTTATTATTGATTCGTAAAGTTGGTTGATATAGTCTGAGTTCATGATCTCTTTCATTGATTCTTCCAGCACCTCCGCCTTGAGTTTATCGTCCAACTTTCCACTAAGACTATCTTCATCATACTTCTGGTAATTGGTATCTGAACAACCGTCTAGACACGTAACATTAAGATCCTCTACTTCTTCGTCATCATCGTCATCAAAGTCTTCCTCGTCTTCAACCTCGGCATTTTCAGTCAAACACGGCTCCTTGGCTTTGTTGTACAACTCAAATTTGTCATCTTCCAAGAAAAAATTGTCATCATGAATGGTTGAGTTGATATCATCCAACATTTGGGGCGAGTTGGAAGCCGAAGGATTGAAGCGCTTCAAACACGAGTTTTCCGAAGAGTTGTTGGCATCGGTGGCTAGAGCTTTGCGAGACTTGGGGGTGATTTTGGGACGAGGCTTGAGCTTGAAGGCCAAATGCTTCTTGATACTCAACTTCATCTGTTTCTCCAAATATATCTTGAGTTGCTTGTCTCTTATGCTCATATCTATAATCAAATGGGTATTTTGAAGCACATCCTTGAGATACGAGTACTTCGAAATGTATGCTAAGAGCTGCAACGACCATACGATATCATCGTCTCTAGGTATAACTACTCCAGTCTCGGTGAAGTTCCGCACGGCTATCTTGGAATTTAGCAATGTTTTGTTGGTCTCGCAGTCTTGCAAACAGAGATTGGTCAAGAATTGAAGGTTGTTGTCCATTTCGTATTCATTGTCATTGAAAAACCGATCGTCCAAAATTTCAAGCTCTTTCTCTTCTTTGAGCTTTTTGATGATATTGATAATCATGTAGCGTCTTCTAACATCGTTGGTGATGGAATTGTTCTTGGAGTTATTAATTAATGCAGCGTTTTGAGTAATGTAGTCGTTCGCGGAAGACTCCAGGTTCTGGCTGCTGCCAACAACACCATTATTGTCTATAGCGGGAATGTTGAATGAATTGAAACGAATAAGCTTGAAAAGCTGGTCTACGGTAAAACTGTCGTAATCTTCATTAGTCAAGTTGTTGACATGGTTGTTGTTGAAATATGCTGGGAAGCCCGAAATACGGGCGGCTTCCACGCTGGCTGAAGTAATATTTACTGGTTGACGTGAGAAGTTAGGAATAGGTTGGAATGTCTGGGGAAGCATGTTTTGAAGTGGAATGTTCGGATTAGTTTCTGCAGTCGTAGGAGGAATAGAAGGAACGCTATGGGTTGGAAGAGGTTGCTGTTGCGGAAGATCGAAATTGTTTGAGTCTTCTTGTCGTCTGACAGGCTCATGGTTAGGCTGTATAGTTTCGGTACTGGCAAACCGAACTTGGGCCTGTTCTTGAGGATTGTGAATATGAAGATGCCTATGGTTTGCATGATCCGAATGGTTTTGGTTTTGATGCTGTGGCTGTGGAGACGCCCTATTGGCTTCATGCTGTTGATCTTGCTGCTGTTGTTGGAAGTGCTGGCGGTTCTGGGGATTTTGATGCTGGTGACTCTGGTGGTGTTGATGGGGTGGTGCTGGTCTGGAATTTGCATGAATAAATGTCCTTTCATGTAAAGAAAGATAGTTGTCTAAAACAGTGGCAATTATAGGTAAAATGCCTGCCTTGACCACTTTCTGCCTAATCTTCTCAGTACCTCGAGTACCCACCAACACCAAACATTGGAAAGCCAAGGTCCATTTCCAAGCCGTCAAAAGCTTCTTTTCGCTATTAAAGATGTTGTCGTTCAAGTTATAGGTCGAATTGTGACATTCATGAAGAATCTCAATGAGTCGCTCTATCCCACCATCAACACTAAGGGTCTCTCTGACCTTAGCCAGGGAAGAAACGAGGTAGGTAAGGTAGTTTAATGAGTTGACCAACGGTTTGTCTGATGTCACGTCCAATGCTCGACGATCATAGAGACTGGTTGTTATGGTGACTGCGGCCTTATTGGCCGAGATGGCTCTGTAGTTGGATTCACGCATCTAAACAATAGATGTGGTGTGGGGATCTATGACAAAGTGGATGGTTTGTTGATTTTCTAGATGGAAGGTGGTATTCAAGGTGCTCTGAATGCCATACAACGTTCAAAGCGTCTAAAAGTTATGAATATACCCTGGGATTTGATGCAAATTGGTGTCGCTTGGTCTTAATGTCCCTTTTGTGTGTGTTTTCTCCTTAGACAAATTTGTCGCCACTGGTCACGTGCGGCGGCAAGTGGTCAGTGGCGTGTTAGGTGCAGAGCGGAGGCGGCGGGGCGGGCTGGAAGATCAGCGAGAAGATGGGTGAGAGAGGGTGCAGAGTAGACTGGGTGAGGTATTAGGTATGTAGGGACCGGTTTATAATAGAGATATAGTTTAAGCGAAACCAGACCCTGAAAATCGTGTGTTGAACCCTGGTCTGTGTAGTCTCGATACAAGAACAAAGTATGGCGTGCCTAATCGGGATAAATTGCGAGCGAGACTTCTAAAAACTTTTTAGTCTATCCCTAAAGAATAAGGGAAGTAATATTGCGGCAAGATTGTAGCCACTAGAGAGGGTTTTTTTAGAGTGATAAAGTTTGAGTTATCTTTATTTTTTGGTCGAGGGCTTAATATTATGTTAGATACATAATAATAAATAATAGATATTATGGATACGATGGATAATACTGAGCATATTGAATGTTGAGTTGATTAAACACATATGTGTATATCAGTGTCAATTTTCTTGATCCTATTAGTTATGGTAATTGGTTGAGTAACTTCGTGTATTTGTCCGAATCAAATAATATTGAATATTTTTTCGCGTGATTGATTTTTGACTGATAAGCTTCACAGCTTACAGATAACTCTGATCGTAATTAAGTCACTACACTATATCTAATAGGTCTATTCTGATTCATATTCACTTCTAAGTCTTCTATTCTCTATTCTGCTAATTTCAACAGCTTCTCAACATTATAAACAAGCTTCATACTCTGTTCCATAAACATCAAGGTCAAGATCGAATGCGGACCTACTCTGAACAACTGGGCCCAGAACCCTTTGTACAATGCACCGAGACCTTCGTATCTGATGGTCTTTTGGAAACAGTCCAATGGACCACTGTACAAGTTACCCTTTTGATTGTAAACTCTGGTCAACACCACGTCCCATGGATTCATCACTATGGCCACACCCAAGCCAGCCATGGATGACGACACAAGATGAAGCCCAAGGGTGTTGTCTTTCATCAAGTTGTAGTCGATAAGAAAGTGTTTGGTCAAGTTGTACACCGGCAATTGGGCAGCCGACCCAGCACCTGTTCTCAAGGCTGCAGCGTCCACTCCTCGGTAGAGTCCTACGATACCCTCGGACTGATACACTTTTTTGAGTCCATCCCACAAACTGCTATAGAAAGTCTGTTGCCCTACTGTGATAGAGGTGTGAGCTTTGGAATATGACTGCATTCTGGTCTTGATCAAGAAGAACGGATTGGCAAGAACGGCACCGGCTACCCCAGATATCGTACCTGCCAACACATTGATCGATAGCCTCTGTGGTACGACTTCACCCTCTTTGAATATTGACGGGGCTAGGTACTTGGTGAGCTGGTATCTCGAAGCTTCGTAGAGTCCCACTCGACATCCATTCAATCCGATCTGATAAACGTACCCCGACAAAAGTCCCTGTTGAAGTCCTCGGATCCCTTCATTCTTGAAGATGAGCGCAAAAGCCTGGAACGGGTTCTTATACAACACGGGAGCGTGGGCTGAAGATTTGGTCAACTCTCCTTGGAGCTGCATACGAGTCTTGATAAGCTCGATGGGGTTGGTAAATGTCACCGCCCCGCACGCAGCAATACCGCCGGCAATAAACGCACCGGTGGTCGACACCTTCTCTGCCGCAGTCTTTTCTTTCACAGGAGCCGCAGACATGGTCTCTAGGTTGAGTTTATGGGCCCTTGAAAAATTGGTTTTGCCTGAACCGGTGCCGGAAACCTGTCAACGCACGTGACACTTCGCTTCGCTTCGGTGATCTCATCACCATCCACGTGACCCGGCCTTTAATCTTCAAGATACGCCACTAGCAGTTCAGAGAAAGTAAGCATGTGGAAGTTCAAGACACCATCGAGAGCAATTCGATTGCTGAGGACATTGGCCACGCTGGCCGGTTCCGAAGCTTCCAAATACCGGGTGGGTAGCACAATACATGGTTTTACCATCGAGCAAGTCAAGCACATTCCCGAATTTTCATTGACTGCTGTTCACCTCAAGCATCCCCAAACGGGCTCGGAACATCTTCATTTGGATCCACAGAACGATACAAACAACGTCTTCCTGATTGGTTTCAAGACAAACCCTCCTGATGCCACCGGGGTCCCCCATATCTTGGAACACACCACTCTTTGTGGGTCCCACAAGTATCCAGTTCGAGACCCGTTCTTCAAAATGACCAACCGGTCGCTCAGTAATTTCATGAACGCAATGACAGGCCATGACTATACGTACTATCCGTTTGCCACCACCAATGCCAAGGATTTTGAGAACTTGATGGACGTCTATTTATCGTCAGTATTTGAGCCATTATTGCTGTATAACGATTTCATTCAAGAAGGTTGGAGATTAGAGAACGAAGACCCAAGCAATCCTGATTCTAGCCTTACATTTAAAGGGGTGGTTTATAATGAAATGAAAGGGCAAAACTCAAACTCGTCCTACTACTTCTACATCAAGTTCTTGGAATCTATATACCCTTCATTGAACAATTCAGGTGGAAACCCACCCAATATAGTAGACCTCAAATGGAAGGATTTAAGAAGATTCCATGCCCAAAATTACCAGCCGTCAAACGCCAAGATCTTCACCTATGGCTCCCTTCCGTTATCTTCTCACCTCCAAAGATTGGACGAGTACTTTGGCAAGTTCGAAAATCAACCAAAACATAAGGGCGAAATCAAGTATCCTATTTTTGAGTCCAAAGATTACTCTTCTTCTGCTACTCTTCCTGGTCCTATAGATACTATGAGCAGCAAGCCAGTAGACCATCAGTACAAAACATCCATCACATGGTACTTGGGCAATCCACTTGACGGGAATAACGATTATGATGTATTCAAATGGAAGATCTTGAGCTCGTTACTTTGTGATGGCCACAATTCTCCTTTCTACCAGGAATTAATCGAAACAGAGCTTGGTGAAGACTTTTCTCCTAATACTGGCTTTGATACCACCACTGCCCTTGCTTCGTTCACTTTAGGATTAAACAATTGCTCGTTGGAAACAGTTAACTCTTTGGAGACTAAAGTTACTGATATCTTCACCAAACATGTTTTACCTGAATTCTCGAATCCCCAGTCCTCTTATCATGAACGAATTGAAGCTATTTTGCACCAGATCGAGCTTAATTTGAAGAAACATAAACCTGAATTTGGTTTGGGCTTGTTGAACTCTATCTTGCCCAACTGGATCAACAATGTCGATCCTATTAAGTTACTTGAAGTTGAAGGGATATTGACACGGTTCAAAGAAGACTATAAGAAGAACGGCCTTCAGGTATTTAAACTGCTTTTGGACGAGTCTGTGCTCAATTCCAATACTGAGAAGTACGCTTTTACCATGGAACCCAAAGTGGACTTCAGTCAGAAGCTTATCGAGGAAGAAAAGGATAAGTTAGAGCAGAAAATTAAGAAGCTTACTGCTGAAGATTTGAACAAAATACACCAAGACACAGAAAGTCTTATTAAGCAACAACTGGAAGAACAAGATGGAGATGTCTTGCCCAGTTTGACCATAGAGGATATTGCCGTAAAAGGCGACTTTTACCCATTAAACTACTCCAGAATTGGAGACAAGACGCTCCAGACTAGAATAGTCGATACCAACGGTCTTTCGTACGCTTCAGCCGTCAAAGACGTATCGTTTATGAGTCCCAGATACTACAAGTACTTGCCCTTATTCAGCTCATGTTTAAGCAATTTGGCCGGTACCGAAACCACTCCAATTACTGAATTAGAAACCAAAATAGCAAGAGTCACTGGAGGAATCAACTTCAATTTCAGAACAGTCTCTGACCCGTACGATATCACCAAAGCTAAGTTGAGATTTACCATGAATGGTATGGCTCTCAAGCAGAATTCTCCTCAAGTATACGAACTTTGGCACGAGATCTTGACCCACACCAGGCTAGATGATGATCCTGCAGTGGTGGATAAACTCTATCAGTTGATTAAGAACATGGGCCAGAACCAGCTTAACTCGATTGCCGACCGTGGCCACTCGTATTCTGGCGCAGTCAGTACTGCTAGTCTTACTCCAGTCAAATATGTCAATGATATGATGGGGGGATTGAGCCAGGTGCAATTCATCATGGAAATGAACGCCAAGTTGGAAAATCAAGGCAAAGAGTACTTGACAGGAGAAATTTTGCCTGTATTGAGAGAGATCAAAAGCTTGGTTCTTGGAAACCAGCCGTTCAAGTACAGGTTGGTAGGAGACCAGCAACTTGTGAACGAAAACATCAAGTTTTTGGAACTGTTTGACAAGAAATTACCAACAGAAGTAGCACCAGCATCTGCGTTATCACACAAGTCTGACAAGCTTGACAAGTTTGACAACTTGGAGCAATTTACTAATGCATTCAACAAGAACCAGCTCGGAATCAATGTGGGCCAGAAAACGTTGGTGGACTTGCCGTTCCAGGTCGGATACGCTTCGTTGGCCCGCTTGGGAACTAACTATGTCGACAAAGATGGGGCCAGCTTGCAAGTACTTGCCCAGTTGATGTCGTTCAAGCACTTGCATTCAGTAATTCGTGAGTCCAATGGAGCCTACGGCGGAGGACTTACTTATGATGGCCTTGGAGGAACCCTTAACTTCTATTCGTACAGAGACCCCAATGCAACCAAGTCGATCCAAGCCTTCGAAAACTCCTTTGACTATGGCTTGGTCAACCGTTGGGAAGACAAAGACTTGCAGCAGGCTAAGTTGCGGATTTTCCAAAGTATCGATGCCCCCATGAACATTTCTAGTCAAGGATCCAGTGAGTTCTACGAAGGCATTACCGATGAAATGAGACAGCAAAGAAGAGAAAACTTTTTGTCGGTGAACCAGGCCGATCTTGACCATGTAATCAGAAAGTACTTGACTAACGAAGCACCTAGTCTGGTGACGGTTATTGGTGATAACCAGTTGCTCAAGGTAGACGATCTGTGGACTGTAAAAGAGATGAATGTATATAAATAGATAGAGAAAATGAAGGTAAAAGATCCCAGAACGAAGTATGCATTGAGGTCCAAAGACGGGTATGTTAGATAGAGCATAAACTAGTGGTCCATTTGGTAAGTAGTGGTGTTTCTCTCCAGGAAGATAGAAGATATTGAAGCTTCGAGATAGGTATGATGATTATTTGTTTTTATATCCTCGCCAATTAGCAGTCATTTTCCTCTTATCATGCTACTAGTCACTCACATGTTAATACAGTGATGTCAAGCAAGATTTTGAAAATATAGTCTACGCTATGTCTAATAATACTTGTGGTAGATTCCATATATTCAGGTATGTATTCACTGTATTCCAGCCAGTTCTCGCATGTTCTTTTCAAATTACGCTCAGGCGGACATCATCGATCATGAATACGATTGGAGCAGAATAGTCTAGCTCGTCTACAATTAGTAACTATGATATGTTTATTAATATGTACAGGCAGAGCATGGTAGAGCATGACTCTTCTATGAAGTTTTGTGGTGGTAGATTATTATACACGGTGCTTTCTCAAAAAGTCCTTTGGTGCTTGCTCCGGTATTCTTCTCTTCTTGTCTTCGGTGAACAAGCAATGTCTCTTGACTCTTGGATCGTACAAGATGAGGTTAAGACGAGGCTGGTGTCTGGGAATATTGAACCACTTTTCGTAGCCGGACTTGGCGGCCGACACAAGCTTGACCATGGTATGTGTAGACTTTGGTTTAGCCATGATGCTGTATCACTGAGTATCACTATCACTATTATCGATTCTCACTGATCAAGTGAATTTTTCTTATTTTTCAGGTCGACTGCCCAATGCGGAAGGGTGTGAAAATAGGCTCAGGTGCGGTAGAGTGGTGGAGAGGTGGGTGTTTTGCTTACCTAAGCAACGCGTGAAAAGTTCGTTGTTCCAAATGGACACGAGTAAACCAAAAGATCTACCCCAACAAGACCAGATTGGACGAATTGAACCAGAATGAGATCGTTTATTGTATTTATAGGGTTATTTCTTGCATCTTTGGCCAACGCATTGAACTTGGAAGTGCGTGCCCAGTCCCACCCCGACCCGGTGTGTATCCGTGACTTTGTTCAGCAAGACAGTTTGGTTGTGATCAACATCAAAACCAGCGGTAGGGTTGGTGACGGTCAGAAGTTGGACTTGTATGTTGTTGACTCGTTAGGAAACGAATACAGCAAGAGAAGCAATGTGGCAGGAACCCTCAGAGTTGTCTTCAACAGTCACCAAAGTGCTGCATTTGACGTCTGTTTCACCAACGTCAAAGACGGGCGTGTTGCTGGGTATGCTGCACGTGAGATCGAGTTGGATATCGAGAGTGGTGCTGCTGCCAGAGACTGGAACGCCATTCAGGCCACTGAAAAATTGAAGCCCAACGAGGTTGAGTTGCGTAGAATCGAAGAGTTGACCGATGAAATCTACACTCAGTTGCAATACTTGAAAAACAGAGAGGAAAGAATGAGAGATACAAATGAGTCGACCAACTCGAGAGTAAAGTACTTTTCGACTGCGGTCATTCTTTCGTTGATTGGTTTGGGTGCCTGGCAAATCCAGTACTTGAGACATTACTTCAAGGTCAAGCACATTATTTAGTTACATACGAGTCAAAGTACCGGCTGAATATATCGGCGTAAGAAAAAGTATTGGGAGAAACCGTAGTGTCGCCATTTGTCGCCGTATTTCTTATAATGTCCGCTTCGCTGCAGATCTTTTTTGCTTCTTTTATAAACTCGCTACTAGTTTCTGTTAGACTATAATCATCTAGGGTTATGTCAAGTAGAAACTCGAGGATGAAGGTAGCTTTAAGCCAGGCCTGGTCTGACTGGGGCTCATCTCTTGCTATCATCAAGTACGTTTCTTTGTCACTTATCACCGATAAAACACTTTCCAAGTTCTGTTTTTGCCATATTTCATTCCTTACTTTCGGGTTCACCAAAGGACTTCTGTCTAGTGATAGGAGGTCAAACTCAACAGACTTGGTAATATCTAAGAAGAGCGTTGCTGCTATATCCACCAACATCGCCTGTTCATAAAACTTGGGGAAGTGTTTTTCTTCAGCACCCAAACACCAGTAGAATTCTCGTAAATACATAAAGTCTAGGGCGGAGAACTTTAATACTAGTTCCCGAACTAATGCTTGAGAGCACAAGTGTGGGTTGCTAGATACGTGATTGTAGCCAACCACCGAGCCATTGGTAAAGAATAGAGACCGGTAATAGACTAGTGAAATGAAACGATACCGGCTCATCATAGACTCGAGATTGTCATTATCCGGAGAAGTGTAATTTGCAGGAAGCACGAACTTTTCTCTCGGGACCTTGTCGGATCTTATCAAGTATCGTTCGGGTTCGTAGCATGGAACAGGCGCCAGAAGACTGTGTTGGCCCAAGCCATTAAGTACGTATTCAACCAAACGGTCGTACCAGTACTCTTGCTTTGAGTCGAGCTGGGTAAGAAGCAGGTGAATGAGAAAGTCACAGCTTTCTAAGTAGTTCAACAAGTCTGCTCTCGTGTGATTAGATATTGAAAAGAATGTTAAAAGAAGATCAGAGCTATGCTTTACTTTTTTCTGTAACGGAGGGTAGCTTTTGAGGGTGCGTGTAAAGTTTAATGCAATGAGGTCGTAGAGGACCTGGAGTAGTTCGTTATATGTCGTGTAGATGAGGTGGTAGGAGGTGAAATGCGAATTGATGTGGGTTTTCTGGTACTGAGAAGACCGGTCAGCACAGTAGAAAGCCCAGTTCATAAGGAGCCAGAGACTAAAGCGATGGTTAAGTTCGGGATTGAGTCGTTTGCCGATAAGCTCTTGTCCAAATACCCTGATATTCTCCCATTTATGAAGCACCCCATCTGCTGGAGGTTTTATCTTTTTAGCTGGCGCTTCTTCATCCGGGTCTTCGGGTTTTCGTTTCATACTATCAAACAACCCAAACGAGTTCTTGAGTCCTGCAACCTGGCGGTCTCCATCCAATATAAAGTTTGGTTTTGGAGGTGAGTCCTGGTACTTCCTAAGTTCATTTTCTATATTGGCTTGTGAGTTAATAAGAGTGATTTCGGGCTCGGAGTCACTGATCTCGTCCCATTCTGGAACCGGCTCTTTTATAGGAGACGACTGAAAAAAACTGGTGATTTTATGTTGTTTCAGAGGTGAAGCTTGGGCTTTCTTCTTTATGGTATTTCCCTTCAGTTTCACAAGTCTTGATCGCACTATAAAGTCGGTGAGCCCCACAAGGATCCTGGAGTAAAGAAGTTGTCCTACAGGATCATTTTGGGAGGTTTCAACGTATAGAATCTGGCAGTACTGCTCCAATATCCAGATAGTTCTATTTTTCAAAGGGGGCTTTGCAAGAGCATGGAAGTAGTCATCGCTAAGTCCTTTGATGTACTCCGTAGTAGCCGGTACTCCATCGATATCCATGGCTTTAGAAATGCGATTTGTGCCTGGGACGAGTGCTGCCAACGTTAGAAGCACACGTATCACGTTGTGCGACGGTAGAACCAAGTTGGCATACGGAGAAGCGTTTCCTTGCGAGGCCTCAGCATTCATTTTGAAGCTTGTTTCAAAATAAGTCAACAACTCATCGAACTGGCGTATATTATTGAGATCTACCTTTTGGTCTAGTCGGGTAAGCTCAGGAACAATGTGGTGAATAAAGTCTTCTTGTGAGTTAATATACGACGTGAGTTTGAATAAATTGTGCGGGTCGGTCATAGCTTGACTCTTTTTGCATCCAAATCATGAATAATCCGGGGTAGGCCAGAAAATGTTAGCGACAGGCTCGGGGGGTCTCCTACTAAGTTGATCGCACACTCGCTAGGCCGGCGGAGATGAGGGAGAAGAAAACCGGTAGTTTGTGTGGTTTTAACGAAGAATAAACGGCAAGGTGTAAGCCGTTGTTCAGTAGATCAAAACTAGGAATATGGTTATCGATTGAGGTCGAGATCAATGCAATGATTTGGTCTGTACTTTGTTCTAATGAAAGGCTGCGTTGGTTTTTTTTTTTTGCTTACCACTGCCGTGACTCCGAAGATGGGTTTTCCAGCGCGAGTCCGCCGCGACCTAATTTATTACAGCGCGAATTACTGGAGAAGCGTAGTTTTCAGATGTCTGTGACGGTACGTAGATACATAAAGTACGGAGGGGATCAGGACTAACCAGCGAAGTTTACCACCATAACCGGACCATTCAAGGTCGAATTACATATTGTGGATGCTCGCCAGTCGAAACATGTGGAGAACTTCCTCGTCCACTGTGCCAAGGGTTCGTACAACAACAATCGACTCTTGCGTTACATACCTGGGTTTATATTACAAACTGGGGATCCCACCAACACCGGTAAAAACTCACCAGCAGCAGACTCAAATCATGTGTATGGCAAGGTACATAAATATCAGCAGCAGCCTGAGATTAAAAGAGGGTCTGTGATGTGCGTAAATAGCACTACTGAAGCTGATGGTTTGGGGTCGCAATTTTTTGTGGTGTTGGGGGGCGCGCACAAACAAATGCTCGCCGAGGGAGACTATACGCTTGTAGGAGAGATTATAGATGGCATTGAGTCGATCGAACGCATTGAGCAGGATGAAGAGTTGGGGGATCCTGCCAAGGCCAAAAAGAGCGGCAAGGTGCGAGGCAAGTGGAAGTCCGAAGCGTGGATCACCGACGTGCACATCCACCACAACCCTTTCGCGCAGTAATGTTTAATTAGTCCAACTCTCCAAGCTGGCCCAAAATCTCGCCAAAGTCTTTGATCGACACGTACGAGCCGGTTTTGGGTTTGGCAAAGTCGAAGTTGATGATGTTGCCGTGCGAGTCGGTCGAGCAGCAACTGAGCATATCTATTAGTAGAGCGTCGCCAAAAGAAACGCGGCCGTTGTCGTGCGGGTCGAGATTTAGTGACGTTTTGACTGTCTTCAAGTCTGGAAGACTAAGCTTGTAGACGAGCACCTCGGCGTTGCATAGACGGTCGTTGGAAGAAGCCGCGGCAACAAAGAGCTTCCAGCTGTCGTATATATGGTTGTAGTTGTTTCTCATTTTCACCAACTTAGTGACGTTGCGGAGCAACTTGTCGATATCCACGATATCGATGAGGTCGTCGCAGGTGGCAGCATTGGCACTGATAGTATACGCCTTTAACAAATTGATTGTGGTATACTGTTTTACGTTTGTAGGATCAAACTTTAGTCCCTCTACAGGCTGGATAAACCTATAGTAGTACTCTACACACTGTGCTATATCTTTGGTGAAGCATTCTTGTATGTTGAGCCTGTTGAAGAGATCGAGCAACTGGTTCAAAAAAAAGTCGGGGCTCGACTCAGTCAACTCGCTATATATCTCGAGGATCTCATCTTCGATCGCAGGATCGGGTTCATCAAATGCCTGGGATTTGCCAAACGCATCACTTTTCCTAGAGCGAGCCATATCGATAAAGAAGTTCTGCGGCAATTTTTTTTTTCAAACTACAAACTAAAACCAATAACGATGAAAGCGCCCTCAGTGAAAACCACCCTTACCGAGCACAAGGTGCCTGGAGCACCATTCAGAGCAATGTTCAAAAACGAGTATGAGCAGCCATCCGGGTCGTTCAAGCTTCGTGGTATAGGACACTTGATCCAGAAAGCGATCGAAGAAGTCGAGGCGTCGCCGGGCCAGGGGAACTCGCATGTCGAGGTGTTTTCGTCTTCGGGAGGCAACGCCGGGTTGGCTGCTGCGTATGCTAGTAAATTCTACAATGCAAAGTGTACGGTGGTGTTACCGGTCATTAGCAAACAGGTGGTAATTGATTCTCTTAAAAGTCTAGGGGCTACAGTACTTGTTCATGGTGAACATTGGGGAGCCGCCGACGAGTATCTTCGCACCGTAGTTATGGCCGCGGTGCCACCCGAGGTGCGCGCAGTTTACTGCCATCCTTTTGACGACCCAGTGATTTGGGACGGGCACGCGACGCTTATTGATGAAGTAGTGAGCGAAATGGGCCCAGATGCCGCCAGTATCAAAGCCGTGGTGTGTAGTGTTGGGGGCGGCGGTCTATACAACGGGGTGATCAACGGGCTTGCCCGCAATGGGTTGCAAAACGTACCGGTGTTGGCAGTAGAAACAACGCAGACCCCGTCCTTCACCGCGGCCGTCATCGCCGACAAGGTGGTGACGCTCACCGCCATCAAAACTGTCGCTACCACGCTAGCATCGCCGTACGTGTCGCAACGCTCGCTAGACAATTACCGCGCAGGCGCAACTACCGTATTAGCCATAGATGACCTTGAGGCAGTGGAGGCGGTATTGGCCCATTACGATGCCACTGGTGTAGCTGTAGAGCCTGCTTGTGGTGCCACGCTTGCTTTTGCCTACCATCAACCCCAAACTTTGGCCAAGGAGTTTGACTTGAAGCCGTCCGACACAGTAGTATTTGTGGTGTGCGGAGGATCTGGAGTCAATGCCGAGGTGATTGCTGAGTATCGTAAACTAGTAGAAACTGAAAAATAGACAATCATTACATAGCACTCAAAGTATTGTTTAGTTAATGGCAAGTATAATGCGTTCTCAAGAATAAAGTGTGGGGGTCGCACAATCACAAGCGAAGTCTGGAGAAGTCTGGAGAAGTCTGGGTAAAGCTCTACACTATCTTAGCAATCACAGATCCGTACCCACTTGTTGACTCTTTATTCTAATACTCTACACTTGTATGGCTCGTGGCTCTTGCTATACACCTTTACTTGTCTAATACACCATACTCTTTAGCTGGTTATCTAAGCTTCTAACCTCGTGCGTCACAAGCCTCTTTCCGAAAAAGTAAATTGTCATGTACAAAATGACAGCAGCCAACCGAGAGTAATTGGAACGTCTGATAAGTCTACTATTCTATCATCCAATGTCCAGATCTCCCAATGTTAGCTGGATTCCGTATATGAAGACGTCCAATTCCACTGTAGAAGACCAAAACAAGACCGATTCGGGCGATAAGAAGCACGACCTAAGCGATACCAAAGAGAATTCGAAAGACAGTGGGGGCAAAAAACGTCGGTTCAGCTCGAAAAGTGTTCAACATAAGCCTTCAGGATCCATGACCACGGGCAACTGGCTAGGATGGGCGTCTAAAACAGCACCAAGCGACACCCAAAAGAGCGAAGATGATAACGAAAATGAGCATGACGACAACTACAAAGATAACGACGAGTATGAAGATTATGGTGTGAATGATGGAAATGCCGATGATAACGAAGGCGAAGTTGAAGTTGAAGATAGCAAAAGCCGCAAGAAAAGCGGTTCGTGGACGTTCTGGAACAGCAACGAAAGCGAGGGTGCTGGGGGCAATGGCAACAATAATAATGATAACAAAGACAAGAAAGAGAAACCAAGTAGTATTGCCAATATGATTGTGAGCTCAACGCCATCTATTCCTACCAAGCAGGATCTTTTGGGAGATGGTTCAGGCCATAGAAAAGCTGATAAAGCCAATGAAGATGACACCTCGCAGCAGACACTGGGCCAGGACGATGCTGTGCTTTACAAACCTCACGATAAGTCGTCTCAGTTCAACCAAATCAACACGCACAAGAACGAAAACTTGAAGGAAAACATCATTGTTCCCGACTGGAACCTGTGTCTTCCCACGCAATCTTCAAGTCTCAATTCTTCCATTACTTCGTCGATTTTTGGCAACTTCTCAACTTCCAACACCAATAATAACCAAAGCACTAGTGTAGATCTCAAAAATTGGCGCAACTTCTTGAGCCAGTTATCATCCAAGCTTGGGTTCAGCTCTGGGTCTTTGGCCAGTGTGGTGACTAATGACGAAAACAACGATGACAAAACACCCCAGCAGTCTGTAGAAAGAGAATTCAACTTGCTCTACGAAAAAACCTACAGGCTCTACGGTAAGTCGCTCCAGAAATTGCCTCCTCATAAAAGAGCCTGCTTGCCCAATTATAACCGGGCTTATAGTGCTGGCCACACCTCCAAAAACCAGCTAGAAGAAGATAGCAAAGATCCCAATTCAATCACCATTTCCAACGATCCTCTTGGGAATCTTATCATCAACCAGCGTCCGTCCCAGCTGGTGCAGCTGCCTGTCACTGTATCGCAAAGTGCCAAGCCATTAAGACGTATACGAAAGATCTTGATCATAGGAGTGCACGGATTCTTTCCCACGCGTATGATTAGACCGATCATAGGAACTCCAAAAGGAACGTCTCTCAAGTTTGCCAATGAGGCCGAAAAGTCTGTGATTCGGTACTGCGTGGAGAATAATATGATTGACGAAAACGACGTAAATAGCATCAGTATTCAGAAAATTGCTCTAGAGAAAGAAGGAAAGATCTTTGACAGAGTGGACTTTTTCACCAAGATCTTACAGAAATGGCTGGACGAGTTGAATGATAGCGACTTTATATTTATGGCATCACATTCACAGGGGTGTGTTGTATCTATTATTCTATTGGCTAAGCTTATAAGTATGGGAGTTCTCAAGAATCCTACGGCCAAAAGAATCGGTATTCTTGGGATGGCTGGGATCAATAACGGTCCATTTTATGGAATCGACAAGTCGTTCTTGATGAAAGCATATTCTGCCATTGAACACGAATCGCTAGCCGAATTGTTCGAGTTCACCAAGTTTGACAGCAAGCAGTCGTTGGTGTATAAGGATTCGGTACAGATGATCATTAATGCCAACGTCAAGCTCTGTTTTATTGGGTCTATCAATGATCAATTGGTACCGTTATACTCGGCTTTGGCATCACATATCTACCATCCAAACATCTACAGAGCTTGCTACATTGACCATTCGTCGCAAACTCCGTTGTTCATCCAGAAATTGGTCTCTCTATGTTGCCAATTGCAGAACTTGGGTTATTTCGACAACAATGTTCTCAAAGAGTTGAGTACCTCATTGACGGGTCTGATGACTGGAGGAGGCCACTCCAAGATCTACAATGATGGTAAGGTGTATGACTTAGGGATTAAGTTTGTATTGGATACTGATGATATAGTGATCCCTGCAGCGCCTGCCAATGTCAAAGGCAAGCAATCACCAGAAGCTACCTTACCTTCGATCCCCAGCGAGCTGTTGGTTACGACTGGATTCGGAACTTACGGTACAGAGGGGTCTAACGAGACAGTAATGCCGGTAACTAACCAGGTATATATCCGGGAGTACAATGTAGGCAAGATCGGCAGCAATCCGTTTATTTTGCCGTGGTGTTTACGAGGGTTATTGTTCAACATCGAGAAGAACTGGCCCAATAACAACAAGCTCTTGATGGTGGATAATGGCAAGGATTTGGGAAGAAATGGGTATGATGAAATCAATGAGTTGTACGAGCTTTTTGAGGCATGGAGGCCTGATTCGAAGGTGTTGAAGGAACTCAAGTTTAGGTTGAATGGGTTGAGGGCTAGTAAGTTGTAGACAAACCTTAAAGCCGTACAAGTTCTTTTAGGAGATATAATTAGACGGTATAGACTAGTAGATGCGTACCAAAGAGAAGTGTAAATACAAATACAGCTGTACCTTCATTCGAATGAAAGCATATTGTATGTGATACGCACAATATACCGTGTGGGACATTCGCAGTGACTACTCTGTTGATCGCAGACAATAAGCTTTTACAGCGAGACTTGAGAAAAGAGCAGGCTACAATTGATTAACTGACTCGTACAATAAATATTCCGTGGAAAACAATATTAGTAAATGAAATTAAAGTAAACTTCCAAGTCAGCCGGTTCGTCTCTACTTGTTCGCACTTTTCCCCTTCTTCCTCTCCCTCTTCTTCCTTTCCTCCGCCTTTGTCGCTGCACACCTTACTCGCGCTGGTCGCGTTTATTTGTTGATCAGATAATAAGTTGCAGCAGCACCAACACGACTTGCAAAAGCGATCTACGGTGGCTAGGGGAAGTAAACAGTACGGAGAATACGTGGCATCACCGTCACGTTGTCGTCAACAAATTCAACAAAAGCTCAATACACCATTAATAGCTGGCCACACCACCTCCACCACGCCCACCGCCATTTATTCACCGCCATTTATTCACCACTTCACAACCAAACCATGAGCTTTCTGGTGGACTGCCTGGTTGAAACCGACCCCACCTCAATATCCAGTAGCGGCTCGCTCACTCCTTGCTCCACCCTGTCCGATAAACACATTTTTGACCAGTTCTGTTCCCAAGTGCTCACCGTCACTATGCTCAAGGATTTGTTGTCGGTTTCCATAGAGAGATTGGTGTCGCTAGTTTCTGAATATGCTACTACACTAACCATCAGCACAGCCTACTCCGTATGGATAAGATTATCTCTTTATTTCAAGCTCTTTGCCCCAGCTCATATTCACCTACTCAGCTTGCCATATAATGTCAGCCGATGGCAACCGTACTTGGATAATGTTATACAAATGTGGTCGTCTGGTGGCTGGGATGCACCCGAAATCGAATCTTTATATACCTTGTCGCTAATGGGCCTTTCAGCTAAAGATATACACCTGCAAATGCCGTCTACTCCAGTCAAAAAAGTGGCCGAAGCTATTAACCAGCTTGAATACAGTACCTGGACTGCTTCCGAAATCACCATATTGGAGTCTTTGGCTCCCGAATCTCTAAATACCGCCCATACTTTGCTACCTTGTCGACTGCAGTCAGAAATAGAAAAAACATGGGAAGACCTAGCTCTTTCTGGCCACGATTTCACATCTTCATCTTATGAGTCTCGATTGAATGAGTGTATTAAGCTCGACTTGACTGCGACCAATCTCTGCCAGACATTTCCATTGATTCCAATTGAGTATACCGTGGCTCATTTGACTACTTTGGAGCTTCCTGCCGAGCTTACTTTAGGTGAAAAACATACCTTGAAAAATCTTATAACTAACGGAGATGGCATCGAAAATGTCTACTACAGCCTTCCATGTAGAGGCAAAGAATATCTTGATACCAAGTTCAAAGAAATGGCATATGTGTCGTCACGAAAGACCAAATTCAAGAGTCTTGAAGAGCGTCTTTTGTATGAGGCCAAATGGGTGATGTTCACCAGTGGTTCGGATGCCCTACAAGGCCGTAGAAGAAGAAAAGTCTATCAAGATCTCGATAAACTCGAGAAAGATTTGGAGGAATCACGAGCAAATACCAAGAAGATAAGGGCCGAGTTAAGTCCTGACGAATTGGCCGAAAGGGCCCGTCGTAAAGAGTTGCGTAATAAGTTACTTGAGGAGAAGCGTGAACGAAAACGCTTGCAAAGAGAACTTGCCAAAAAACAAGCTGAAATGTATAAAATCAAGGGTTCTTCTCGTTCCCCAAAGGACGGGCCCAGTGCATCTTTGCGTTCTCTTTTGGCTGGCTCTGAACATTTCCAATCGGTCATAGGAGACAAGCAGAAAGTTGCAGATGGCCAGAAAAGACGCAGAATACAGGCAGACCACTACCAGCCAGAGATCGACACTCCAACTCCAAAACTCAAAGCAAGACCTCGTGAGTTGGAGAAGAAAGAGTTGATCAGAAAAACGAAAGAGCACCAAGCAGAAGTAAAGAAGCCTAAAAAAACACACTCTAAACGTTTGAAACTTCCCGTGAAAAAAGAAGCTGTAGATCTGGTGCTGAAGACATCCACGGATCTGAGATCATCCACGCCGAAATCTGATGATGAGGACGAAGATTATGTCTCGCCTTTTGATCCGACGAGTATCAATGCGGACACCCAAATTCCTCTTAACGGCCGCCATCTATTTGAGCCCGGCTTTTACAAAGATAAGCCAGAAATAACCAGCTTGAAATACGTATCGTCCTCCGAAAATATTCCTCAGCCCAATGATCTCATTGCAGTCAACGATAACTTAGCAGCACTGATTATCGAGTCCCATCATAAGAACTACAGATCGCTACCTATCTCATTTCCTTCCTTGTACGAAGATGGGTCTATTGATCTCAGAAATAGAGTATCTGTGCGTTTTCTTGTGCATCCGAGACATTACGAACTGTTTATTCTTGCTGCTCCAAAGAGTAATGAGTTAGATCCCATATATGAAATTATAAAGTTGTTCATGATCCATTATACTCTTTATTTCTCACATTCAGAAGAAATTAAACAAATAATTAACGAAGATTACTGTGAAGCCTTGGAAAAATCAGTCGATATGAACGATTTCGGTAAATTTATGTTTGTTATCGACAAATGGAATAGTTTGATGTTGCATTTGAGCCCTAATGAAGATGAACTCGACTATCTTGATAAGAATGGTTCCGATATCAATAGTGAAATCAGACAGTTTTTGGGGCCCGAGGAAGTGAAAGTGCCTACTATAGAAGACTTGAAGCTAGAGGTATTTTATAAAATGATAACTCTAGAAGATCCTAGTCCTCCTTTTAATCCTGTAGACAAGTCTGGAAGGTATTTTGAAGAGTCAAAATCTAAGGATGGAGTTGAGGTTCCTACTACTGTTTCTGATACCATGACAGATTTGAAACCTCCCGACTATCGCTCTTGTTTCTTTGCAAGACTTGCTAAAATGACGAGTGTCTCGAGATTTACGATGCAGCAGATTCTCTTAAGAGTATACTCGCGAGTGGTTTCTACTGACTCGAGAAAATTGCGGTCCTACAAAGCGTTCACAGCTGAAGTTTACGGAGAACTTTTGCCATCATTCACCAGCGAAGTCTTGGAAAAAGTCCAACTTAAACCTGACCAAAAGTTTTACGACTTGGGCTCAGGCGTAGGAAATACCACTTTTCAAGCAAGCTTAGAATTTGGCGCATGTGTGAGTGGAGGCTGTGAACTCATGGACCATGCTTCGAAGCTTACGAAATTGCAAGAGGGATTGTTGCAAAAACACTTGGCTGTTTTGGGACTCAAGAGACTTGAGCTTAATTTTGCATTGCTGCAGAGTTTTGTGGATAATGAACAAGTCAGGTCCAGCGTGCTCGACTGTGATGTTCTAATCATTAACAACTATCTATTTGACGCCAATTTGAATAATGACGTCGGCAAGCTCTTATATGGCCTCAGGCCAGGTACAAAAATCATTAGTTTGCGTAATTTTATCGGGCGCCGTTACAAAGCACAAGGCGATACTATTTTTGATCGACTAAAAGTGGAAATGCACGAGATGAGTGACTTTCTTTCTGTCAGTTGGACAGCCAACAAGGTTCCCTACTACATTTCTACCGTGCAAGAACACATTTTGCCTGAATATTTGGGGAAAGATGAAACCCCTGAAGCTTTCAATGCCCCAGAGTTGAAGTTGGAAAATGCCCCATTTGATGATAAATACGGCAATTGCACCACCGTTGTCACCCATTAAGTTTACCATAGCTAATTTTAAAAGACTTATGTCGTGTATATTATATTGTATATTACAAAGCTGTCCCATTATTAATATATATTTTACAAAACTCTTTTACGCTTTTGGTCTCTTGGCCCCCACTGGTGGATCTTCATTCCCTCTTTTAGCACCTATCGAAGGCTCAACTGATCCCGGCCGCGAGCTGGCGGTGGAATTGCTCGATTGTTTTATTTTCTTCTTGTTAGCCCCATCTAGTTCTCTTGTTATGGCTAATAATAAGGTATTGATTCTTCTGCCTATTTCTTGCGCAGTTCTCGATAACATGTACCAATCAAACTTGAACAAGTCGCTATTGGTGATTTCTTCTTTGACCTTTTCCGACAAGTTCTCACTGAATAATCCGAACTTGTGGACGCAACACAAGATAAATCTGTCCTCGATCTTGGAGTAAACTCTCTTGGAATTATTTGGTGGGTACTGAATTCTCAAATCTTCCATGGGATCCTGCAATCCTTCCATTTTGAATGCGAGAAGCTTTTGCTGGTTCATTAACTTATTGAACTTCTTCTCGCTGGATTCTATCTGTTGCAAGTACTTCTCGTATCCTTCGATTTGCTTGTATGACGACCAGAACTTTTTCAGGTACTTCTCTGTTTCTTCTTTGGTTTTGTTTCCCAAAGCTTTGGCGATGTTTTCGAGGTCATTGCGTCCGTACTTGGCACAAGCATGGATGAAATTGGTAAAGTCTCTTCTGGTCCACGAGTGGAAGCTTTCGGCCAATAGCTTTTCTTTGAGCTCGTGCTCTTCGGGGGTTAATGGGATTACATTATCTACTTTTTCCTGTTCCTTTGCCCGCCTTTCTTCCCTCGAAACATCCGATTTGAACTCGTCTGCCAAAAACTCTTCGTCGCTGTCTCCGAAATCATATACTGTGAATCTGTATCCGACTTCTTTTTTGAAGCCTAACTGTTCACGTTCGAGTAATTCGGGTAATCCAGGCGGGAAGAACTGGTGATCTTGGATGTTGTATGCCTTAGGGGCTTTGAGCTTGAATTGGGAGCGAGAGTTAGTTGCAGACGGCGTTTTTAACACATCTTTATAGTAGTTATCAATAGAATACACGTTTTCTTTCCTTTCTCTTTTACTGGGGTTGATCCAGGAGAATCCGAGGCCCGATGTTGCGTTCTTTTTAGCAAAGTTCTGTCCATTCCATTCGTAGGTAGACGAGTCAGAAGTGAAGTTTTGGAGATCATCGAGTCCTAGCTTGTTGAATTTCTCATTGAGATTGGCGGTTTTGGCCGCACCTCTTTTCAATATCTCGTCAATATCGTCATTCAACATATCATCTCCCTTGGTGCTTTCAAACACCTTTTTGGCTCCATGCTGGATCATATCGATCAAATCGTCCTTATTATTTCCAATAGCTTGGGAAGCGTTATTTCTGCCTTGTTGAATGACCAACTGATCGAGTCTCAACTTTTGGGCTGCTCTTTCCAACACCTTCTCTTCAATGGCGTTTTCGGTGACAAACCTATATACCTTGACCTGCTTCTTTTGGCCTATTCTATGTGCTCTATCCATGGCTTGTAAGTCTGCCTGGGGGTTCCAGTCAGAGTCATATAAGATTACAATATCAGCACTGGTCAAATTAATACCTAGCCCACCAGCTCTTGTGGTCAACAAGAAAATAAATTTATCGGAACCAGGCTCGTTATATTCGTCTATGGCTTCGATTCTGTCTTCGTGGGATGTAGATCCGTCAATTCGACAATACTCGTAGTCTCTGAAGTAGCAATAATCTTCTAAAATATCAAGTAATCTCGACATCTGACTAAAAATCAATACTCGAGATCCTTCGGCCTTAAACTTTTTAAGCATCTTGTCCAAAATAATCATTTTTCCAGCGTTGAATATCAAGTGCTCATCGGTAGTATAAGGGGGACCCGGCTCTGCTCCGTCGAACAAGTATGGATGGTTGCAGCACTTTCTTAGTTGCATTACGATATTAAGCAATCTTGTTTTTCCTTCTCTTTTTCCCACTGCTCCATTTACGGCATCAATGTCTTTATCTAAAAGCTTCTTATACCAGTCGACTTGCATGTCAGTCATCCCAATATACACATTAGTTTCTATCTTGGGAAGCAACGACTTTTCTACATCTGCTTTGACTCTACGAAGCAAGAAAGGCGAGAGAAGCTGGTGAAGTTGCTGTACTACCTTGTCTTGGTCTTTTTCGTCTTCAGACTGGTTCTGGTTTTCAAACCACTCGTCAAATACTTCCGACTCTCCAAACACATCAGGCAATAAGAAATTGAGCAAAGCCCATAATTCATGGAGATTATTCTGAAGTGGTGTTCCTGTTATCAATAAACGATTTCTGGAGTAAAATAACCGGATAATCTGACTTAGAGAACTGGCTTCGTTTTTGATTCTATGGGCTTCGTCTACCACAATGTACTCCCACCTAAACTTCTTCAAGTAGGACTTTTCGCGTATAACCGTTTCGAACGAAGTAATCAAGACATCAAAATCGGCTTCTAGCAATTTATTCTGAATGATGTCGTGTCTGATTTCTTTGGTGCCTTGTAACACCACCACATTGACTTCAGGGGTCCACTTGGCAAATTCTCTTCTCCAGTTATCCAAGGTGGATTTGGGCACAATCACAATGAATGGGCCGTCCACTTTTTTAATATACCTCAAGTATCCGAGAAAAGAAATGGTCTGGAGTGTTTTACCGAGACCCATTTCGTCGGCCAAAATCCCGCTAAGACGGTTCTCATAAAGCGATATCAACCAGTTGAGACCCTGTATTTGGTACTCACGAAGCTTACCCTCTTGGATATATGCTGGAGACTCTGTCAAGAGGGTCAGCGGAGGACCTGCATCGGGATGTTCTTCCTCCTCTAACAACTCTGCATCTTCTTCTTTTTCCGTTTTTCTTCTTCGGCTATTCTTCTTTGTCTTCTTTGTTGGCTCTGTGAAGGAAGTTTTGCCGTCAATCTCTCGGATTTTGCGCTTAAACAGGGCATCTTTGGACGCGTTGAGATCGATGAAATGTCTGAACAAAGGCGTCAAATTGAGCAAGTATTTGAATCGAACGGTAGAGTCGTCCACGTCGTTCTGCTTGGCTATTTTGGGATCACAGTCTAGTAAAAATCGTTGTTTTCTTGGTGACGTACTTTTGGCTGGGGTAATCAGGGCTTCCTCCGAAATGGTTGGTTGCAGGTCGGAACCAGCATCAGATTCGGGTTCTGGTTCCAGCTCAGGTTGTGGGACTTTTTTGCCGTTTCGACTGCGCAGGGCTCTCATGGTGAACGTGGATTCAGTGGGTCTCCTGAAAGCTCTAGTCGGTTGGTTTTGAAGGTGAATCTAATTTAAAAAACAAATTCGTTTCGAAAAATGCGGCCAAAACAAAATGAGATTTTGGCACAATAGCGAAAAATAATCGGTTGCGAATAAATCGATGGATGCCGAGATGCTGGAAAAGGGGGAAATGGCGGAAACAGAAAAGGTGGGCGCATATGTACTTAATTTGAAGGAAATAACTCAAGGAATTTTATGGTGGCACTTTTGGCCAACATATAGAAACAGAATGACATCAAAAGTCCTACAAAGGATGTGTGGCTGCGAAATAATTAGGCGTGTTTTCTGGACCTATGGAAACCTCAAAAACTTAGTATTGCACACTTTATATACTTCTCTACTCTACTACTTTCCAGTCTATGGTACTGGTCCCCTTCAGTTCTAGCCACTGGTTACACTTTTTGAACACCTGCAGCTCAAAGAAACCTCTTCGTGCCGAAAGCGGCGAAGGATGCACCGTGGAAAGAACCAAAAAGTTTGTGTTTTGGGCCAACCGGGCATCGACCCTGGATATACGGGTCTGGGCTGGAGTTCCCCAGGCCATAATTACGAACCCATGGGTACTTTTGTGGTACTCTAGGGCCACCTTGATGACGTGCTCAGTAAACGTTTCCCAGCCTCTCTTGGCGTGACTGTTGGCGTGGTGCGCCTCCACTGTCAAGACGGCATTGAGCATCAATACCCCCTGCTTGGCCCACTTGGTCAAATTGCCTCCTCCTGGCTTTCCTGCCCGCGCCAACTCTTTGTAGTCGGGAATCTTGAAATCGGGATAGTCGATCTTGATGGTCTTGTATATATTTACTAGTGACGGCGGCGGTCTTGTGGGTTCAAGCACCGAGAATGCCAAACCATGCGCTTGGTTGTGGTTATGATACGGATCTTGTCCCAATATCAAGCATTTGATGTTGGGCAAGGGTGTAAAGTGGGACCAAGAGTATATATCTTGTGGTTTTGGAAACACCGTCTTGGATTCCTGCGACTTGAGAAACTTCTTGAGCGCGATGAAGTATGGTTTGGTGAGTTCCTGGTGGAGATACGCTAGCCATGATACGTGGAGAGTATTGATTTCGAGCTTAAGAAGCTCGCGGTGTTCGGCCAGAAGCGAATTAACCCAGACGTCTTTGTCAAACCCGTTGGTACTTTCTATAGACTTGTCCTCAGACCTGCCATCAATGCCTACGCTACCCTTGAGGCTCACCTCTGGAGCTAGGCTTTGGTGCGCGCGCGTTTTTTCCACCTCATCGTCTTGTTTGGACTCTTTAAACTCTTTTGTCTCTTTTATCTCTATCTCGTTGGACTCTTTAATCTCTTTGGACTCTTGGTTCTTAAACTCTTTGGTATCTATAATCTCTATACTCACCTGGGCATCCTGAGCCGAAACTTTTTTCCCATCAATGGTTTTTGGGCCAAAGAAATCGGTGATGAGTCTCTTTCGAGCTATCCCCTCGCCGTCGCTATTTTTTCGTTTGTACATGGTGGTGCTCAGCACTTCACTTTGATTGATTGTCATACGCGTTTGTTCGCTACGTGTGTTTACCTTATTTACATAATCTATTTGTGACTCTAAAATAATTTGGTGATCCCGTACGGATACCAAGGATCTTTTCGCAAGTACATACTGGTAAGGCAACTGTACAACAAGTATAGCACCACGTTGGAGGCCACCACAAGCAATACTTTGGTGGACTCGCGGCGGATTTGGCTGGTGGCGCTCACTTTGTACGCCCCAATGTAGATCATGACAACGACCGTCATGCCAAGGGCAAGGTAATTGGCAGCCACAAGAACAATCTCAACCCCAAATTGGTAGGTTGTTCCTCCACTGATGTAGATGAATTCGTTCTTGTCATTTCTAGCTAGGAACGGCACGCCCTCAGATACCGTGAACTGGTATCCTCCCAAGAACGTAAGAGTGAGAAGTAGAATAAATATGGCCCACCCATATTTTCTTTCCCGGGTGAAAAACTCAGGGCCTTTCTTCTTGAGGAACAAGATCGCCGAAAATGTTCCTATGAAAGTCTTGACAAATTTGACGGTGGGGTTTTCGGGTCTGATTGTAATGCTCTTCTGCAAGAGATGGGTCAAAAAGCGCGCGAGTTCCATCAGCTGCTCTTCAAGGGACGCAATGGGGATTTTGAAATCGTAGTGGCCCGTTGTCACGAGCGACATTCCATTGTCGTAGTCGGCAGTATCGGAAGGAGGAACCAATCTAAGTTGTGGAATGGTCTCTATGCCCGCGGTGTTAAAGATGTCGATGTTTTTGCGATCAATCACATCCACGTTTGCTATGTAGAGCATGTTTGTGTGGGCGTAGTCTGCGAACCACGACAATGCCACCGTACTGACAATGTTTGGCAAGTCGTGACAGAGGTCGCACTCGTGTCTGGGGTCTGTGGATGTGAAAACGACCAACGTATAGTAGTCTCTGGGCCCGTCAAAGAGCGAAAGGTCTCCGCCGGTGACCGGTATCATGCGGGAGTCTTCATTGAAAGTGGCGTCCAAAAGGCGCTCAAATTGGGCAGTTGGGGTTAAAGCAGCGACATGTGTGTTGAGAACAACCGACGCAACGAATAGTGCCACCCAATGGTTCCAATGGCTCCAACTAACCATGATCGATAGTGTTTGATTTTGGTTTGAGATGGAAATTTCGCGCGAAATTGACAGGTACAAATTGAGCTACAACGACAAGTGAAACATCCAAGTGAAACATCCAAGTGGACACACGTGGATTATGAGCCAGCATTAGCGTAATATAGAGTAGGTGCAAAGTATTTAGAGAGTAGCACGCCCGGTGCTGGTAGAAAGGATGTTTTGTGGCTTCAGCACCGTGATTTGAACTGGCAGCTTGGCGAGCCATGTGAGTTTCGCGCGAGATTAGGGAGATTATGTTGATAGCTCTACGGTTTGTCCATATGTTTCAGTCTATATTATAAGAGATAACTACTCTTCTCTATAGTTCATTCAATCGTTCGTACAAAATCCTCCTTCTCATCTTTATTAATGATAAAGAAGCCAATGGTAACAATGGAAGCTCCAAACAAGTACCACCAATTGACACTAAATCCCTTGATGACCCAATCTCCAACCATAGCCAATGGTATGGTCATAGATAAACCTACGGTGACAGTCAAAGGACTGGTGAGTAGTACGGCTTTACACCAGCAGATATCACTCACAAACGTTATGAGGGCATTGATAAATAGTAAGGTGGTGACTTGTCTTGTGGGAGGCAACTCAAAGGTCTCGTAGCCGGTGAAATGGAGAACAATAAGAACGGGCCACAAAAAGAACAAGCAGAAAATGCCCACGAATCCAAAGAAAAGGTGGGTATTGAGCTCCAATTCGCGCGTGGAGTTCTTGACGGAGGTCTTGAACTTAAGCATGATGGTGTATATGCCGTAGATAACGGCCCCCAGAAGCGCCAATACGTTTCCCCACAACACCAAAAGATTGGAGGTGTTGGTGGACGGCGAGGTGGAGTCGATTTCGGTAACTATCAACACCCCCGCAAAACTGAGTAGTATGCCCAAGATTTTGTTCTGGTTGATTTTCTCAATTGAGCATAAGTAGCCGATAATGAGAGTGAAGAACGATGAGGTGGACGACAAGATTGTCTGCGAGGCCACAGATGTGTAGGATAGCGATGAGTTGGTGACGAGATTTGCAGAGAACCACAACGATATGAACTGTAATGAAAGCACCACTGTCTCGTAGCAGTTGATTTTGCCGTCATTTTCATGAGCAGATGTGCGCGACGAGATGGAGGTTCTGGACTCGGACAAGTCTTCAGAGGAGCCGTAATCGTCCAAAAGATCGTCTTGAGCTTCCTCGCGAGTCAGGTCGCGTGTGATGTGATAGTCCTGGACCAATCTGGTGTAGAATTGGCCCACCGTCAAGCCTTCGTACTTCAAGTAGGGGATAAGGTAGAAGGAGAAACACCCGGTGTTGATGTATGTTATAAAGAAAGGTTTGCGATAGATATCTTCTTCGACCAATGCATTGACAAGAAACGACGACAAAACCCAGAATATCACCACCGACGACAAGTTGATAAGACCAAGCACCCATTTCTGCGATGGTAGGAGGGTGTTTTCGGGGAGAAAGTACGCGCGCACATACCTGACGAAAGACGACCGTGAAGTGGTCATAATATATGGCTGCTATAGATAGTGCGTGTAGACCTGTAGGTAAGACCTAGAATGGGTTGGGATTGGTGGTAGACGTGGTTCGTTTGGAGTGGCTTCCGGTGACTGATTTTTTTTGTTCTCACTTATCGGAATTTATCAAATGCGCGAAAAAGCCAGTAGAGATAAAGAGAAAGAAGTGAAGATGCCACCGAAAAAGTAAGTAATTGGTGGGAATTGACGAGAGCAGGATCTAACGGATAGGAATGTGGGAAAGGTGGCGGAAAAAGTGGCCAAGGGTGCAAGGGCCAAGTCTAAAGCAGACAAGCCGTTTAGGTACGTGCGCAATGCTCTGTGCAAGTTCAAGTTCGGGGCCCACGTAGGCATGGCCGGGGGAATATCCAATGCTGTGACCAATGCCATGGATATCGGAGCCAACAGCTTTGCCCTTTTCTTGAAATCGCCGCGCAAATGGGCGCTGCCCGATCTCAAGCAAGATGAGATCGACAAGTTCAAGCACCTCTGTGCCCACCATGGTTATAATCCTCGTACAGATGTGTTGCCGCACGGATCGTACTTGATCAATATGGGCAATCCTGATCCTGAAAAGGAACAAAAAGCGTTTGAATCGTTTGTAGATGACTTGAAGCGGTGCGAGAGCTTGGATATCGGCTTGTACAATTTCCACCCTGGCTCGAGTTTGGGCGCAGACCACAAGGAGTCGTTGGTCCGACTAGCCAAGAACATCAATGCTGCGATCGAGCAAACCCAGTTTGTCAAGATCGTCATTGAAAACATGGCCGGAAAGGGCAACTTAATCGGGTCCGATCTCCAGGATATTCGCGATGTTATCGACATGGTCGACGACAAGTCTAGGGTGGGTGTATGTGTGGACACGTGCCATGCGTTCTCTGCTGGCTACGATATATGTACTGAAGAAGCGTTCAATGCGTTTTGGACCAAATTCGACGAGATCATTGGGCCACAGTACCTCGTGGCCATCCACTTGAACGACTCCAAATCCCCATTGGCTGCCAACTTGGATTTGCACCAGAGTTTGGGCCAGGGGTTTTTGGGTCTTGAAGTGTTTAGGCTTATTGCCAACTACGATCGTCTTCAGAACATCCCCATTGTGTTGGAAACTCCGGTGGAAGACGACGACGGTGTATATGGAGAAGAAATTAAGTTGTTGGAATGGCTTGAGGGCAAAAAAATCGACGATCCAGAGTACTTGGAAAAGAGTTCTGCGCTTGCCAAGTTGGGTGAAAAGGAGAGAAAAGAGCACATGAAGAAGTTTGAGGATAAGAAAGCCAAGCCCACGCCTAAAAAGAGAGCTGGGCCTGATATTTCTACAATGGTAAAGAGACCTAAAAAAGAAAAGACAGAGTAAGTAGACTGAAAATATAAGAGTTACAAAAGGAAGAGAAAAAGAGCAAACAGTTGAAGTGGAACTACAGAACTAGTTTATGATGGTACATTGAGGTTCATGTGTTCGCAGCCTCTTGTAGGCCTCTTGTAGGCCTCATTGTCTGACTGGTTTGGGTGCAAAATGAGCATTCCACAAAAACATGCCTCTCAAAGTTAACAAGTCGTATGCCAGATAACATGGAACAAAGATCTAGATGTGGCTTGACTCTAACTATATGACCTACGTGATGTGTTATTAGAATTGCCATAACTATATGATCTACGTGAGTGTTATCAGAATTGCCATGTACAACTATAATCAGTGGAGGTGGAGTTTGCTCTAAAATTACATGTTTCAAAATTAAACCAATTAACCGAAAAGTATTATTCAAGAGAACTCACGTATTTTTCTCTCATTTCGGTGCATAACAACAAGTACTACCAACTCCTCGATCTCTTTGTAATTCCTAGCTACTACGTCTGGTGTTCTTGCCCAGCTACTACGTCTGGTGTTCTTGCCCAGCTACTTTTGTCTCTACTGCTGCGAATTCATGTCGTGAACTACATAGTTACTAGGCCAGTGCTAGGAGGTTGGAGTACCCACCTGACAAGCCCCAAGAGTGGTCAATGTGTTACTACTCTACCCTCTACAAGAATTTCTTACAGATCATTCCAAACAATGTTATTTCGCAACAGCTTGTTGACCACCTCGTTGGTTTTTTGGCTCTTTCGCTCTTCGCATTGGTTTCTGGCTTCGCCAGCGTCTTTGATTTTCGCACGGTCAAAATTTTTATACAAGTCGAAATTTCAATTTCATTACAACACTAATGTTTGGGGGATCATCATCAGGTTTTGGAGGTTTCGGAGGGTCCGGCGGCAACAACTTGTCACCCTTTGGCTCGTCCGTCAACAACAACACAACGTCTCCATTTGGTGCCAACAACAATGCGTCTGGCGGTGGCATGTTTGGGTCCAACAACACCAACAACGCCGGCACCAATTCGGGCGCTTTTGGGTCTTCTGGTGCTTTTGGCTCCAACAACACCAACACTTCAATAACTCCTTTTGGTTCCAACAACAACACCACATCCGGTGGGCTTTTTGGCGGGGCTGCCAATACTGGTACGGCTGGCAACAATACGTCGCCATTTGCATTGAACAACTCCAATTCCAACTCTGTTTTCGGCACCACCAACACCAATTCTGCTCCTGCGTTTGGTGCTTCTGCCAATAATGGCGGAGGTTTGTTTGGAGGCGCTAATAAGTCGACGTTTGGCAGCGGTGGGGCTTTTGGAGGAAACACGGGCTCGCCTTTCGGAGGCAATTCCAATACCACCAGTGTGTTTGGAGGTGCCGGAGGCGATCCTAATGTTAACAACGGTACTGCTGTAAAGCCATTCACGCCTTTCAGCGAAAAAGATACTGCCGGAGGAGTGACTGTTTTCCAGAACATTTCATCGATGCCAGAGTACAAAAACTGGTCGTTTGAGGAGCTCAGAATAAAGGATTATGAGCAGAACAGAAGATTTGGTAATGCCGCTGGCGCTACTTCTGGTTTTGGCGGTGCGGCCTCGACTGGTTCTGCTTTTGGAGCACCTGCTACAGCCAACACTGGCTTCGGTTTTGGCCAAAACAACAACAAACCTTCGGCTTTTGGTGGCTCGTCTGCTTTTGGAGCCCAGCTGCAAACCAATTCTGCGTTTGGTGCACAATCCAGCTCGCCATTTGGCTCCAACAACAACACCACCTCAGCATTTGGGGCCCAAAACAACTCTCCTTTTGGTGCTCAAAACAACTCCTCCTCTGTCTTTGGAGGTGCCAACAACTCCAACTCCAACAATGCTTTTGGAGGCGGTTCAGGTGCCTTTGGTGCCAATAAACCGGCATTTGGCTCCAGCACTACTTCAGCATTTGGCTCTAATAATAACAATTCTGGCGGGCTTTTTGGAGGTGCCAATAACAATTCTTCACCTTTTGGAGGAAACAACACCTCTTCTGCCTTTGGTGCCAATAACAACAATTCCACCTTTGGAGCTTCAAATAATACCGGTTTTGGGGCCTCTAGCTCAGGATTTGGCTCCCAAAACAACACTAGTGGTGGATTGTTTGGCTCCAATAATACTAACAACACCTCTACTGGATTTGGCGCTTCTGGCAGTGCTTTTGGTTCTAATAATAATGCCAGTGGTGGTTTGTTTGGAGGTGCCAACAACAATACTGGATTTGGTGCCAAGCCTGCTACCGGAGGTCTTCTTGGAGGAAATCAGAACAACACCAGTGGTGGTTTATTTGGAGGTGCCAATACCAACAATAATAGTACTGGTGGAGGATTATTTGGTGGTGCCAATAACAATACCAACTCAGGCGGTGGGCTTTTCGGAAGTAAACCAGCAGCTCCAGCCAGTGGGGGGCTTTTTGGTTCCAACAACAACACCAGCAATACTTCTGGTGGAGGTCTCTTTGGAGCTAACAATAATAACAATACTAATAATAACACTGGAGGTCTTTTTGGAGCTAAACCAGCTGGAACCACCGGCGGATTATTTGGGACCAACAACTCCAATACCACCGGGTTCGGCCAGTCCAATAACACTTTAGGTGCCAACAACAATCAAAGCGGTGGTTTATTCGGAAATAAACCAGCTACTGGTACCACTGGCGGAGGATTATTTGGTTCCAACAATAACAATAATACCAGTGGAGGAGGCCCTTTCGGAGGGCTCAATAATTCCACAATCAACAACAATTCTACTTCCAACACCACTGGAGGATTGTTCGGAGGCAATAATAATGCTTTGGGATCAAACAACAACCAAGCAGGTGGATTATTTGGCAGCAAACCGGCTGCTCCAGGCGGTCTTTCAACTGGTGGAGGATTATTTGGAAACAATACCAACACTACCAATACTACGACTAATCAAGGCACCGGTCTTCTTGGACAGTCTGCTCAAAATAACCAGCAGCCTTTGGCCAATATCAACTCACAAAACCCATACGGAAGCAATCCGCTCTTCCAGAGTCTCTCTGTACCACAAGCCAATGGTCAAGCCATTCCCACCGCTATTAAGGTCGGTGAAGCTAGTAAAAATACAAAAAGAGTACCGCTCACAGGACGCCGTGAAATCAAACAGTTGTTCCATTTGGAAGCCATTCCCAAAAAGAGCTCTAAAGTGTCCTCCAGCGAACCTAGTGTGCCCAAAACCGAAGGATTATTTACCAGCGAAACTGAAAATGCCATTATGGGCTCCGATATTTTTGCTCCCAAAGCAAACTACAAGAATTTGGTATTAAAGGCTCCCAAAAAAGAGCTGAAATTGATAGAAAACGACGGGTCTCCTCTTGAGACCAAAAGAAGAGGCTCGTTTTCGGTAAACGAGTCCTCTGAAGAAAAAGTTATCAAAGAAACCGAAGAATCCCTCAACGGTACAAAATCTATAGAAGAAACGAAACTCAAGCCTACTAGCGAAGATGACGTGGACGACGATGGGTACTGGACATCGCCATCCATAGCCAGCCTCAAATCCAAGAGTCTTTCTGAGCTTCGTGGCATCAAAAACTTCAGAATCGGCCGCAAACATTACGGTGTCATTGAGTTCTTGGAGCCAGTCGACTTGTCCAGTTTTAATTTGGACGACATAACCGGAAACTTGATCGTGTTTGGTACACGTTCGTGTGTAGTTTACCCCGACGGAAGCTCGCCCAAACTCGGAGAAGGCTTCAACTTACCAGCACAAATTACCTTGGAAAACTGTTATCCTATCAACAAAGCTGATAAGCTTCCAGTGGTGGATCCAAAAAGTGAATTGGTGGCGCGTCATATCAAGAAATTAAAGAGTTTACCAGACATGACATTCAAGAGCTACGACCCGGAATCGGGCAATTGGACCTTTACCGTGACAACCACTGTTTCTGAATGATCCGTCATCCTATGTATAGTATATAATAACAACTCAATGTAACTCTGCCACACTCGGGCCCCTGTAACCAACTAGTATGCAAACTTTAAATGCTTAAGGGGCTAAAATTCACCTTGACAATAAGCCCCCGATAAGACCAGGAAGAGAAAAAAGGTGCATTATATAAATCCGGCCTATCCCAACCACAGTTCCAAGACTAATAAAACCATATTACTTTAACTTGTATACTGGTGTATCTAAATTAATACTTCCCTACACCACTTTTACCACATCACTTATCACCGCGACCAAGTAGATCACATCAATTGCTATATCAATTGCTCAATTGAGATAAGAAGCGCGACTAAAGGTACCAGGCAAAAGCAAAAGTAAAATAAGGAGCAAAACTAATTGTGCGAGTTTGGTCAAGTGCGATACCCTCACGAGACAAGTTGCGACACAATCAGAACTAACCAAGTACCGGGAACCAGCAATTGTTCACAAATACAGTATGACCAGAGCGTACGTGACCCTTCTCACTAACGAGGGATACTTACCAGGCGCGCTCACACTAGGAGCATCGCTCAAACACCAGCATTCCACCAAACACAAGCTTGTGATATTGTTGGCAGTGCAGGCGCTCTCGGACGAATCAGTGGCGTTGGTGAAGGAGATTTATGACGAGATCATTCCCATTGATGAAGATCTTATAGAGGCACCCGTCGCCAAGCTCGTCAAGAGTTTGGGCAGAAAGGAGTTGTCGGTGACGTTTTCCAAGATATTGCTCTGGAACCAAACCAAGTACGACCAGTTGGTGTATATCGACAGTGATACATTGCCGTTGGACAACTTGGACCACTTGTTTGAGAAATACGAAGACGTGGAGTCGCACCAGATTGTTGCCAGTGCAGACTCTGGATGGCCAGATATCTTCAATTCGGGGGTGCTTGTCGTCAAACCAGACCAAAAGATATTCAAAGAGTTGGTGGAGTTTTCCGATACCCCCGACAGCACTTTTGACGGTGCAGACCAGGGTCTCTTAAACGAGTACTTCAATATCAGGTCTGGTGGTGACAATTGGATCAGATTGCCTTTTCTCTTCAACGTCACCCCCAACTTGGGACATCACTACCAATACTTGCCGGCCTTCAACCGGTTCTTTAACGATATCAAGCTACTTCACTTCTTCGGGGGAACTAAGCCTTGGCATTCTTCAAGTATCTTGACTTCCGATACTTCCAACTACCATCACTTATGGTGGGCTGCTTTCAATAAGCTTTTCAGTACCGAAAAGAGAGCACATATATTGAAGCACCTTAAAGGAGAAGCTCACAAGTTGAAGTTCGCGCACACTGAGAACGTGTGGAATTTACCTCAAAATTCAGCTCTGGCTTCGGGCGACGTATCTACTGTAGGGTTCTCGGATGTGGATTGGGATGAAGAAACTCAAACGGATCCTTTGTTTCCATGGGAGCATCGTGATTACGTTCCACCTTCTCGAGTGTTCCACTCTTCAAAACACTTCCAAGAGCCTGAACCTGAACCTTCTTCTAGTGTCAATAGTACCGCACGTGGTGTTTCCGAAGTAAAACTCGGGTCTCTGCCTTCACCTGGTTCACGCTTAGTCAAGAACTACCAGTTTAGCGAGGAAGGAAGTTTCAATCCTGATAAATCTTTTGATGAAGTGTCAAAGATTCCCTTACAATTCTTGACCAAACAGCACGAGAAGAAAAACTCCAAGTGAGTGGCTATTTATTTATATACTATTTAAGTTCATCTCTGTTTTAATACGCTACATTATATTTTTTTGTTGATACTTTCGGTAAGTAATCTAGTCGAAATTTGAGATGTTTTTACAAAAAGTTTAAAAAATTCTCCTTACTAGATCACTTCGAACTGATCATAGTAGTTGAAATCCTTGGATCCCAATATGGGCGATTAGGACCGATCTTACGAGGTGGTCAACACCGATATCCACATATACATATGAGATCTATGTTTGTGGCAGACACTGCCCCGAAAAGCCAATAATTTTTCTCACTTCTTTTTTTGCACCCAAAATTTATTGTGAGACAGCAGAGAATAGATATCAACAGAGTAGAGGTTATCAAAGATACTATGCACTGGGGCAGCAACTAGTTTGTAGATAAATGGTATAAATTCGAAGCGGGAAATGAATTATATATCATATATCTCGAGTTCTTTCTTCTCTTATTGCTAACTTATGTCATCTATATATTCTAGCTGTATGTACCCCACAAAAGCGCGCATTCAAAGTTGCCATTCAATCCACCCGACTCCAACTCATTCAAATAATCTGTACAAAGTCACAAAGAGTAAAAAGAAGTACAAGCTGCTTCTGATTGTCCCCGATATCGGGTATCTGAGCTTCAAATCATGGTTGTCTACTACAAATAGTAAAAGTTTATTAGAGCTGAAACTAACTGACAAAAAAATCGCCAAGAAGGTGAATTTGTCTAGCACCAAGTTGACAGATGCCCAAAAACTACTCCAGTACCAGTTCCTTAACAAACATAAAACTACAAAGGAACGAAAATGGCATGAAAAGAAAGCCAAAAAGAAAGCCGAAAGGGCGAAGGCAGCTGAAAAAGCATCCATTCCATCTTCAGAAATAGATTTGTTAGAGGAGTTGGATTATCTTGATCTATTCAAATAGTTCCTTACTTCTCTACTTATATAGTTTATTTATTCTAATTAATCAATCAACTAATAGACTTTTTTTTTTGTAGACGAAAGTAATTTAAGTTCTCTATTTGGTGCTACTTATGTTAAAAAATCAATAATCATGATCCATTGATTCGTAAGAATCGGTTCACTACCAGCAACTTTTGATAACTGTGGCCAAATCATTGCAATATGACCGTATAAGCAGCATATGCAAAAAAAATGCCGGTCCCAGGAATCGAACCTGGGTCTGTTCGGCCACAACGAACTGTACTGACCACTATACTAGACCGGCAACTATACGACCATCTTGAGCTCAAAAACTTTTATGAGGAGGTGCTTGAGTACTCACTGACAGTTCATTGACCCATCAACAACACCATATACACTGCCGTATTGCCCGATATAGAGCATTGTCACTAACTAGTCACGATCAGATGGCCCTCAGCCAAAATTGTTCGATGTCGCACTCGAGCAATCAGCAAAGGCTGCAAACCAGGTTTTGTAATTCAGATCTTCACATTATAACGGTTCTTCAGTGGACTCAAGATCACCATCCGTTGTGTCATTATAGACAACATCCTTGCATTCAATGTTTGCCTCTCGCAACAAACAGCTAGTGCTCGCTTCTGTCATAATTCCGTGCAATTATCGAAAAAAATTCATTAAAAAATTACATTCAAACTCGCCCTTTATTCTTTTAGTAAAAAATATAGCTGATTGAAATATTTTTTTTTTCGTCACGTCAAAGTCAGATACATAAAAATACTAGCATACACGAGCTGAAATGGAAGGAAGTAACCAAGAACCATGAGATAGAGGCAGCACCATACCTGGTCTTGTAATAGCATCAAATTCCAAAAATCAGAAAGCTTAAAAGGAACATTATGGAGGGATCCGTAAGCAATACACAAATTACGTAAACTTTAAACTACCAGATAAGATTTAAAGTTGTGAACCAAGGCTTCTGATTGCTCTCGCGGGCCGAGATTCAATTAATTCTTCCGTGCGTGAAATCGTAGCTAACCAAAAAGGATATGCCGAGATTAGACGATTCAGGCTGTGCCGAACAATAGTATAGAGGTGTGGTGAGAATTTCATTCCCTTCTTCCAAAAGTCATGTGCTTTAGTTAAGATTCGCCTATGAACTGGATTGAGTGCCAATCTCACCCATTCGATACTTTGTAGCGAACTGATATGCACATTTTTTACTCTGAACAGCTGCAGAAATGCGCGACGTCAAGTTTGATTAGAATCTCGATCAGATCATAATTTCCGCAAGTTTGTGTCAAAATAACAGTTATGAACTCGAATATACTTGAATACTATCATGAATAAAGTTTTGTTGATGCATTAAACCTGTAATATGATATGGTTGCATAATTCCAATTGTCCGTGTAGCTAATTCAAATATGGACTTGTATGGAATTCGACCAGAGTTCTCTCAGCACATGATTAGGCAGTTTGAATTTGCCTGAAATGAGAATCAAAAAATTAAAATACTCGGTAAAATAAATAATACCCTATTTATGTTGATAAATTGAAAAGTTTAAATTATTTAACAAGACGTAGATTTATCGATAGTCAATAAGTCCGAGCTTATCTGACAAAGAAAACAAAATAAAAAAAATATTAACAATGTTCTCTCGAAGTACGAGTACAAAATAATAGAAAAGGAAGACAAGCTTGCAATCCTTACTGGAGAGTCGAAGCAATACTCGGCCATCTGGTGAACCAAATTGTAAATCATGCGCGTATCATACCTGCTGTATACTGTTTTGTGGCTGATGGATGGACAAGACGATTAATACCGTTAATCTTCGTATTTCAACTTCCCTATGTTTGTAGCAATCAAATTGGAAAATTACGTTATCTGAGGTTTGGCGTATTTTTTTTTTTTCCGTTCCCAAAGGAGAGGGGGGTTCAGCGCGGAAACAAATGAAATGCAATATTATATGATCTTGCTGGATCCGGGGTCGATCGGCGCGCACAGATGAATGATGACCCGAAGCTTCGAGAGGTGAAGCATTAGTGGTTTAATGACAAATAAGACTTGAAATTATCAAGAGTCTGAGAATAAGGTCTACGCTTAGTTGTGCGGAAATGCATTAGCTTCAACGCTCGTACTGGGGAGATCATTTATTTCCAAGTAATAAGCATCTGATTGTTATTTCAAGCGTTACAAGTAACTATGTTGTTTGGTGCGTAGTCATGCGCGATGCACAAGCATGTATGGTTGTGATACTAGGAGTCGTAGCCTAACGCGAAAAAAGAATCGACAAGAAAAATAGGAATTAAAAAAAACCGCAATGTGATTAGCCTACGAGAGACCATTCTTGGCTAATACTTCCAAGAGGGCATGGTGATACGTGAAGTGGCGGCGTTGCGTTGCGTTGCTTGCGAAGTGTTTGGAGCGAGAGGATCTGAAATCCACCAATAATTATTAGCCACTCAACCAGATAAACGACTGCTTGCGTAAAGCCATGATGTATTTTGCAAGTACGAGGATAAATGCATAAAAACAACAACTCTAATTTGAAAAACCACCTATTCAGTCAGTTGGTTATACGCATAATAAGAAAATCGCAAGAAATATCATGTATGTAAGCTGTGACCACCAATTCTCAATACAACGCCTTACTATTGTGGCTGGTTTTGTGGCCCGGTTTGTGGCCGAGAATCGTGAGACTAAACAAGACCCTGAATTGATAAAAGATACAAAACAGGGCGGCAACACGCGAGAAGATTTAACTCGCTAGATAGAGAATAGGAATATGTTCGAGAACTAACCCCATTCAAGCTCCCATTCGGCTATCTTGACATACCAATGTGTTTACGATGGGGGTCTATTGTGATATATAGGTTTAAAGAATCTAACATTTAATAAACGGAATAAGGCGTGTCCTGCATATACCCTAATTAGGCCTTATACTTTTTGAACAGCACACAATCTCGCGCTTAAACAGCTGATGAATTACCAAAATTTATTCTCTCAATAAGCTTTCATCGTAAATCATAATAGAGGTTAAAAATATTTCCTATCTTGATCTTGGATTATACGATAGAGTGAATTGGTCAGGAAAGTATATTGTGAAATAGTGATGAGCGTAATTGACATGTGACCCGCTCAGCCTCCGTCGGAGTGACACTGTATTTTATTGGAATATCCGGGCCTCGTACTGAAGTCCGTTGCAGGACCAATCTTGAGGTTGCTGCTCCTGGCTTGGACCAGAGCAATATAGAATGCCAAAAAAAACCCGACCGTTTGATTTTATTGATTCCATTACCCTGATAGTACGGCGACTAGTTTCGATCTCTCTTTGTGTATTAATAGTATTGTATTAATAGAAGCAATGCGGCCGGTAGTGTTGCCGTAGAAAAAATGTAACAAAGATTGAAAATTGTTTTTTTTTTGTTGAATTTGAAAAAATAAAAAATATCTTGTCTTCCAAAAATGAACAATTTCATTAAAAATAACCACATCACCATCAACTCTCTAGGCCCTTTATACTCACGCCCACGCTCCCACACCTCGCGCACACCCTAAAATCTTAAAAAATATCACTAATTATTATTTCCCTTAGAAAATAATTCAAAAAAAGAAATAATTTGGTCAAATAATAATTCCTCCACTCCTCTTCCTGTTTCTTATTGCCTATCCAGCATACCAATCTACTTCCACAATATCTCGGAGTCTTTGCATCTCGTACTTTCCATAGCGGTTTGGGTAGGTTATCCGTTTTCGGGACGTGCTTTTCTGCGAAGTTGCATCATACATTCTCGATTGATCCAACATTCACCTGTAGCCTCCAAGTCCTGCCTATAGTATCTCTCCTTTCCCTTTATCATTCCTCACATTTTATAAAATAAATCTATTTTCCACCACACTATATATTAATTTTTACCACTGACACTTTATTACAGGGTAATATTTTTGGCCACATTTGCTTTATTATATATTGTCGAGTAACCGATTAAAATAAGAACGTTCTTTTGCAACAAAACCTCAACATTTATCAACAACCATTTACTTTCCCAAGCCGTTGTAGGTATCTGATTCAATCTGATCTTGGTTCATATGAATGATAATTTAGCCGCCACCATATCTACCAGCAACAGTAACAACACTACAAGTTATTCCCACTATCAACCATACGGTCTACACTTACATCCACATCAAATGCAACAACAGTCACAACCGATGAACCTGCAACAGCTGCAACAACAACTCCAGGATCCCCAGATGGTTCTGCATAACATGAAGGATGCCAACGGCGCCTACGATATCCAGCCACGATACTATACTTCGACAATGGTGCTTCAACAGCCCTCATATTTCCCTCAAAATTCCCAATACACATTCAACCAATCGGGTTATCCTCCGAACTACCAGCAGCCCCAGCAGCAGCCTCAACAGACGCAACAAGTACAATTGCAGCAGCAGCAGCAGCAGATGCAACAACAACAGCAGCAACAACAATTACAGCAACAGAATCAACAACCGCTGGCTCAACAACTTCAACAACCTCTGACTCAACAACAGTATTTTGATAATGCGCCCATCAATAATTACATGATGGTGCCCAACAACACCAATGTTGCTCCTTATTCAAATACAACCCCCGCCACCAATTCCACCGCCGCAGTTTCCACCACCACAAATGGCGCTACTTCCACACCTGTTCCTACAAACACATCCATCAATACATTCTATAATGCGAATTACAGCCAAGCACCTCCTCACCGTATCCCACATCCCCAAGTCACAAATGCCCCACCTTCTACAACACATGCTAGTCTTCCCAGTAATCAAGTTGCTGCTTCAACTTTGCCAGTAGCCAACGCTGCCAACGGAAACTCCACCCCTGCAGTTCTCTACCCCAATTTCCCAGAAAGATTGCAACAGCTCTTGCCCGCACCTCCTTTATCCAGAGCCCAGACAAGACCCGATATAAACCTCAACTTGTCACAGAAACGTGCCAAGAGAAAGTCCAAGTTTTCCAAGTACCAAGACGAACTAATTGTGTCGTTGAAAAAGAAAGGAAAGTCATGGGTAGAAATCGCAGAGGCTACCAACGTCGGGTCGTATCTTGCTGCCAGAAACAGGTATCAAGTTATTGTAGGACAGCAAGGTAACAACAATTCTTCTAGCTGGGATCCTCAAGATAAAGTACATTTGCAGCAGATATTGGATGCCGGTGAGTTGGAGAAGTGGAGATTCATCAGTTTGGAGCTCAATAAAGCCACTAAAAAGTCATTTACCCCTACAGAATGCTGCGAACTCATCAGAATGATGTTCTGGTCTGATCCGGCATCCTTTGGAGTCAATGAAGATACAATTTCTGAGTGTTTGAAAGAGAAAAAACTCACGGAGAAGGTCTTGGAACAAAGAGACCAGCATATGAAGAAAAAAGCCGAAAAGTCGGGATTCAGCTCGAGCGAACAGGCTTATGTTGAGCCTATTCTCAATGCCAAAGCCAATAAAGATGTCAAGAAAGAAGTAGGCAACGAAATAGGTTCTCCCACCAGTTCCAACAAAGTAGCGTACCAACAACAACTGAATATAGGTAACACTACGGCTTCAATAACCCCTTCAGCATCCCATAATAACGTGAATAATGGAAATTACTTCACCACATCTGCCAATGCACACCCCCACATGCTTCCCCATCCGTACCAAAGAGGCGTGAATGGAGCCAATTCGGCCAGTTACATCCAGAACTCCGCCACCTCCAATGGTGCAGCAACAGGTGCTAATTTCCAGTCCTCTACTCACAACAACCAAAATCAATATACTGCATACCCTAAGCATTACTACTAGTCGACCGGAATACTAATAGATCTTGCATAGATTTGGTTCATGTCTTGCTTACAACTGCGATTATTGACTTTACTTCTTCCCCCCTGTTATTATAAATCTTTTCTGATTGCTTTCCTCTTATGAGTCCTACATTTTCTATACCTTGATTGGTACGTTTTTTTTGAAGTTTCTGTACTTAGCATTGTATATTATAGTTAATAAATTACAGAGTAATAATCTGTAGATTGAGTCACATAAAGATATTATATGATAAATCATTGCAACTTTTTCAATTTTTCATTCACTACGTCAATTTTATCCAGAGGTTTTTGCACCTTATCAGTACGAGTGCCAACCCGTATGTCGCTTTGAATTCTGAGCACACCGTGTTTGTCATGCAAAAGCTGATGCATCTGGCCAATCAAGTCCATAACTTCATTCCAAGGACCGGCAATGGTTGTTCCAGCGCTATGGAGAGTGGTTGAAAGATGCGAATCCATGGCAAGTTTGGTTATCTGAGTGACTTCATCACTGACAGATGGAGTAGCAGTACCGATCTAATGTTAGTATTCATTTATTAACTCAAGAGATTGTACATACAGGAATCAAGCACACGTCAGCAAGACAATGTAATGTAACAGGAGCCATTGGGTGACAGTTGCTTCTGATAAACTTGTGGGTGACATCAGTTTTGATCGCTAGTGAAAACGTGATCAAAAGGCCCGATCGGTTGCGGAACAACAAGAGAGGCGCGTAGCAAATCGGAGTCAATTTAGGTGGTTCAGCATGATAATTGGGCCCTGGCGGCGCCGTGACCCAAAAGACGGAAAAATTGAGATATCACCTGTATTAGCTTCTATTGTTTTGTAAGGAATGGTGGGTGCAAAACTGACTCGGTGTAGATTTAAGAAACGAAGCATATTCTACAAATGCTGCAATAAATTGTAGGGTGAAATTCATTAATTAGGTGGGGTTATAGATACGCCACTCCTACTAGAGTAATTCAAAGCAGCCTATAATACAAGAGAAGCAGAAAACCCCCCTTGTGCGCACTGCGGGGGTAGAGGAATTCCGGAAAGATTACTAACTCTGGTTCCGTAACTTAATACGAAGTTTACTAATACACTAGGTTTTCGTTTGGTGACTTCCCAATTGGTACAGGCACCATTGGGCTGACTTACTATTTTTAGTTGGATTGAGTCTCCATAGATAAGGATCGTTCTCTTTGCTGGACACTACTTCCAGATTACGAAAAGATGATTTTGAGTCACCACAGAGCGTGGTAATATTATTACATCTTATTTTTCGGGATTTGTTCCAAAGGTATTTTTTCTTGAATTAGTGGTGAAATATGCAGTAGACGAGGTAATATGCTCGTTTGGAGAGTGTAAGCTGTTGACATTGTTGGCATTATTGTTGGAAGTTGGGGAAGTTATTCTTTGCCTTTGGCGGAAATTAGCCGTAAACTAAAAGTGGGGGAAAGGAGCACAGCGCTAATACAAAAAGAAACCTGATATACAACAGACGATGACGATAAAATCCAAGAAGAAAGAAAAAAATACTGAATTTGTCTTTGATTTCAGATAGCCGGGGCGCGTTCATGTAGTGTAACATGTAAAAATAAATTGTCTTTGCGGCAAAAATAGAAGGAATTTTGTGAGCAAATATTTTATCCACAAAGGCTCGGCGAAAGTTTAACAAACGACCTTGTAAACTATGCACAACACGCATACACGGTCGCATACACACTTTCGCGATCGTACATGTCTATTCAACCAAGCATGAAGAAGGAATTTGGACCATACTTATTATTGGATATGTCTCGGATTCGGGAAGATCTGTGTGGTGCTGCGAAAACAAGATATAGAAGCTAAGTATAAAGAAGAGTCAGGTGCCGTTTCTAAGTAGATTTCGATTTGTGTGTGTGTGATACCTCTGTACTAATTAGTTGTTTGTTATTTAGAAGACGAGCCGGACTTACGTCAACCTTCAAGCCAAGTAGAATAGGAATATGCCTGATTGGGCTCAGCAAAAGACCAAATGGACTTTACCACCTCAATTGAATTAGTGACGTTAGTGAGGGCAATTCCCCGTATACTTATGTAAGTTGGCGCAGATCACGTGATTAGCACCTCACGCTCGTCACCTGATCAAATCCCAAGCTCGCCGCAATCGAAAAGCGACTTGTAACGATTAATAAGAGTTGCCGCTGGCTTCTTTAACCAATTCATTTAAATTAATCAGTATTATGGGTGATAATATGCAAATAGATTCTCCTTCGCCAAGGGAGATTGACGAAGGGTTGTACTCCAGACAATTGTATGTCTTGGGTAAGGAGGCGATGTTGAAAATGCAAAACGCCAATGTCTTAATAATTGGGTTGAAAGGTTTGGGTATTGAAATCGCCAAAAACGTCGCCCTTGCCGGTGTCAAGTCTTTGAGCTTATACGACCCAGAACCAGTTCAAATCCAGGATTTATCATCACAATTCTTCTTGGATCCTGAGACGGATATTGGCAAATCTAGAGCTGAAGCATCTGCCCCCAAATTGAAGGAATTGAATAATTACGTCCCAATTTCGGTGATCACTGACTTGGAAACTGAGACCTTGTCCAGTTTTAAATGTATAGTATCCACTAATTTGTCGTTGGAAGAGCAAGTCAGAATAAACAACTACACTCATGATAGAAACATTGGGTTCATCAACGCCGATGTCAAAGGGTTATTTGGCTCTTTGTTTGTCGATTTTGGCGAGAAATTCACCATTATCGACCAAACTGGTGAAGAACCTGCCACTGGTATTGTTTCTGATATCATGCCAGACGGTACAGTGACTATGTTGGATGACAACAGACACGGGTTACAAGACGGAGATTATGTCAAATTCACTGAGATCGAAGGGATGCCTAAACTTAACAGCGGAGAAGCTTTTAAGATTGAAGTTCTTGGTCCTTTTGCTTTCAAGATCAAGATCGATGAATCTTACGGTGAATACGTGAAAGGCGGATTATACACTCAAGTCAAAGTACCCAAAGAAGTCACATTCGAGCCTTTATTGAGACAATTGGCCAATCCTGAATATCTCATTTCTGACTTCGCCAAGTTCGACAGACCTCCTCAATTGCACTTGGGATTCCAAGCTTTACATGGTTTTCAAAACAAGAACGGCAGATTACCAAGACCATACAGTGAAGAGGACTTTAACGAGTTCTTAAACTATGTCAAACAGGTATCCACTCAATTCCCTGAAGTCTTGGGCGACGCTGAGCTCGATGAAAAGGTGTTGAGAGAATTGGCTTACCAAGCTACCGGTGATATCCCTGCCATGAACGCCTTCTATGGTGGATTAATTGCTCAAGAAGTCTTGAAGTGTTGCTCTTCCAAGTTCGGTCCAGTAAAGCAATGGCTCTACTTTGACTCATTAGAATCATTACCTTCCAACGATAAATACCCAAGAAACGCCGAAACCACCAAGCCTACTGGTTCCAGATACGATGCCCAAATTGCCGTTTTCGGTAAGGTATTCCATGACAATATCAAGAACTTGAAGGTCTTTTTGGTCGGTTCTGGTGCCATTGGTTGTGAGATGTTGAAAAACTGGGCTTTAATGGGTCTTGGTACTGGAGAAAATGGTAAGATCATTGTCACCGATATGGATTCTATTGAAAAGTCCAATTTGAACCGTCAATTTTTATTCAGAAGCAAAGATGTAGGCAAGAATAAGTCAGAAGTCGCTTCTTTGGCTGTTCAAGCAATGAACCCTGAGTTGGTCGGACATATCGAAGCCAAATTAGACAAGGTTGGCCCAGAAACTGAAGACATTTTCGACTCTGCTTTCTGGAACCAGATTAATATCGTGGTAAATGCTTTGGACAACATTGAAGCTAGAACATATGTTGACCGTCGTTGTATTTTCTACAAAAAGCCATTATTAGAATCGGGCACTCTTGGTACCAAGGGAAACACTCAAGTTGTCATTCCAAACATGACCGAATCATACTCGTCGTCGCAAGATGCTCCCGAAAAATCCATTCCTCTTTGTACTTTGAGATCGTTCCCTAATAAGATTGACCATACAATTGCCTGGGCCAAATCCTTATTCCAAGGATACTTTGCCGACTCTCCAGAGAGTGTCAACTTGTATTTGACCCAGCCAAATTTTGTAGAACAAACTTTGAAGCAAAACCCGGACATCAAAGGTACTTTGGAGAACATCTCGTCTCTTTTGAACAACCGACCTTACAGCTTTGAAGATTGTATCAAATGGGCAAGACACGAGTTTGAAGTCAAGTTCAACCATGAAATAAAGCAATTGTTGTATAACTTTCCTAAGGATGCAAAGAACTCAAGCGGTGCTGCATTTTGGTCAGGACCAAAGAGAGCCCCAGATCCTTTGGTTTTCGATATCAATAACGAGGATCACTTTAGATTTATTTCTGGTGGTGCCAACTTGTTGGCCCAGATCTACGGATTGAAAGAACCAAATGCTTCCTTTGAAGAGTACAAAAAAGTTTTAGATTCGATAGAAGTCGAACCATTTTCTCCTAAGTCTGGTGTTAAGATTGCCGAAAACGACGCTGAAGCCGAACAGCAAGCCAGCTCAGGCTCGTTTGATGATGATGAAGTCAAGAAAATCGCGGGCTCGCTCCCTGAACCAAGTACTTTGGCTGGATTCAGATTAAACCCAATTGAATTCGAGAAGGATGATGACACCAATCACCATATTGAGTTTATAACCGCAGCTTCGAACTGTAGAGCCTTGAATTATTCCATCGAGACCGCCGATGCGCATAAAACCAAATTCATTGCTGGTAAAATTATCCCAGCCATTGCCACAACCACCGCTTTGGTCACCGGTTTGGTGTGTTTGGAGCTCTTCAAGGTTGCTGGCGAGAATGATGACATTGAAAAGTACAAGAACGGATTTATTAACTTGGCATTGCCATTTATTGGTTTCTCTGAACCAATCAAGTCTGCCCAAGGTAAGTACAATGATAAAACTTTCGATCAAACTTGGGATAGATTTGAGTTGAAGGGTGATCTTACTTTACAAGAATTGATTGACCATTTTGATAAAGAGGAGGGCCTCGAGATATCCATGTTGTCTTATGGTGTTTCCTTATTGTACGCATCATTTTTCCCACCAAAGAAAGTGAAGGATAGATTACCTTTGAAATTGACTGATTTGATCAAAGAAGTTAGCAAGAAAGAGGTTCCCGAACATGTTAAGGAGCTAATTTTCGAAATTTGTTGCGATGATAAAGAGGGCGAGGATGTCGAAGTTCCATACATTGTTGTGAAGTTATAAAAGAGCAATTGGTATCTAGAAATCTCAATATTACGAATTAGTTATACATACGATTAGTTATTCTGCTCAACTCTGTATTAGCCCCCAGAAGACTACTGTAGGTACCATGTTCCACAACCTTACCGTCTTTCAAGACAATCAACGAATCTGTAACTTTCATGAGTTGCGGTTCGTGTGTGATTATTAGTATGGTAAGCTTTCCCCTAAGATTATTTCTGATTAGATCGATGATAATTCTTGTGTTCTCTGGATCGAGATTTGAAGTGCACTCATCCAATATTAGTATCTCTGGTTTTCTTATCAAGCCTTGAGCTATGGAAAGTCGCTGAAGTTGTCCATCCGATAACATACAATTAGAACCTTCCCCTAATCTCGAGTAAAGCCCCTCCGGTAAAGATACCACGAACGAGTGCATATTCACGAGTTTCAAGGCATCGTATATATCTCCATCTGTCATTGACTTGTTCACAAGACCATAGACCAAATTGTCTCTTAGCGTTCCTTCAAAAAATCTGGGATGTTGGGAAACAAGCGTAAGCTTTTCGCGAAGCCAGTCTACATCGAAATCGTTCAACTCTTGACCAAATATCTGTACTGAGCCGGGATCAACTCTGTATAATCGGGCGAGGATGGAACCAATAGTAGACTTTCCAGATCCTGACTCTCCCAAAATTCCGAAGATCTTATTCTTGGAAACACTAAAGGTAACGTTTTTCAATGCTAGTTTACCTGATCCTTGTTGATAGCTAAAATTTGTTTTGTTGAAATTTACTACTGGGTCTGACAGCAACTTCTGCAACGTGAGTTGTCCTTCGGTCTCAACAGGGGAGCTTTCAAGACTCAATAGCTTTATAACAAGGGTACCTGCTCTCTGGCCCCTTGAAATCTCTGGTAATTGCTCTATGAGACTACTGGCACTTGACATTGTGAAAGTAAGAAGGGTAATCACTTGAAGCAACTTATCGCTTGAGTATTCATGGCGACCGGCCAAACTCATTCCATAGTATAAAATTGTACCAGTGGCAGCCGAGATACACACCTCGGATAATGCCAATCCAAAACCAGTATATATGGCACGAGTGGTTGACAATTTGCCTAAAGTAGACAAATGAGTGCAAAAGCGTTCACTAAAGAATGCTTTGAGGTCCATCCCCACAACGGCTTTTATGTTGGTGACAGTTTCATGCTGCAAAGTTTCGATCTCAACGACTTGCGCTTTGTACCTAGCTTCGGAGCTTGCCAACACTTTGCCATAGATTCCAGTAATGGTCAAGATTAGCGGTACAAATGCAATTCCTGTTAATGCAAGCTTCCAGCCAGCCACTATAGACCAGACTATCCCTACCAACACCAATGATACCAAGTTTATTGACAAGGAGAGAAACTCGGCTACTAGAGAGCGCAAGTCCCTTGTGTCATTCATAATCAATGTGGTAAGTTCAGCTGGAGTTTTCCCCGTATCGAAGAAGCTCATGTCTTGCTCATTGATTTTGACGAAAGCCAACTTTCTCAAATTGACGATCCAGTTCTCACTAGCAAAGGCTAAAAGGAATAGTGAAAGGTATCGGGTTATTCCAATTCCGAAGGAGATCCCAATAACAGTGCATGACCACTTGATCAATGCTGAACCCACGTCCTTGCCTATCGCGGTGTTGACCATATTATTAAGTAGCTTTGCAAATGTAAACGAGAAAACAGGACCTCCTACACCTTCAAGAAGCGCGGCAAGGACACCACAGCCGATCAATGGTTTTTTGGTGATGGTTGCCGAACAATACTTCAATATTGAAAGTACCGGCATGATTTTTTCGCAGCCATCTTTTGACAGGTCGCATATTTTTCCGGAGGCTTTTCCTGCATTAGCTTCGAGATCCTGTAATATGGCCGGGTTTTTTAAATAGTCCAACGAATGGTCATCATCAGACTCTTCCGTTGAAGTTACAAACTCACCATACTCATTTACTCCACTCGTCTTCCCGTTCAAACTTTCGAAAACGGGCTCGTGTGTCAACTCCGCAAAATATCCCTGGTTCTTCACCGTGCCATTATCCATCACAACCACATAGTCAGAACTTCGGATTTGGCGGAGAGTATGTGTTATCACAATAGTGGTTCTGCCATGTCTCCAGTTCCTGATCAGCTCAAATATTTGGTCTGAATTGTATGTGTCCAATGCACTTAAAGCTTCGTCAAGTATAAGAATGGGAGTATCACGTAGCTTAGCTCTGGCCAATGCTATTCTCTGGTTCTGGCCACCAGAAAGCTTGTTTTGAACAATGGGAGTGTCCCAGCCCTTATCCAATACCAGTATGGCGTCATCGAGTAATGCAAAGGTGCATGCGTCTGAGAGGAGGGGTTCTGGAACATCATTCAAGGATGTGAATTTGTTGACGACGGCTACTCCCGAATTGTTTTTAAGAGTATCATTGAATATAAAGGGGCTCTGATCTACAAGAGTGAAATTGTTTGTGAGCCATGCTGGGTTGATAGCTTCGATTTCAGCACCGTCAACGGAGATGGACCCGGATGAGACTGAATAATATTTCATGAGCAACTGAGAAATGGTAGACTTTCCAGAACCTGATTCTCCAATGATAAAGTTCATTTTTTGAGGCTTTATGTTGAAACTCACTCCCTTTAACGTGAACTCATCTCTTGTGGAATATTTGAAGTGGACATCTTGTAAGCGAATATCTCCAACACATTTGGTAGGATCAACAAGGCGAGGACTGCTAGCGTTTGACGGAGAATCCACAGTCATGTTGGCGATGTTCTCAGCTGCTGCGTGAGCTTTATTAAGAATTGCCAATATATGATTGAGATTGCTGATTTCTGTACCAAGAAGAAGACAAGAACTAAAGCATGTAAAGACTTGGTTGATTTCAAGACGCCCTATTTTGATAAGATGGTTTCCAAACCAAAACCCTTGTACAAACATCATCAAAACTAGAGTTTTTAAACATGCACCATTTGCAGCAATTGCATTTGCAACTTTGAAGTACGCTTTTGCAGATGTATCGACAATCTTGTTGAACCGGACCATCTCAGCATACTTACCTCCCAGAACCCTCACACTAGAACTGGCCACTAATGTCCAGTTGAGCACCTTGGATGCTTGAGCACTTGCTTCATTTTCTAGCTTCGCAGCGTTACAGGTCAATTTCCCAAAGTACCATCCAGATAAAGCAAGGAGCGGCGAGCCAGCTAGAATGACAATAGTAAGGAGCCAAGAATGGACCATAGCTGTAACGAATAGTGCTATTACAGAGGCTATTGTTTGCACCAACAACCCAACAACCTCCGACGTTCCAGCTCTCAACTCCTCGATGCACCTATTGGTTTGGGTGATGTCTCCCATGAGGTTGTCTTTGGTATCGTACCAATCAGAGTCTTTGCTTAGAAGGCGCCGGAACAACTGTTTTCTTGCTCGTGTTTGTTGCAGCTCGCCAAACTTCATCCATGAAAAGATCCCTGACCATGTAAATACCATCTTGACGGCACCGACTATAATGATCTTTCCACAGAGTAGCCTCACATCCGAGATAAAGCCATGAAAGCTGGTATAACCACCGGAGTAGAGCAAGGTCAACTTTTCAAAAGCTTGTCCAAACAATATTGACTGAAGAGGCGACGCCACTGATGTTACACAAATCAAAGCAGTAGCGATAGTAAGAAAGGGAATATCTTTTGTTTTCAAGAACATCGCGAGACTGCCTTTGGCCTTTTTGGAGGAAGCTCTGGGCGAGGTGGTGCCAATGCTACCTCTAGTGTCACCTATTACATTTGATACGTAGCCACTTTCGCTTGATTCGATGCGTCCTAGATTGTACTGATACTCGTTCTTATCATCAAAGGGATTGAAGTCGGCCTTTGAGCCAGCACTGTATTTTTCCGACATGGCAAAGTTGAACAAGCTTACAGACATGAAAAGATCAAGGACGTTGAATCGATTTAAATACCACTCAGCATACTGTGCCTGCGATGATACATTAAAGGTGTGTTATGTATGTAGGTTATACTAGTTGCAACCCGATTTCCTATTTGGGAAAAGGCAATGCCCACAGTGTGTTGAAAATCGCATCAGATATTATTTTGCACCCATGCATATGTCATGTATTAAATTAAATCATCTATAGTTGTTGGCATAGTTACTTCGACCCAGAAGGGGAGAATTGAAGGATATATCCTCGAATTGTCCCACATCAGATGACCTGAGAATATGAGGTGACTCAAGCCTCTGTTGCGGCACGGAATCACTCAAAAGTCCCTGAGGCAGTATTCCGCGATCACGGGAAAGTTCGAGCTCATACTTTTCAATCAATAAATCTTGTTCTTTGAGACGTTCTCCCATGAGCTGAATCGATTTTTTCGCACTTTTCGATACGCTCGAAGAGTTTCTATAGCTCCTGAATGCGAGATTCGTGGAGATCAAAGATCCAATAACAAAAATGTTGATGAACATCAAAGATTTCCAGCTGATGGGCTGTATGAACCCATTCACAATATCTGCAAATGTCTCGGCACCAATCTTGGACTTGCCTATAAGCTGCGGATCTCTGTTCATACACTTACTCCAAGCAGTACACTGTCTCTCCAAAGCAGGAACTCTCTTGTGACCATCTTCTATAGCACACTTATTTCGGTAATACTCACGGGAGCACAAAGAGATTTCTTGGAGCGCATCAGATATGTACATCTCGAGTCTGTGGCTGATGTCGGACTGCACCGTTCGCACAAACCTGTATATGTAGTATAGTATGGAGCCGATAATCACGACATTCAAGATAAGCTGAAGGTATAATGATATCATATAAGGTGTGTTGGGGTCCGCCCAGAGATTGGCCCAACCATATCTTCCCCTCAGTGCATTTTCTTGATATTCTTGCGAAGTTTCGGATTTTCTACGCGTACTGACACTACTGGATATGGTCTCAGGTTTATAAGTGTTTTTGTTGGTGACGAATCGGTTCCGTGATTGGAATTGAGCATCTTTTATACCGGCGGGCGTAGGATGTATCGAGAGCAGCTCAGACGCAGGATTGGCATCTGCATAAAGCGTAGGATCTCTGTCTTGAACATTGGGTCGAAAATTAGCCTGGGCCTTTGCCTTGAACATTGGGTTTGGTCTTTGAAACGGCGTTCTGTCGCGGTCTTCAATGTCAAACAGCGCGAGGTTGTCGATTCCCTGACCACTTAGTGGAGTTGAGATTTGCCTAATTCCCTCATGCAGAATAGGCGAGTGTTCATTTACCATGGCTTCAAAGTATACCGAGGAATCCGCCATGTTTGTTGGGATCTACTCTTCTCCCACGATGAGCATGAATGTTTTTGTATGAGCTGTGTGCAGGAAAATGTGGAGTAACGATATTTCAGCTAGAGGCTAGTAAAAGAATGGGAAGACGATGGGCGAAGCGGGATCTTTACGGGCAAAGATCCGGGCTTTTGGATACGATCCTCAAAGTGAAAAAACACAACTCACTGGGGAAAATGTAGCGAGTGGCCGAATAACGAAGAAGGTCCCTCAAAGAAGCCAAAGTAAAAGCCCCAAAAAGAGAATGGTTAAGCAGACGTTACAAGAGCAGAGTACACAGGCGTATCCAGATCTTCCCCCTTGTATAACAGAAGATCAGCAAGTGCTTTTCATAGGGTACAACCCGGGTCTTCAATCATCGATCCAGCAGCACCATTACGCACATTTTTCCAACTCGTTCTGGAAACTTTTCAATCAGTCCAAGCTCTTTTTAAAAGTGTTGGAACGTATACCGACGGATCCACAGGACCCATTTCTCGAGAGAGTGACGGACTACAACGAAACGTGGTTGAGACCGGAACACGATGCTTCCTTGATCAACTACAAGGTCGGGTTCACCGATTTGGTACTTCGATGTACCAAGACGGCACAAGAGCTTACATCAGAAGAGAAACTAGAAAACGTGCCTCGACTTTTACACGAGTTCAACTACACCAAATCTCGGTTTCTTGTATTCATAGGTAAAGGTATATGGGAAGTAATGATCAAGTATCTTGCCCGGAGCATGGGCGTAGCTCCACCCAAGTTGGACCTGGCTACGTTTGAGTGGGGCAGGCAATGTCCCGACAAAATCATACGTACAACATCGGATAGGTCCAGCAAGTCGCGACAAACGGTGGTTCAGCTTTTGGAGCATTTCTACACCCTCGTACCGAAAGGGGTGGCCGTGTATGTATTTCCCAGCACTTCGGGGCTAGTCACTACGATGAACTTTGCCCAGAAATTGGAGCACTGGTCCGATCTAGCTGCACAGGTGTAGTTTTGTTTCTATATACATTATTTCCATACCTTGTAGAATACTTTATCCAAGTCGTTGTCGAAATTAGCCTTCGTTTCTTCCGAGATGTTATCGCCGTATTGGCCAAAGTTTTGGGTGAAAAGTTGGTCTACTATATACCGTATTTTGTCGCAATGGTGAGTGCTGACGCATTCGTCATAGTAGAGCCTCTTCAATGCTCTGTTTTGTAGTTCAACGCAGTGGGTATGTTTGGTGATTTGGCTCTTGCACAGACCGGAGGACGTCATGGTGAAAGCTCTGAAACATTCGATCACTTGTTGTTGAATTTCGGCACAGTTGATGGCCGTGACCTTGATAGGCTTCTCTGTGCGCTTGTACTTGTCCAATTCGAAGTTGTAGGGATCATTTTCATGGCGTAAAAGCACCTGGTTGACTCTCTTGTGATGGGGCGACTCTTCGAATATAGACTGGTGCTTTTCGGGATTAGCCTCGTCAAAGAAGTCTCTGAGGTTTTCAGGAAGCTCCTTACTTAGCTCTGACGACGGCTTGCTACTGCTAAATGGCCAAACCATGATATGTATGCTATTTTGAGAGGAGGCTAACACTAAAATGTAAATTTCGCGGTCGATTAGATTCTCAACTTCGCTCAAGGATGCCCTCAAAGAGCCGGCCCATGGAAACATCAAGTACATCCAGAAGGTGGCGAGACGAGCGGCGCAACGTAGGCGACGACAGCCCCATGTTGTTTTGTAACGTTGCTCGTACGGGTTCAAGCGCAGACACTATATATAAGCGTAGACGGCCCGCTATGGGCGCCATGCGCACTCTCTCGGTGGCACTAAATTGGAGGCCGCGGTAGCGAGAAACATCGCCAGAGTGCGCGGCCAGCTCGCCTAAGCCAGTGGCACCGTCCATGAGGATGGAAATGCGAACGTCCAAGTCCTGGAAGAATGTGAAGAACTGCACAAGCTTGGCATGTTCAGATGTGCTTATGACGGGTTCTGTCGATTGAACCTCAAAGAAGCGTTTGTAGTGGAACAAGTAGTCCTCCAAGTCGCCGAGAATCTTGATCAAGTAGTCTGTCTGGCCAAAGAGCGGAGTGCGCGTAGTAATTGATACCCAGAGTAGCCGCAAGAGCTCCAGTAGATCACCTAGAAGCTCCGATAATGAATATGTTTGCTCGGCAGAGGCCTGGTTCTTGATGAACTTACGTTGTATTTGGAGAAATTGCTCGTCTAGGTAGTTGATGAACTTGCTCTGCTGCCCGGGGCCAATAGGCTGGGGATCCGAGAATCGGGCTATCGCGGCCTCGTACGCATCGTCAAACGGAAGTGTCACCGACGGCACCGCACTTTCAGCTCCAGTTTCAGCTCCAGCTTCCTCAATTTCCCCTACATCCACGTTCTCGTACACCTCATTGTCATCACTGCCATCACCTCCATCCTCACCTCTCACGTTACCAACGTGGTTACCAATGTGGTCACCCATTTCATTCTCACCGCTCTCCCCAACTGTTATATTGTTGCTCATTGGAGTGTCAGGCACATCCAGATCGAGCTCGGGATTCAAGTCCACGTCCACCACCCCCGGCAGCACGTCGACATCGACTTCATGGTATTCATGCGGAGTCTCGGGCGTCATCGTCGCAGTTGATTTGTAGTTCCCAATGGCTTTTGGTGTGGATCTCGCTGACGTAACCACCCGTTTTTTTTTCTGCCGCTTGCTTCTCCTGGTCGCTTGCGCTTTAGTTGCAATTCGCACTGTTTATCTAGTTTATCTACTCTCGTCTTCCTATCACCCCCTCCCCCCACCGTTTACTTAATCTTTAATTTGCCGCACTCGTTAAGCGGTTTGGTTCTATAAATCTACTAGTTCTCATGCCTGTGATCGAGTCCAAACTCGCACAAGACCCCAAGCAACTTGACTCGTCTCTTGATAATGCCGCCGATAAGTTCACTTTTGAGACGTCCGAGCTCCCGCATGACGCCAGCGATCTGAGTGACACCGTGCCGGTAAAACCCATGGTATCGCAATCGCCTGATCTCACAGAGGTGTATGCTACAAATGTTCCTATATCGTCCAATAACAAGCTGACTCGTCTCGCTATCAACAAGATCGTTTCCAAGCCCATTTCCTCACACGCACACAGAAGCGGCAACCGCATTCCCAAGAACCTCAACACATATCTACGTCCCAACGCCAAGTTTGTAGGCGAACAGCAGTCAGGCAAATCAAAGTACCACATTAAGGTCGAGTTCAAAACAGTCGACTTGATCAACTCAGAAGTCACTGGTTTTCTCCAAATATCCAACCTCACCATCAACTACCCCGAAATCTCCACCTGCTTCAAGGGCGAGATTATTAATAACCCTCTCAACAAATATAAATGGAAATCCTCCACAAGAAGCACCACCTACACAGATATACCCATCAAGCAGTATTCCTTCATCACCGAAGACAAGGAATGGGGCTCGTTTCCTGAAAACGACCTCGAGCACTGGAAAATCCTCTCGTCGTTTACCCAGCGAGACCCGGAAGAGTCGTCGGAATTGCTGCAACGAGAAGATGCGGATCTCCGCCAGAAGTTGCGGCGCATCCAGAGCGGACAAGAGGATAACCAGTTCATATACATGAGATGGAAGGAAGAGTTTTTGTTGCCGGACTCTCGGGTCAAACAGATTGACGGCGCGTCATTCGAAGGGTTTTACTACACGGTTCTCAATATTGGAGGCCACGAAACGGCAACCCCCTACTGCATGTCGCCTGGCTCCATCAACGGGCTCTACTACCACATGGTTTCGGAGAAGTTTCAATCGCTCAACCTACGATACGTCGATGATGAAGGAAGCTCAAATACTTTTGAGTTTTTGTAGATTACCTATAAACTATTGATCCTTTTTGGAGTTGTCTCTAGCAGCGTAGATTTTTGCAGTAAATGGTTCCTCCAACAACAACGCGATTTTGTACATGATAAACACAAATCCAGTCACAGCAAGACCAGTAGGTTTGCCGTACCACAAGGCGGTGCCCAAAAAGCAAAGAGTCGAGCCATTGTACATTGGATTGTCGTTGATGTTGAAAGGAAATCCAGTCACTCTTTGGTCCATCAAGATACCAAAGTAGTCACCAAGATAAGTACCGGTAATACCCAATGAGTACATTGACGACAACACCAACACGTTCCCAAAACCGAAAGTGGCAACGGCCAATGCCTTGATGATCTGCGAATCAACCAATGGCTGGAAAGTGGGCTGGTTGGTCAACGCCTGGTGGTAGACATGATCCCTATAGATACCAAGACTGAAGATGGTCAAGGCCAACAAGTAGCAACCTCTTTTCGCACCTCCAGCCAATTTGGTGAGAAAGTGCGTTTTGTATTCGAGCCTGGCTACAATGTTCCAAAAAACCGGGTTGAAGGCAATGGTGGCCAAAGCATAGCTCAATTCATCGTTAGGAATAATGAATTTTTGGAAGTTGTGGAAGAGGAAAGGAATTGATTCCTTGAGGTTGTTGTAGTCTTGAATTAAACTAGTCATGGTATACTTTTCACAATTACTACAATCGACAATGTATAGTTGATTTATACATAATGCTGTAGCAGACGATCTAAACGTTGGCGCGCATGTGATTTTGAAATGTTGGCCCAGGAGAAGTACTAGCGAGAGCTAATTATCAGATCGCACTACCTCAAATCGAATAATGGTACGGATTTTACAGATTATCTATTTGGAAATGCGATTCTTCAGGTTAGAGTTTTATAAACCTGTAGAGTATGACCGTCATATAATCACTTAACAAGGTTTTCAATAGAACAATCAGGACCAACTCTACGCTGTATATATCAGTTACACGTTCGTACTGTAAAATGCTACATTACATATTCACATAATTGTACAAGGTACCACGTATAAAACCTAATTGATGTTTCTGCTGAGACAGGCTGCGTGTGATGCGGTCGCAGAGCCACTGGTTTGCAGCCATCTATGGCCAGAAGCCAAAAAGATCCATCAGAGCAATTAGAAAAGTCTTCTCCTTTTTAAGCAATATAACCGCACCAGTACACATCACATCTCTATAATTTTTGTGTTGTTCTCGTGCTAGACTTATCTCTGTGCACCTCTTTCGCACCTACCACTAATCCTCAGTCGCGCTTATCCAATGCCGCACAAAAGAGTCATAGCGAATGTATGTAACTGCGCTACGACGAGCCAGCGTCCAGCCAAATACGCCTAAAATACCTGAAGAAGTATGCCGAAACTACATATGGGCTATGCCTGTACGAATGAGTACAGCCGCAATCCCAGACCCCTATTGCCTACCCTCTATCTGCTACTGTCAGCATTTTATTATTTCCCCAGATTCTGGCGCTTGTGTTTCCTGATCGGGACAATCTGAAAAATTATATTTAAATGTCTCTATCGCCCTAAATTTTTCATTCACCAACTCAAAATGGTTAAGTAAGTACTGTTAGACATAATGAACCAAAAAAACACAGCCAAACTAACATCTAGACAAGTACTTTTATTAGGATCCGGATTCGTTGCTAAACCAACCGTCGACATCTTGGCCAAGACCCCAGACGTCAAAGTCACCGTTGCGTGCAGAACTCTTTCCAAAGCACAGGAATTGGCTGGTTCAGTTGCCGATGCTATCTCTTTGGACGTCACCGACGCCGAAGCCTTGGACAAGCAAGTCGCTAAGGTCGATTTGGTCATCTCGTTGATTCCATACACCTTCCACGTTCTCGTGGTCAAGGCTGCCATCAAGAACAAGAAGCACGTTGTCACCACCTCGTACATCAACCCTCAATTGAAAGAGTTGGAACAGCAAATCAACGATGCTGGTATCACCGTGATGAACGAAATAGGTTTGGACCCAGGTATCGACCACTTGTACGCCGTCAAGACCATCGAAGAAGTCCACGAGCAAGGTGGTAAGATCAAGTCGTTTTTGTCGTACTGTGGAGGTTTGCCAGCCCCAGAAAACTCAGACAATCCTTTGGGTTACAAGTTCTCGTGGTCTTCCAGAGGTGTGTTGTTGGCCTTGAGAAACCCCGCCAGTTACTGGAAGGATGGCGAGATTGTCGATGTCAAGTCGGAAGACTTGATGGCCACCGCCAAGCCATACTTTATCTACCCAGGTTTTGCCTTTGTTGCCTACCCTAACAGAGACTCCACTACCTACAAGCAATTGTACAACATCCCAGAAGCCGAGACTGTTATCAGAGGTACTTTGAGATTCCAGGGCTTCCCTGAATTCATCAAGGTTTTGGTTGATCTTGGTTTCTTGAAGGACGCTTCTTCTGAAGTCTTCTCCACTTCCACCGCCTGGAAGGACGCTACCTCCCAACTTATTGGTGCCAAGTCTTCTTCTGAAGAAGACATTGTTGCCAAGATCAACGAGTTGACCAAGTTCAAGTCTGAAGAAGACAAGGCCAGAATCATCTCTGGTTTGAAGTGGTTGGGCTTGTTTTCCGATAAGCCAACCTCCCCAAGAGGCAATCCTTTGGACACCTTGTGTGCTACCTTGGAAGAATTGATGCAATACGAAGAAGGCGAAAGAGACTTGGTTTGCTTGCAACACAAGTTTGGTATCGAATGGGCCAATGGTGAAACCGAAGTCAGAACCTCTACCTTGGTTGACTATGGTAACCCTGAAGGTTACTCTTCCATGGCCAAATTGGTTGGTGTTCCATGTGCTGTTGCTGCCCAGCAAATCTTGGATGGTACTTTAAGCACCAGAGGCTTGTTGGCCCCAATGAGTTCCAAGATTAACAACTCTATCATGAAGACTCTTAAGGATGAATATGGTATTTACTTGGTTGAAAAGACTGTAGCTTAATAGGTAAGAATATAAGAATACAAATAAGAAGGAAGCAAGGACAAGTAAAAAGAAGAAGAATTATATACTGTCATCATTCATATGACTGCTGTTTGCAGTCTATGTCTTTGATTCACTCCGTACATTCTTGCCATCAGTGTACCAGAAAGTCTAACAGAAAGGTATGAATTTGGTTGTAGATGTACTTACCTACGAGACTCAGTCAAACTTGGCCGCAAAAATTGTTGGTTTCCTGCGTCTGCAGAGTCCTGTCAACTTTTGAGCTAATTATGCACATTTGACGTGAGGTGCATGGCTGCAAAACAACTCTCGAATTGAAGCTTTTTATGCGCACTACTATGAGATAATACCAGGATATTGAAAGTGCTTGGAAAACACTCCATTAGGATAGTTACGAATATGAATAATACCTTGTCGAGATAACCCAAGCACCCCTACTATTAGTTCGAACTGAATGAGTTTTGTATTTAACGATTTCTACACTCTATTTTCTAAGAGAAGGCCCTGGTTTCGTTAGTTAGTGGTTATGACTGTTACTTCATTTCACCTCTATATTAAATCTAAACGTTTTCAAGTCTATCTCCACGGCATTGTCTATCCAGTCTATTTAATAATTATCGTCCAGTTCTTCATCACTATCCTCGTATCCGATGGTGTACTCTTCGACTAGACCACTTATATCCTCTATCAACTGATCTTTGTCCTCCAAAATTGCCATTGCAGCCTCGTTATTTTGTCTTACAGCCTTAATTATATCTCTGTAACTCTTCATTTCATTTCGGAAATCGGTGCTCACATTAAACTCTGTATTGTACACTGTATTTCTTCCATTGTTCAATATAGTGTGAGGGAACGTATCGACTTTTAGTATATCTTCCAAGTGATGGTTCTTATACACGTTCGAAGGAACACCTTCTTTATTATATTCTTCGGTAGATGTGCCAGGGACAATACGATTGGTGACAAAGTACTTTGATTGAAACTTCTTTGGATCGGCAACAATATGAGGAATGCTCAAGTCCAAATAATCTTTCTTGGTTGTAAGGGAAACATTTTGGTAGTACGCATTAATATCCACCGAAGATATGGTACTTGCAGATTCAGTATGAATTTTGATCTCGTTGATAAATTTACGATTGGCAAAGTTACGAGTCAAGTTCGATTCCAAGTGATTCATGCTGACAGGATCGTTGATCTGGCTGTGAAGACCCCAGAGCGAGTTGATGAACATGGCATTTAAACTGCTGCTGTGCCACGGACTCCGAGCATTGAACGACAGCGAAATTGACGACGAGTCAGCGGTGACCGGCAGAGAGTTTAAAGGGAAGAAAAGCGAAGAGTTCTTGGACAATTCAATGGTGGTCTTGATCCGAGAAATCGCCTGGTTGACACCAAGAGTTCCACCGCGTCCTCCGTGGCCGCTCATAAGTCCATATATCCAGACACAATGCTTACTGTTATTAAAGTACTCGTCTACAATATCTTCCAAAAGACCACTGGTGTAGCCACCCCATGCACTATCCACGTCTGTGACCACGTTGAGGCCCTGAAAAACGTCGCACTGTTCTAAAAACATTCTAAAATGGTCCAGCTGCGTCTCAACATCATTATCCTTGAACTCTTGACACCCGACGTTATAAGTGCCAAAGCGTAAGTTGGCAAAGTTCTTGTGTCTTCCATGCTCTTTTTCCACATGCACATAGTTCTCGAGCACAAATATGGATTTGGGGTTGTAGATAAGCTTGTTGTAGTCTGTCCAGTACTGGGTGGTGGACTCGTCGAGCCAATCTGCGGCACCTTTGACACCCTCATCAAGACTAGTCTGGTACTCCGACTTTGGTGGGGGATCGTGGTAGGTGCGCACTGACGGGTGACTCTCGAGATTTGGCACTTTTTCGTGGTACCCGTGCTTGTTGAGCGCACCCAACCCACCTTTAAGATCGTAGATCAACGCACGAGGCGAATAGTTGGTTTTGGTTCCACTTTTGGATGAGGTCAAGAATGTCGAATTGTGGTGGTTTATCACTGCATCTTTGCGGTACGGAATATGCGATTCTTGTGTATTGTACAAGTGGGTCGTCACATGGTTGGCTGATTGCCCCAACGAGATACTGATAGCCTGGTTCATCGTTGTATGTGAGCACGAGATGAGAGTTGTATATTCTGTAAGCAGTAAAATGAAAATTCGCATGGCAAAAAAGTCCCAATCCAGTAATTACATACATGACAATAGATAGGGAGAGAGCACGCGTGTAGGACGAACAAACAACTGAACCGGCGTTGGTGGTCGTCTACGTTTCGGCTTGCCACTTTTGCTTCATTGCCATTGTCAGTAGAGGTATCAGAAATCATACAATGAGTTCGACCAAGCTGCATGCTATCTATTTTTATTTTGTCGCCCTCGGAACTTAACCTCGAGGGACTACCGGTAAAAAAATGTCGTTTCAACTTTCAATACTGAACCGCTCTTTC